>JAYESA010000001.1:89382414-90080098 GCA_036927795.1 Iris macrosiphon
GTGGGTCCCACATGACACGTGGACGGTCCATATTCACCAGCCAATGAGGGGGTGACACCTCACACTGTAATTTTGCATAAAAACTCCCTAAATTTCCTAAATTGCAAATAGGTCCCAAAATTGGTATTTTGCGTAATTACGCAATTTGTCTGATAAAATACCATGTTCCCAGAAAATACTAAAATGCTCAGAATTAAGAGGGAAAAGCTGTGGGAGGGTCCTGAGGGGGTGGGGGTGAGTCTGGGCAGGGACAGGGCCTGGTTTCTGGGTGATACGGGTCATCGTATTTATTATTTAATAAATACTGCGCACGGTGTTCTCTAATTATTTAGAGGCAGGTAGGGTCATAATTTTACTACGGTGTCAATATACTAATTGTAGTATATTCAAAGTAGAATATTATCATATTTTTGTTTAGGCAAAACTGGTGCAGGTTGGACCTTAATTCCTAGGGGTACAGAGATGGGTAAAGAGCAAGAAATAAAATCAGGAAATAAATACGCACAAAACGAAGTATCTGGGAGTTGCACAAAATACAGAAAAAATAGTCTAACATGTCTAGGACAGGTATGTGAACTTTGTTTAGGGATAACAGCTAGTGTAATACTCTAAATTAATTGTGTAATGGACAGGTGCACAACCAAAAGGATATGTGATAAATAAATTTTAAAAAGTTGCAATAATTCTAATTAGCTAAAAATAATCTTAAATTACTGAAATCTGGTCGAGGGAGTTTACAATCTACCCTCCTTAGAATATTTCATCCTCGAAATAAAAATAGACATATAATGAGAACGAAAGATTGATTGATTTGAAATATTTGGACATAGACATAGCTGAAGATTGATTGATTTGAAATATTTGGACATAACCTAGTCTGGAAATAGATGGGGGAAACATTATCGAATATTCTCTTCTCGTTCCCAGGTTGATTTGTCTGGTGCATGATGTTTTCATGCAATACGAATTAAAGGATAGTCTGGCCTCGCAACACATTCTCGCTACGGTCTAAGATTTCTACAGGCTCCGACAGTGATCTCAATGGTCCAGCACATGACTTGTATCCGGAGTGTACCTCCTAATTGGGATACGTGGAAAATGTCATGTACCCCTTCCAATGTCTGAGGTATGGTTAACTTGTAAGCAACTTCTCTGATGCGTTCCAACACATCGAGGGGTCAGGTGTACCTCGAGCTTAGTTTTCCTATTTTCCCAAGTCTGATAGTTCCTCGGGTAGGTGAGAACACATGTCCTCCTACTCTACTTTATGTGTACCTTTTATCCAAAATATGGGTACCATCAGGTTTATAACTGGTCGTACATTTAATGGTAGTTTACGATGTTCATCTCAAGGTTAACATCTGTCTACTCTCTCTCCTTCAATCTAAATGCTTTAATCTTGATACTAGCTTTAGTACTCAGCTATCACTTCATATAATTGAGCCTAGCAATCAAAGTCTAGTAATCTACCTGTCTGTTTTAGCTTAGTCCTGATCATTATCTAGAGAGTGGAAAAATAATTTAGGTCAGATACTATAAGTCATCAGGTGATTAGGGGTTAACTGCTATGATTTGCTATCATAGGTACTATCTATATCTGTATGGGTAACCTGGTGGTCTAAAGATGATGCTTCTCTTCCCGTAGTCTAGTATAGCATTTGTACTTGGCTTAATCAGTCCACGCCTAAGACAACGTCGAAGTTTGGTATTGGAAGTACCAAGAATGTTTTAGTAATGTTGGTAACTGGAATAATGCCTCATCTGGTAAGAATTTTCCAGCACTTAGGTAGTGGGAAAGTGGCTAGTTTGTGCATGGCTATGAATTTACTAGATATGAAGATAGTGTAATGCCAGAGATATTGCGGTTGTGGGTAATAATGCAACTAAAATGGTACCTGAAATGGGTTCACTTTCTGGTTCCTCTGCAACTGTAGCTAGTGCAAGGGTCTGCCCGTGCCTTTGTCCTTCGGTTTGATGTCTGTCTTGGTTGTACTGTATTTCCTGAGAGGTCAAGGGTGGTCCCCTCTGAAATCTTCCATATGCTGGGGGATGCTGACCTTCAGTAGAGGGTAGCACTCTCCGGGCTGGTGTTGCTGGTCCTTGCCCGTTCTGGAGTGCTGCTTCTCTGTGTTGTGGGCAGTCTCTGGCCCTATGTTGACTTTCTCCATATATTAGGCATAGTCTATGCTTTCTTCGGCAGTTTTTGGCATAATATCCCTTCCTGCCATAATAGTGACAAGTCGAAGGTTCCTTGTGTTGATATGGCCCCATCTTATGTTGTGTCTGATTTTCCGGGTGACGGATTGGTCCTCCTGTTCCGGTCTGGTCTCTGGCTGGTATGGTTGGATTTGAGCGTCTTGCTTCTCGGCCAATGGCTTCTTGTATCCTTGCTTCCAAAAGAACTTCTTCGTAGGAAATCCTTGACTGTGCCGAGGTATACCCTTGGAGTTCGGAGGTAAGGCCATGATGGAATCTCAGGGCCTTCTCCAGCTCGTTGGGTATCAGGTTTGCACCGAATTGACTTAGTCGACTGAAGTTCGCGTCGTAGGCGTCGACGGTCATGTCCCCTTGTTCCAAATGCAGGAACTGGGAGTACAGATTATTTCTGACTGTAACTGGAAAGTATTTTGCATGGAAGTGCTCCAGGAATTGCTCCCAAGTATGGTTTTTGCCGATGCTACGCTCTATAGAGTCCCACCAGTGATGGGTGTTGCCTTTTAGTTGGGCCTTTACTGCGGTCATCCATAGGTCGGGGTGAATCTGTGATCCTTCTAGCAGAATTTCCGTATTGGAGATCCAGTCTGAGATCTCTTCCAGAGTTTCGTTGCCAGAAAAGGTTCTCGGGCTCATTCGGCGAAATCCTTGAACAGTGTTAGGGGGTTGGACAGGTGCTAGTGCCGGGGCAGTTGTCATCTCCAGAGCTGTTATCAAGGTCTGTCTCAGGGCTTCAGTTTGTTGCCACTGAGCCTGTCTCAGGGCTTCAGTCTGTTGCCACTGAGCCTGCAACAGGGTTTAGAAATATTGGAACATCTGGGTTTGTCCCTCAAGTTGTGGCATCAGGACTGAGAGGGCTGGAGGTGGAGGCAAAGGTGTCTCCGCCTGCGGTGTTGGTGCTTGGAAAGTTTGCCCTTCTTGCTGGGCTGGTGTTGTCTCCTGGGTAGGGTCCTGGGGAAGGTACGGGGTCGTTGGATTGACCAGCATCCTTCTTGGGGATTGGTCACTCGGAGGGGTTGGAGTCCTTTGGACATCTGGCAATGGGTCTGTTGCTTGGTCAGCCCCATCAATCTCATGTCCACTGGGTATGTCCATATTTTTGAAGAAGATAGAATAATTAGAAAAGTATGAAGGAATTTAATAATTGATAATCAAGCAGGATAAAAAAATTTATGGATGAAGTCAGAGTGGATGAGACCTAGTATTCCTATCCTATAGCAGGTTTGCTGAGCATGTTATCATGCTACTAGCAATTAACTAGACCTGCATGGGCCACCACTAAAACCATGTCACGCCCCAGTCCCAAAAATATACGGGACCAGGCCACGTGGCATTGGCCAGCTGACACGTCACTAAGGGTTTAACCCAATTTAATGGACCCAAAGGAACGTGCTACGCTGTCCTAAAATACTACAGTCTAATACAGGTAAATCTATCTCATCCACAACAAAATATCAGAAAAAGTGCTGAATATATAGATGATAAGTCTGAAATGTCCTAAACAAATTAGATAAAGTCTGGTGGGAATAAACCCACTACAAAGAGTAAGCAAAAGTGAAATAAGATAAACTAGTGCATCGTCCTCGAAATATGTATCTCCAACTCCAAGTGTACTCGGGCAGATTCTAATGGTAGTTCTTCTAATTCCTCCTCAGTGGAATATCTCTTCTCCTGTCCAAGGCCATCCGTTGTGGGGTGGGATGTCTCATCTAAACCTGGCAGGGAACCAGGTCCTCAGTGGGACGTAACAAGATACAGAAAAATAACATGCCATGTATATAAATACTGAATAAATAAAATAGAGGGTGTGCTAGCCATCTAAGTGAATGTAATTTAAGATAACTTTAGTACGTATGGGAAAGTGTGGCTAGACATATGCTGACGTAATTCACCAATCCGTAGTGACTGGCTAATATATGCCACATATGCCCCCGTTCAAGGGCACTATGCAATATACCATCTACGATGAGTATGGTCACGGGAATATATATATAACAGCCGTATCACTCCGTCGAGTGCGGTATCGGGATAAAGAGGTGGGTGTCCCATACATCTTTTAGTCGTTCTCCCCGCCCAATGTAACTAATGCCAAGTCGTAACTTTCCTGATATTGTTCTAAGCCGTGATGCACGTCGTATGTACTGGTAGCTAATCAACTACGTAAACTTGCATCCCAAAATGAAGTGCAATCTTGTTGCATGTACCCGTGTCAGGGTCTAGGAGGATATTATGATACCCTCACAGTTAATGGTAAGTCTGTAAAGACTAGGTTAATTACACTACGTGTCAACGTACTGGTTGACGGTACCCGAGGCAGTCTCAGATACATACTGTTATATGTAAATTTACTAAAAAGAACATTAAACAGTTAATATTTAAACAGTAAAATTTGGCAAGGTATACTTGCCTACTCCCTGATTGTGTTGAAAACCTGATCTCACAGTCAAGTTTGAGGGTTCTTGTGACAGGGGGTCACTGACTGTGCTTGGAGATATAATCTGTTTAAGACATACAGGGTTCGTGAATATCATGGGTATAATGTAACAATATATATATATACTTATATAAATATATACATATAAGACAATAAATATATAATATAGAGTACACATATATATATAGAGTATATATATACATATTGCTATAGTATATATAGTAGTATATATATTTATATAGTATATATAGTAGTATATATATCTATATTATATAGTATATATTATATATACATACATATATATATATATATATATATATATATATATATATATATATATATATATATATATATATATATATATATATATATATATATATATAAATTGAAAGACAGTGCAGGAAATAAATACATATGTAAATACTGTATTATCCAGTATATATTATATAGTATATATTATATATATATAGTAGTGTATATATAACACTGATTATGTATATAATATATATACTCATATATAATATCATATATGTATATATACATATATATAAGTAAAGGAAATAATTGCATATAAATGATAAAAAATGCATAGAATATATATACATATTATATATATATACTTATATATATATATATTATACAATATATATAATATACATATAGATATATACATAATATACATATATAAATATATATATAAATATACATAGATATATATAGATACATAGATATATACATATATATATATATATATATATATATATATATATATATATATATATATATATATATATATATATATATATATATATATATATATATATATATATATATAAAATTATACAGTATAGATATACATATATACATACATATATAATAATAATATATACAGTATAAATATACTATATTTATACAGTATTTTAATAATATAATATATATATTATAATATATATATAAATATATATATATAAATATACATATATATACATATATATATACATATATTCATACATATACTTAAATATATGTATATACGTATTTAATAGGGGGTAGGGGTATACCTGACAGGTGGGGACCCCTAGGCGTCGTCGCCGGCGGGAGGGCGGCGGTGGTCCGGCAGGCGACCGGCCGGAACAGCAACTGCAGTTAGCAACAGCAGTAGCAGTGGCAGCTGCAGCAGCTCCGGTGGCGGTTGCGGTGGTGGTAGGGGCGACTCAGGGTGTCAGGGCGGAGGAGGAGAGGGCGACGAAGGGTTCGGGGTGGGTAGCGGTGGTCAGAGGCGGTGGTGGCGGTCATTCGAGGAGGTTGGGGTGGCTCGGGGGCTGTGGGCAGGAAGAGTCGGCGGAGGGTTGCGGGGAAGCTGCCGGTCGGGGTGGTGGTCGTGGGGGGTGTAGCTGTAGTGGTTCGATAGAGGGGGTCACGGCGGAGCGGATGAGGGTGGTGGCGGTGGTCCACGACGGCCAGGGTGGCGGTGGTGGGCGGTCGGAGGTGGTGGAGTTGCTGTGGGAAGGAAGGAAGGGAGGGTGCTGCGGGGCTGCCGGAGGCAGAGGCGGCGGCCAGGGAGGGTGGCAGTTGGCCGGAGGGTAGCCAAGGGAGGGGCGAGGGCTTCGCCGGAGTGGGGTGGCCGGTGGTGGCTGAGGGTGGTGGCTGTGAGGGTTGAAAGCGGGAGGGGTCGGGTTTAAATAGGTTTTAGGGGAGTGGCAGTTTGGTAAATAGGTGGAAGTTTATGGGCTTTTAGGTAATTTTTGGTTTTGGGATATTTTGGCAGCCATTTTAGATATTTTGTGGGTCCCACATGACACGTGGAAGGTCCATGTTCATCAGCCAATGAGGGGGTGACACCTCGCACTCTAATTTTGCATAAAAACCCCCAAAATTTCCTAAATTGTAAATAGGTCCCAAAATTGGTATTTTGCGTAATTATGCAATTTGTCTGATAAAATACCCTGTTCCCAGAAAATACTAAAATGCTCAGAATTGAGAGGGAAGCTGTTGGAGGATCCTGAGGGGGTGGGGGTGAGTCTGGGCAGGGACAGGGCCTGGTTTCTGGGTGATACGGGTCATCGTATTTATTATTTAATAAATATTGCGCACGGTGTTCTCTAATTATTTAGAGGCAGGTAGGGTCATAATTTTACTGCGGTGTCAATATACTAATTGTAGTATATTCAAAGTAGAATATTATCGTATTTTTGTTTGGGCAAAACTGGTGCAGGTTGGGCCTCAATTCCTAGGGGTACAGAGATGGGTAAAGAGTAAGAAATAAAATCAGAAAATAAATACGTACATTTGTAACGATATTTGTGCGACTAAAACGAAGCACAAAACCAAAACGAAGTATCTGGGAGTTGCACAAAATGCAGAAAAAATAGTCTAACATGTCTAGGACAGGTATGTGAACTTTGTTTAGGGATAACAACTAGTGTAATACTCTAAATTAATTGTGTAATGGACAGGTGCACAACCAAAAGGATATGTGATAAATAAATTTTAAAAAGTTGCAATAATTCTAATTAGCTAAAAATAATCTTAATTTACTGAAATCTGGTCGAGGGAGTTTACAGCACTCCATACGACATCGAACTCCATGCGACAATAAACTTATGTGGCAAGCAGAGCATGTGGCCACCTTTCCTTGGACGCATGACTCTGAACTTTGGCGCATCCTTGGTGCATCTTTCTATAGTTTTGTCTTTTCTTCCTGACATACTTTATGTCACGTCACACTTTATGTCAAATCACTGGCACTTTATTTATTTCCCGTCGCTTCATCACTTATCTCGAGGAGAAGACCTTAGCCCTGACTTCATGCAGCATGACCTCAAGCGGCATGACTCCATGCGGCCTGACTTCTCATACGACCATGATTGTTTTGTGGCCTAGAGACCCTTGCGACCCTGCTTGTTTGATCGAATATTTTTTTATTCATGTGACCCAATGTATAATGGACAATTGGACTCGAATACTATATACTTGCTGATACTATTATTGCTTGATAATTATTCATGTTTTTATGTGTGTCGAGGTGTGACACATCGTGTCACATGTTAAGAGATTATATTTGGGTTGTGCATAGAGAATGCCTCCAAATTCCTAAAAGTATGATATTATAAATATGAACATTATTTTCCCAGCACGGGCATAATAAGAGAGTCGAACTACCAAAGTGTGGCTAGGATTTTTGATTGTATGAATATTGCATACTCGCTCGGGTGAATCCAGATTTGACTCCCATGGATTTATATCTAGCTTGCTCATACCTTGTACGAAATCTTAAGAAAAATCCTCATATGACCATGCCTTAAGATTTTAAATACAACATATGGCTAATTTGGTAACAAAAAGTGGAAGTAACATTGGAGTGAACGATATCCCAAGATCATGCCAATGAACCTTCCTACAGAGATTCATTAGAAGTGCATTATGGATTGGCCACCATAGATACTGTATATCATCTGCCTTAGTAGAGTGCAGTATCTGACTTATTTTATGCCGAGCCACTGTTTCAATATAGGAACATTGAAATCGCTAATACCGTATTTTTAGCACAGTGGCCCTACGGAGGACTGGTGCATCTTGTAAGTGCTTATTTTATTATATTTGTTCGGTTAGCTCATGTTAACTGGCTTGATCTGAGGATACTTATTATGCATTATTCTGATATAACCTCAGACTCCACAAAATAGCAAGCCGTACAAATGATTGGCCGATATAAGAAATAGAATTATTTTTTATTGTATTATCTCAGCTATTAGCCTAGGAAAATTGACTATCATAGTATGAGGGTTCAACAATTATCCTTGTTTGGTTGTAGGGTTGAGCCTTAGCGCTACGATATGCCATGGACCTAAGTTATGACACTGAACTTATGTAATATTATATTATTTTTCTTGGGTTTTTGTTTCTCTATTTCGTGCTTCCTTTGTGGTACTTGCTATTTGGGGTCTAACCCCACTGGTTTTGCATTGCCAGGTCTCAACCCAGCACCTAAGGATCCAGCGTTCTTTTTTCTAACTCATGGCGTGCACCAGGAATATGGTCACAGTGGATAGCGAGTGGATTTTTCTTCTTCCCTGCTCGTCTTGCACATTTACTTCTTTTGGGCATTTAGCCACCGGCACCTGTTAGCTGGCTCGTCTGGATATTAGTTTCCTTACATGATTGTATTAAATTAGACTGCAGCTGAATTACTGTCATATACTTTTGTTAATTTTTCATCTTCTTATTCTTGCGCCGCTGGACTCCAAAATATTTTGGAAAAGCGTTTGGGATGCCTCATTGCTTATCATATATACTCTATGCTTACTGTTTCTTATTTGAATGATTGAGACATATAAATTTTTGACCATAGGAGACTTGATTGTAGCATGCACCCCCTTGTCTTATACAGCTGTGATCGTCGTACGATGTATAGTACCTTGTACGGGGTAGCCGGCCATTTCCGTCTCCTTATTCCGCTACTGGGGCGTGACAATCATGCAAATTCATAAATGACTAATTTATAAACCCATTGTATGGTAAAGTAATAAAATATTCATAGCCAAGATTATTCTCGATGGAGACTTCTTAGTCCATACTATTCTCGCTTGGGGACTTATACAGTCCATTCTTACTTACTTCTCTCTTTTCTTTCTTTATGGGGACTTAAATAGTCAATACCTGCCTTTCTTTATAAATTATTTACAACATAGCATACCCTTCATAGTTATGAAGATGTTCTCTACTTGATTCGCATTAAGATGCAACAGTGGTATTAAACTTGTGCCTTTAGTAGCTTTATTGATTATTGGACTTAACAAAGTTATAAGAGAACTTTATAATTATTGGCATAAAGGAGTAGAGAAGAAGGGACAGAATCGCTCACCAAATAGGGAATGCGGAGCGAAAAGGATGCTTGCTCTCTTAGGCTCCGATCACGCATCTATCTGCATTAGCACAAACAACTGGTTAGGCTACCATCTTGCTTTCTCTCAGAGTTCCCTATAATGAATGCATGCAATGGATAAAAATAGACTAAACAATCAATCATCGAAAACCAATCATGAAAATGCATTCATCAAAACTAAGTAGCAAAAATTCAGGAAAGCCAACCAAAAATTCAATGAAAACTATTTAACTCATTTCAACAGAAGTCAATCCATCAATTAAAAATGTTCATTGCATTGTCTTTGATACCATAAAGTTTCCCCATACTCAATTCTGATTGAGTCAATCGAGCCACAAGCCTTATATAGTGAACCGCTAGGAGCGGGACACTATGTAATATACAACTAAGAAAAAAGTTGTCCTCGAAACTTAAAATAAAGGTTTTATCGCTAAGTTATCGAATAAGGAAGGGTACTGCTTTCGCATCTCTTTCTCAAGCTCCCAAGTCGATTCCTCGACTGCATGATTCTGCCATAACACACAAATCAAAGCCATTGATTGATTCCTTAAGGTCTTCTCTTTTCTGTCCAGGATCTAAACAGGTTCTTCCGCATAGGATAAGTCACCACTTAGCTCAAGCTGATCGAAGTTTACTATGTGACTCGGGTTATGCACGTATGTTCTGAGTTGGGAAACTTGGAAGGCATTATGCACTTCCGCTAAAACCGGAGGTAGTGCAAGTCGATAAGTCACTGGCGCCACTTTTTGTAGGATTTTGAAGGGTCCAACAAATCACGAACTCAGCTTTCCTTTGACGTTGAGCCGCATCATACCTCGCATATGTGTCACCTTTAGGAACACATGATCACCCTCCCTGAATTCCAAGGGTCGCCGATGTACATCCACGTAACTTTTCTGACAACTTTGAGCGACTCGAAGATTCTCTCGAACCATGCAAACTTTTTTGATGACATGTTTAATAAGTTCCTATCCGAGCACTTATCGTTCACCGACTTCCTCACAACATATCGGCGATCGAGACTTTTGTCCATATAGTGCTTCATATGGGGCCATTTGAATACTCGCTTGATAACTGTTGTTATAAGTGAACTCTGTCAGCGATAGGTAAGTGTCCCAATTTGCCTTCAAATTCAGTATGCACAGTCATAACATGTCTTCAAGGATTTTGTTTACTCTCTCTGTCTGTCCATCAGTCTACGGATTGTACGTCGAGCTAAAATGTAACTTGGTGTCTATTGCCACCTGAAGGATATTCCAAAATCGTGACAAGAATCGTCCATCCCTATCTGACACGATTAAAATTGGTACTCCATGTAACCGAACAATCTTATCTAAGTAGATTTGAGCCAAATAGTCAGCGCTCCATGTATTTTTGACTGCTATGAAGTGAGTCGACTTGGTCAATCTATAAACGATGAACCAAATCGTATCATTTTCCCATTGCATCTTTGGTAAGACCACTATGATATCCATTGAAATATCCTCCCACTTCTAGTCTAGAATGGCAAGATTCTACAACTCTCCGCCGGGTCGCTGGTATTCTGCTTTCACACGTCGACAATCCAAACATCGTAAAACGAATAATACCTCCTCTCCTTTTATGTCATGCCATCAAAATATTGTGCGTAGATCCTTGTACATTATGGTGCTTCCCAGATGCAATATGTACTTAGTATAGTGAGCCTCAGTCAGTATATCCTTCTCGAGTTCATCATCCTTGGGTACACACAATCTTCCTTTATACTACAGCATGCCATCTTCATGTTCCACAAAATTGGTTGCCTTCCATATGGAAATTAACTCGCGTATCTTCTGCAGGAATAGGTCATCCTTTTGCGCGGACTTAATCTTTTCTAGCAAGATCGACTCTAACTGCAGTTTAGCCAGCTGTACCCTCCTGATTTAAGACTCTGTACTCGATGTCTATCTCTTCCAACTATCGAAGTAGCCTGCTTGACACAGATAACGGTCCGACAAATTTTTGACTCAACATATCAGCCACAACGTTTGCCATCCCAGACGTATGAGCAATTGTCAAGTCATAATCCTATGTAAATTATAGCCATCGCCTTTGCCTTAAGTTTAATTCCTTTTGCGTGAATATATACTTAAATCTCTTGTGATCATTGAAGATCTCACAGGACACTCCATAGAGATAGTAATTGCCACAATTTCAACGTGAACACAATCATCGCTAGTTTTAAGTCATGCGTCGGATAATTTTTTTCATGCTATTTAAGTCATCTTAACTCATACGCAATTACTTTCCCATGCTACATAAAAACACATCCCAATCTGAGCTGAGATGTATTGCTGTATATCTAAAATCCCTCAGGTCCGTCTAGAAGACTAAGAATTGGAGTCGAGACGAGCCGTTGCTTCAGTTCTTAAAATCTTCTCTCACAATCGATTGTCCACTTGAATACTACTCCCTTTTGGATGAGGCAAGTCAGAGGTGATGAGATATTTATGATGTTCTTTACAAATCCCTAATAGTAGTCCGCAAAGCCAAGGAAACTTCTTATCTCACTAGTTGATGTAGGTTGTTTCTAGTCCACCACTGCCACAACTTTTTTTGGGTCAAATGATACACCATCTGCTAAAATGATATACCCAAGGAAAGACACGTTGCTCATCCAGAACTCACACTTGCTAAACTTCGCATATAACTAATATTCATGAAGTGTCTGCAGCACAGTCCTTAAATGTTCAACGTGAGTTTCTCTATCTCTAGAGTAGATTAAGATATCATTAATGAATACAATGACAAACTTGTCTAAGCAGGGTCGGAATACCATGTTTATCTTATCCCTGAAATCCACAGGAGCATTGGTCAAACCAAAAAACATAACCAAAAACTCGTAGTGTCCATATCTCGTACAAAATGCCGACTTCGGAACATCCCCTGGTTTGATCTTCAACTGGTGATACCCTGAACGAAGATCAATATTTAAAAATACTGTCACGCCCTGAAGTTGGTCAAATAGATCATCGATTCTTGGTAGAGGATACTTGTTTCGGATTGTCACCTTGTTCAGTTCTCTGTAATCTATGCAAATACACATTATACCATCTTTTTTCTTCACAAATAGAATTGGATCTCCCCAAGGTGAAATACTTAGACGAATATAGCCACGATCCAGTAACTCTTGTAGTTGTGATTTTAGTTCCTTTAATTCGGCAGGTGCCATCCGATACGGTGCTTTTGATATCGGGCGAGTATTCAGAAAGGTGTCAATACTGAACTCAATTTCTCGATCCGGAGACATTCCAAGTATCTTGTCCGAAAATACATTAAGGAATTCTGCCACGACTTCGGTTTCACCCGAGTCTACGCCATTTATCTGAGTGTCTCGAACAGAAGCAAGGTACCCTTCACAACCCGAATATAGCATACGCCTTGCCCTCACCGCCGATACCACCATCACTTTTTTAGGCATCGGATTACACGAATAAGAGAACTCTGCCTCGCCAAGAATGTGAAACATAACTCTTTTCTCTGTACAGTCAATTATAGCATTATAAGCCCCGAGCCAATCCATGCCCAAGATGATATCGTAATCTGCGATATCCAAGACTATTGTATCTAAGGACACGTATTTTTCCCCAATACAAATATAACCGTCCCTGAAAATCAAATTAGCAGGCAAATCTACTCTGGATGGAGTGCTGATACTTAGATTCATATCTAATGGTGTCTTACAAAGATTACGTTCATTATCAAATGCAGATGATCTGAGGCTTTGTGTAGCACTAGATTCAAATAGTACACGACTAGGTATTTATCTGTAAAGAAGTGTACCTGTTATGATAATATTTGAGGCAAGCACTTCTTATTGAGTTAGTGCAAACACTCTACCCTATTTTCCTGGTCGCGGGTTCTGAGCGTCAACACCTTCTTCCTGCGGAGCTCGTGGCGCTTGCCCATGATTCTGATTGTACTGCTGATTATGATTATAATTATGATGGTGATCACAATTTTGATTGTGATACTGCTAATCCCGAGTCTGATTTCTTTCCCTACTGTTGCACTCATTATGCTTGTGACCTAGCTTGTCGCACTTGTAACATCCTATATGACACACTTTCATAGATGATTGCACCAAGCATACCACGGTCGCTGATAGGGTCCTCTGTTATCGTTGGTGTTCTGACGCTTGTAGGCATCAGATCCGCTTATTGCCATAGGTTATTTATAGTTGTTCCCATGACTGTTCTGTGTCGTCCCTCGAGGATGAAATATCTCCATCTTGAGAGCCATTTCATAGGCTTCCCTGTACATCATGCACTTCTGATTAAGAATATCAAGCTGCAGGTCTTCATTCAGACCCTCAATGAACCCTAATTATTTTGCCTCATCGTTCGGTATCATATAGCCACCAAACTTGGATCTCTTTAGTAACTCTGCTTCATAGTCGTCGATGGACATATTGCCTTGCTCGAGCACTACGAACTCCTTTTCCTTCCTGTGATGGCCGGTTGGTGGGATGAACTATGCGATAAATACTGGTTTAAATGTCTTCCAATAGACCTTGGATTCTTGGTTGGCATCATAAAGTGCTTGTCTCTTGGACCAGTCCTCTGCTTTGTGATAGAGCTACACAGCTGCACAATATACTCTCTTAGTGTCCTGAACATCCAACATATAAATAATTCCCTCCAAGTTCTTTAGGTAGTCCATCACGTCCTCTAGTTATGCCCTGCCATTGAACTCAGGCGGATTGTAGCTTTTGAATTCAGAAAATTTGAACATCGGGAGGCTGTTCAATTTTCTCAACTTTAACTACCACTGTTTCTTTAGAAGTAGCCACATTGGTCACCTTGTGGTTGTCGGTCATAGAAGTGACTAGTTGAGTCAAGTTATCAACTTGTTGCTGTTGCGCATCAAATTGTGCCTAGAACTGGGTCATTAGCTGCGCTTGAAGCTCACGATGTTGTGCCTCAATTATCTTGTGATGTGCATCGCTCTGCTTCTTTTACGCCTCTAACATTTTTTATTACTTTCTCCGTTGGATCAGACAACGATGTCGTCTTAATTATCACCCTTAGTCATCTGCAAAAGAAATAACTTCCATTAACACTCATAAAATATTTATGGGTTTATTGTATGGGACATTATTTAATATAACACTATCAAAAAGCAAATTATCTGAGAAAATTGTTATTATTTAAAAACTTCCACTTGAAAAACCAATTTTGAAATCCGAGGAACTTTAAACTGTTGGCCCAATATTAAGTTGAGTTTTGGAATATGGCTAATAGATTAAGTTTAACATCATGATAATCTATCAATCACTATAGTATCTTCTACTTAAACATAGCATTATCCAGATATGCATTAATACTGTAACAGTCGCTTCTGTATATTGCTTTGTTCTCTAACATGCATTTATAAAAAGCAATAAGCAAGATCAACATAGATATATGCTATGAAGAAATGATGATGAGGCAAAGACGACGTTATACCAAAAGATTTCTCTGAATGACCTACGACTTATTTGGAGCCTCGTACCCGGGTGTCACTACCACATTTCTAGAATAGGGGCATTTTTATCATTTGCAATATATATATATATATATATATATATATATATATTGTTTATAGTTTATATAATGTGTATTGTATATATATTATAATTATTAATAATATGGGTTAGTGGGCTAGACTTGATGTGATTATTAGAGTCAACACTAGACAAGTCACATTTGGGACCCAATTAGTCAATCCACTCCATTAAATTAGAAATTTCATTAAGTTTCCAATAGGGATAAAAACCTCACTAATTGGAAAACTCTTCATGACAATCCTTGAGGGCATATTGTACACTATACCTTAGCCAACCCTAGGTTGTAGTGGCCGACCCTATATAAGAGTGGGGAGCCTCCATGAAAGCTTTACTTATTGTTCATAAAATCCTATGTTGAGTTCTTCCCCATACCCGCACATTCCTCTTCCAAATTTTAATGAATAAATTCCAAATCCCTCTCATTTTTCTCATCTAAGAAGTCTAGAAGCTTAGGTTTAAAGGAGCATTGGAGAAGAAGAAGCTTGTATGGGGAGCCCTTGGCTTTTTATTAGGAATCTATCTCCCAAGAGGTATTATGAAATCTCTCTTTTAAATTTAATTTTTATTGTTTTGTTGGCCATTAGGATCCCACCCATGGTTTAGGAATACCTACAAGGGGAGAGAATGAGTCTCTATTGGTTTCTATAGTATTTTATTCATGAAGTTGTGTTCATAGTTTGGGATTATGTGTTCATGGGTGTGTTTTCTCCATTCTTTATTATAACTAATCATAATAGTTATAAATAGATGTATTTAACATGTATTTTTATTATTAATAGAGTGTTCGGGTTTTGGCATGAGTGTATCATGAGTACCACTTGTGCTCACTAGGTATTTGTTAAAATGACCAATAGGGTGTGTACCTATCCATAGTATCATATATATATATATATATATATATATATATACATGTTTAAGTGTGTAGGCTTTGTGTGTTTGGGGTGGTGGTGAGATGTGCTGCCATGTGCATGTGTGTGTCGGATTGGGGATGTGTTATAGTCGAGTGTAGGGTGTGTAGTTGCTACTATGCCAGGTGGTGTTGGAGCTGCAGCTGTTGTTTTGGTGTTGGTGTCGAGGAAAATGACAGAAGTTGCGGTAGTCGGGTTAGGGGAGGAGATCACAATCGGATATTGTAATGTAGTTGTTGTTATTGCTGATATTAATGTTATTAATGTTGTAGTTGTTGTTCCTATTGTTGATGAGTTATTGACAGCAAGTTGATACAATCAGATTCTAGAAGGTGTTGTCCTGTGTTGTGCTATGAGGGAGGCTTGACTGCAGTGAGCTTGTTCCTGTTCAAACTAAAATAAGTGGAGTGCCAATGGAGTGATGCAGGTATCATAGGAGAAATTGATTCCTTAGTATCAGGTAGGATATTACATTAGACTAGAGCAGTGGTCAGGTCTGTAGCATAGAGAAACTGACATACTAGTATCAGTTGCAAGTTATGTATTGAAGTTGAGGTAATATTGCGGACAGTTATAGGTGCAGCCATGAATGAGGGTTGAGGGCAATATGTTTTAGGAGTGAAGATGTAAACTAGGATATTAGTGTTGTGAGTGTTGGCTTCAGTATCAGATGCAGGTAGGGGGGTTTTGAACTTAGTTTAAAATTTATTTGATGGTTGCAGTGTACGATGAGGGAATCTGAGCAGTCCTTCAGGCTACAACAACAAGTAAACATGTTGTACACAGTTCTTACATGCAATAGGTATATCTGAAGGGGTCAATGTGTTATGTCAGGTTATTATAATAGGTATGTGTATATGTGTCATGCCCCAGACCCAAAATATGTAGGACTAGGAATACATAACATGCCAGCTACGCATTCGACCAGACTCTGGTCCGACTCAAATAAGTATAAACTGTATTATAATGGTTACTATCTAAATAATCAAGTAAATATAAATATATATGCCTCAATCCACAATGAATATAATACACAAGAATGAGATGCATGTGCTAAAGTCGGTCGTCCAGTAACACACAAACTCGAATAGACTCGAGAAAGAAATATGAGTCAATAAAACTAGGCTACATCAGCAGATGAATAAACAATATGAATAAATAACCATAACTCCGGTAGAAATAATATAAGTACCTGTTACCAATGCCTGCAAGACAAGCAACTCCATCAGCAACTCCAAAGGCTCCATAACCGTCTATGCTGCAAAAACTGGCAGGGGACCAGGTCCTCAGAGGGACGTAACAAGGTACAAGAAACAACATGCCAAAAGTAAAACAGTATAATGATACATACTCAAGGATAAACTACTGTAACCAACTATGTGATATGCACATGAGAGCATCACTCGTACTCAGGCTGAAATCACTACAGGCTCTGTATCGAAGAGTCCATAGCAGCAAATAGTATCAAGACTCAGTATAGGTGCCAAAGATCTGAGACAGAGTCCAAGGCACCTCTAGTAGTATCATGACTCCAGTATATGTGCCACAGAACCTCTAGTAGTATAGTATATATATCAATAATCAGCCTGTAGTATGATGTGTCTCTCCCTACCCAATGTAACCTCACGTCTCATGTCCACAACATCTCATATCCATAACACGCAAGATCATGACCTCTAGCTATTGCAACGAGTCATAATAATATCCATATAATATGCAAGTCTCATATCAAGAATCATGTAAGCCTATACAGAATCACCATGAATAACTCAAGAAAGATTCTGTCACATAAAATAGTGTCAAGTGTCCTACGGTATGGCGTACATGGTAAAGCAAGCTCGTAAAAATAGGATCGTGGAATCAACTCTCTAAGTGACGTTACACGACTCCGCGTACGGCATCGACATCCGAATCTTGTTCGGACGCTAAGCAATGTCTCACGGTCCTACGGTAAACACACACATCATACATATCAAATAACTATAATAACTAAATAAGATAAAAGCAAGAAAATGTGATGTATCATGGCAAGGTACACTAGCTTGGATTTTGAACTCCGTCAACTACTCCTTGGAAAGTGGAATCTGCACATACACCTCCGGATGTTGAAACAAACATCACCAAAATTCTCAGAATACTTAAAATATCTAGGATTGACTACCCATAAGTCCAATTTGGACATATGGGCAAAATTGACAGTTTTGGGTCAAAACGGGGTCCACATGTAGCCCACTTTATACCGTAAAATGTGCTGAAGATAAAGTTCTCCAAATTTGTCAAACTTAGTGTCTACGAGTCCAGAACGATGATATGAACCCAAAGGAACGTCCATAATTGAATTTTGATGAGCCGATCACAAAATTGCACGTTATGTGGAATCGTGGATTCCACAAAATGATGTTTCGTCAATGTTCTCAGAATCAAACCAAACTTAGGTCACAGGACCAGTGTAATGCTGAGAATCTGATGGCGCAAGTTTTTTTGTGAAACGATAAGCACTCACAAAATTAGGACGAGTGTCAGAACAGGCCAATACGATATTTTTTGGCGGATACGCGTTAATTTCGGTGTGCACGCACATCCAAATCAAGTTCCGCGAAAGCCCACACGTCCGCGTTTACGTTACGGGCCTTTCGGTGCAACTCGCACACGACAAAGTTGCCTCATTTGACGGGACGCACCCCGTATCGCGAGATTATGGATATTTTAAAAATAAGATTTTGGTCATTTTAGAACAAGATTAATTTATCTATTAAAGCAAACTAATAAAAACTAAAAGAACAGTAAAAATCTTGATTATATTATGAAGAAGTCCTTTCAATTATATTTTAAAAATAATTAACGAGTTGGTAGAAAATTGGACATGAACAGGGGTACTTGGACTAAATTTTTGAACTATTTTCGGACAGTTTTTCGGCCAACTTTCGGTCGATTTTTCGATTAAATCTGGATGCCTAAATTCGTTCTACTTGAAGGAAATCCTAGAGGGTTAGGTTGTGAACATACCAGTGAATACGGAGCATGAAACGAATGAGAGAGGAAGTCGAATGCTCCACGTGAAGGGAGGGATCGCAGGGCTGTGTGTGCGCGTGGAGGGGCGGACTGCGGTACTGCTTCGGCGCGGCGGTACGGGCGGCGGGGCTGCGAGAGGTCGCCGGCGGGTGGTGTAGGCGGAGGTGGGATTAGGGTTAGGGTTTTGGTTTGCTACATATGTATATATATAGGAGAAGGGGGGTTCCTGTACGCGGGGGGGGGGGGGGGGGGGTAGTTTATGGGTTTGGGTTTAGCAGGTATAGGTTGGGTAGTGGTTAATGGGTTTTATTTCTATTTTCTTTTTCTTTATATATATATATATATATATATATATATATATATATATATGTGTGTGTGTGTGTGTGTGTGTGTGAGAGAGTGTGTGTGTGGCCATTAAAAATAGTTTTAGACCTAAATATATTCCAGAATAATTATACAAGACACTATTAATAGTTGTACACCCAAAAATATATTTTTTGCATAATATTAATACTTAATTAAGTACACATAATTATAAATTCATAAATATTATATATTATAATTAGCTAAAAATAAATAAATAATTCTCTTAATCACAAAAAATTTATAATACCAATATTAATAAATTTAAAAATTAAATTCTAGAAAATTAGGGTTCTTATAATCTACCCAACTTATAAAAATTTTGTCCTCGAAATTAAAAATAAACATAGTAGAAAAGATTTTAGTTAAGAATGCTGCACTAAAGATGGGAACGCAGTTACCAAATGGAGTCCAAGTTTGACGTCGCATTCTAAGAATAAGGGTATGCTTACTCAAGGCTCTACCCAACTTATAAGAATGAAGTTGGCCGCAGGAACTATAGTCATTATCAAATTTCTAAGAATTTTTAGTAGGTCTAACTTCAAGGAGGGATTCGAGATGGAAAGAATTTTGTGACCGTTGTCACAGCCTATCAAAGAAAATCTATGCACTACCATGGCATTACTGAGTCAATAACTCTATGAAGAAAGTTTTACCAGTTATCCTTGCTTCTAATTAGGTCATGAGTCTACAAGACAATAAAAAATATCAAAGCTAAATATAACTAGGATGAGATGGTACCAAGAAGTTGTTCATTACATATCATGGATGCCGATGAATGGTTCAGCAATAAGCGTCAAAAGGTGATATAACTCATCAAGGTATTTTATATTATGTAAAAAGTACAAGGGGTTCAATTTAATGCAACACAAGTGTCATAGATGTAGGTTGGCATGAATGGATACGGGTATATCAGTGGTTGGGATATTTGGGTTGCCTATGTATAATTTAATTCAATTGCAACGGAGTTGGATATAGGGTTTAGAAGAAGATATGCCACGATTATTGGGGGGTCTATATGGAGCATGGGTGTGTATATTTGGAAGTAACAGTTGTGTCATCCATGAGTAGGTTCCAGTTAGGCTCATAAATGTCAAGGTTGCCGGAAGAATTGAGAAGGTGTTGAGTATTAAAATCGACCGTAACAGAAAAAGGATATCTATGTGTCATTTGTGTGTACAATTGCGTCGCGAATGTCATGCGACTAAAACAAAATATGGGAAGGCCAGTTTGTGAGTGATAGTCATGTCATAGGTGTAGAGTGACTAGTTTAGGTCATAAGGGAGAAGTTGTTGGAAATGAAAGTATAGTGTTGTGCTCCAAATATTCGAGCCACAATAAACGGTATCAAGGATACAAAATTAAATAGGTAATTTAATCCGTTTGAGATTAACCTAATTAGCACCAAAATAAATTCAAATTTATCCAGAATTTCAAGAAATAATCCTACACTAAAACCTGGGGCTACGATCTACCCAACTTATAAAATTAAGTTGGTATCAAAAACTAAGGTCATGGTTTTGCTAACAAGATTTTTGGAATGGCCTATTTTCTAAATAATGTTACAAGAATTCTAGGATTTACTAGCCGTAATCAAGGATTTTTTAAAGGAACCTAGAAACTATCAGGGTGATATTGATCAACAACTTTAGAAGAGAAATTACTATCCATCCATTACTGATCTTGTATAGGTCAACCTTCTACAAGTCAGAAGAAATAACTGAGTCAGATCTAACTAAGGTGAGGTAGTATAGAGGCTTCGATCATTAATTGGCATTGATGATGAAGAGACCAAAAAATTAGGCCACTACAAGAAGAATTTCTGATAAGTCTATATGGTTGAATAAGGCACGATTAGGCAGGTATTTGGAGAATCTAGTCATGGTGACTAGATCAAGGGGATTAGAGTAGAAAAGAACTAATACCTATGGTGATAGGGATATTAACACAAGGAGTGGTACCAACTAAGCGATTAATTTTGTAATTAAGGCACAACTAGGGAAAGAGGAAGGATCTACTCATTTTTATAATTAGAAAGATCGTTGTTGCAAAAAGTATGAGGCCATATATGCAACACAAGATAAGAATTTGATAGGAAGGATAGGAATGCAGTCGAGGGGGTAATACAACTAATCCTTAAACTCTTTACTATATTCATTTAAGTTATATTTTATATAATCTCTTCCATACTATTGGCAACCAACTTCTGGCTATAGGTAAATAATATACGATCCTTATAACTTCGTCTTCCTCGTATATTAGTTGGTAAGGGTCTAAACTAAGCATGTACTTAGGTCTATCACTCATGTCATACTATTCACTAAGGATACTCTTCAATACTCGTTTAATCTTTAATTAGAATGCCTACCCATTTTTGTATAACTTACTCTATTCTATTGTCTATCTTTCTGTAATGTTGTTCGTCTAATCTCTGCCATCTAAAAGCTATCTTCCTTACGAGAATCTTCTGGCTAGACTACTACCCTATTACACAAGCATGATGTCATGGTTATCTTGAGTAAAAATTCTTCGAACTCAATGAGATGATAAGATTTCTAAGATCCGAAAATCCATCAGCTATGATAAATTGGAAGTAGGTTCTCGTCACCTACTACTAAGGATAGGTCCAACAAACTCATACCCTATTAGTCAAAAATCTAAATTCCTGGCCCCAATCAGTTTAAGTGTAAACCCAAAATATTCATTTATCTTTCCTATAAGACTTATATCTTCCATTTACACTTTCCTATTATGTGTAAATCAATAATCTAAGGGTCTTGTGATAATTCTCTACAAAATAACCATCAAGTTAGTATGCGATTCTGAACCAGTGTTTAATTTCTTGAAGTTCGTATTACTTCGAGACTGATAAACAATTTCTACTCGCACTAAATTTGTAAAATTCCAAAAGTATTATAATTCATAAATACTAAAATTATTATCCCTCAAGTCCATATCATAATTCCTTCTCCTTGGATTATGCGACCATAAAATCTTTCCCTTATTATTTTTTTCCTACGCACCTTCATATCCTTTTAGTATGTTAATCTTGTTTTCAACCTTAAGCTTCACAATCATGACCCAGTACTTTTTATTTCGTATTATAGATCTTCTAGGCAACTACCGAGTGATAAATTCTTTGGTCCTTCCTAGATCCTTCTCTCAGTTTAAAATGCTCAAGGTCATGTACTCCTCGTGAATCTCTTCTTGTTATCATTCTACCTTCTTCACTTGAACTTGAGATTTCTCTTAGTTTATTCCATGTATATCCTTTATCCAAACTACATGGTTACCATCTTGTTATATCTTGTCATCTATTATAGGCAATTTACTATATCTAACTCAAGACTATAACATCTATCAAAACTCTCATCCTTCAACCTATTTGCTCTATCACAATACTAGCTTATCTACCCAAGTAATCACGGGTGAAACTCACTTGTTCAACTAACACTGACAACCCAAATAATCAAGTACATCTAATTTGATTTCGAAAGCTATACTTTAGTACTCGAGTTACCTAATTACTCAAATATCAGGTCTAGTAATCTGCCTATCTATTTAGTCCAGACTTATAGTCATCAATAATTTAAGGGGGTCATAAGATCTAGTTTTGATACTAAAAGTCATAAGACAACTAGATATTTAACCACTATGGCCTGCTACGTAAGGTTCTAATTTCTTAATGTCAAAATACCATTCATTGTATCACCATCATGGACCACAACTAATTCCAGCATCTAGCTATGTATTCCATAAAGTATTCCAGTGCATTAGAATCAAACCATCTTTTTTATTTCTAATACTTCCAAATTACTGCTACCTTAAGCAAGGGCAAGGTTTTATTAGTTCTAGGCCTCTAATACTATATTCAATTCTCATGCTAACAATCTACATTGGCTCTTGCATATAGAAATAACATATCTATCTACCTTACTAAGGGTAACCATCTTCTCAAAACTTTATGTCCATCATATCTTCTTTCGTCTTGACAAGGATCTACTTCTGGAGGAAATACCGCGCATGAATGTCTATCTCTCTGAAATAGGAAAAGATGATAAATGATAATAAGGATGTCGAGGAGAATAAACAAGTATAATTATGAAGTCCAAGGACGATAATCAAATGCTAAGGGATTTTCAAATCAGTTGTGGATTGAGATACTAATATTGTTAATCCTGATTACAGGCTCGCTCGGTACCAAAAAGTAACCAAAATGATTTAATCAGGACCTGTATAGGCCACCATAAAAATATGTCATGCTCCAGTCCCAAAATAGGTAGGACAAGGAATACGTAACATGCCAGCTACGCATTCGACCAGACTCTGGTCTGACTCGAATACGTATAAGCTGTATTATAATGGTCACTATCTAAATAATCAAGTAAATATAAATATCTATGCCTCAATCCATAATGAATAGAATACACAAGAATGACCTACATGTGCTAAAGTCGGCCGCCCAGTAATACACAAACTCGAATAGACTCAAGAAAGAAATATGAGTCTATAAAACTTGGTTACATCAACAGATGAATAAATAATATAAATAAATAACCATAACTCTGGTAGAAATAATATAAGTACCTAGTACCAATGTCTGCAAGACAAGCAACTCCATCAGCAACTCCAAAGGCTCCATAGTCGTATATGTTGTAAAAACTAGTAAGGGACCAGGTTCTTAGAGGGACGTAATAAGGTACAAGAAACAGCATGCCAAAAGTAAAATAGTATAATGTCACATACTCAAGGGTAAACTACTGTAACCAACTATATGATATGCATGTGAGAGCATCACTTGTACTCAGGCTGAAACCACTATAGGCTCTGTGTCGGGGAGCCCATAGCAGCAAGTATTATCAAGACTCACCAATGATCTGAGATAGAGTCCAAGGCACCTCTAGTAGTATCACGACTCCAGTATATGTGCCACAACACCTCTAGAAGTATAGTATATATATCAATAATCAGCATGTAGTATGGTGTGTCTCTTTTCACCCAATATAATATCATATCTCATGTCCATAACTTCTCATGTCTATAACACACAAGATCTTGACCTCTAGCTAGTGCAACGAGTCATAATAATATCCATATAATATGCAAGTCTCATATCACGAATCCTGTAAGCCTATATAAAATTACCATGAATAACTCAAGAAAGATTCTATTACATAAAATAGTGTCAAGTTTCCTAGGGTATGGGGTACTTGGTAAAGCAAGCACCTAAAAATAGGATCGTGGAATCAACTTTCTAAGCAATGTTACACGACTCCGCGTACGGCGTCGACAACTGAATCTTGTTCGGACGCTAAGCAACGTCTCACGGTCCTAGGGTAAACACACACATCACACATATCAAATAACTATAATAACTAAATAAGATAAAAGCAAGAAACTGTGATACATCATGGCAATGTACACTTGTCTGGATTCTGAACTCCATCAACTGCTCCTGGAAAAGTGGAATTTGCACGTACACCTTCGGATGCTGAAACAAACATCACTAATATTTTCAAAATACTTGATATAGCTAGGATTGACTACCCATAATTCTAATTTTGACACAGGGGCAAATTGACAGTTTGGCGCAAATCGGGGTCCACATGTGGCCCACTTTGCACCGTAAAATATGCTGAAGACAAAGTTCTCCAAATTTGTCAAACTTAATGTCTACGAGTTCAGAACGATGATACGAAACCGACGGAACATACATAACTGAATTTTGATGAGTCGATCACAAAATTGTATGTTATGTGGAACCGTGGGGCCCACAATATAATGTTTCGTCAACGTTCACAGAATTGAACCAAACTTTGGTCACAGGACCAGCGTAATACTGTGATTCCGATGGCACAAGTTTCGTTGCCAAATGACAAGCACACAAACAATTAGACGAGTGTCGGAACAGACCGATACGGTATTTTTTGGCGGATACGTATTGATTTCGGTGTGCACGCACATCCAAATCAAGTTCCTCGAAAGCCCACATGTCTGCGTTTATGTTACGTGCCTTTCGGTGCAACTCATACACGACAAAGTCACCTCGTTTGGTAGGACATGCCCCGTATCGCGAGATTATGGGTGTTTTAAAAATAAGTTTTTGGTCGTTTAGGAACAATATTAATTTATCCTTTAAAGCAAACTAATTAAAACTAAAAGAATAGTAAAAATCTTGGTTATATTATGAAAAAGTCCTTTCAATTATATTTTGAAAATAATTAACGAGTTGGTAGAAAATTGGACATGAACAGGGGTACTTGAACTAAATTTCTGAACTGCTTCCAAACAGTTTTTCGGCCAACATCCGATCAATTTTTTGATCAAACCCGGGTGCCTAAATTCGTTCCATTTGAAGAAAATTCTAGAGGGTTAGGTTGTGAACATACCAGCGAAGATATGGCATGAAAAGTACGAGCGAGAAAGTCGAAAGCTCTACGCAAAGGGGGGTCGTACGGCTGTGTGTGCGCTAGTAGGGGGCGGACGGTGGCGCTGCTCCGGTGCGGCGGTGCAAGCAACGGGGCTACGGGCGATTGCCGGCGAGTGGTGTAGACGGAGGTGGGATTAGGGTTAGGTTTTGGTTTGCTACATATGTATATATATAGGAGAAGGGGGGGTTTCATGTACGCGCGAGGGAGGGGGGTGTTGAAATTTATGGGTTTGGGTTTAGCGGGTATGGGTTGGGTAGTGGTTAATGGGTTTTATTTCTATTTTCTTTATATATATATATATATATATATATATATATATATATATATATATATATGTGTGTGTGTGTGTGTGTGTGTGTGTATGTGTGTGTGGCCATTAAAAATAGTTTTAGATCTCAATAAATTCTAAAAAATTATACAATACACTATTAATAGTTGTACACCCAAAAATATATTTTTTGCACAATATTAATAATTAATTAAATACACATAATTATAAATTCATGAATATTATATATTATAATTAACTAAAATGAATGAAAATTTCTCCTAATCACAAAAAATTTACACTACCGATATTAATAAATTTAAAAATTAAATTCTAGAAAACCAGGGTACTTAAAATATGTCTTATAGGAACATTGGAAAGATGGGGTAATACAGAAGGTAGCATTAGCAGTATAGGGTATTTATGTACACATGTGCTAGGTTAGGAGTCAGTTACACTTGAGTGTGGAGTTGGGGGAAGTTGGACACCTATGGTATCAATGGGGGTGAGTTCAGGTGTCATAGTAGGTGAGGGGTAGTATCAGGGTTGAGTTGGTGAGTTATTGTACTACTGATACCAAGTGTTTAGTTATAGTATCACTAATGAAGTTAAGTATGGGTGTGGGGGTTTGGTATCCCTGAGTATTGAATTAGGACGGGGTTCAGCTTGGCCATGAGTATTCTCAGATGTGGAAGTGTACTGATACACTATTGTATCAGTAATTAAGGGGAGGAAATGGAGGCTCAGGTTGGACTACCTGCAGGCAAAGCATATCCGTGTTGTAGGTAAACTGATATGGTACCAGTGGTAGAGGGAGTTTGAGTTGATGTAGGTGCCGGTGCATAACTGCAGTAAGTTCAAATATCATCAGTAAGGGAGAAGTTGGTATTAACTAATATCAGAAGATACCAAGAGGGTAAGAGTAATGTTAGTAACCAAAGTTAAGGTAATATTGAAGTATAGTTGAATGTTAAGTACTAAGTGAATTAGTAAGGTATTAGCTGTAATCTACATACCTAAGTTAGTTATAGAAGATAGTATAATATTTTAATGAATTAAGCTTGTTGGGACTTAGGAAACCTAGGTATTGACCTAGTTGACATCAAAGATTTAGCATCGACCTAGAAATAGCCTAACAACCTCATTTCAATCTAGTTAACCACTTTTATCCTTCTAAACACCTTTTAACATTGATATTTCATATTTAGGTCTTTGTGACTCTATTTTGGTCATCGATCCTCACACTTTGCACATGACCACAGGTGAGTATATTCTCTGACAGTTTTTATTATTTTGATTATTACTATGATTCTAGTTGTAGTGTATACTTGATTCCAACATAGTGGATACACGGGCTAGTATCATAGATACCTATCATGAGGAGTCATGATTGAATCCATCGTACTAGCTGGAGACAGAAAAATATTAGCCAGTTATGTGATCATACCCTACCTCACATGCATCATAGCTTACCCCATATATTACGTAGGGTATAGGCTGACCATTTACATGTCTCATAGCCTGTTATATATGATTAGCCTGACTTTTTCTCATATCATAGCTAACCAGATGGTTAGCCTGATCTCACATATATCATAGCCAATCATATATAACAAGCCTGATCTAGTCCAAGCCAATCACATAGCAAACTGATATTTCACGGCACTTAGCCAGTATTTTTATTCTTTGTTCCAGTACATTAATTGCTAGTATTCACATATATTTGTTCACTACTAGTTAGTTCTATATGATGATTATATGTCTCTCCCATTTTCTATATTCTAGTATTTCATTCATCTTGTATTTTCTTACACTACTTTATAGTTTTAATTAATATAATTAGAATTGTTTTTAGTGTTTGTGCTTTGCTCTAATCCTGACTGCAGAATATTTTTTAGAGGATCTTGAGGACTTCTGTCCTACTCATTATGGTCCAAGAGTAGATGACAATTATATCCAGGAGCTTCCAGAGGAGCCATTCTATATAGAGGAGACACCACCCGTAGTTGTTTAGTCATCACCTAATTTCTTTATGTATTGGATTATTCCTGACTTATAGACTTCAGTTGTCTTATGTTCAGACTTATATTATGTTGAGATAGCTAGACTTTTAGACTCTAACTTGTTTGAGATATATATTATTTTGCCTTTCGTATTTCTTTACATCTTTATCGTACTTTTTACCTTATAGTTATTGTGATTGAGTTATTGTGAGTTGATGATTATATGTATATTCATTATCCTCTATTTAGAGTTGAGAAATGTTGACATGTTATGATATCATTGATAGATAGCTATTTGACCTAGACAACGTTGTACCGCTGATGCTGTAGCGTAGGCTGGACGTACCTACGACTCGTGCCCAATTTCTAGGTACGGGTCGTGACACCCGGGATTCTGCTGTATCATTTGACCTGTGCATCTTTGGGCAACTGCTATCAAGAAAAAATGCATCTTCAAGTCGGCAGATGTTTCAAAAGAATTGGCGTCATCAAGTGCTCTTGGTTTATTATGTAATTTTATTTTTATTGAGTCTAGGACTTTTGTACATCGAGTCGCACTGGCATAACACAAAGTCCACTCAAATAAACCATCGAACCTATCCACCAAATCAGACAACATTTAAGCTTAAACCTTACTTAGTATAGGCAACCAAACTCGGACCGAAATCGATCACCTATTTTGTATGAAATTATCGAGTTATTACATCCCTGATTTCTTGGCCCAATGTTCAAAATTTGAATTAAATCTAGTTCAAACTCTGGCCAAATTTGGTTTGCCAATATCCTATAAATATGATTAAATTTTATATTCTCAATAACTCATCCATTCTATATCTTTCTATCCTATAATAAGCAAACCCTCAGAGCTTTAAACTTTTTCGTCTCCAAGATCAACTCCTCAGCTTTCTAAGTGCCGAGTACGACCTCGGTTAGAACTTGTTCGAGTTATAATAGCTTAGTTCATCAAGCCTCTTCTTCTGTATGAAGTCTGTATGCCCTTCGTATCAAACGCACGTGTGTGAAGTCTTTCGAGCCTTCGAATCAAAGCTCATAGTTGTAAGAAAGTTGTAAGCGTTCGGATAAAAGCTTGTGATTCACTATTGGTGATTATAGTAGATAAAACTTCGTGCAAGAATTATCGGGACTGTACTAGTCCTCTCAGAGGAAAACTAGTATACATCGCGGTGTTTGCGTTTGCTCTCTCTTACTCTTACTTCTTTATATATATTTGTCATACATATACACTGTTAGTTGTTAGCCGCCTTCACACTACACATAATTTTTAATTGGATATATTATTCTGCTGCACTCTATCACCCCCTCCTCTAGAGTTGCCTTACGATCCTACATAAAACATGCTCTGATACCAACTTGTTACGCCCCGGTTCTGTAGAACCAATTCGTCCTCGCATTCGGTTTTGCAGAACCGTTTGTCCTTGCTGGGCGTGTTGCCGTAAAAGTCTGGAATTGTACTTGTACAAGGCAAGAACATGTACATGTGTAAAAATATTTTGTAAACAGTTCTACAACACTATAGTAGATTATGAGACACACATTGTATAGGTAGAAAAATATGTCTTTATTGATTCATTATAATGGAGTAGAATTTTCTTAGTACTGAAATGAAAATGGCTAGACAAATTACATAGCTTTTGCATAGAAGAAAATACTGATAGGTTGACATGAAATAATATTCTTATCCCATACATTATGCCCATTTTTTATATTCTGAGAAATTTGAAAGCAACAACTAGAAATCTTGGAGTACTTTGAAGATAGAAAGAAGCTTTAAAAAGAACTTGCAACAGAAAGCTATATCTCCCTCGAGGGCCAAGGTACCTCGATTAATTAGGTTGTCCATAGAGATGTGGGTCAGTAATTAACTTATAATGGTGAGCAGAACTGGCACACTCACCTAAACCAATACTTCTGAATTAAAGCAGCAATTTAATAGGCAACATTATATATATGCAATATTTACTATAAAATAGTTCAAATAGGCAACAGTTAAGCAGTGAACATATAATCTTTGCACATATAAAATTTTTACCCCGACCAATGGTCGTTCCTATACATTTACACGATTTTTCTTACTGCCCCTGCAAAAGACATTATTTACATGCAACTATCGTAAGGTCATTAGTGTTGTTTCACCATATAGGACTTTTACCATGGTATGCAGTGCACCTCCTCGGGAAGGTAGCTAGTCTCCTCTGAGAATCCTGTAATACCTCGTGCCTGTAAGCACGTCCGAATATTTCTCCCTAGGACGAAGTAGTCCCCGGTGCCCCAGGTCTAGATGGAGAAAACTTATTACCTTGTGCACAAGTTGTCTATGACCATGCAAATGCATAAATGACTAAGTTATAAACATATTGCATGGTGAAGTAATAAAATATTCACATACAATGTTATTCTCGATGGGGACTTCTTAGTTCATACTTTCCTCGCTTGGGGACTTATACAGTCCATTCTTACTTGTTTCTCACTTTCCTTTCTTTATGGGTCAATACCTGCCTTTCTTTATAAATTATTTACAGCAAAGCATAGCATACCCTTTATAGTTATGAAAATATTCTCTACTTGCATCGCATCAAGATGCAACAGTGGTATTAAACTTGTGGCATTAGTGGCTTTATCGATCATTGGACTTAGCAATGTTACAAAAGAACTTTATAATTATTAGCATAAATGGGTAGAGAAGAAGGGACATAATTGCTCACTAAATAGAGAATGCGGAGAGAAAAGGACGCTTGCTCGCTCAGGCTTCGGTTACGCGTATATATGCATTGGTACCAATATTTGGTTAGACTGCCATCTTCCTTTCTATCAGATTTCTCTAGAATGAATGCATGCAATCGATGAAAATGGGCTAAACAATCAATCATCGAAAACCAAATAAGAAAATGCATTCATCAAAACCAAGCAGCAAAAATCCAGGATAGCCAACCAAAAATCCAATAAAAACTATTGGACTCATTTCAACAAAAGCCGATTCATCAATTAGAAAGATTCATTACATTGTCCGTGATCGATTCTGCCGTAAAGTTTTCCCATACTCAATTTTGATTGAGTCAATCGAGCCACAAGCCTTATATAGTGAACCGTGAGGATCGGGCACTACAGTATGTTTGGGGACAAGGACTAGAAACTTATAAAGTGTAATGCCTTGATCAAGAGCACTCCCCAACATATTCGGGGTTCTTGGTAGAGGCATGGAAGAAAGGGTTGGTGCATCCAAGCATGTATTCCCTTTTGCTCCTACTAAGTCAGCATGACGAGGTTGGTGACTGCTTTACCCTACCATAAAAGGCCAGGGAAGAGGATCTTCATTCAAGGATGGTGCTTACACCCATCACAAAACTATGAGGGTCAGTAAGTTTTATGTGATATTTCAAACATAGTCGAATAAACTTGTTGCCGAGGATTTTAGCATAAACCTTACTGTCAATAATCTATATAGGCTTATAGGGAAATTTTCCTAAGGGATAAAGGGAGTATATTAATCATTCCTCGCTCCAAATATTCGTTGTCCCCACCTAAGAAAGGTCAAGCCGATACAATAGTTATTGCCCTGCGAAGGGCTTTACTTGGAGAAATAGAAGGAACATGTATCATACGCACAAAATCTGAGAAGGTGCCACATATTTCTATGGGTATTTTAATTTCTATCATGTATCTTTGTAACGTCATGTATCCAATATTGATAGATATCATATACTTTATATGGAGTATATATATATCCAATATTGAACTCATTTATCTTGTTGTTGATTTCTTTATAGTATCTCGAGTGCCGTACAAATAGATCACTTATAGGATAATCGACATGTCTAAAATTGATTAACTAACTTATGTAACCTAATTTGGATTTATATTTTTGTCATACCCCAGTACCAAAATATGGAGACGGACATGGCCAGCTACCCAGTACCAGGTTCTATACGTAGTATGGCAATCATGACTGTAATAATACAAGGGGTGTATGCTACAATCAAGTCGCTTAGGGTCACACAAATATCTATGTCTCAATCAATCAAACAAGTAACATTAAACTTAGAGCATATATGATAAAGCAATAAGACGTCCCAAAAGCTTTCTCAAAATATTTCGGAGACCAGCTGTGCAAAATAAGAAGCTGGCAGAGTAGCAAAAGTATATGATAGTGATCAGCTGCAGTCTGATTTAATACAATCATATAAGAAGACTAATATACAGACGTACTGGCTAACAGGTACTAGTGGCTAAATATTTAAAAAAAGAAAATATACAATAATGAGAAGGAAAAAGAAAAACCACTAATTACTCTCTGCGACCATGTTCCTGGTAAGCGGCATGAGTCGGTGAAAAGTAGGCTGGATCCTCGGGTGCTGGCTCAAATATGGCCATGCAAAACCAGTGGAGTTAGACCCAAACAATAGATATATGTATACAATGGTTCTGTTTCATAGTTTAGGTCCACGACATATCCTAGAACAAAGACCCAAACTTATAACCAAACAAGGATAAGGGCTGAACCGTCACACTATGATAGTCCATGACCCTAGACTACTAACATAATAATATAACCACAACCAAGTCTAATTTTTTTATATCGGCCAATCACTTGTATGACTTAATATTTATGGAGTCTGAGTTTATCTCATAAATAATGCATAATAAGTATTCTCAGATTATGCCAGTGCAGAACATGGGCTAACAAAGCCAAAATAAAGGAATATACAGGCACATCACTAATGTACCAGTTCCCCGTAGGGCCAATGAGCTAAATCACAGTATTAGTGGTTTCAGTGTTGCTATAGAAAGTTAATGGCTCAATGTTATTTATAATAGGTCAGATACTGTACTCTACTAAGGCGAAAGATATACAATATCTGTGGTGGCCAGCTCCCAACGCACTAGAATGAATCTCTGTAGGAAGGTTCGTTGGCATGATCTTGAAATACTATTTTCTTCACATGTAACTACCACTTTTAGTTACTTAATTAGCCCTATATTATGTTCAAAATCTCCAAGCGTGGTCACTTAAGTGTTTCCCTTAAGATGTTGTACCAAGTATGGGCACGCTATACACGAATCCATGAAAGTTTGATCAGGATTCACCCGAGCGTGTATGCAATATTCAATCAATCAAATATCATAGCCACGCTTTTGTTCTTGACTTGCATATCATGGTCATGCTGGGGGGAAGTATATTTATAGTACTACATATTCAGGAATTTAGAGGCATTCTCGATGCACAACCCAAATATATATCACTTAACAAGTGATATGGTATGTCGTACCTTAGTGCACATCCGATCATATACACCTCCAGGCAATAATTTGTATCAGTACAGATACAATATTCGAGTCCAATTACCAATTATACATTAGGTCACATAAATTAAGATCATATTATAACACGAAGCTTATGTCATGCACATAGTTGGTTAGTCACTTAGCACTTAGTCTGGTTTATATTGAAATCTTAGTTCAACTCATGCCATCTTCATGTTCGCAATTAAATTCGAAAGTCATCAAGAAAGAACTTGATTTAATAAACAAACTAAAGGGGGTACAGAGAGGTACTAGAAGACAATATAAGTACAAATTTAATATAATTTTTTTTTGGGGGGGGGGGGGGGCGATGGAGGGTTAGGAGTGTAGCAACTTCCTTTAATCCTTGGACGATCCGATATAGAAGCTCTTCTCTCTCGCTTGAGTATAGGTTCGCAGATAGCCAGCATGCCTTTATATGGGTGTGGTACCCTGCTATTTATAGTCATCCCTGGACACGCATATGTTAGGCCGCATGGATGTTGGAGGGTACCATATGTTTCTTCCTAATAGGGTGCAACTGTAACCGTGAGTAGGCCGAGATGCCACGTTGGCGCTTGTTTGGATTTTTTGTTGTTGAAGATCTTGGTGGTTCTCATCCTTTATGGGCATGACTTGATCAGCTTGACACATAGTCTGCATATGGTTGGAGAGAATAACTTTTATCATAACAGCAAGATTTGGTCTTCATGGAGTGTAAAACACATATGGCCAGAGATGCATGGGACGCATGAATTCTGGGATGCATGGAGCCAGAGATGCATAGAACACATGTATTCTGAGATGTATGGGGCCAGAGAAGCATGGGACGTATAGAGTCTGGGATGTATGGGGCCAGAGACGCATAGGACGCATAGAGTGGGATGCATAGGAACAATTATGTTGTATATATGGCACCGCACATCCATTGAAAGTGAAGTTCTATGTTGACGTGATACTTCTGTCGTTTAGTGTGTTCACGTATTTTAAGGCAAATCAGAAAATCCTTTTCGTCAGTATTTTGTGTTAGAGACTATCCAGCTGACGAGATGCCACGTTAGGTCCTTCTGCGGCCAAGTTGCTTTGGTTGATTGGGGACTCATGGATGTTGCCTTGTTGGGTCACTGGGAGACTCTGCGGCCTGATCTCTTTCGAGTTTTCGTTTTGTGGCACAAGGTCGCATGATGCATATTTTTCATGCTTCTACAAGACCCCCTTCAAAGTTTTCAAAATGATAAGTTTGTAATACTTTGAATAAGAAGCATGGAGGAAGAAGCACTTTTGGCCTCATGACTGGAAGGTTGCATGGATATTGGATCGCATAGACGTTGGGCTGCATGGGCGTTGGGCGGCATGGGCGAGCACTTCCAGGCTGTCAAATCATCATTAACTGACGGATTTATCTTAATCTTTTAGTGGATCTCCTTTGGGATTCTGCTCCATCTCCTGGCGTGGGGCCCGAGAGGTCGTCGTTTCATTAAGGCTGCCAGCGTGGCACGAGAGCTGAAGGGTCACCTTCATCCCCTATAAATATGGGCTTCGCTGATGAGAGAGAACTTTTCTCTTCCAACTTCTTCAATCATGTATTCTTGCCGTCAACCGCTTACTCATTTGCCATGACCCCCATAGCTTCGTCCTCTGCTTTCATCACAAAGAAGATCGACAAGGAGGAGCGCCTGGCTTCCGCATCCGACGCCCAGGAGGATTCTTTCTCTTTCTACGAGGACATTCAAGTGCCCATCAAGGGTAAGTTTTGGCGAAAGGGAAGTACAAAAACCTAATAACTTGGCATACAGTCCGCTGAATGATTTAGAACATGTGTGGATCCATCCATTTGACCATGCCGCATGTGCTAGTCGTGACTCGGTCGTATGGAGGTCATGTTATAACTTGGCCGCAAGGAGGTCCTATTCGTAACTGGGCCGCATGTATCCTATGCATCCTTTTGTGCGCTCGAGTTTATTTCTGATGTGCACGTTATCCCAAGGGTTCTGACCATCCTTTTGTTTTTGGATTTGTAGTGACTTTACTTGTGGCTCCGTCAAGGGAGGTTCTTGTGTGTTATGCTCAGGCTGCACAGGGCGTAAGGTTCGACCATATAGTAACAAATATCTATGAATAGATAAATAAGGGTCAATTTGAGGTGAGAATGAAGTTGATCACGGACCAATCTTTATTCTATCTGCTTAGCCAGCTAAACTCTGGGCTGATTAACGGTTCGAAAGGTGTTTACAGAAGCCCATATTCCTGTTTGGGGATGCCTTCACCATTTTGGATGCTAAGGAAGTAAAAAAAGGAAGAACTGGACCTTTTCCTCTGACAGGATGCAGATACATATACCTACGATAGAGCGCCACTTGACTTTGTCGGCCTTCATCATGGTGTCTTTCCCATGGAAGATGTTGGGCACCCTAACGCCAGACCAAAATGGTGCTCAAGTCGGCCGTATTCGTTTTAACTCAAAATTAAAAGGGAAGCAGCATCTAAGGAATCATTTTTTATTCCCTTTGTGGGTCTGAGCTTAGCGCTTTTACCAGTGAGATAGGGCCAAATGTTTGAATTTTATAGAGCTGACACTTTTCTGAACCAGCTCCTAACAAGGGGTCCTATCCCAAGGAAAAAATATGCTTGCTCAACTAGGTGCACCATTTGTCTTCTTGGATAAATTTGACCCTGTTGGTGTTAGAGAAGTTCGAGCAGCCCCTGAAGGAGGTCAACCTTTATTACACCATAAGGGGTTCCTGTTACGATTTGGAGAAGAACCCGAAGTTGTTTGTGGCTTTGGTCGAGATATACAACTGTTGCACCGGGATATTCTTTACTCCTGGTAGGGAGATAGAACTAGCTCTCCATGAGATGTACGATGTTTTATTGTTGCCCTGGGGAAGTAAGCCATATGAGGAGTATACGCCTGACAATGAGGAATTTAAGGAGTTGGAGAGACAACATCCGAGGTTTATTACAGTGTACCGGGAGTTATTGTGCCATCATAGCACTTCCCAGCTGCTTTCGAAGAAGAAGGACAGAAGCACTGAGGGGAAGTTACCCCACACCAAGGCCTGGATCCATTACCCTTCAATATTGATGCTTCGGGTTGGGTCATTGTCTAGCGCCCTCAAACTTCGAGTAGTATCGATGACCTAGTGCACGATACTAAGAGAACGATCGCGTCCGGTGAGGGGTTTGGTAGCTCTGGTGACACATTCAGCTACTTTTATCAAGGCACCCCGCATTATCTAATAAGGCTGTGCTGGATAGAATCTTGATGATATGGCTGCAAACTTGTGTAGTCCATGGGGGCTCTGGTTCGATCGAGAGGGTTAGCCGCAATCCTATCCTCCCCGCTGTAAAGTTAGCTTTCGGTCATCAGCTAGCTTTACTCCCAGCGATGGTATGCAATATCCATTGCTGGCTTCGTACCTTTACGAGAAAAGTGATGGCTCATGGCGAGCTTGGGGATTTAAACCGGGTAGAGATGCCTTACCATTATCTACTGGATTGGCTGTTAATGCACTACCCGACTTTGATGCATCCTGGAGTAGAGGGGATGACGACAATGGCTGATGCTTTTATTCGCCAGTATAGTGGGATACCCTGGGTTCATACTGAGGTTCCTTCCTATCGGCATACACTTGCTCGTGCAGCTGACTATTCCTTTTTATCTCTGTCCCAAAGTTCACAGGGAATAAAGTGAATAGGGTTCAATGTGATGGTGGTGTTGACCGTCAGGTTCTATCCCGTAGCTCCTTTGTTGGCTAACTTCCATACGGCCTTCCCATCTAGTGTACCAAAACTGGAACCTCATCTTTTTGGAACTCTACCTGCCGAGTAGGTTGGCTTGCCAGTTTGGCTATAGCCAACTTATGTTAAGCAACCCGAGTCCATATCTTGGCTTTGAAGGTAGCATTCTTGATGGAGCCCGAGCCTGGGACTATTATTCCACCACCGATACTCAGGTCCAGTTTACTCTACCTGATAATAAAGTCCTTACGCACATCCTCCATGCAGCGACTCTAATTCATGTTACGGTGAATGCGCCTCCACCTGGCTTTGACCGGGACACTACCTTTATCGCGTGTACGAAGATGATGCCCCAATGCAAGGAGTCTAAAAAGGGTCAAGAAAGAGGAAGGGGGAAGGCTATTCTTATCGACTCTGACTCGGTGATGGGGGAAGAGGATGCTTCCTATGATCCTTTGCCTATAGTGAGCTCTCCAATGAAGCGCAAGACCTCCCCGGTACGGAGCCCTCTGTCCAAAAAGAGAAGGCAGGAACCATTAGTAGCCACAAGGCCGCGTTAAAGGAAGCATGTTGTCGTCAAGGACCCTTTGCTAATTGGGGCTGAGGAAGAAGAAAAAGAAGAAGAGGAAGAGGTAGGACCCCTGGCTCTGGTGACATCTGACCTAGAGCTTATTTCGGATACTGAGGCGGTATTTATACAACCTCTTAGTTTAATTCTTTCTGTTCCTTTCTATAAGTATCTTTCTTCTGGTCTGTTTAAAAATTTGTAGACATAGGAGGAGAGGTATCGACCTTAACAGCCTACGACCGCTGAGGTTTCCTATGCGCAGCCAGATGAAGAGACCACTTTTTCGGGGTCTGAGGCTGTGGAGTCTGATCCTGAGTGCTCTAATGGTTATCTCCCGGGGGAGTCTCTAGTGGAGCCGGCTACCTCCCTCATCTCGGTGGAGGAATTGAACGATCCGGAGGAAGTTCAGACCGCACTGGACGAGCGCCAGGTCCCATTGCCTTCTCCGGGTATGTTACTTCATAACCTTTCTCTGGAAAAGATCTTCCGGCTTCATCTTCATATTCTTCGAACGAAGTTAATTATTGTTTATTCTATTTTTGTAGACCCTGCTTCTCCCTTGAAGGTCATGGACGTTACTACGGAGGAAGGGGTCACGGAAGAAGAGGGTAGTGAGCTCGTTAGAGTACGGTCTGAGTCTCTTCTTTGCTTTTATAGGGGCGAGGAACATCCCATCGTGCCCCCAACTGAGTCTGTGATGGGGGAGGTTCCTATTATTACAGGTCCTTCTATCGTGGCAGCTACTCTTACAATAGTTACAGCTAGGGGTTCTGCGGTTGAAGCATTTTTGGATAGCGGGGTAGTAAGCCGCCGCGATGTGTCCTTGTGGTTGCTGGGTTACTTTCTGAAGTTGTCCCAACTCGGTCCAGGGATGGTATACTGGTGGGAGCCGATAAGGTGAGACAGCCTGTTACTCATCTCCTTAGTCTTGTACTACTCCGGCGTCCGTGGTTCAGCTGCCGGGTATCCAGGAACTTCGTGCGTCCATGAAAGATTGGATCACAGACAGGACTGCTTATTTTTGCCCTGCTGCTTCACCTTCGAGGTTTCCAAGCATCATTGTGCCTCATATTGTGCCTGTAGTCTCTTCTTTAATCCCACCACCTTTGACCCCGTCTACGTTGGAAGAGATCGACGAAAATATTAAGCTCTCGATTCAGAGCTTTCTCATATTCTTGAAGCAAGGAATCAAGGGCGTATTGGAGCGCAGCAAATCGTTTGTCCGGGCAAGGCACTTTACAGAGGGCCAGGTCCACTCTCTGAGGGGTATCCCTGGTTTTGAGAAGATGGCCGACTTTTTAGGCCATAAACTGAAGGAGGTAGAGAAATGACTCACAGAGCTGTGGCAGTATCAGCAGGCGGATATGGGAATGATGATTTCCAATGAATATAAAGAGTTCTCAAAGAAGGTGGACAGAGAAGGCCTTCTTTGCTTCGTCTATGGAGTATTTACAGCGTGATCTACGAATCTTGTGGGAGAGACGTGACAGGCTGGGCGATCTCAGAGAGGAGTGCCTTTTCAAGCAAAAGGACCTGACCGAACGAATTAGACTGCTCTAGATCAAGCTTGATGCAATAGGGAATTGGCTGCAGAAGGCCCCGCAAGAAGAGGAGGTCATCCGCACTATGGCGAGCCATATAGCGCAGAACATGACTGGTGTTGAGGTTCTGGTGCAACAGCTAGAGGACCGACACAAGTCCTATGATTGCTACGAGAATCTGGAGGTTATGGCCCAAGAAGTTGAGCTCCGATCTTGGAGGTTCCTAGATGGCCATATTGCTCGTCGTCATGAGTGGATAGCAGAGTTATGCTCTGACTCATAGCACAAGTCGTTCTCTCTTGCTTTTTTTGTCATCATTTTGACTTTGGTCTTGGGATCTTGATACTCCCCCGAAATGTAATTTTTTTAATCCCTCCTTGTAGGGGAAAAATAAAAGTGATCCTATATATTTTATAATTTATTTGTGTTAGCTTTAGATATCGTACTAGAGGTAATACGAATGTAGTACAATACCGTAGCTTTTTAAGGATATTCCGCTGGGGGGGGGTCTTTGGTGGACTTATTATTTGTTGTGCACGTTGAGTGCAAATATTAAGTTTGAAAATAATCGCTATCAGAGGTAATGTGGACGTGATAGATTTTGTGGACCCATTACTTTTTTGTGCACTTTGAGTGCAAGCAATAGGTTTGAGACAAGCCCTTTTAGAGGTGATATGGATGTGGCAGTTTTTGTGGACTTAGCACCGCTGGCATACGTTGGTGAGTACGGGTGATAAGTAGAAATAATAATCGATATAAGAGGTAATGTAGATGTGATGATCGATATCCAAGACCCAGAAGGTTTACTTAAAGGTAAGATGGACATGGCAAACTCGGTCGAAGATAAATATTAGAAAACTAGTTCAGAGGTAATATGGACGTGAATCGATGTCTGAAAAACTCACTGTGGAGTAATTTGCTGAGTGTGGTCTATGCCAAAATAAAGATAGACCTGAGTGTTGTTCCGCTAGGGAGGTAGGACGATAGCTCAGAGGTAATATGAACATGGCTAGCGTCTAAAGAGATTAGAGTGAGTTGTCACTGCAAGAGTGTGGTGGTGGACCTGAGGAATGCTCTGCTGGGGAGACTTTGAGGATTCATCATCCGTTGTGTATCCAGGACTCCTGGATACAGATGATAGTTTTTACAAGAATTTGTAAAGAAGGAGAAAATATTTCACATAGGCACTTGCTGGGGATGAAGAACCAAGAGTGTAGAGATGTACATCTGGGTTGTCCCGCTGGTGATGTGGAGATTACGAGTCTAGCTTAGACATAGTAATCTTTTAGGAACTTGTTGTTGATAGGCATCATGAGAAAGTCACCGTTGGGTATCGCGAGTCAGTAGGCGCCATTGGAGAATACGGACTCCACGATGAACGAGCCTTCCTATTTGGGTTTGAATTTGTCGACTTTCTTGTGGGTCATAACCATCGATCTTCTTACAGTTAGGACGAGATCACCCACTTGGTAGGTCCTTTTCTTCACCCGTTTGTTGAAGGTTCCAGAGAGGCTCGCCTGGTACAGCTCAATGCGCTATTGAGCTAAAAGTTATTTTTCGTTGAGTACTTCCAACTCTTGTAGTCGTCGGTGATGGTTATCATCCACCGTTAGCTAATTGGAAAGAGCCACTCGGAGTGAAGAAATTTGGATCTCGAGGGGGAGGACCGCTTTGCTCTCATACACCAAAGAGAATGGCATACTTCCTGTAGCTGTTCTGACCATTGTGCAGTAGGCCTAGAGACATTCGCCCAGCTTCTCATTCTAGTCGTGCTTGTTGGATGACATGAATTTCTTGAGAAGCTTGATGATGATTTTGTTGAATGCCTCAGCCAACCCATTGGTCGCAGGGTTGTAGGCAGTCAAAGCCATATTTTGAATTCAGTTTTTATCGCAGAACCGGTAGAATGCATGACTTATGAACTATGGACCATTGTCATGAATGATCCTTCGTGGCAAGCCAAAATGGTATATGATGTGATGCTTGACGAAGTCACGTTGGATGTCTTGACTTTCGCGAGTGGTACTATTTCTGCCCACTTGGAGAAGTAGTCGGTGATGGCTAGGATGAACCGGTGCCCCCTTAGACGAAGGTGGACTTATTGGTCCGCTGATATCCATTCTCCATGCCTCGAATGACCAGGATGCTACCATTGAGTGTAGGAACTCGGATTGTCACGACCCGCACCCGGTTTAGGGGCACGAGAGCGTGGGTACGTCCAGCCTACGCCGCAGCATCGGCGGTAGAACGCTGTCTAGGTCAAGTGCTATCTAAACAATCTCACGCTAGTATCCAACTCCATAAGGAGTCGTGGATATCATAAAATAAATCTAGAAATACTCAATCACAACTACAGCACGATAGGAAATGAAGAAATAAAAGAATACAGCACAAGTCTAATGATAACATAACATACCTGCAATCCTTAACTTCCAATCCCCAAGAGTCAGAACCCAGTCTACTAATGTCACAGTCTGGAAAAATATTTTCCAGTCAGGAAGGAGCAAAGTACATCTCTAACTAGCAGTTCTATATAAATGACATAAACTATGTAGCAGTTCTAGATGGAAACATACCAGATGCATGTGTAAGTACGAGAATGTACAATGAGAGAAGTACTGGAAATACTGTAAGTAAATGCAGGAAAAGAAACAATATGTCCATGAGCAAGAAACCTATGACTAAGTGTGTGAGTACTAGCTTTAACATGTGATCGGCTTGGAAACTTGATCAGGCTGGTTACATGTGATTAGCTATGATTCATGGAAGGTCAGGCTAACCGTTGGTTAGCTATGATGCAGGGAGAGGTCAGGCTAATCACACGTAACAGCTATGAGGCATGGAGATGGTCAGGCCGCACCCGACGTGAGATGTGGGGTGAGCTATGATGCATGGATAGTTGGGTATGATCACATATCTACACTAAAATACTCCCCAAACCCCCCGACTGGTATAGTAGATCTAATCATGGTACGCTATGGCACAGGATTCCCTAGGAAGGTAGCAAATCTCCCCGGGAATCAGTGTCTGTACATGCACAAGATAACAAGGGAAACAAGACTTGTACAAGCTACACCATGAATAAGGAATAACATCTCATGACGAGATCCGTGTATACCAATCCGTGTAACCAATGTGTCGAGAACATGGATATTTACACTAGATACAATGAACATAGGAGATATCATAAATTAGAAACTAATCAGAGAATGTACTTGCCTTGGGTCCTTAGCTGGTAAAACCAATGTCCTGTTCCAGAGTATCCCCTGGGTAAACCAACAGTCCTATAAACATAACACAAGCAAACCACATTCGCATCAGATGCTACACTAACACAGTCAAAAATACTGGTCTCAGGGCCATGTCAGACAGGGCACTAGTCAACTAGGGTCATCTAGTAGGGACACGTATATAATATACACATATTATTAATACTTACTATATTTATACATGCACCAATTTAAATGTATTTACAATATATATATATATCTTTTAAATACATATTTGATTTATACTAGTTGAACATCATATATGTATACTCATACATATGCTAAAATACCTTTAAAAATATATATATATAAATACTAAATTGATTACATATACTAGAAATACGTATTTACGTATATAAATCATTTCGAACTTATTTTGAACAATAACTTCAAATAAAAGTTTATTTATAAAAACTAGAATTTATGTAAAAGTCAATATTTTTATATCCATGGAAAAATTGGTCACCAGCCCAATAAACTAATTTCTGAACTCATTTTATTATTGAAACTATATTTTTAATAATAATATAAAACCCAAGATTTATTATATTTAACATAATCAAAAACCCTTTTAATTTAATACGTAAAAATGAACTAATTACATGAAATCACTAAACTAATTATATGAAAATACTAACTAATTAATTAATAGTTACTAACTAATTAATAATTAATTACTAATTAATAATTTATTAAAACTTAATTACTGAATAATTATAACTAATATAATTAAACTAATTGATTAATTATAACTAATTAAGAATAATTAACTACCCTAATTACATGAAATTTCTATACTAATTACATTAATTTACTAGACTAATTATAAATTCAATTAACTAATTACATAAAATAAACTAATTATATAAATAACGAATTATATAAAAATGAACTAATTATATAAATTAATTAACTAATTAATGAATTAATGAAACAATTTTGGGTTAATTAAGCTAATTATAATTTACTAAACGAATTATTAATTAACTAAGTTAATTAATATAATCCCTAATATAATCCCTAATGTAAGTCTGAATCGAAAAGAAGAAGGAAAGGGAAGGGGCTCACGGGACTTCCGTCGAGGTCGGCCGGCCAGGGCGTCGGCGAGGTCGGCCGGCCAGGGCGTCGGCGAGGCGGTCGACGTGGAGCTCGAGGCAGCGGGTCTGCTCGCACCGAGGCGACGGCTTCGACTCTGCGAGGCGGTGGCGGTGCTCGACTTCCAGCGGCGGCTTCGAGGCGGCTCGAGGTCGTCGTTCTCCTCGGCGGCGGTGCGTTCTCGACGACGGGTCGTCGGCTGGCTCGAGACAGCGGCGGCGGCGACTTCGTGGCTCGACGACGGGTCTTCGACTCAGCGGCGGTGGGAAGTCGACTCGGCGGAGGCTGGATCTGCAGCGGCGGCGACGCTCGGCCCGAGGCGGCGCTCTGATCGAGGTGGCGGCGCTCGGATCGAGGTGGCGGCGCTCGGATCGAGGGGGCGACGGCTTCGAGGACGGCGGCTCGGCGCTCGAGGATGGCGTTCGACGAATCTGGCGGTCACCGGCGGCGGCTTCGACCCAGGGCAGCGACAGCTCGAGAGTAGCGGCTTCGACGACGGGTCTTCGACTCGGCTGCGACAGGGCAGCGACGGCGGACCTTCCAGCGACGGCCACCGGCGTCAGCGGCGATGGTTAGGTTAGGTTCTGTCGTGTGTCCGGGGTCGGGTACGTGTCCGGGATGGACACGAGGGTCTGTTGTGGGGGACGTGTCCGGGATGCCGGACACGGGGATGCTGATCTGTGGGCGTGTCCGGGTTTGCCGGACACGGAGATGCTGTGTACAGGGGTTGATGTGGAGGTGGTGTCCGGGTGTGTCGGACACGGAAAGACTGGTTGTAAACTGTAAATCTGGACACAGGAAAAGAAATGGATATGGTGGGACACCCGGGGTCGGACCCGAGGCCATCACGGCTGACACGGTGATGCTGGACACACGGACACGAGCACACAAAAATGGTGGCTGTGGCTTTGAGGGAATTTGTGGAGGCTAGTCAAAGAATTGAAGATTAGGGTTTCTAGGGAAATGTGAGAATGAGAACCTAAATAGGGAGAGATGGTGAGGGATAAAGGGCTGCGGGTTGGCCCAATAATGAGTGGCCCAGAATTAGTACATGATTAAGTTCTTCATGTGGAAAAGGGTGTGAGCTAGTTAATGGAAATGGCGACTTGTAAAATTAAAGAACAAAGGTTATAATTTCAGAAAATATATTTTTTTTTTTTTTTTAGGAAAGCTAGCTAATTTTCAATTAGCTACTAATTTAATACATTTTGCAAAATCTTAAAAAGTATGACATTTATTTATTTACTATCCCAATAAATAAAAATCTATTTTATTTTATCAACTAGTCTTTTAAATAACTATTTAGTTAAAACAATAATTTTATGACTCAAGCCAATAAATATTTGAAACCAGAAATATATATTATTATTTATTTATTTATTTTGTAATACATCGTCATTTAGGAAAAAATGATTTTTATAAAGATTTTTAAATTACCTTCTAAAATCAAACATCGTTCAAAATCAAATAAAATTTTCAAGGAGAATTATTTTATAAAACTTGATATTTTAAAATAAATTAAAATCTAATTATTTTGGAAATTGGAAATCGGAGGTTACAAGTCTATCCACCTTAGAAAAATTTCGTCCTCGAAATTTTAGGAATGACTAGGATAGAAAAAATTGTTGTTCATAATGATGAATATATCATTGAAGAAAATATTTCTATAAGGAGAATATTTACCAAACAGAAGAAAACATGAAGAAAAGTAAATATGGTTTAAGACAGGAATAACTTGAAGGAATTATGGCTCGGCCTTGAATCCTCTAGAAAGTTTAGGTTTGGGAAGTAGACACGATCACTGAAAACAGATAATTGGAATAATGCACGTTGCCTTTCTCAATCTTGTGATTCATCATTAACTAATATCTATAAAAGTTTCAAATTCCACAAACTTTATTAGATTAGATCCTAAAATTTCTGAATCAAAATTTATTACATGTCCAAAAATCCTTATTATCAAATTCGAGTTTGTTTATCTTAGCATCAACTATACCTCGATTATTTTCTTCGGTTCAAATGTTACTGTCATGGTCAAGATTTTAATTTAGATCACAACCTCAATATACCCTGATCTAACCTTACGACCTTCAATTATACGATCCCATAATCAATTATATTAAAATCTTCTTTACCATGAGCTTTATTTCATTCCATATTTCTTTATCCGTATGTATAATGTTTCCGAATTTTGAACTATATATATATATATTTTTTTTTCATCCTCTGAATTTATTATCCCAATGTAAAATTTTTACTACTCAGTCCCTCAATATTTTAATTTAATTCCAGTCGTATCATAATCTCCTCAAATTTTGAGTAAATAACTGAATACAAAATTTACTATCCAATCCAAATCAATGCATATTCATAAAACTTAAAAATTTGCATCCCAAAATTTAACTTTAACACTCATCAATCATCTAACTAAATTCAATTGATGCTTATTCCAATCTAACTCCTCATCCCAAGAATTTAATTTGACACTATTCCATTTACGATTTTATTTCCTGCTTTTCTTTTTTCCTCAATACTCAACGATGCGATGCTTCCAGTATCTTCAATGCAACATTCATACTATATAAAATTTCTATCTTGCAATCAAATAGATAAAATGATAATCTCTCAATTTCTCAAATTTTTAATAATCAAATCAATCATATCAAGACCTCCTTAAAATTAACAAATCCTCAAATTTTTGGCTCTGTGAATTTCTTAATTCTCCCTTTAAGTAATTGTTTGTCCTCGAATTTCAATCATACCTCGATTTTCATAAAATCAATGATCCATCAACTCCGTTATAACAACCCTTAAATCCTTTATTTAATTTAATGCTCATCCACAATTTAATCCTCTTGTCTCTTTTGTCCGTCATAACCTCGTCATAAATCTTTGCTATGGTCAAACCCAATGATCATGGTTTAAGAAAACTCTACCTACAGCCATGCAATTTAAGAAAATATAGGTCATGTGTCTTGTCATGGTATTTCAGTCTCTGTTAGGGGGTACTACTAGTTATATTCTAACAAGAAAATCATGCATGTGAACCACAGTACTAGGAAAATCAATCAATCAATCGAAAGGCGAAAGAAAAGGAACATTAGGAAGGAAGAAGGATCATGTTAACATATTACTTGTAGTGTCTACTATCTCTAACAAACACTTAACTCTAGCACACTAACAATTTTCTATTCATGTACACTGGTACCCATATCAACTAATCATATTTTAATATTCATATTTACCAAAAATTAATCCTCCAAATAATCGTCAAGGTTTAACTTCCCGATCAACTTAAAATAAAATGCATATACCTCCTCAATATTAGATATTTCACATCGAAATAAAATTTAATCACTTCTAAAATCTTTGTAGCCTTAACTATGTTTAGTGAATCAAATTTAAATCCTCAATATTTTAACAACATAAAATCTCAACTCCTTAAAAATTCTGAAAATTTAAAATTCATTTCCACCTTTTAATTTATAACTCCTCAATATACATATGAGTGCTCACGGTCTGATACTCAAGGTGCACTCAATACCTCTATTGTTTAGAACTGTGTACTAAATTTGTACTGCCCGAATCACTTGCACTATTACCTCCAATGATCAAAGTTATCATCAACGGTGTTTTCTTTCATAATTTCAATTTATGTCAGCTGGTATATCATCTAATTATCATCACACCGAGTGCTTACTGTTACTAGCACCATTTTCAATAATCCTTGATATAGAATCATCGGCACTCTCGGTATTATATCACTAGCTGTATTAATGGATTATCTCATCAAGCTCATTAGACTCATGATCACCTGTATCCTCTATAACACTCATGTTTCTTTACTCTCATGGGTATGTGTATGGTTCCTCATCTCGATGGTTGTATATGTATTTCCTTCAATCCTTTAAAGCCTATTAAACTAGTCCGTGATACGCTTCACAACTTCCCTTACTAATCCTGATATTTCTCTACTTATGACATCTCATTAAACCCTTTATACATATACATTTCTTTACCTTTAACATTTTCGATATCAATCATCCAATTGGACATCATGCTCCATAACTCCTTAACACAATTCCCGGATACTTAATCGTTTACATAGATTACTCAATTACATAATCGTGATTATCCAGGACGGGTAATTGGCTCTGATACTGACTCTGAGAACTATCACTGATACTCTATACTTTCCTTAACTCTCAGTCTCTAATGACACTACTCCTAGAATCATTGGTACAAGGTACTATGCTAAGGGTTAACTCTAGATTAAAGCCTACTGCTCACATGCCCAACTAAGAAACACTTACAACTCACTAGCAACACAGTCAACACTAATACAAAATACAGACAAAATTACAAGCCACTAATTATCATACTTAACAAGAAATCCTCAAGGAATAGGAGCTCAAAGACTGAATTGAGGACAGAAGGTATCTTTACTGCTAGTAAAGAAAGAAGTGGTGGAACAAAGTCCGGGAATAACAGAAATAGATAAGTCTTGAGATGATATTTTAAGAACCAATTTAAGATACAACCTGATAATCATACACGTCTGTCTGAAATCATGACACTCAGAATCCTCGCCACGCCAGTAAGCATAGATGCGATAAACGATAGGTTTCGTAACTAAGGTATGCACTCTATAATCATGTCGTCTAGAATCTTCGCCACGCCAACCGGTATGGCTGCGAAAGACTCTAAGCTTCATAACTATAGTATGTACATCCAAGTCAGGTTCCTACGTTCTCGTCACCACAGCTAATATGGCTGCGATAAATTCTAGGTTCCATAACCAAAGTAGACGTTTTACCTTCCTCACTGTCCTCATCAATATATGTCATCAGATGATACCATAAATCCTAGTCCGTAAAAATTCATCTCAATTTGAAATCAACTCAACAACGATACCAGGAATTAAAGTTAACAACTGGTCAACAAGAATCAACTCAACAATGATACCAAAATTAATTTAATAACTGCTCAACAAGAATCAAGTTCAGTGACAACAAGCGAGAGCGGACGAAATCAAGGAAAAAGATTTAAATTGGAATAAGATTCTCAAGGGGTCGTCCCAGGAATCTCTCAAGAATTTGTGATTGAGTATCCTCTCTCATCCTAGTATCCTATGTCCTATATTCTATAGCAGGTATGCAGTAGTACAACTAAGACGTCGCACTACCACGACATCGCACAACTTGCGAAGTCTGACCTGCATGGGCCACCACTAAAACGTGTCACGACCCGCACCCGGTTTAGGGGCACGAGAGCGTGGGTACGTCCAGCCTACGCCGCAGCATCGGCGGTAGAACGCTGTCTAGGTCAAGTGCTATCTAAACAATCTCACGCTAGTATCCAACTCCATAAGGAGTCGTGGATATCATAAAATAAATCTAGAAATACTCAATCACAACTACAGCACGATAGGAAATGAAGAAATAAAAGAATACAGCACAAGTCTAATGATAACATAACATACCTGCAATCCTTAACTTCCAATCCCCAAGAGTCAGAACCCAGTCTACTAATGTCACAGTCTGGAAAAATATTTTCCAGTCAGGAAGGAGCAAAGTACATCTCTAACTAGCAGTTCTATATAAATGACATAAACTATGTAGCAGTTCTAGATGGAAACATACCAGATGCATGTGTAAGTACGAGAATGTACAATGAGAGAAGTACTGGAAATACTGTAAGTAAATGCAGGAAAAGAAATAATATGTCCATGAGCAAGAAACCTATGACTAAGTGTGTGAGTACTAGCTTTAACATGTGATCGGCTTGGGAACTTGATCAGGCTGGTTACATGTGATTAGCTATGATTCATGGAAGGTCAGGCTAACCGTTGGTTAGCTATGATGCAGGGAGAGGTCAGGCTAATCACACGTAACAGCTATGAGGCATGGAGATGGTCAGGCCGCACCCGACGTGAGATGTGGGGTGAGCTATGATGCATGGATAGTTGGGTATGATCACATATCTACACTAAAATACTCCCCAAACCCCCCGACTGGTATAGTAGATCTAATCATGGTACGCTATGGCACAGGATTCCCTAGGAAGGTAGCAAATCTCCCCGGGAATCAGTGTCTGTACATGCACAAGATAACAAGGGAAACAAGACTTGTACAAGCTACACCATGAATAAGGAATAACATCTCATGACGAGATCCGTGTATACCAATCCGTGTAACCAATGTGTCGAGAACATGGATATTTACACTAGATACAGTGAACATAGGAGATATCATAAATTAGAAACTAATCAGAGAATGTACTTGCCTTGGGTCCTTAGCTGGTAAAACCAATGTCCTGTTCCAGAGTATCCCCTGGGTAAACCAACAGTCCTATAAACATAACACAAGCAAACCACATTCGCATCAGATGCTACACTAACACAGTCAAAAATACTGGTCTCAGGGCCATGTCAGACAGGGCACTAGTCAACTAGGGTCATCTAGTAGGGACACGTATATAATATACACATATTATTAATACTTACTATATTTATACATGCACCAATTTAAATGTATTTACAATATATATATATATCTTTTAAATACATATTTGATTTATACTAGTTGAACATCATATATGTATACTCATACATATGCTAAAATACCTTTAAAAATATATATATATAAATACTAAATTGATTACATATACTAGAAATACGTATTTACGTATATAAATCATTTCGAACTTATTTTGAACAATAACTTCAAATAAAAGTTTATTTATAAAAACTAGAATTTATGTAAAAGTCAATATTTTTATATCCATGGAAAAATTGGTCACCAGCCCAATAAACTAATTTCTGAACTCATTTTATTATTGAAACTATATTTTTAATAATAATATAAAACCCAAGATTTATTATATTTAACATAATCAAAAACCCTTTTAATTTAATACGTAAAAATGAACTAATTACATGAAATCACTAAACTAATTATATGAAAATACTAACTAATTAATTAATAGTTACTAACTAATTAATAATTAATTACTGATTAATAATTTATTAAAACTTAATTACTGAATAATTATAACTAATATAATTAAACTAATTGATTAATTATAACTAATTAAGAATAATTAACTACCCTAATTACATGAAATTTCTATACTAATTACATTAATTTACTAGACTAATTATAAATTCAATTAACTAATTACATAAAATAAACTAATTATATAAATAACGAATTATATAAAAATGAACTAATTATATAAATTAATTAACTAATTAATGAATTAATGAAACAATTTTGGGTTAATTAAGCTAATTATAATTTACTAAACGAATTATTAATTAACTAAGTTAATTAATATAATCCCTAATATAATCCCTAATGTAAGTCTGAATCGAAAAGAAGAAGGAAAGGGAAGGGGCTCACGGGACTTCCGTCGAGGTCGGCCGGCCAGGGCGTCGGCGAGGTCGGCCGGCCAGGGCGTCGGCGAGGCGGTCGACGTGGAGCTCGAGGCAGCGGGTCTGCTCGCACCGAGGCGACGGCTTCGACTCTGCGAGGCGGTGGCGGTGCTCGACTTCCAGCGGCGGCTTCGAGGCGGCTCGAGGTCGTCGTTCTCCTCGGCGGCGGTGCGTTCTCGACGACGGGTCGTCGGCTGGCTCGAGACAGCGGCGGCGGCGACTTCGTGGCTCGACGACGGGTCTTCGACTCAGCGGCGGTGGGAAGTCGACTCGGCGGAGGCTGGATCTGCAGCGGCGGCGACGCTCGGCCCGAGGCGGCGCTCTGATCGAGGTGGCGGCGCTCGGATCGAGGTGGCGGCGCTCGGATCGAGGGGGCGACGGCTTCGAGGACGGCGGCTCGGCGCTCGAGGATGGCGTTCGACGAATCTGGCGGTCACCGGCGGCGGCTTCGACCCAGGGCAGCGACAGCTCGAGAGTAGCGGCTTCGACGACGGGTCTTCGACTCGGCTGCGACAGGGCAGCGACGGCGGACCTTCCAGCGACGGCCACCGGCGTCAGCGGCGATGGTTAGGTTAGGTTCTGTCGTGTGTCCGGGGTCGGGTACGTGTCCGGGATGGACACGAGGGTCTGTTGTGGGGGACGTGTCCGGGATGCCGGACACGGGGATGCTGATCTGTGGGCGTGTCCGGGTTTGCCGGACACGGAGATGCTGTGTACAGGGGTTGATGTGGAGGTGGTGTCCGGGTGTGTCGGACACGGAAAGACTGGTTGTAAACTGTAAATCTGGACACAGGAAAAGAAATGGATATGGTGGGACACCCGGGGTCGGACCCGAGGCCATCACGGCTGACACGGTGATGCTGGACACACGGACACGAGCACACAAAAATGGTGGCTGTGGCTTTGAGGGAATTTGTGGAGGCTAGTCAAAGAATTGAAGATTAGGGTTTCTAGGGAAATGTGAGAATGAGAACCTAAATAGGGAGAGATGGTGAGGGATAAAGGGCTGCGGGTTGGCCCAATAATGAGTGGCCCAGAATTAGTACATGATTAAGTTCTTCATGTGGAAAAGGGTGTGAGCTAGTTAATGGAAATGGCGACTTGTAAAATTAAAGAACAAAGGTTATAATTTCAGAAAATATATATTTTTTTTTTTTAGGAAAGCTAGCTAATTTTCAATTAGCTACTAATTTAATACATTTTGCAAAATCTTAAAAAGTATGACATTTATTTATTTACTATCCCAATAAATAAAAATCTATTTTATTTTATCAACTAGTCTTTTAAATAACTATTTAGTTAAAACAATAATTTTATGACTCAAGCCAATAAATATTTGAAACCAGAAATATATATTATTATTTATTTATTTATTTTGTAATACATCGTCATTTAGGAAAAAATGATTTTTATAAAGATTTTTAAATTACCTTCTAAAATCAAACATCGTTCAAAATCAAATAAAATTTTCAAGGAGAATTATTTTATAAAACTTGATATTTTAAAATAAATTAAAATCTAATTATTTTGGAAATTGGAAATCGGAGGTTACACGGATGGCTGGTGGATGAAGTCTGCATGGATTTAGCACGCTTGGAACTTTCTTGCATAGTCAACGGCATTCGCTACCATTATAGGCCAGTAGTAACCCACTCTTTCGAGGCAGTCCTGTAGGTTTGGGCCGGGTTGGTATGCAACACAGACGCCATCATGAGCTTACTGAAATACGTGTTTGGCTTATGCATTTGATAAACATAGTAGTAGAAGGTCGTCGAATGAGCGACGATACAGCATTTTAGTAGCCGTATCGTAGTAGAACCGGAGGGAACGTCTCCTGACGGACGTAGCTTCTTTAGATTCTTGAGAAGAATTACATAGAACGCTTAGTCAATGAATGGAAGCCTCCATTCTTGGACATCAGTGTGTACTTCTGCCGCGTAGCTCAAACATAGGTAGAGGTTATTTTTGGGGTAGACCAGCTCTTGACCGATCAACGTGATTAGTCAATGGGTGTTGTCTGGAATTGCCAAGGATGCAGCAAGGCCGGCCAGGGCACCAGCCTCGATGTTCTGCAGCCGAAGGACGTGCTCAATAAAGAATCCCTCGAAGGTTGGGATAATGCCAAATGCAGCTTGGTGGTACAAAATTATGTCTTTATTCCGGAATTCATATTCACCTCAGACTTGGTTAACTGTCAGCTTGGAGTCACCGTATTCCTCTAAATAGTCTACCCCTAATTGTTTAGTAAGTTAGAGTCCAATAATAAGAGCATTATATTCTGCCACGTTGTTGGAGCAGGGCTCCTTGAGGGAATAAACTCGATTAATGACCAGATTATAGGGGGGAGATTAATACTATCACAACTCCGGCGACGATATTGCCCGTAGACCTTGCTCTTGAAGCGCCATCGAAGAACATCCTCCAGAAAGCTTCGCACGAAGTCATGTTTAAGTTTGCCACTTTGTCTGGAATCTCTTCATAGAGTTTCGAGATTTCTGGCACCGGATGTGTTGCTAGGAAGTCGGCCAGTTCTTGGCCCTTGACGACTTTTTGAGGGACAAAAACCATATCGTATAGAGATAATAGTATCGCCCAGGTAGCCAGACAGGAACTGAGCGCCCCTGGTTTGGTCATAAGAACCCTTAAAGGATTGACCCGTGAGATCACATGAATGGTTTATCCTGTCATATAATGCCGAGTCTTCTGAATAGCGAATACTAGAGCAAGACATTCTTTTTCGACGGGGGTGTACCTATACTCCACATCAACCATCATTCGGCTGAGATAATAGATGGCCCATTCGTGACCCGCATCACTATTCTGGGCTAATAGAGTACCGAGGGAGTGATCCATTGCATGTACATAAAGTAGTTAGGGTTTCCCACGACCAAGTCCACCGGTACTGGAGGATTTGATAGGTATTCCTTGATATCGTCGAACGTGCGTTGGCATTCTTCATTCCAGTCAAAGGAGACACCTTTCTTCATGAGCTGGGTAAACGGCCGATAATGCCCAGAGATGTTTGATATAAACCTCCTGATGTATGCCAACCTTCCTTGCAAGTCACAGAGTTCCCGGAGGTTCTTTGGCAGCTTCATCTCCATGATTGCTCTGGTTTTGTCGGGGTCTATGTGAATACCCCTAGAAGTGATGATAAAGCCTAGGAATTTTCTACTGGAGACTCCTAGAAAGGATTTGGTAGTGTTCATCTTGAGCTAGTGCATACGCATGAGGTCGAATACAGTCTTCAAGTCCCTGAGATGATCATCTTTAGAGCAGCTCTTAACAGCGATGTCATCAATATAATATTCCACCATCTTGCACAGATGTTCACCAAAATTAGTGCTCATAGCACGTTGGTATCTAGCACCTGCATTCTTCAGACCGAAGGGTATGACGGTGTAGCAATATAATCCTATCGGTGTTCTAAACGATGTATACTTTTCATCTTCAGGAGACATCTTTATTTGATTGTAGCCAAAGAATCCGTTTATGGAGGATATACGCTCGAAGCCACAAGTGTTGTCAATCATAATGTCGGTAATTGGAAGAAAAAACTCTTTATTAGGGCACATCAAATTTAGATCACGAAAGTCGATACAAATCTGGATCTTTCCATTCTTTTTAACGACGGGCACGATGTTGGACACCCAATATGGATGTTGTTCCTCATGGACAAAGCTACTAGCAATTAGTTTATTGACTTCAGCTTCGATGGCGTTCATGATATATGGGCAAAATCGTTGTTGTTGTTGTTTGACAGGGTTGTCGTCCGGCAAGGTATTGATCTTGTGGACCACGATTTGGGGGTCCAGTCCTGGCATGTCTTCGAAGCTCCAAGCAAAGACATTAATATATTCCCTGATGAACTGTATCAGGGATTCTCGGGCTTCTTCGGATAAAATTTTGCTGATAAAGATAGGTTTGGGGGAGGATTCATCGCCCAGATTATCTTGTACGACTTCGTCCTTGGTAGGAGGTTGTTGTTGTTTAAACCGTATCTCCTATTGTGTGTCTAGGCTTTGGGCCCATGGTTCTACTTCAAGGAGTTCATGTGAATCTTTGTCGTCTTTCTCAGGGTTAGCTGACACCATGTTGGCAGACAATATTTGCTTGAGCATTTCTTCGATACTGGTGTCGGAGTCCCAAGCGAAAGATTGCGAAGAGTGGGAGTGAACCTTATTTTCTTCAACTAAACCTTTGAGGGTTATGGGAGGCTTTACGTACCCTAAGCATGCTTTATTTTATGGTAGTAATCCTCAAACTTGCCTGTGGGAGCAAGTAGATGCAGGGACAGCCGTCGGCCTCTTGCCGTAGTTTAAATCTCGGTTATTTTTAAGATCATAACCCATCTTCTGGATGATATATTTGTCTTGACCACTGAACCGGTAGAGTTATATTTTGCCAATGTTGGGTTCTTTCTCTTGTTCCTCCGGGGTAAAGGACCGGGGGCATTCAACCCTCCCGAAGATGATGGGTTTGTCTCCCCTCTTCCTTGCTGGAACCATGAAGTAGGAACCTTGACTAAGGAGGATATGGTTTATTGCGTAGATGGTAGCCACCTGTGTTTGCAGATGAAGGCCCAGACTGTACTCCATGGAATACAAGGTGCTTATATGTGCAAGTTCGGAGTTGTTCAAAGATAATCCTTTATTAAAAAAAATAGGGTAACTTCGCTTTGAGGATTATATCATCAAAAGAAGGGACGTTAGCATGAGCAGTCACGTACTCCTCCAGTTCATCTTTCTCGAGGGCTGTCCCAAGCACGAGCGAAGGCTTTGGTGGATTCCTTTGCTGTTTTACCACCAGGGGTTCAGAATTTGTAGGAGGTGTCGGAGCTTCCCTTGGTGGTCTTCGAAGGCAAACGACCATAGGCGTAGACTGCACCAAATATTCCCTCTGCAGTTAATTCGGCAAATGAAGGTAAACGACCAGAGCTTCGAATGTTATAGACGGTACCGGATCTTCCATTGATAGTCAATTCTGCCTGCGAAGGCGGACGACCAAAGGTTCGAGTGCCTTCCTGTTCCATTTTATGACAAGGGGAGTGGTTGTGTCGGGAGCACGTACCTTTAGAAGAACTCTCAATGGTTCATCTGGTGTAGTCCCGGCCTCTACCTTATCGTCAACATCATTGCCGCCTTCATCTCGGTGGACGTGATTGTAGAGGATTGAATCGGAGTAGAAGGCCTCGACCTTTTTAAACAGGTCCACGTTTGCGAATTCTGTCTTGACCATGCCATAGTGTCACACCCCAGTCCCAAAATGTCAGAAACTAGGCCACGTGTCACTGGCCAGCTGACACGTCACTAAGGGTTTAATCTATTTTGAATAGACCCATAGGGACGTGCTACGCTGTCCTAAGATACTACAAGAACAACACAGGCAAAACTATCTCATCCACAACAAAATGTCAGAAAAGCAAGTGCTGAATATATATAAAACTGAGTCTGATACAATACACAACTGGTGAGATTACAAGCCTACTACAAAAACTGATAATAGCGCAGAAAAATCAGATAGACTAAGCAGTGTCTATCTGATCAAAACATCTCCATCTCCAGGTGGCAGGCCTCTAGGGTCAAGCATACTCTGAGGGTGTCTCCTCGAGCTCCTCCTCGGTAACACATCTAGCCTCCTGATCAGGGCCGTACACAGTGGGGTAGAAAGCCTCGTCTAGATCTGGCAGGGAACCAGGTCCTCAGTGGGACATAACAAGATATAGAAAATGACATGCCATGTATATAAATACTGAATAAAGAAAATAAATAAATATAGGGTGCTAACCATTCTAAGTGAAATGCAAGTAAAGACCTTGTAGTACGCATGGGAATGTGTGGCTAGACATATGCTGACGTAATTCACCAATCCGTAGTGACTGACTAGTATATGCCACATATGCCCCCGTTCAAGGGAACTCTGCAATCGACCATCTCCAAGGAGCATGGTGCGAAGGTATAAAACATTTATGGAGGGGGTGTCCCATACGTCTACTAGTTATCTTTCCCATCCCAATGAAACTAAATGTCAAGTCGTACATTTCCTGAGTTATTCTAAATCCGTGATGCGGGTCACACGTACTGGTAGCTAATTAAATACGCAGCTCACATCCATATATGTAATGCAACCATGTTGCGTGTTCCCATGATAGGGTCTAGGAGAATATCAGGATACTCTCACAGTGTTGGTGAGTCAGTAAGACTAAGTTATTTACACTAATTGTCAACGTATCAGTTGACTGTACCAGAGGCAGTCTCAGGTACTCTTGGTATATGAATTTCAGGAACAAGAAGCATATAACAGTATTTGAGAATTTAAACATTAACTTGGCAAGGTATACTTGCCTACTCCCTGATAGTGTTGATAACCTGATCTCACAGTCAGGTTTGAGGTTGCTGGTGACAGAGGGTCACTGGCTGTGCTGAAGTTGGTTTCTGTTAAAAATAGGCAGGGTTCGTGAATATCATGATTGTAATATAGAGTATATATATATATATACTTATATAGTATGTATATATATATAGATATATATATAATATATATAGCAGTATATATAGTATATAAAGAACAGAAAAAAATACAGTAAATAGTAGCAGGGTATATCCACTACTATATATATAATAATATAATATAATATTATCAGGGTGTATCATCTGATTTATAATAATATAATAATTAGGGTATATCCACTGATATATAATTTAAATAAATTGAAATGACAGGGCAGAAGTAAATACATATATATTATCAGGGTATATCCACTGATGTATATATATATAGGTAAATTGAATAGACAGCACATAATATATATATCTATGTACCATAATATATAGTAATATGTATAGTATATATATAAATTGAATTGACAGGGCAAGAAATGTAAGCATACATATATAATATGTGTAAGCTGTATTATCCAGCTGAATAATATATATATAATATATATGTACTGTATATCCAGTACTAATATTAATAACAATATGTATATAAGTGCACATAAATAAATAAAAGAAAATGCATAGAATATATACATACATATATACTATAAATAATAGTAATAATATAACACATATATATAGTATGTTATATATATACATATACATAACATATATATAAATATATGTATACATATATTTATATATATTATATATATATATATATATATATATATATATATATATATATATATATATAAGTAAAAACAGAATTAAAAATGCATTAATAATTATTACATAATAATATATATATAAATATACATATACATATACATATATACTTATAAATATATATAATTATATATGTATAGAATAATAGTTATATATACATATATTTAGTAAATATATAATAATAGTATATACAGTATAATATACTGTATAATAACAGTATATAATACATATATATTATAATATAATATATGTATATAGATATACATATAAATACATAGTAATATACATATATATATACATATATATATACATATACATATAGGAATATATATATATTTACATATATATTAGGGTTTAGGGTTATACCCTCTGACAGGTGGGCCCTAGGGGTCGTCGACGGCCGGTGGACGGCGGCGGAGTCGGCCGGAGGAGCGGCAACAGCAGCAGTGGCTGCTAGCAGCAGCAGCAGCTTGTGGGAGCTACGGCGGCGGCTGCGGCGGAGTAGGCGGCGGTGCAGGGTGAGGGATCGACGGAGGAGAGGGTGGCGTGGCGTCCGGTGGTGGTGGCAGAGGTCAGGGATGGCCGGAGTGGCGGTGGGGGACGGTCGGGATGAGGGAGGGGGTTGCTGTGGGGGTGTGGGGGAGGACGCTGCGGGGGTGAGGGCGGCCGGAGAGGGTGTCGTGGGGTGGGGGAAAGGTGGTGGTCCGGTAGAGGGGGTCGGGGCGAGTCGAGTGGTGGTGGTGGTGGTGGTGTACGGTGGCCGGAGGCGGCGGTTGAAGGAGTTCGGGTGGTGGTGGCTGCTGTGGGTTGGTGGTCGGGTTGGGTGCTGCGGGGGCTCTAGGCGGAGGAGGAGGTGGCCGGAGGGGGTGGCAGTGGTCGGAGGGAAGGGGAGGGAGGTGGCGAGGGCTTCGCCGGAGGTTGGGTCGAAGGCGGTGGCCGGTGGTGGCTGTGAGGAGTCCGGGAATGGGGGGGGTCGGGTTTTATAGGTTAGGACCAATGGCACTAGGTGTAAATAGGGGGAAGTTTGGGGGTATTTTGGTAATTTTGGATTTTTAGGATATTTTTACAGGATTTTCTGGATGTTTTGGGTGGGCACCACACACCTATTCACTAACCAATAAGATTTTACCACCTTGTATGCAATTTTGCATAAAAACTCCTAACTTTTCATAAATTGCATAAAAGCATAAAATTGTAGTTTGCGCAATTACGTAATTTACCTGATTTTAAATACTGATTCCCCGAAATACTAAATTGTACAGAAATGAGGGAAATAGCTGGGAAAAAATGTTTTGGACAGTGTGGGGTGAGTCTGGGCAAATACAGGGACTGATTCTGCAGGTGATATGGTCATCGTTTTTATTATTTAATAAATACTGCGCACGGTGTTCACTAATTATTTTGAGGCTGTTAGGGTCATAACTTTTCTACGGTGTCAAAATGATAATTGAAGTATAATTAGAGAAGAATATTATCGTATTTTTGGTTGGGCAAACAGGTGTCTACTGGTCCTTAAATCGCTAGGGGTACAAAGATGGGTAAAGAGCAGAAGTTTAAATAGGAAATAAATACGTACGTTTGTAACGATATTTGTGCGACTAAAACGAAGCACCAAACGAGATTTCTGGAAGTTGCTAAAAATACAGAAAAAGTAGTCTAGCAAGTCTAGGGCAGGGATGTGAAATTGGTTTAGGGTTAACAGCTAGTATGATGTCCTAACTAATTGTGTAATGAACAGGTGCACAATCAATAGATTATATAATAAATAAATTTTTAAAAAGTTGCTATAATTCTAATTAGTCTAAACTAATCCTAAATTACTGAAATCTGGTCGAGGGAGTTTACACATGGTCATCCACATACTTTAGACATTGGTATAGAGTTAATGGCACGATCATATATTGGTATATCTAAGGTCGTCCCAGCAGGACATTGTAGGATATATCCACGTCAATGACATAGCAAGTAACCTCTGTCTTCAAGTCATCGATCTGGTATTTCAGGCGAATCTTGCCCAGAGGGTAGCTTTTTTTTGCATTGAAGCCACTAATGGCATTATTGGTGGACCCACATGATTTTGCCCGGAGGTGTAGTAAGAGGTATCAGCCTGGCTGATTGGTCATGAGCTGGTGGAAGATTGACTACCTCCATTGTTGCCCTCGGGATCAGTATGACTCCGTCCTGGGCCTTTGTTGCTGGGAAGTTCTTGAACTGGTGGGAGACCATGTTGGCAGCAACTGTTACGACATCAAAATCTAGTGTGAGGGCATTGGTATCGATCAGACGCTGGATGTACTGCTTCAAGGTATAGTAATCATGCGTCGGGTGGTGGACATAGTGATGGAAGTGATAATACTTTGGGTTATTTAAGTCTGCCGCTTTTGGTTGGAGTTTGACGTCGGGGAGCAGATATTTTCCTACCACATTTTCTAGGAAAGAGTATTTTGGTCATTTCATAATTAATAAATATTGTGCATGTTAAATATTTATTTATTGTATTAATTATTTATTGTTAGCATGTTAGATTTTATTTTTGGACTTGTGTTAGTGGACCTAACTAGTTAGGTTAGATCCATGGATCCAATATTTAATTCTAGTTAGAATTGAGCCCAATAGTAAGCCCATTCATTAGGAGGATAAATTAATTAAGTTAAACCCATTAGACTAGAACCTTCCCTCCTTAATTAATTTTTTTATGAGAGGCCCCAAGGGGTATTTTAGACTTTATATAGTAACTTGAGGGAGGGGGCAAGTGAGGCCTATATAAAGGGAATAAAAACTTTCTCTCTCTTTATTTTTTATTCCAAATCTAGATCTAGAATTTCTCTCAACCAAATTCTATCAATTTTCTATCAAATTTTATCCCAATTCCTTCCCAAATCACCATTGGAGGCTAGTGGAGCAAGGATCTAGAAGGAGGAAGCAAGGATCTACAAAGAGGAGCAAGGATCTACAAGTTGAAGGCTCATTTGATCCAAATTAGAAGTTTTATTGTAAATCCATCTCCCAATAGGTATAATTTAGTTTTTCCCCTTAATTTAGGTTCTAAATCTGAGATTTAACCATAATAAATCAACCCATATGCATAGGCTACCCATAGGATTTGGTTTTGTATTCATAGGAGGCCTATTGAGAAAGTTATAGTACTTTTTGTGTCAATTTTGGGAGAATTCCGAGATTGACAATTGTTGTGTGTGTTAATTGGTCTTATAGATCAATTTGGCATGTGATTATATGTTTGGGGCTAGTGTCATGTCCACAGTTGGGTACGTGTAGGTCGTATCCCAACAATTTGGTGATACGTGCTGATTTGGGGGTTTTTTCTCCTACATGAGACTTTGTACATGTCATATTTTGACACGGACACGTAGTTATATATATGACTCTTCGTATTATTCATAAATAATATATTAGACTTGCTTATATCCTTCGGGTTACGTTTGGTTGTGTGGTAGACTCGTATCGCAAGCGTATCATAGATCTAGTGTGATACGGGTACGATGCACTCCACGTGTTTATTTTATTGCTTTTTAATTCAATTGACTTATGTATAACTATTAATATGATATATTAGATATGATATATATATGTATATGTATAAGTGTATGTATTTATAATATATCATATTGTTATGTATATATAGCCATATGATTATGTGTTTATATATGTATATTGATATCTATGTGCATCTATATGTAAATATGTATGCATAGTTCTATATATATATATATATATATATATATATGTGAAGTGTGATTTATATATATGTACATAAGTAGTGATATATGAATAAGTGTTTATGTAGGTATATATATATAGCTATGTGTTATATATGTATATATGATATATCTAAGTGTATATGTGTATGGTGGTATATATGTGTATATGTATAAGAGTATATATATCTATATGTATATGTGTATGTTTATATAATTATGTATGTATTAAGATGTATATTGATATATGTATAGCTATGTGTATGTTTACATATATATGTGTATCTGTGTATAAATATATATATCTAGTTGTATACTTATAGGTGTTTGTGTATATATATACTTGTGTATGTGAGAGAGTGTTATGATGTATATATGTATAGATATATATGTTGATATCTACTTATAGTTATATATATATATATATATATATATATATATATATATATATATATATATATATATATATATATATATAAATATATATATCTAGTTGTATACTTATAGGTGTTTGTGTATATATATACTTGTGTATGTGAGAGAGTGTTATGATGTATATATGTATAGATATATATGTTGATATCTACTTATAGTTATGTATGTATGTGTATATATATATATATATATATATATATATATATATATATATATATATATATATATAGTTTGTGTGTGTGAGCGTGTGTGCTTAGGGGTGGAGTGCCGCAGCAGAAGTTTCAGAGCGCCGCGGCTGCAGCGAGGCAACACCACAGAGGCAGCAGCAGCAGTCTGCTCCGAGGCAGCAGCAGTCCCAGCGTAGCAGTGACGCGGCTACAGTGAGGTAGCACCGCAGAGAAGGCAGCAGCGGTCTGCAGCGAGGCAGCAGCAGTCCCAGCGCAGCAGCGCCGCGGCTGCAGCTAGGCAGCGCCGTAGAGGCAGCAGCAGTCTGCACCGAGGCAGCAGCAGTACCAGCGCAGCAGCGCCGCAGCTATAGTAAGGCAGCACAGCGGTCTGCAGCAGCAGCAGCAGCGCAACAGCTGCAGCATGCAGTAGTGCGTGCAGCGGCAGTAGCGAGGCACGCAGCAGCCAGTTTAGTTTAGTATTTAGTTACCTATATATATATACTTGTATTACTTAGTGATATATATATATATATATATATATATATATATATATATATATATGTATATATTTGTATCTCTAGCTATCTATATGTATATATGTAGGTATATAAATGTATGTATATATGTAATAGTTGCATGGATAGTTAGTATAGCATGGCAATTGGTATTAATTAATGCATATTAGTATATAGCTAGTAGTTTATATTAGATAAATACATATTATCCTATAGTTTATAGATTGGGTAGATAACATATACTAAGAGCACATTACCTTGAGATACCAAGGTAAATGTCAAGGTATCGGGTTGGTACTCAAGATATTGAGGGATGCTCAAGGTATTGGGTTTGAGTATCGGGAGGGGTGTGTAGGTAGTTTGATACGCTTTGGTTCAAAGCCATGGTATCCTATTTGCATTAGTTAACTAAGGTACTATATGTATTGCCTTGTGTATATATATAAATTACTATTTTTGAAATAAAAACTTGCGTATCTTAGGATACGATATCCTATTATTTTCTTAGTATCTTAGATCTAGCTTGTTTGGCCTAGATTCATAGTGTATGAACCTAATATCATTGAGATAGACTTATACAACCTAAAAATAGCTAGTTTGACCAAGTTTAACTAGTTTGGCATAGAGTTGACCTAGTTTGACTATTTTGCTTAGAAATGGATTTATAACCTAGAAGTTTAGTTTAATTTATTCTCATTCCCAAAATCTTGTATTAATGCAATATTCCATATATAGGTCTGTGATAATAGTTCGGACATCGTTTTGCATCATTGCTCTGGACCACAGGCGAGTAAATTCTCTGATAGTTTTCATTATTTGATTACCACTATAATTCAAGTATTTAAAAATATTACTTATTATTCTTGACACGATGGTACACGGATTGGTATTATTATTGGATCATCAGTCATAGGATGTTACCTTGATTATGGAGATGGTATCGGATACTGTCCTTGTTGGTATTGGATAACATTGAATATTATAGATTAAATATTGGATAAATTGTCTAGTAACGTGTCATGATTCGATCCATCATATCAGTCGGGCCGGGGGAAATACTAATTAAATATGTGATCAAGAAACTATCGACTAGTCGTGTAATCATTGGCTACTAACTAACCATGCAATTCATATATGATTGAGTTAGCTCCTTAGTGTAATCATTGAATCTCCCAGGCCGATTACATATTTAGTTAGTATCTCAAAACACATAGTTATTATAAATTCTATTATTCAGTTCATTGATTACCTTGTTCTATTCTGACATTACAGTTCATTCATTTATTCTTGTATGCATTAATTTATATTTATATTGCTAGTATTGCCTAATCTTTCATTGTTCTTTATTATCAGTTATGTTCTCATCATAGATAGCATCCTCTATATTACTGGTTTATAGTTTTTGTCAATTAATTGGAACTGCTATTGGGTTATTTTTTGCTCCATTCCTGACTGAAAAACATTTTTCAGAGGATCCGAGAGATTGGTGTCCGACGTACTACGGACCTCAGCCTATAGATGGTGCAGACTTGGACCCACTAGTTCTAGAGTTACTGTCGGGAGATTTAGCCGGATTCACTAGTTAGCATAGTTAGTTTTCTTTAGCATTTTGGTACCGAATTTGTTTTCGGCATATATTTAAGATTTGGATATTATTTCTATTTGTTGTTGTTATATTTTTAACTGCATAGTTATGTTAGACTTCGATGATATCTTCTCGTGCCATAGAATTGTGATTGAGTATTGTGTTGAATTAAGGTTATTACTCTCTTCTTGGAGTTGAGATATTATTAGAGGTTTATGCTTTATTGTGAGATAATTATATAGTATAGTTGACCAAAACAACATTCTAACGCCGATGTTGCGGCGTAGGCTGGGCGTTGTTCCCGACTTGCATCCCTGCACCGGGTGCGGGTCATGACAGTCGCAGCTGTTGTTTCCATCGTTGTTGTTGTTGGGATGTCTCCCCCTATCATCGGCAACAGGGATCTGTATGCCCAAGAGTCGGGTGTCCTTGACCTTCTTCTCGGTGCCGACAGCATTTATAATGAACGCCGTCCAGTCTTTAAAGTGGCTATCACCCATCTAGAGGCTGACTGTCGGAAGTTGATTTCTCTGGCACATCTCCATCAGCGTCATCTCTGGATTGCCAGGAGGCAGCCTCACCGCAGCTTGTCGAAATATCTCGATATAATTTCATGCTAGTTTATTTCTTCCTTAGACAACGTCCATCGGGGAGGACATAGTCATGTCACTTCCTGCCTCATAGAATCTTTGGAGAAAAAGACTCTTAAGGTCATCGAATGATGAGATACAGTTATCTTGCAGGCTATAAAACCAGTTGAAGGCCTCCTCGAATAATGCTCCGATGAAGAGCCTAGTAAGGATAGCATCATTGTGGGGTAGGTGCCCCATCATAGTTTCGAAGTAGCTCATATACCGACAAGGGAAGGACTTTATGTCAAATGTGTCAATATTGAAGGATTTTTACTTGGGCGGATATGGTATATCCCTCCATTCTAGGGGATATGGAATCCAGGTGTGCTCAGAGTTCTTGGACCTTCCATATTGCTTCCCTAGCTTCATCTGTCGCGGGAGGAGCAGGCGACCCTGGCAGAGAATGACGGCCGTTAACGGGGGGAGCGGTTGCATTTGAATCTGCATTAGCTCTAAGGTCTTGTCCTGAGGCCCTTGGTGGTTGGGAGGCTACAATCGCCTTGATGACTAGCATTGCTTGGGTCAAGGCTTGCATTGACTCGCTCATAGTGTGCATCATGGCTTCGAGGGTTTTGAGGTGCTGCCGGTTACTGGGGCCTTCGTGGTCATCCTCTGCCATATGTGTCGTTCTTTCATGAGGCGAGTAGGAAGGGATGGTTGACGTAGCACTTTCCGTCTCAGACTCTTACGGTGAATAGTCATCGAGGAGAGCTAGTGGTGCTGCATCCTGCTCGTACTCTAATGGAACACTACCTCAGCGTAGGAGGCTGTGTCTCCTTGGTGAGGGTAGCTACCCCTGGTGTCTGTTCCATGAGAATCGCTAGCTCCTCGGAATGGCAGATTGTCGCATAGGTCCGGGGGATTACAACCCCCAGCTTGCGCAGCCCTCGATAGTTCTGAGGAAGAACTACCCCCAGTAGCTGGAAGCTTTTTCTTCGAACAGGTGCTCTGGAAAACACCTTTTGCAGTTTTCGTTGCTGGTCCTCCTGGTAGTTGCCTTCGCTGCGCACTGGTAGAGAGCGATGGATTGGAGGTACCCAACTTATTTTCTCCTTTGGTAGCGAAAAGCTTTCGAGTCGAGTAGCATGAGAAGTAGGACAGCCCCTCCTCTGGTACTTGCACCCGATCTCCGGGTTGTTGTCGGATGGGTGCTTTCTGGTGCAGTCGTTGGAAGGCCGACTACCTGCTTGTGGGTGTTACCACTTTGTTGCAGAAGCAATTGATAGTGATATTGGCACAGTAATGCCCTGGAGAGGATATTTTACCGGCCATAGTTATTTCCCTAGCCTTGCGCTTTTGATTGATCATATTACGTAAGTCAAGCAAGGGTTGGTCCACCTTTGTACCCTTTTGTGGGCTCGGAAGGACCGAGCACACAGGTGCGCACTTGTTGTATTTGCTCCCTGATTCGGGGTTCGTACAAGGACTTCCCTCGAATCATCAGCAGAAGACTTTTGAGACCAACGGTGTCCATTGGCCACTGCGGGCTGGATGCACAAGGCGATATTATATAGCTTCCCATCGGGGGCCCATGTAACGGTTAACGGTGCCTGTTGACGGTTAGCTAACTGGACAGTTGCTTGAACCTGACGAGCTCGCAATGCCCGGGCTTCATTGACTTAGCACCTGCAGGCACATAGTACAAAGTGTCCAAGTTTAGGATTTTGCCATTCTCGGTGAGCCACATAGGATCTGCGCCGCATGAGATACAGTCAAAAAATAGAAGTTCTGTTGTTGTCAGGGCCACATGCGACCGTCTGTCTGCGGCTGTGAGCTAGTGTCGCATGGTCAGTCTTATGCGTCCTCATTCTTAGCCGTATAACACCTGCATCAGCACCAAAACGTCTGGCATCGTAGTGCTTTCCCCTTCCACAGTCTGGGTGTTGAGCAGTTTTTGCGTCACACAAGGATGACGCATAAATGTGGACATCCTCGGTGTTCGCCTGACGACTATCATCAGCAATAGAGTGAGAGGCAGGAAGCGTCTTCTCGAAAATTAGGTGAGGCACAATGGACTTTGCTACCCATGTCATGCGGGTCTTCTTGGTCTTGGCTAGCCTTGGCGAAGGACTAGCACTTCCTTCCAAAAGTATTTCCTCGAACACTTGCTGGTCGAAGCAAACTACCAGCATATTTTGCGTTGAGCCGAGCTTGGCCGCATTGAACTGCATCACCAACTTCTCATCAGAGGAGAAGGAGGTCCCCAGTAGAGTCACCATCTTGTTCGCCATTAAACTCCAAAGCCTTTAAGAAAGAACTTTATTTAATAAACAAACTAAAAAGAGTACAGAGAGGTCCAAGAAGATAATCTAAGTACAAATTTATTTTCTGGGGTTGACGATGGACGGTTAGGAGTTTAGCAACTCTCTTTACTCTGTAGACGATCCAATACAGAAGCTCTTCTCTCTCGCTTGAATGTAGGTTCACAGATAGCCAGCCTGCCTTTGTATGGGTGCGGTACCCTATTATTTATAGTCATCCCTGGGCGCTCATATATTGGGCCGCATGGATGCTGGAGGGTGCAACGTGTCCCTTTGTAATAGGGTGCAGTTGTAACCGTGAGCAGGTCGAGCTTCCACTTAGGCACTTATTAGGATTTTTTGTTGCTGAAGATCTGGATAATTCTCGTCCTTTGTGGGCGTGACTTGGTCAGCTTGACACATAGTCTGCACTTGGTTGGAGAGAATCACTCTTGTCGTAACAGAAAGATTTTGTCTTCATAGAATCTTAAATACATGTGGCCAGAGACGCATGGGACGCATGAAGTCTGGGACGCATGGGGCCAGAGACACATGGACCGTATAGAGTCTGGGATGAATGGGGCCAGAGACGCATGGAACAAATGGAGTCTGGGACGTATGGGGCCAAAGACGCATGGGACATATAAAGTCTGGGATGCATGGGGCCAATTGTGTTATATACGTGGCGCCGCACATCCATTGAGAGTAATATTTTATGCTGATGTGAGACTTCTGTCGTTTAGTATTTTTTACATCTTTTGAGGCAAATAAGAAAATTCTTTTCATCAGGATTTTATGTCAGAGACTATCATGCTGATGGGATGACACGTTAGGTCCTTCTATGGCCAAGCTGCTTTGGTTGATTGGGGATGCATGGATGTTGTCTTGTTGGGCCACAAGGAGACCCTCCGGCCTGATCTCTTCAGAGTTTTTATTTTGGGGCGCAGGGTCACATGGATGCATATTTTTCATCCTTTTACAGTTCATAGCCAATCTTAGCGCATGGCCATGTCAAGCACGAGGTTTGGTTACTAAATACATTATTTCTTAGAATCGTAACACAAGCATTAACCCAAATCAATCATACAAGAATAAGAATAACATTCAATTAAAACACCAAGGCCGCATGGGTCTCTAGGCCGCATGGGAAGTCCTGGCCACGTATGAAGTCCAGGCCGCATATCTTAGTGTTAAGGTCTAATCCTAGGGATAAGTGTTGATGTGAAGAGCAATAAATAAAGTAGCAGTAAAGTATTATAAAGTGATTGATGTGACTGATGTGACATACAATAAAGTGTCTCAGAGAGAAAGGACAAAACCATAGAAATATGTGCCAAAGGTTCAGAGTTATGCGTCCAAGAAAGGTGGTCGCATACTCTGCTTGTAGCATACGTTACTCGGTCGCATATGATATTTCTTTGACTTTGTGAATTTCTTACTCGGTCAATGAGTGCAAACACAAGGAGTTCCAGAACACCTGTGTAGCAATCAGTCATGCTTCCAACAAAGATGGATACATGTTGGTCAGTATGCAGCAAAGAGCTCAAGCCGTAAGGCGCTTCAGGCCACATATCACTCTCGACCTCATATCCCTCTGGCCGTATAAAAATTTTCTCTCTTCCAAACAGCAAGTTCAGCTATGGAGAAAACTCCCAAAAAACCAAAAAAATTTCTCCATAAAAACTTTATTTTAACTTCGAATCAAGTGAACAAAAATCCAAAATGCTCGTAATGAAGTACTCCATTACGTAGGAAAATTAGTTTTCTATGATACCATGTTTTAATAGATCGAAACCCCAAAAAACACATGGAACCCATGAAAAACCTAAACTTTAAATGTAGATCTACGCAAATCCACTCATCAAAACCAAAAACTCCAAGTATTAAAAGCGTTTAGAATCAATACCAAACATAATAAACTAATAATATGGAGGGTTTCTATATTTCTCATACTAGATGTACTTGCCCAAGACTTGGAGGGAGAATAAGAGAGAGAAAGAAAATAAAGTTATGAAGAGAGAGAAGGAGAGATTTGGTTTATCTACATGGAAGGTTTGAGGTTTAGACCATGGTGAACTCATGATTAAACCAACCCAACAAATAAACCATGAACCAAGAAAAACTAAGAATGGATCTAATCTCATGCAATATACTAAATATGCAAGCAAGAAAATAATACGCTCCAAATACGTATATTTGGGAACGGAGAGTGACAATTTTTAGCAAGATAATTATATGGGAGACCACGCTAGACCCATAAAGTGACATATATGGTAGTGTCATTGACCCATACTAGTCTCATGCATAAAGTGGTGTATCCTGAAAAATCCTAAAGATAGGATTTTTTTCTTCCTAAAAGCAGTATAGAAATGGTATACTGCCAATATACCATTCGTAGGTTGTTTGGCCAGTCGACATTACTTAGTACACCATTTTATTAACTATTGATTCTTTGGTTTTGTGGTGGATGGGTTTGATTGGTTTTAGCCATGGATCAGTTATATGACAACCATCTAATGGCCACCATGTCCCCCCTTTTGCTCTCTCTTTCTCTCCCTCCATATTTTCATTTAATCTCTTTTTTTTTCTCTTTCACTCCTTTTACTCTATTATCAAGTGTAACCTTATCCTTCACTCTTTTCCATTCTTTAAGCTGACCTAAGGATCTGGACCTAGAGTAGGAGTTACCCTTGAGGCTTAGTTTTGGTCTCTAGGCCTACCTAGGAGGAGGACTAAAAGATTTGGCTATGGGTTTCTTGGATTCAAAACAAGTATATCTTGGACTTGTGTTTAATTGAATTTTTATGAAAGTTTATTCTTTTAAAATATTGTTGTGTAGTTTGATATCTTTTATTTCAATTTTCTCATAATTTGGGATAATTATTTTATGTTGGTGCAGAGTTTAAGCTTGGTTTTGGGCTAGGTTTGGATTTAGGATAACTTCTAGGACACTAGAGATAAACCATTAATTTTGAATTGATATTTGAGTTTCAACTTCAAATCTAGGCCCTAAAATTGTAACCTCCCTAATTGCTGAGATTTAATTAGGTTGCATTTTAATGAGTTTTGGACACTTAGAAATCAAATTGGAGTCGTTGTCTACAATAAATCAGTGCAAATAGCATAATAACTGTATACTGGCAATATAATGCTAATATACCAATAGTATATTATGGCAACATATTTTAGTGTTTTAGGAGTCTAGAACTGTTATATGGTGTAGAATAGTATATTGACAGATATCGCCCTAAAATTTTTAGAAGTTGATTATGAATCTCAATGCTTCATCATAAGGTATTGTTCTTCGTCATAGGGGTGCTGCTCTTCGTCAAAACCATCCCAAAGATATATAAGTTGATAATTTTTTTTTGTATATTCTTTTATAATTGGAGGCCTCAATATATAGAGATTTCAAACAGTATAAAAGGAAACAAGGATTCCTAAATGACAAATCTAACTAACTAAATCAAATTAAATCAAATATTGACATATTCTGCATAAGAATATATAACAGGGAATAAATATGATAAGCAATTATGAAGGTTTAATACTCCTGCATAAACTCGGTAGTCTATGAGAGAAAAGTTTGGACTGCAGCAAAATAAATAGGTGTTTGTGAAACCTTTTGATAAAAATCAGCAAGTTGATCTGGAGACGGTACAAAGAGAACACGATGAGAATCAGAGAGAAGTCATTCCTTGATGAAGTAATATTCAAGCTCAATATATTTAGTGTGAGCATGAATGACATGCTTAGAGTACTTGTACGTCGTATTGAGGTTGTCAAAGAACATGGTAATGGGTTTGAGTGGAGAAAAGTTAAGTTCACCATTGAGATGTGATATCCAAGTAGTCTTTAAAAAAAATATAGGAAAATGAGCAGTATTCAACTTCGACACTGGAACGGGAAACTTTAGGTTGTTTCTTAGTAGTTAAAGAGATAATATTGGACCCTTATAAGATGTATCAACCAGTAATGGAGCGACGAGAATCAGGGAAGCCTTACCAGTCTGTGTTGAAGTAGGCAATGAATGTGAATGATCTAGTTAAGCGACAGAAGATAGGCAAAAATTATTATATCCTTTGAGATACCAAAGGATAAATTTAGCAGAATTAATGCAGGGACAGAGGGGATGGCTCATGAACTAAGACATATAATAAATGGTGTAAGAGATGTCTGGGTGAGTAAAGGTAAGATATTTTAGAGAATCAAGTAGTTAATGATACTCAGTAGAATATGGAAGGAGGTCACCAATAATAGATGAGAGTTGGGATTTGGCACAAACTGGCGTGGAGCATGGCTTACAGTCTGTCATTGAGAACTTTTAAAGAAGGTCAAGGGTATATTTATTTTTAAAAAAGGTATATAGAGTCCTGAGTATGGGTTATCTTAAGACTGAGAAAGAAGGTCAAAGAGCCAAGGTAATTATGCTCATATTCATTCTCAAGAATAGTGATAAAGAATATGGGGAGAGTAGGAGTATTACTCATCAAAATGATTTTATCCACCCAAAGAAGTAAAATATAATCATTGAGTTTGAACGAGAGATGAATAGAGAACGATTTTTCTTACTTTGCATGAACCAAACTAGAGAAGAAAATTGTGAAGGTTTTATTACTAGGCTCAAGAAGCTTGTGTAAGACCATAAAGGCTTTTTATAGAAGATATACGTGATTAGGATGAGCAAAAAATATAAAACTATCAGTTGACTCATGTAGACTATTTCATCTAAGACGCTTTAAAGAAAGAGATTATTGACATTAAGTTGGCATAAAGGTTATCCCATGGAGACAATAATATTAAGCACAGTACAGACAATAGTTTCCTTGATTATCGGACTGAAGGTCTTATTAAAACTAATGCCAACATGTTGATAAAATCCTTTAGCAACTAGATGGATTTTATGACATTCAATAGACCCATCGATACGCCATTTGAGTTTGAAGACCTATTTGCAACCAACGACATATTGTTAAAGAGTAGGAGAAACAAGGACCCAAGTAGCATTTTTTGTAAGGCGTTGAAAGAAGAAGTCATGGCCTGATGCCATTCAGGAATCTAAGAATTCTAAGAGTAACATGTAGGTTCTATAGTAGCTGAGTGGGCATAGGCCAGTAAGGTTCCGTGAAGAGAATACTTAGTTGTGCCATCTGTATGGTTAAGAGGTTTGTTGGACCCATCTTGTTGTCGGGTTATTATTGAATGTCTAGAGGAAGTGGTTGGGGAAGGTTCACGTATTGTGAATATATATTGTAGGTGTAATACCCCACTCCGTACGGAGGCATTTGGCTGGCTTCTAGATTGATCAGACTGTTGGGATATACTGATGTTAAAAAACAAGATATTTGGAGTGATGATGTAGATATGCTTAAATTGGTCGGATAGAATATTTTATAAAGCACGATTCAATTGAGTGGTTATACCAAGTAAGAATATTGGTGTCATATCAGATCATCTTTTGAGAAAATATGAGCATATGTGGATCGGAGCAGGCAAGCTATAATTGTATAGGTGAGTGGATCTGTTTATTTTGCTCTACTCCTTCATACCCTAATAAAATGAATGCTAGTGTTACCTTATTTTGTTTCAGACTGAATGATGCTCTAGTTCATATAAAGATACTGATGTCTTATGTTCAATGCTATTATAATCAATGAAACAAATAAAACATAAAATTTTAGTATTATTGACACAAGAATGTTGTAATGTAAGTCGTATATGAGAAATGAACCAATATAATAAAAGTCACCTCACAAGTTGCAATATTGAGAATAGAAATTTGAATACTTGTATCTGTGGAATGTATTAGGATACAAGTTTAAATGCAGAGAATATAATAGGTGGTGTAATACCATTGATTTATCATATTGTGGTTTGGTACCAAGAGAAGGTAATTATATTGGGACCTGTGTGTCACCAACTAGAATAAGGAATGAATATGTGATAGCGCAAGAATGATCGATTATGTAGTAGTTTTTTTTATTAATGACCCATATTGCATAGTATCATAAGGAAGTTCTTCATGAGACTTCGATGGATAGAATACAAATAAAGCTTGAGGTATAGCAAGTTAGGATAGATATTGTCAGTGGAAAATTTAGTTGCATGGATAATAGTAGGTTGGAAGATATGATTTATCGAATTATAATTTGGTTATATAATTTTGTCATATAGACTAAATGGTGTAATTGTTAATACATAATGATCTTTAGATTAGTCGTATGATCAGTGTATGGAATTTTGAATATTCATTGAATATGGTTTAGCGAAGATGGAATTAATTCTTATACCTTAATGAGGTGATGCAATTAAGTTGATGGTTACTGCAAATAAAATGTTTACCCTTGTTGTATCGGAATAAATTTGGCAAGAGTAATATCAATAGAATGAATTGGAAGAAACATACCTTTACTTTGTTGATTGGTTAATTTTGTCGGTTGAATCGTATGGATTTACTAAACATACGAATACAACATATAAATGGGAAAAGAATTGAGAGAAAGGATCATAAATAATGTACTATTAGAGGTTCGCAAACTAATTTTTTTTAATTATTTCCCTTGTTCATGGATAAATTGGATACATGGAAACTTAGGAACGATACAAGGGTATAATTGGAGTAAGATTTTGATATCATGAATTTTGAAGTAAAATGAGAAAGAATCTCGAATTTTGATTATTGGGAATTTACTTGATGGATATGGAATTTTTGCATGAAGTTACTAGATTAACTTTATCGATTTTTGGGGTAAGTCTATAATGAATTTTGGTAGAGGTATTTCCTGGAGGAATGACCTTTGGTACTGTCTGATATTTTCCTTGTTAGCGGATTGATCGGTGGTAGTGATCCTGTTGTTGGATTGGAATTACTACTTCTCCAAGTGGACGAAAGTTGTCCCTTTCGCTGAAGTCAAAATATCGAACGTGATTAACTTTGTCAAACATCACGTCATATATCGCTTCGGCTTTTCGCGTAGGATCGTCTACGATAATGCTCCACAATTTGCAAGTCACATCTTCTATCTGTTCTGTGATAAGAACTGAATCCAAAACGTAGCCTCCACGGCATATAACCCCACAGCAAACGGTCTGACGAAAGCATTGAACAAAACCATCATCAAGCTCCTCAAGAAATTTGTGTCTTCCAACAAACGTGACTGGAACGAAAAACTGGGTGAATGTCACTGGGCCTACCATACAACAGTCTGGACAGCTATTGGCAATACACCTTTCGCTCTGGTGTATGGAAGCAAAGTGGTCCTCCCGTTCGAGATCCAGATCCCTTCACTATGAGTAGCTCTCTCCAACCGGCTAACCACGGACGATAACTACCGCCAACGGTTACAGGAGTTGGAAGCACTCGACGAGAAATGACTCTTAGCTCAACAATGCATAGAGTTTTATCAAGCGCGCCTCTCTGGATCCTTCAACAAACAGATAAAACAGAGAACGTTCCAAGTGGTTGACCTTATTTTAATAGTAATAAGACCGAGGGTTATGACTCACCAGATGACCGGCAAATTCTAACCTAAATAGTAGGGCTCGTTCATTGTGGAAACCATGTTTTCCAATGGCGCATATCGGCTCGCAAAATCTAATGGTAACTTGCTCATGATGCCTATCAATGGCAAGTTCCTAAAAAAGTACTACGTCTAAACTAGACTTGTACTCTCCTAATCTTAGCAGGACAACCCAGATATACATCTCTACACTCTTGGTTCTTCATCCCCAGCAAGTGCCTATATGCAATATTTTCCCCTTCGTTATAAATTCTTGTAAAAGCCATCATATGTATCCAGGAGTCCTGGATATGCAACGGATGATGGATCCCCAAAGTCTCCCCAATGGAGCAGTCCTCAGGTCCACTCATACACTCACGCAGTGACCACTCAGAAACCAATCTTGTTAGATATTAGCCATGTTCATATTGCCTCTGAGCTATCGTCATACCAATCTTTCCAGCAGAGTAGTCCTTAGGTCTATCTTTATTTTCGGATAGACCACACTCAGCAAACTACTTTCTAGCGAGTCCTTGGGACTTTGGTTCACGTCATATGTAAACCCCCTCACCTAAAATTAGGCCTAATTTGCGTAGATAGTAAAATTAGGGCTAGTTTGAACCAATTAGAATTAGAACACGGTATTTATTTAATTATGAAATAATTTATATCGCGTAGCGCACATTACCGTTGCTTCTATAATTGGAGCACCTCACTAGACATTGCCTTCCAACAAACTTCACAACCTCATCCTAGACATGCCCGCCTACTATTCTGACCCTTGTGCAACTTATAATATTGCTCTCTGGTGCTATATTTTAGCCGCACAATAAACGTCACGGACGTTATTTCTTAATTTAAAATAATTTTCAACTTTGTACCCCTGTGTGTTCCAATCGGAATGAGAGACACAATCTTGGCCGTTTTGTACAACCCGAATTTTATTAATATTCTGCACTGTACCCTCTATGCCCCTGACACTTGTGTCCCATCTAATTTAATCCCATGTACTCCTAATTAATTCTAGAACATCGTACGCATTTCGATTTAATTAATTAAATCCAATCTCTGCCTTTGTATAATTTTCCAATTATTAGGGGCTCTTATGCAAGAACACATTGAGGTATCCCCACCATTGGACAATACGTGAAGAAATTTAATTTTTCCTTCATGTGGATTTTTCTCTAATTTTTTGGAATGTGCAACGCGCACATCGCCCTCCATTAAATTCCAGTCTTGCAATTTAGACAATATAATTTATAGCCCTCCAAATACCCCATGTGAGCCCAAGGCCCAACCCCAAGGATAGTTGACTAAGTCAAACCAATTCTAGGTCACACCCAACCCCCTTTTTATAAATACTCTTTACATTATTTTTCTTTTTTCTATTTTTTTCCTAAACCTAAAGAAATAGGCAGCCGACCTCCCCTATGCACCCCCTTCCCCTTCCTTCAGCTCTGACCGACCTACGCCGGAGTTCTCGTCGGAGTCGTCAGTGCCGGACCTCCTTCCTATGTTCTCCCCCTACCTTACTGTATACCCACCATCTTCGCTGAACTGGCCGGAGACCGCTGGGCCTGATCCCGAGCCGACTGGACCAATACCACCACTGCTGCCATCACCGCCTCCACGCCAGCCCCCGATCCCGACGTCGATGTACCCCAGCCCTCGACGGAGCAGCCCACCGCCACCAGTGCCGCTCTACGACCTTCCCCCTCACCGCCTCGTCCTCCACCAGAGCCGGCGACAACATCCCCGACTTCGTTTCCCAGTCATCCTCCTCCGCTCTCCCTGTCGACCTCGCCATGGCCATTACCCTCACCTTCATCCTCGACCTGTCCTCCTCCGCCCTAGCTGACCTCGTCGACAACCTCGCCTGCACTCCACCTCGCCTCCGTCACCGCCAACCACCGGCATTCCCAACCGCAGACCCTACAGTACAAGACCCCCTCGACTCTTTCTCCTCCCCGGCCACCTCCTTCAGCCAGTCACCACCACCAGCACAAATACCTCAGCCTGCCACCCTGGCCTCCAACTCATCCTCCCTGGTCAGCCTTCCCTAGCCGGACATCCCCCCACTGGCCGGACTCCGGCAGCACCTAGTCGTCATCATCATCCCCTCTATTACCCTTACCATCATCATTGCCATCGTCGTCATTGATATCACCTTAACCACCCTCATCGTCCTTGTTATCACCATCGTCCACGTTGTCATCCTTGTCATCATCATCCTAGTCACCATCGCCATCATCGTCATTATCATCATCGTATCATCATCAACACTCTCTATCATCATCATCGCCATCATCGTTATCATCATCACCATCATCATACTCATCATCATCTTCATCATGAACTTCATCAACCCCCATCATCGTTATTATCATCACCGTCATCCACATCATCCTCTTCCTCATCATCACCATCATGTAATCATCATCATCACCACTCATTCCACACAGTAACCCTAAAACATCTCTCAATCACCACCATCATCGTAGACATCGTCATCAACCTCACCGTCATACCTGTCACACCCCAATCCCAAAATATCGTGGGACTGGACGCGTGTCAATGGCCAGCAGTACGCACCGATGGACCAACTCAATATAATGGATCCATCAGGGCATACTTAAGCTGTAAAACAAGTCTACGACAATCATGGCACAACTAATCTCATCCACACAAGATATAAAATATAATCCACAGAATAAATAAGGAATGTAAATCATCAGCAAGTCTCACAAAGTACTTCGGGGAACAACCCGATAAATATCTAGTACAATGGTTCAACAGACCAGAAAGTAAAAGACTGAAATAAATAATGGAAGCTGAGCATGAACATGGATGCTCAAGAGAAGTCTTCAGCTATGACCTCGTCCTCAGATGGTGGTACAGCTCCTGGATCAGCTCCTGCTCCGGTCCCGTAAACCTCGGGAAAAGCCTCGTCTGTAAAATCTGGGGACAAAATCCGGATCCAGGTCCTCAGGGGACATAGCAAGGTACAAGAAAGCTTATGCCAAATAAATACAGATAAGCAGTGCAGCAAATAAATAACTAAATGATCAATGGGTAAATATGTAACCATCTAAGTGAAATGCAAGTGAGAGTAACACTAAAACTCAGGCTGAAGCCACTACAAGCTCTGTGTCGGGGAGCCGGTAGCGGTAATAAACACGTAATGTGCCTAGCTCTGCTACGAGAGTCTGAGGCCTCACAATAGTAGTAGATAGATATATGATACAGCCTGTAGCCTGTGTGTCTCTCCCCACCCAATGTAACCACGCATATCATGACCATAACGTCTCATGCCCATGTCAAGCGCGATCATAGCTAATGCAACAAGTCATAAGTATCTAAGAGTATAATGTCCATGTCCTGTATCCTATACAAAATCACCACGAATATCTCGGGAAAATCCTGTCTCATGAATAGTGTCAAGTGTCCTGGGTCATATGGTACTTGATAAGACAAGTACGATAATAAAGTGTCACGAATGTCCATCTCTAGATGACCGTACCCAACACTGCGTACAGTGTCGGCACCCGACTGATAATCGGACGCTAAGTACGTCACACGGTCCTAGGTTGAGCATGCACCGCACTATAATAAAGCAAGGAATATATATAACAATACTGTAGAGTTTGGCAATGTACACTTGCCTGATGTTTGAATATCAACTGTCGTCCTGGTATCTGTGGATCCGGTAGGTACTACTCCGAAAGCTGTAATAAATACCACCAACAGTCTCAGAAGATGTCAAATAGCTGGAAATGCCTGTCCTTACGTCCAATTTGGACACAGGGGCAAAAAGGTCATTTTTGGGCCAAAGCGGGTTCCATAGGTGGGCCCACTTTGCACCGAAAAGTGTGCCGAGGGTAACAGTCTCTAAATGGGACAAACTATGGGTCAAACAACTCTAAATGTCAATCCGATCCCAACGGTATGTCCAAATTTGGATTCCGATGAGCCGAACATAACTTGGTCCAAAAAGTCAACTGTGGGGCCCGCCAATTGGCGATCTGGTCAACCGTCTCAGAAATGCGTGGAAATTGGGTCACAGGACCAGCGTGTTACCACGAGTCCAGTGGCGCAAGTTTCGTCGCAATCTGACAAGCGTGCACAAAATACTCGTGAGTTCCACAAAAGTGGCGACACGGAATGTGTTCGCGGATACGGCCTGATTCCGGCGCGCACACGCGTCCAAATCAGTCTCCACGAATTTTTACGTGTCCGATTATGCTGCGTGCACCATTCGGTACACTTGGCACACGGTGGGGCGGTCCCGTTTGGTGGGGCGCGCTCCGATCTCCAACTTTTGTAAAACCATAAAAAGTGGGTGCGCGCAGTTCTGTGACGACTACAATTTTGTCCACAGCAACTAATAGCACAAAGTTATAATACAGAAAATAAACTAGGTCATGTAATCTACAGGTATCAAAAAGAATCGTCGAATTCGGATCTCTGTGGTGGGAGATACGAACTCGACAATACGGGTGGTCATCGCAAGTTTCTGCGATTGCAGAATTCTGTCTGCTCGCGCTGACTTGGGTGCTGTTTTTCACTTAAGGGCACACGTTTTCCGAGGTTGACTATAAAACAAATATTTGAGAGGGTTAAGGGAAGATCATACCTATGAAAACGGATCTGCGTTTGGTCGAGCGAGTCAACGGGAAACTATGCCGGAGCGAAGGTGCCTCGAGTGGGAGACTGCAGTTCGCGATGTCGGCGTCGACGGGATGGTTGGATGGCTTGGGGAGGCTTCTCTGGCTGCGGTGACAGCTCTAGATGGGAAGGGAAAGTCTGGAGTTTTAGGTTAGGGTTTTGGAGAGCTAATCATAGATATATATATATATGTGATATATTAAGAGAAAGAGAGAGAGAGATATATGGCTCGCGGGTTTAGTAAAGGGTCGCTGAATAGGGATAGTGGGTCTATACATGAAGTTGCTGTGGTAATTCCGTGTGAAGAGCTTTAGCAAAATGCTAAAGTGGCTGGACATACATGAGTATTATTAATATTAATAATACTATTATTATACTTATTATTCTATAGTAAATTCTTATTAAATGCTTATTTAATTCTTTTCTTTTTCTTTCTTTCTTTAATTAAAATATATATACATATATATTTGTATATATATATATATATATATATATATATATATATATATATATACTCATAAGAAAATTTATATAATAGGGTATTGCACATCGTTAGGCTAGCAACTGCTCAAGGGGTCTCCTACATGGAATAAATTCCGAAAAATTCCTGATGGTCCCACAAGTCATCTAAGTGCCCGAACACCTAACATAAAAATTATTAAAAATCTATTTCTCCTATTTAGCTCTAATTACTACAATTTAATTAATAGTTAATAAATAAAAAGGTATTTATGATTTTCTAGGAAGGGGGTTTTACATTCTACCCAACTTATAAAAATTTTGTCCTCGAAATTAAATTAGGGTAGGGCTCTCTTTGTCAAGTCTCACTTGATTAAAGTCTAAGAATTTCTCTCAAGTGAGCATTGCGGTCTCTACCCAACTTAGATTTTATCCATCTATCATCTAAGGCTATACATCCAAGAAAGCCATGCCCCAAATTATGTTGTTGAATCCTCAAGGTTTTTAACACCAACATATCATCTATGATATGTCCTTAATCATATATAAAAGGGTAGCAATAATGTGGCCGGCCTGTGGGGTATATCTAGCACTGTCTATATATCAACTTATACCAAGCACGAGGTTTCGTCTTTCCGAAATAAGGGAAGACGAAGATCAATAATAAAGAGTTCAAGGGTGAGGTAATAGAATAGAAGTATCGGGATCAAGGCGTTTAAAGAATTCAAATGGAAATGGTCAAGTTGTTGTGGATTGAAATCCTATTCTGGTAATCCTTTGTTCGCATGTTCGTATTAGTACAGTTGTGTTACTGATACGATATGCTCAGCCATAACTAGAGGACAAGTATACTAGTCAACTATATATCTTAATCCACGTGAAGTAGTCGTGCGAAGAGCGAACCAAAATGCACTAAGGTTGATCAGACCGTAATACACTGATTCTGAATAGACAATTGTGTTAATGTACCAGTCCACTAATACATATGTCATGAACAAGCTCGATAAAGAATACGCTTGCAAAACTAGGCTATAGAATAGCAGCATAAGTCAAGTACAACAAATTTAAGTACGCTAGATGATGATGAAAGGAGGTACAAATTATTCAAGTTCATAAAACAAAACAAACAAGCAACCATAATAATAACAGACTCTCCAATCTCTACAGTCATCATACAACCTCCTTGTCCAAGTCGCTAGTCGACCAATTAGGGGCAAGGACCTCTAAATTCTACAGTCTGAATTAAACACTATCTTCTAATGCAAGTCTAAAGTTGTGTCATCCTAGTTCACTTCATCAATGGGTCAATAGGGCTAGTTGGTACTATATTGTGAGGCATACTATCCAACTTATAAAAGAATTAAACTAATACCGTGATCGTCTTAAGAGGATCCTACAAATAACCTTGCACATGTAAATAAAACAGAAACTTTTGTTAGGGTATATGAGGAAGGATCTTGATACTTATTAGGGTCTCCTATTGCATTATATAGGTAAGGGTCACCTTAAGTCTTAGTCATAGCACTTACAAGCAAGTGTCAATGGTAAGGATAGAAGAGTTACTGGCCGTCAAGGAGGAAGGGTCTAACTTGTATCGAGGTGAGGGTACAAATTTCATGATTTAAAAATTAAGGGTTAATCATTGGTCACAATCTACAAAACAACTTAAACTTATCAAGTTCTAACTACCAAGCATAAAGATTTCACACTCAAGGCTACAACTATAAGCCTAGCAAACTATGGGTCCTTAACAAGGAATAAAATTACTTGGCCTACTATCAGAAGCGTCAGATGGCACGAGTTGAAAGATGAAGAGAAGAAACGTAATTAGCCGTCGCAAAATAGCGAGCGCTATGGTCGCAGGGAAATAATATAAAAATAAAGATAGAGGGCTCTAGATAGCATCATGGTTCTCTAAGGGGAGTGGGGTGTTGGTTGCTATGTTTGAGGTATGATTAGGAAAATGCTCTATACATTGCTCTTGGCTCTCTAAGGTACGGTCTGCTTATCTCAAGACAAGAACCTATATCCTAATGCTATCTCACTATGCATATTAGGTTCAGTCCTAACTTTCGATCTCGGATTTCTATTGGTTCTTCAAGACTGGGTCAAACACTAGGGTCAAACATTATGGTAACTTTTCTAACTAACTCTAGTAGTGTCTATACTACTCTCAAGTCTTCATAATTCATCAGGGGTAGTGGTATACCAACCTAAAGATAAGGAATTCTAGGGTTCACTAGATATTCTAAACTTAGTGGTGTATCTATAATCTCGTTATATTCTTAATAGGTGTGCTACCCTAATTATCATCCTAATAACAGGGGTTCCTATATTCTAGCAGAAGTCTATACTCAAAGAACTATTAAGGAAGTACATGAATCAAGCGGGATGCAATTGTTCAAATAGAACAGATAGGAGAAAGATGAATCATAGTCAATTGTGGATGAGATCCTATACTCTAGTCCTAAGCGTAGGCTGGTCCGGTCCCTAAGTTGAAACCAAACTATTTAGTCGTAGACCTGCATGGGCCACCACAAAAACCATGTCATGCCCCAATCCCAAAATACCATGGGACTGGACGCGTGTCAATGGCCAGCAGTACGCACCGATGGACCAACTCAATATAATGGATCCATCAGGGCATACTTAAGCTGTAAAACAAGTCTACGACAATCATGGCACAACTAATCTCATCCACACAAGATATAAAATATGATCCACAGAATAAATAAGGAATGTAAATCATCAGCAAGTCTCACAAAGTACTTCGGGGAACAACCCGATAAATATCTAGTACAATGGTTCAACAGACCAGAAAGTAAAAGACTGAAATAAATAATAGAAGTTGAGCATGAACATGGATGCTTAAGAGAAGTCTTCAGCTATGACCTCGTCCTCAGATGGTGGTACAGCTCCTGGATCAGCTCCTGCTCCGGTCCCGTAAACCTCGGGAAAAGCCTCGTCTGTAAAATCTGGGGACAAAATCCGGATCCAGGTCCTCAGGGGACATAGCAAGGTACAAGAAAGCTCATGCCAAATAAATACAGATAAGCAGTGCAGCAAATAAATAACTAAATGATCAATGGGTAAATATGTAACCATCTAAGTGAAATGCAAGTGAGAGTAACACTAAAACTCAGGCTGAAGCCACTATAAGCTCTGTGTCGGGGAGCCGGTAGCGGTAATAAACACGTAATGTGCCTAGCTCTGCTATGAGAGTCTGAGGCCTCACAATAGTAGTAGATAGATATATGATATAGCCTGTAGCCTGTGTGTCTCTCTCCACCCAATGTAACCACGCATATCATGACCATAACGTCTCATGCCCATGTCAAGCGCGATCATAGCTAATGCAACAAGTCATAAGTATCTAAGAGTATAATGTCCATGTCCTGTATCCTATACAGAATCACCACGAATATCTCGGGAAAATCCTGTCTCATGAATAGTGTCAAGTGTCCTGGGTCATATGGTACTTGATAAGACAAGTACGAGAATAAAGTGTCACGAATGTCCATCTCTAGATGACCGTACCCAACACTGCGCACAGTGTCGGCACCCGACTGATAATCGGACGCTAAGTACGTCACACGGTCCTAGGTTGAGCATGCACCGCACTATAATAAAGCAAGGAATATATATAACAATACTGTAGAGTTTGGCAAGGTATACTTGCCTGATGTTTGAATATCAACTGTCGTCCTGGTATCTGTGGATCCGGTAGGTACTACTCCGAAAGCTGTAATAAATACCACCAACAGTCTCAGAAGATGTCAAATAGCTGGAAATGCCTGTCCTTACGTCCAATTTGGACACAGGGGCAAAAAGATCATTTTCGGGCCAAAACGGGTTCCATAGGTGGGCCCACTTTGCATCGAAAAGCGTGCCGAGGGTAACAGTCTCTAAATGGGACAAACTATGGGTCAAACAACTCTAAATGTCAATCTGATCCCAACAGTATGTCCAAATTTGGATTCCGATGAGCCGAACATAACTTGGTCCAAAAAGTCAACTGTGGGGCCCGCCAATTGGCGATCTGGTCAACCGTCTCAGAAATGCGTGGAAATTGGGTCACAGGACCAGCGTGTTACCACGAGTCCAGTGGCGCAAGTTTTGTCGCAATCTGACAAGCGTGCACAAAATACTCGCGAGTTCCACAAAAGTGGCGACACGGAATGTGTTCGCGGATACGGCCTGATTCCGGCGCGCACACGCGTCCAAATCAGTCCCCACGAATTTTTACGTGTTCGATTATGCTGCGTGCACCATTCGGTACACTTGGCACACGGCAGGGCAGTCCCGTTTGGCGGGGCGCGCTCCGATCTCCAACTTTTGTAAAACCGTAAAAAGTGGGTGCACGCAGTTTTGTGACGACTATAATTTTGTCCACAGCAACTAATAGCACAAAGTTATAATACAGAAAATAAACTAGGTCATGTAATCTACAGGTATCAAAAAGAATCATCGAATTCGGATCTCTGTGGTGGGAGATACGAACTCGACAATACGGGTGGTCATCGCAAGTTTCTGCGATTGCAGAATTCTGTCTGCTCGCGCTGACTTGGGTGCTGTTTTTCACTTAAGGGCACACGTTTTCCAAGGTTGACTATAAAACAAATATTTGAGAGGGTTAAGGGAAGATCATACCTATGAAAACGGATCTGCGTTTGATCGAGCGAGTCAACGGAAAACTACGCCGGAGCGAAGGTGCCTCGAGTGGGAGACTGCAGTTCGCGATGTCGGCGTCGACGGGATGGTTGGATGGCTTGGGGAGGCTTCTCTGGCTGCGGTGACGGCTCTAGATGGGAAGGGAAAGTCTGGAGTTTTAGGTTAGGGTTTTGGAGAGCTAATCATAGATATATATATATGTGATATATTAAGAGAAAGAGAGAGAGAGAGAGATATGGCTCGCGGGTTTAGTAAAGGGTCGCTGAATAGGGATAGTGGGTCTATGCATGAAGTTGCTGTGGTAATTCCGTGTGAAGAGCTTTAGCAAAATGCTAAAGTGGCTGGACATACATGAGTATTATTAATATTAATAATACTATTATTATACTTATTATTCTATAGTAAATTCTTATTAAATGCTTATTTAATTCTTTTCTTTTTCTTTCTTTCTTTCTTTAATTAAAATATATATACATATATATTTGTCTATATATATATATATATATATATATATATACTCATAAGAAAATTTATATAATAGGGTATTGCACATCGTTAGGCTAGCAACTGCTCAAGGGGTCTCCTACATGGAATAAATTCCGAAAAATTCCTGATGGTCCCACAAGTCATCTAAGTGCCCGAACACCTAACATAAAAATTATTAAAAATCTATTTCTCCTATTTAGCTCTAATTACTATAATTTAATTAATAGTTAATAAATAAAAAGATATTTACGATTTTCTAGGAAGGGGGTTTTACAATACCCGTGCACGAACTCCGAGGTATGAACTTGTCCCATCTTCTCCTTGTTATGTGAGTTTGTGTGTGTGCCAGTAGGATATTAGTATTGCTTATTGACTTTTAGTTGACATCAGGCCCTGGGTCGGTGAACCCAAATGCGTGTACGTATATATACGCATACGCGTATATTATTCATTGGTATATATATTTATATAGATATTTAGTACATGTATTCAATTAGTATGTATATTTGGGTGTTATACATAGAAATATATAAATATATGGTATGTATATAAATTGTAAGTAATCAAATACTATGTTAATTTATAATTATGACTATATATATTCAGACTGTACGACCCTAGGACACCGTGGACTGTTCCGTACTTACCCTGACCATGTTGACCCTAAGAACTTGTGAATTGCCTGTGTTGCATACATTAACGCACTGGCTTAGACACCTGTCAGCTGACTGTCTGATTGTGTACAACACTTGAAGATGTGACCGCGTAATTCAACGCATAATTCACCGTGTTAGATGACTAGTGTTACCCCTAGTATACCCCCTGAGTCCCGTGTAAATATTATTGTGTGCACACTAGTGTAATAACTAATAATTTTATTGTATTATATCATATGTACATAGGATATTAGATTTGTTCTGTGCGACTTCTGGAGCAGGTTATTGGTACATTGCAGCTTCCTTGCCAGGCAAGTATACCTTGCCATTGTACTGTTATTTATATTCCATATGTTGCATGCATCTTTATTTTCTGTCTTTAGTTGATATATTTTAACTGTTATATAAAATGCGCGTGACGGTGTCGTCGCGATATATTTTTATCTATGTATTACATTGACCTTGTTGATAAGACTACCCCATTATCATATAGCATCATTAGGTTCATTGGCCGTGACACAGTTGTTACACGAGTGTGAGTCTCATATAGATCACGGACTGCGTGACAGGTCTGGCCTCCTGTGCGTATGGGCCGTGCGTTAGGAATAACTGTTGTTAAAAACTTTGCATGTTAGTAGACTTGGCAGTTATTAGAGGTTTATCGTGTCATGGACATGACATACTTATAACATGGGGTGGGGAGAACAACAAGTACCGCATTTGAGCTTCTTTGCACTTTTTCTGTGCGCCCGGATTCTCCGCTGGAGATACGGGTGGTGATGACCCTTATATATTATGTACATTGGCGGGCCTCTGCCGTTCAAAAGACGACGTGCCTTTGAGGCCCCTGGATCTCCAAAAGAGAACTATGCCAAATCCCAGTTTTCAGCCAGATAGCTCACTTGTGGGGAAAGTTGTTCTTAACTGCATTCACTTAGACGGTTAGGCGACCCCTTTGGAGATTTATTTTAGTACTTTATTGGCATTTGTTTAAGTATCTTATTATGTCCCTCTGAGGACCTGGTCCCCTGCCAGGTGTATCTGTTCTTGAGTATTCGCAGGAGCGCAGATTCGGATGGTTACGTATGTTTTGAGGATGTCTTCTCTTCGAGCCGTGATTGCTAGCTGGTATACTTATATTGTGTTTGATTGTGTTGTACTTATATTGTATTTGCTCTTATGTTCGAGTTGGTATTGGATTTGTTTCCATCCAACTATCATCCTTAGATACTTCTTATTGAGAGCTAGTTTCATAGATGATTGGTTATTTAATTATATTTGATTTTCGTGGATGAGATTTAGATTATACCCTGTGACTTGTGACGTATGTTTTATACCACTTGTAGATTTGATATTCATATTACAGCGTACGTATGGATTTGGTTTCCATATATTGGAGTTGCCATATCCATACGGCTGGCATGCTTACGTGTCCTAGTCCTACGTATTTTTGGGACTGGGGCGTGACATCATATTACCTCGAAACTATTGTCCTAATATTTCTTCACGACTAAGTTTGCCATGTCCATATTTCCTCTTAGCAGACCTCCTAGGCTTTGGCTATCGATCATCACGTCCATATTACATCTGATATCAGTTGTCATCCCCACTTATCACCCGTACTCACCAAGGTACATCAACGGGGTTAAGTCCACAAAAACTGCCATATTCATATTACCTCTGGCAGGGCTTGTCTCAAACCTATTACTTGTACTAACATACACAAAAAGTAATGGGTCCACAAAACCTATCACGTCCATATCACCTCTATTAGACTTTGTTTTGAATCTATTACTTGCACCCCAAGTGCGCAAAAGGGTAATAGGTCCACCAAAGATCTCCCAGCGGGATGTTCTTACTATCCACAAAACCTATCATGTCCATATTATCTCTGATAGGGTTTGTTTTGAATCTATTACTTGCACCCCAAGTGTGCAAAAGGGTAATAGGTCCACTAAAATCCTGCAGTGAGATGTCCACAATAACTACAAATATTGTACTATGACCATCTCACCTCTAGTAGAAGCGCACCAAATATCACAACGTGCAAAGAAAGTGATTTCTTCTTTTGTTAAAAATAAAAAGAAGGAAGGAGAGACTCCAGCCGAGAAAGAAAAATTTTCCTCTTCAGCGAAACCACTATTTATTGGCTAAAGGGGGATACTAGAGACCTTTTGGTTCCAGTGCCCCGCTGTCAGCAGTAATGATGACAATAGCCCTTGGTTCTTATCTTCTCAAGAAAACTGTCACTTCAGGGTCCGTGTGAGAAGATAGTCCAAAATCCTAAAGAGATCTAAGCAAAACAAGGTATTTAATGAGTGGGTGGTAGCCTGGCAGCGCCCATCCATGCGTCCATGCGACCTACAGTCCATGCAAACTAATGTCCATGCGGCCCAAACATACCCCGTCCATGCTTCTTACTCAAAGTATTTCAAACTTATCAGTTTAAAAACTTTAAAGGGGGTCTTGTAGAAGCATGGAAAAATTAGAGCCATGCGTTCAGTAATCATGCAGCCCAGGGAAACGTTCAGCAGAAAATGGACCACATGATCACCATGCGGTCCAATTAAACGAGACCTATGCGAAAAATACGACCGAAGGAAGTTTTGGCCGCAGATGGATCTGACATCACACTCTGACAACAAGATTATATCTGACACAGAATCCTGACAGAGAAGGATTTTCTAAACATCTCAAAAGATGTGAACTCACTAAAAGACAGAAGTCTTAAGAAGTGTGCAGCAACACGATAAAGGACTCCCATGCGGCTCTGGCCCATGCATCCCAGACCCCATGCGTCACATGTAGATCTGGCCCATGAGTCCCAGACTCCATGCGTCTCATACGGCTCTGTCTCATGCGTCCCAGACTCTATGCATCCCATGCAGCTCTGACCTATGTGTTCCAGACTCCATGCGTCCCATGCAGTTATGGCCCATGCATCCCAGACTCCATGCGTCACAGACTCCATGTATCCCATGCGGCTCTAGCCCATGCGTCCCATGCGACTATGGTCCATATATCTCAGACTCCATGGGTCTCATGCGGCCTAGGCCCATGCTTTCTAGACTCCATGTGTCCCATGCGGCTCTGGTCCATGTGTTCCAGACTACATATGTCCCATGCGGCTCTGGCCCATGCGTTCTATACCGCATGCGGTCTCGGCAATTCTTGGCTTCGCATGCCCTAAATTCCCAAACAAACCAAATCGTGCTGTTGTAACAAGGTGATCATCTCCAACCAAGTGGTAGGCCACGTGTCTGATTGACCAAGTTGCACCCACAAAGGATGAAAAATCATCCAGATATTCAGCAACAAAAAAATCTTAACAAATATCCATATGATAGTTGAAGCCCAGATTCTTGTGCACAGTTGTAACTCCTTTCTATTAGGGGAAGACACGTGGCAACTCCCAATGTCCATACAACCCAAAATCTATGCGGCCATAGAACAACTACAAATAACAGAGTACTACCCCTATACAAATCCCCTGGGCTAGCTATTTGTGAATCTATACTCGAGCAAGAGAGAAGAGCTTCTGCATCAGATCGTCCACGGAGTAAAAATAGTTGCTACACTCCTAACCCTCCATCGTCACCCCAGAATACAAAATTTGTACTTAGATTATCTTCTAGGACTTCTCTGTACTTTTTTTAGTTTGTTAATCAAATTAAGTACTTTTAGTTCTCCTTTTAATTTAATGGCAAACATAAATAAAGTCTCATTACCTGCTCTACTTCTTCATCTGTTATGTATGGTCTCATCGACCTTGCCTTATCATTAAATATACTGAAAAATAATAAAACATCTCCCGATTAGTCTAACAATATTAGCTTATACTATTACATTAAGATGACTTAAACGTTGACGTATTAATTGCTTACCCCTCTAGCTTCTCTACTTCATCCTCGTCGCAGTTGAGTAATATATACAACTGAACAGCCCTTAGCTCATCGTCATTCATATATCTCTTATTCATTTTGTCCGAAGGCTTACCGAAAGCATTGAATAATTTAAGTATTGCATTATTAGATTTCTGATATCCGCCGTCATTTTTGGGAAATCTTATTCTATTAGTAACAACATGCGGCTTGAAATACATCGAGCAAAAGTTTGTAATCTTCTCAAGAATATAGACTTCACAAATAAAACCCTCAACCCGTACCTTATTTTTCACCTTTCTCTTTAGCTGGTTCAGTTGACGCCCGAACGGATACATCCACCGATAACTGACAGGCCCACCAACACGTGCCTCGTAAGAAAGATATATTGTCAAATGCTCTATGGAGTCAAAAAATCCAGGAGGGAACACTCTTTCAAGCTTGTATAGTGTTACCACAATGTCCTTCTCTTGCTTTTATAGACGATCGACAATCAACTTTATAGAACAAAGATCCCTGAAGAATATACTAAGCTCAGTCAATGGATCCCAAACTACCTGTGGTAACAATTTCCGAAATGCAATTAGAATTAACCTCTCCAGGAATACATGACAGTCGTGGCTCTTTATACCCATTAATTTTTTCTCCTTCGGGTCAACGCATCTTCTCATATTCGACACATATCCGTTTAAAAAATTTAGCCCATGAATCCACCTACAAAGTCTCCATTTATCCTTCTTGTCCAGTAAGAAAATTGCCTTAGGCTGCTTATACTTTTTATTGCCTTCCTCTATCAAATACAACGTAGGGCGTCTGCTTATTTCTTCCAAGTCCAACCTAACCTTGGAATTTCCTTTCGTCTTTCCCTTTACGTCCATCATAGTATTAATTATGTTGTCAAACACATTATTCTCGATATGCATGACATCAAGGTTATGTATGATCAGATTAGTGCTTCAATATGGCATATCCCAGAATATTCTTCTCTTCGTCCAGTTATAAGTGTGACCAAATCCATCGCACTTGTACCCCTTAGTAGGCTCTTCGATAGTACTTGGTAAATCTTTAACCTCTTCCCATATCGCATCTTCGGGCCACCTTGGAGGTGGATTTGCCTTCTCTATAATGCCTGAATAAAATGCATTCATGTTCCTCTGTAATGGATGATCCGACGACAGAAATTATCGATGACAATCGAAGAAGCACGATTTTCCTCCGTGTTTCAAAAAAAAGCCTTAGTACGGTCCATATAATACGAACATGAGAGACGACCATGAGTGATCCATCCTGATAACATGACATAAGTCGAAAAGTTGTTGATGGTCCATATAAGTGTATCCTTATCTCAAAATTTATCTTTTTGAAATATCGTACATGTTGGCGCCTACTTCCCACATCTGATTCAACTCATCTATCAATGGTTGCAAGTACATATCGATGTTCTTCGTCGGATTGTTCAAACCTGAAATAATGACGGTTAAGAACATAATCGGAGTCTTCATGCACATCCTAGGTGGTAGGTTGTATGGGATGACGATCACAGGCCAATACGAATACTAAGAGCCCAAAAGTTTGAATGGGATAAAACTGTCGGAGGAGAGCCCTGATCTTACATTGCGCGAATCCGAAGCAAAATTTGGATACTCTCAATTGAAGTGCTTCCATGCTTCTCCATCGGAGGGGTGACACAACACTACTTAAATTTGTTCTCGTCTGTGCCAACTCATGTTTTTGGCAGTCTTTTTTACCATAAACAACATCTGCAACCGCGATGTTAAAGGCAAGTAGTACATCAAATCGGTCGGCTTTCTTGTACCGACAGACCTTCATGTACCAGTTGCCTTGTAGCGATCAGTACTATAAAATCTGCACATACCTTCATCCTTGTCGTCTTGTATTATAGCATGCACCCGTTGCGACATACATCAATTTTCTCGTATCCCATCCAGAGCGATCTTACCATCCTCTTAGACCGGTAAAAGTCTTTAGGTAACTTAGCACTCACCGGCAAGATATCTATAATCAACTCTATCAGTCGGTTATAGCATTCTTGCGACATGTTAAAATTGGACTTGATGCTCAACAGTCTTGTAACCACCTCCAACGGTGAATGATCCTCACAACCAGGATATAATGGAGTTCTTGCATTCTCCAGTAACTCTATGAACTTTATAACATCGATATTCGGTGCCTCCTCAGCTGCATCATGATTGTTCGGATCAAAACTAGGCCTGGTAGCATCAAAAACTATGTTCACGCACCTGTTATCGTAATCAACGTGGTCATGTACACTAATATACGGCTCCACATAAGGCTCTGGCTCCGATTCTAAAAATACAAGTTCTCCGTGTGAGATCCACTGATAGTAATTCGGCATAAAATCCCTCGAGTATAAATGATATGTCGCATCCACTTCTGAGTGATATTTTAAGTTACGATATCTTACACACGGACATTTAATTTTGGTGCCGTCCATATAATGAGGGATTTTTGGCAAATTACAGAAACTGTTCCACCCTCTATATGAATTTATCCCACACACCGCATATGTCATTAGGATGACTATTGTACATCCATGAATGATGACGTGGATAGCAATTCAGATCCATTTCTAGATACTTCTAAAAAGATGAATAGACATCCTTTAAGTATATTATCCAAATTAATGCAAAGATGGATACACATGTAAACACTAATAAAGGATATGTGTGATGTTACGTATTGAATGTGAGCCATTCTCTGAAAAGAATTTACTTATGCAAGCCTTTTGAAGCTATTAGAGTTAGACTATATTTCTAAAAGTCTACTAGATTTCTAGTAGAACTCTAATAGCCTCAAAAGGCTTATAGAAGTAAATTTTCTTTCCAGAGAATAGCTCACATGGACACTTATTTTGGAGGTGATGACAAGCGTTCCTAGTTATTCTACTTGTATAATAAGTATTATCTATGTGAAACTATTTACCACTTAACTTATATTTATCTAGGTTGTAACATAAATCTTCTTATTCTACTTTTAGCTAAGTAACTTAAATACTAACTCCTTCCTAGAACTAACCTTCAAGTATACTCTTATCGATACCTAGCACTTACCTACATATCATCTTAACTCTTCCCTTATTGAACCTAATACGTAACTCATCTTTCTACAAAACTACTAATTTTAGAATCAAAATCATAGTGATTTATCCGTCACACTTATTCCAAGGAAGTGGTTAGTTTATTTTATTTTTGAAATTAGTCAATATTTGCCAGCTAAAACTAAGTGATCAATCTGCATGCCATGTTGGCTTGCTTGAATTGGAACAAGTAATATATACCAAAGTGAAGCATCTTCTAAAACCACTTGCAACCTTAAAAAACCCTAATAAATCTAATAATACAGTAGTGCCAATCAAACATTTGTTATATGATCTCTTGAAGTGTCTAATTTAACACATTAAAAAGCTTTTCAAATTTTCTCTCGCCCCAACCACACGTACACAACAATCAATGTGTGTGTGTGTGTGTGTGTCTTCGTATTATTGTCCATTTTAGGGTTTATGTTCGTGTGTGTGTGTGTGTGTGTGTCCGAGTTAGGGTTAGTGTCCGCGTATATGTGTGTCCGAGTTAGGGTTAAGGCTTACATAAGGAGGGGGTGGGCGAAGAGGAGGGGTTGCACATAAAGGAGGAGGAGGAGCTCGGTGGAGGAGGAGGACCCCGGAGAGGAGGAGGAGGAGGAGCTCGGTGGAGGAGAAGCCCGAAGAGGAGGAGGGGGTGCCCGAGGTCGGCGTCGGAGCTCCGAAGCTGTAGAGCCGAAGGGGGTTGCAGGGGGAGCACGATCGCCCGGGGGTTCAAAATGTTTTCGGAATTTTTTGGGAGAGGATGGAGGGAAATAAAATCTGTTAACCTATAAGAAAAACGTTAGCGACGTCATAATTAGACGTCACTAAACATCGCTGATTTTATAATATTTAGCAACGTATGCAAAATAATGTCTCTACACATCTCTACAATAAAAATAATAGCGACGTCTTGCGACACATGGCGACATCTTATTCTATAATATTATTCGTAGTCGCTAAAGGTCGTAGACAGTCGCTAACAGCGACGTCTTGCGACGTTATAATAGGATGTCGCTAAATTCGTAAAATATAGCGACGTCAAAACTAAACGTCGCTAAAAAAATTATGAATTGGCATATTTTGGTATTGATCCCCATGTGTCCCAAACTCCATGTGCCCCATACGACTTTGGCCCTATGCGTTCCAGACTCTATGCGTTATGTGCGTCTCTGGCCCCATGTGTTCCTGATTCTATGTGTCCCATGTGCCTCTGGCCCCATGCATTTCAGACGCCATGCGTCCCATGCATCTCAGACTCCAAACATCCAACATAGCATGGTTTCCTGAGTCGAAATCTTTCAATTGCGATTCTCTCCAACTAAATGCGAGCCATATGTCAAGCTGACCAACTCACACAAACGGAAGACGAGAACCGCCAGAATCTCAAGCAAACAGCAAATTCCAACAAAACGTCTATGTGGCAGCGTGCCCTGGACTCAACCCATACTATGCGCCCACAGTTGCAACCGTATTTTGTTGAAGAAGCCCCATGTGGCCACCATACATAATGACATGCAAAATAAAGGCAACTTAGACGTCCCAAAGGTTGGCTGATTTTTCTACTTCAGAGACCATACAAAGGCGGAGCTACATACGTGCACACAAGTTCAGGAGAGAGAAGAGAAGAGAGCATCCTCATTCCTTCGTCAGACTGTCAACGGAGTAAAGGAGTCGCTACAGCGCTCGATCTCCATCGTCACACTACCAAGATTAAATATTGTACTTAGATCTTCTGCTTAGGATTTCTTTGTACGTTTGTTTGTTAATAAATGAAAGTATACCCAAACTCACTTTTAATGGCGAACACCCAGCTCGGACCCGCGAAGAGGTTGTACTGAGCCAGGCCGGTCCGTTGACCTGGTCCGGGCCTGCCTAGACCGACATTGACTGGGCCAGGTTACAGGCCGCCCGGCCCAATATACACCTTGAACTATAGTTTATCTTGTAATATAATGAACTATTACTTATTAACTGGTATTAATTTACAAAATAATCCCTACTTTATACATTAATTTGCAAATAGAAGTTCATGCCAATAAGTTACAAATTTGACAGTTTATAGTAGCAATTTACATAAGTGTATTAGTACACTTTTATTCTTTATCTTTTGCACACTATTTGGAATCTTTTCCCTTCATCAATACTGCAATCAAAGATGTTCAAGCTCAATCCCACTTAGGATTGGTCCTTAATACTTACCGAGTCAAGCCTTTGTGGCAGGAAATAGTGTGGATGAAGGTTGGACTCAATCAGACAAGATCTTATTGATATGAACCAAATATTCAAAATTTTAAGATAAATTAATAAAAACAACACTACTGGATGTTTTCTATGTATAGTTACATTTATTTGGAATTAATGATCACCAAATCGAACTGTCTGCTTTCTTTATGCTAAAGTGGCTTTTTTTTAGTACTGTTTCGAAATGAGCAAGAACATTGACGTTGGTTTATTATTATTAAAGTATTATTCTTTTGTTTCTTTATGAAAGCTTTCTCTACCAATTCAGTAGAAGCAAAGAACAAAGCCAATTTATAGATTCCTAATTTTGTTAAATTTAAACATTTGTTATGCAATCACTCGAAAGTGAACACGATAGTATGTCAGAATTAAGGACTGTTAAATAGTGATAGTTTGGAAGTTAGTACCTCGCATGAAATTTTATTTATTCTGGCTACGTTATCTTCAGTTTTCACCTCCATATAGGTAAAAGGCTTCAAAAACTTATATTTGTTCTTTACGTTCTACTTTGGCCATGCCATTTTGCTAATAAAAAATATGCAATAATATGTATCTTGAAATCATATTTTCTATATAGAAAGTGGGAAAGTGAAAGTTCTATTAGAAAAGGTCATAGCAATTAATTCTTTCGATTTATTTGTTTAAATAGTAGAAAAAGTTATAGAAAAATATGTTACAAATTGACTATTTTGATGTAATGTTCCAAGATTTGATATAAAAAAATCAAAAAAGTACATTATAATATTAATAATTAATAATTAAATAGTAAATAATTACTGAATTTAATATTTAACCATTACTTATTACTTAATATTTGCTAATTAACTTAGGGCTAATTTGCACTTAAGTATAACTAAACTATGCATTGCACACAAATATCTAGTATTACTTCAATAGGCATTTAAATATACTAAAATTTTACTTTGTAGTTAAATATCCTAAACTACCATAATTTTGCAATTGGAGGATAACCGTAGATATAAAAAAAAGAACAAGTTTGTCCTTTTATATAAATCCTAATTTTATCATCTTCTTCCCTAATTATAAAAAGTCTACCAAGATTCAAATTTCATGAATTTTGTAAAATCTTTTTTTTTCTAACAATAATTCTATCTACTTCCCTAATTGCAAAATATATATTTCCTAACCTAGCTAGTCCTAATTCCATCTTCTCCTCCCCCACCTCCAACCCAAAACCCTCTCGACTACACCACCTTGTGCCCCCTCCTGCCTATCCTTAACGATAACAACAATGACTATCCATGGACAAGACGATATAGTGCAACCATCCCTTGTGAACTAACTAATTGATCCATTCATTCTTCTTTCAAGTAAGTAAAATATTGAGAGGAATGCTTTGTAGTTGTGGTTACAAAGTGACTAACTAATTTTCTCAAAAGATACTAAAAAGGATTCAATTTATAATTCTTGTAAACTGGCAAGTAATATGGACCAAAAAAAATTATGGTTTATTTTGTAAACCATATATTTATGGATAACCACAAATAAGTGGTTTCGCTTATCCAAATACACGTTAACGCTAATTAATTTTCTTCTGCTACAAAGTATTCTCTCTCTTCTTTACTTTCATAACATGTTATCAGCATAAATGCTCAAGGAGCTCCAGGTCATCGGTTTAACGACAACACAATAAAATTTGTTCCTTCGATATATCAAAAAAATATGCTTTATATCAATCGAGTGTCTTGATGTAGGTGCAGATATATATATCCAGTAAGCAGGTTCACAGAAATAGATAAATGCCTTATTTTGAGAAACTATATTTATGGTATGTCACTTCGATAAGACAGCATTCTCGTTGTTAAAGGGAGATAAAAATGAAGATAAATGCCTTACTCTAGAACAATATTGTGAATTATCGTGGTATACTACGATTTTTCCGATTTTATCTCATTTGGACCCTAGAACTCACAATGTGGACAATAAATTAGGAGAACAATATCTTTTAATCTATTTGTGATTGAATTATATAATGTCTTTAATAATGTTGTAAAAGTAACTATGTCACATATAACAACTATGAATGTACATGCTAGAATAGAAGTACCAAAAGAACTAAATAAATGAATTAGTTCCACGTCCATAACGTGGAAGATCTAAAGATTATAAAGATTCAGCTCCACCGAAGAAGAGACTGAATAATATCACACACCCTAATTCATCTGAAGAAGCAGCTCCTAAAGTAGCATCTCCTGTAAATAAAGTTCATGACGGTCTAAAAGATGTTATTAACCAAAGATCTTATTTCTCCAAAATAAGTATACCACTTCGATCGAATATATTCCTCAGATCCCAGAAAAGACTGAGAAAGAGATATCGGTACCTAACAACAATGAGAAATATATGTTCTACATACAGTCAAAAGAAATTTAGAATCGAAAAAAATTGTCATGGATGACATTTTCTCATATGCAATAGCAAATGAGGATAAAAAGGGTGATAAAAATATGGATAACATTGAATAATGAATAATCCTTAAATTTCAAAAAATAAAATATTTGACAAAATAGAAAGATATGATTCAAGCGAAACTAGATTTTCTACAAAATATGGGAGTGTTTGGTCCTATAGTACAAAACCCAAAAGGAATAAACCTGGCAGATTTTAAATGGGTGTTTGTAAGAAAAAGAAATGAAAGAATGAGATCTAATGTTATAAAGTACGGTTAGTCGCTAAAAAATTCTCACAAATACTAGGAATAGATTATGAAGAAATATATTCTCCGGTCATGGTAACCTAGATAATAAGTGCCATGACCTACTCCCATATACTTGGTTACGAGTAGGTGCCCAAGCCTAGTCTACATCGCGACATTGGCGGTAGTACGTTGTCCGTGCCTCAATTAAACTATACACTCAATATTTAATCATAATTACTATCTTTGCTCATTCACAATCATAACAAGCTATATGATAAAATAAAAAAAGACTTAACTATAATATTCAAATTGATACAAGATCCACAATACATTAGAATTTAAATATGGGAACAAACCCACTAAATAAATAATAGGATTTCTGCAAGATTAAGTCACTAACTAAATCTAACTCATGAATCAATACATAAACGTCACATTTCTACCTCAAAGGTTCATAGTATAAGCTAGTTAGTTGCCTAAAATTGTCACCATATCCAGAAAGGATTGGAGCAAAATAAAAATAAAAAAAAGTACATTATACAATAAATACTACCATGTGACACTAGAAGAACAGGTGAAATATTGATAGTGTGATGACAGTGATACAACAATAGGTGAAGAAAATAGTGTGAGAAAAATATGAACAAATTAAATAGAGAAACAAGTTAATAATAATATGTGTAAATCTTGTCCTTTAGAACACACTGTTCGGAATATAGACTATGAGGGTCTAATCTGGCACATTGGTGCATCAACACACCAGACGACTATTATTCGATTATAATTGGCTAATAAGTATACAAGTATCAGTCTAAGACCTAGCAGTGCATTCTCCCATCCTAGTTATAAGACTGTCTTATAGACTAGTCATGCAAGTTGAACGAGTAACGAAAAATAAGAAATGAGTAAAATGAGTATGTAAAACATGTATCATCCATAACTGAATAAATAGAATCATATGCTAACTTCTTTGTGTAAGAGAGTCAAGACCAACAAGATAATAGAATCATGGAACCAATAGAGTAATATTCACAACAAAACAATAGTGAAACAAGCATGCTAGTAAGTAAAGTAAGGTGTGATCATTCATGTAAAATTGCATGTACCGTCTGTGAAAAAGTATTTCCAACCAATGCGTGGTCGTACATCACTCCCCCTACTACCTCGTGCCAAAGATAACACAAAAGTACCATAATCATTATAAATTACTTAGGATAGGTCTATAAATTTTCTCATATTATTTATTCCTACTTTCGTGATTTCTAGTTTAATTTTCGGTCTTCAATAAAATCCTAATAACTATCAAAACTACTCTAGAAATTCTAGAAAAATAGGTTTAGCCTATTCCTATTCACCACAGAATGCATAATTGTTTTCAACACCTAGATTTATAGGATTTATAGCCTTTAGAATTTTTTTATTATTTATTTGGTTAGATCTGGACAAAAAATAAAGGGATGATAATATATTCCAATCTACTCGTCCTTTAGAACTGTAGTTTTAGTCACGTAGAGTTAACATATAAATTATAAAGTTGCCAAAATTTTACTATGAAAGGAGTTGTATAATTCAAGATGTAATTCCTACAATTTAGCTTAAGCCTTAAATAGTTTAAATAGTGAATCATGTGGTAGAAAAAAAACTCTAAAAAATTGTAGATAATTTAGTTTTATATGCCACCTATAGAACTCGATGTTCTTATGTGTTACCTTTTAGCCAAAATTTATTAGGATGCAAAAGCTAATGAGATGAAAGAGTTATGCATATTTTATTACTATTAGCTCTTACTGAAAATACATTTTGGTAGAGAATTTATTTGGTTGGCCAAACAAACTCAAAAACTTATATAATTATACGTTTTGGAAAGAAGATAAAGAGAGGAACAAGAAGCTTAGTTTTAGCTAAAAACTCCTCTATTAACCCCATAAATCCTCGAGCAAAGTTGGTTATCTCGTGAGAACTCTTGTTGGAAATCCTCTTCTATAATTTCTAAAAAATCCAAACCCTAACCCTAGGCTTTCATATATATAAAGAAAAAGTATTTAATGGATGGCCTATATCATCTGGATCAAATGATATAATGACTCAGAAACATGGTGCGGGGTCGGTGAGCCACCAACAAGTAGGCCACCCTCCCTCGGCTTCTCCTTGTTGACCAATGGGCTAGGGTCGCCTAAGGGCCGGTTGTGCTGGTGCACTACACTTTAGATTGCGAGGCCCACCCGCTGTGGGTGATAGGGGACTGACCCATACAGCCCCAATAGGTAGGTGTAGGTTGGGGGCCACGAGTCTGAGTCTCTGCTATTTTTTTCTCTTTTTAAACTTAATTAATAAATAAAAATGTGTCCTCCAAATTAAATAACTAAATACAATCACAAGAATTTCTGGAAAAAGACTACAATCACTCGTAGCAAACAAATCATATAATCAATACTAAATATATATTTGTTAACTTCTAACTGCTACCTCAATCGCCGAATGGGTGAGAAAACATTTATTGCTTCTCATGTCAAAATCAAGGTAACCTGCATATCTAAACAACCACCACAAGCAAGCATGCAATTATTATCTAGCAACTAATACCAATAACTATTTATCTATTTATTAACCCACATCCTTCGAGTCACACATTTGTACCATTTCGTTCTTCCTCACATCTATCCAGCACTTATAATTTTTTCTAAAGGGTAGATAGACCTTCTAAAATTTAAAGCAAGCAAGGTATATAGTTATACTACCCTATGAAAGTATCACGATCGAATTTAGCAACCTCTAAGAATTTTTTTCTAGTTCAAGCAACTTTCCCGCTTATAATACAATTGTCTACTATCCTTGATGGTTTCTTCGTACCTTCGTTCAACTCGAATAGTTTCGCGTGTCAACAAGATCTCCAAGAATACCCCAACTACTGACTTACAGTAAATAACACCTTCTAATAACCATACAACTAATCATTAGTAGTCTATACTAAATATATTGCTCCTATCCCTTGGGCTCTTCTATGTTGTGGAAGGATTACACTACTATCTTACCAAAAATGCGCCTTGGATTTAAGAAAATTGTAGCATTTCCTATATCCAAGAGCTTCTACTTAATATTTTACCACCTTTCCATCATTATTTTTATTCATAAATAGTTTCCTTAGAGGGGTCCTTAACTTATTGGCTAGAACCTATTAAGGCACATGGAACTATGTTAACCTTGAATTATATTAACCTCGAATCATATGGATATATTATTTAGAAGTTGTCTCCTTAACCCTCTACCATCATAACCATGCCACCACCTCCTATCCAACTATAAATCCAACTCACCTATAAGGTATGTCTATCCTAGGTCACAATCAACTAAAGGATAAACAAGAAAATGGAAAGGAACAAGCAACAAAACAAGCTTTTTACAATTGTATGAATAGTCTATTGTACCCCTCTATACGGGCTATTGTACCATAAGTTTCTAGACTTTACTAGTTGGTTTCAACTATCTCACCTCTCAAGTTTAAGACTTACAATCTATTCCAAGATGGAAATGGACCAAAGTTTGCATCTTATCACTATACTAAATTATTAAAATTATTGGGTGCTCGAATAGCCCTACCCAATCTTCTTTAGTTAGTTATTATTCATCCAATTAAATTTGTTGTCTATTTTAATTCTTAGTTGTCAACTATATCACGTCTCCTACTTCAATCCCCTCTTCTTTTTTGGTCTACATTACCTAGTCATAAGTAAGCTATCTATACTCCTTTATATACAAGTTTATCCCCCCCCCATAAAGTACCACTTCTGTATTACTTCTTTCATAGGGTATATCACTAAGGATACTTAATTCTTCCAACTTGTGGTATTGACGAGCGACTTATGATAATTTCTTGCAAAGGCTTTACCAAGTTCATTCTAATCCCTACAAATTTATGTCCATAAATCAAAATAATTGCACGAAAGTAAAACAACAAGTACGAATAACCTATTTAGCATTAAAAAATAATAACTTTCTAGTTTACCATTACTTATTGTCAACTTTTGGGCTACTTTTCTCACCTAGGACAACTCTAGCTAATCCAAGTATCATGAACTATTGCTTCTCGTCTCACTATCAAGATCTTCCGATCTTTAAGCCCAAGCAAGCAACAAACATCATACTACAACTATGTCCCTACTATAATAAAACAACGTGCCTAGAATCCTTAGAAGTTGTACTAATCGGTTCTCAAAACCACCCTGTATACTCAAGTCTATTGCCACAATCCCTCATAATACTATGATAGTTCCTCAGCGAAGGTTCATAAGTCCTTAAATTATTAATAATCTTGTCTTACATTATCATAAAATTTTCATCATCTGAAAGGTTCTACGTAAACACAAGTCAACACAATATTATCCTACAACTGTTGGAACTTTCTTAAACTTAACTTATATAGTTATCTTCGAAAATGTAATAATTTTATTATTAGTTATATATGGTGGCCAGACCTAACTAGAAATTCTTGAATAATAAAAGATCTATTATTTTCATTTAACCCATTAATACCACGATTATGCCAAAATTCTATATACTATAACTAAGCAGCGCTTCTTCACTAATCATCAACTTAGACTACACAGTCACACAAATCATTCTTCTAATTAATGAAATATTTTGAGTTCATAAGAACTCTAAAAATCTTCTCAAGGCTACACAATCTCGAATCAAAGTCTAACTCCTCAAGCTTTTAAAGGATATCAACAAGGGCAAAACACTGTTAAACTAATTTGTGTTCCTCAGAGTATCGATCCTTATTTCAAAACTTCTACTACTAGGCAAATATAATTCATGTGTCTTACTAAACCATCATCATAATCAACTTAGTCAAAATTATGTCTCATTGGCTACTAGGTAATATAGACGCCACAATCTATAGCCTATATTATAATACTTCGTAGGTTACTAAGTTCTTAAATATATCACATCGACATCTTGATCCTAAGCAATCTTATTCCATCAAGCCTAGTGAATGCATTCATTTAATTTATAGGCTAGGTGCATTAAAATATCATACACACAATTAAAATTTTAAACCTAGGAGATATCTCAAGTCTACCTATCTCACCCTTACACATTACTGTCCATCAACGATTTCTCAAGTGAGAATTTAGTCACATCATCTTCATTATCCATCTATGTAATCAAAAGCAAGTCATATCCTTAATAATATCTACCCCTATTGATAATCTCCATGTTATCCCAAGATCACTTACCCTCTCGCATCTATGATGAAGCTCATGCAATCGTACACTCTTACTATATCCAAGAAACTTCCCCTTAACACACAATTATCCTAAGGTCATTTTATTAGAAGTATACTTTCTTCTGTTCCAACTATTCAATATCATCCTTGATTGCTCACAATCAATATTAGTGGTCAATTTAATCTATACTTAAGCCAAATACTATCTAAGAAATCATTTGTTCTAACTACATAAGAAATTATAATAATTTAAGCTACTAACTACCCATTTCTTCTTACTGGTTGTATCTAATCCAATTATGACTAATAGTAAGGTAATAATGGAATAGGGTTAAGTCGGGCAACCCATACCAATTCCAAACAAGGGCAAAGTCACGAAAATCATAAATGGTATTAATAATATTTCCAATAACGAGGAGAGACCATATCAAAATACATATCAGGATGTAGCTAGATAAATAAGACCACATATTCTCACAATCATGCGACCCAACATTATTGCATGGCATAAGTAGATGGTTGCAGGTTAATGTACGTGGCTGTAGTAAGCTTCTGGTTCCATAATTCAATAGAAGGCTACATTATGCAATGTCTCACCTAAATAGGTTATCGAATTATACCGACATATTTCATGTGATCTAACTTCATCATGATGCAAGAATTGAAATTATCAAAGGACGAACAATCAATACTAGATATATAGAGTTATTAAGTATTTTATGATACAATTCTTAGACAAATATAAAGTTAAGGTTCACTAGGGATACCTATGAGTATTTTTATTCTTGGCATTCTTAATAAATTTAAAGGTACGACAACAATTTATCAATATTGGGAGAATCTAAGCAATATATATATAAGGATATAAATTTAAACAAGTTGAGGATGTGAAGTGATAAAAGGGAGAATAAACTATATAGATAATCCTAATTGTGAATGAGTGTTTATTCCAAGAATCAACCAATCTTACTTGAAGTTTCTTCAATTATATTGGCCTAATCATGTTCCTTAAAGTTTAGATACAAAGCTTCAATCTAGGATTTAACCTTCCCTTGATCTTAATATCATCCTTGATAAAATTTATAATCACATGTAGACAGTCAATTTATATCTAACCTAGAATTTAAGTTGCATAATATCTAAGAAAAGTCATCTTTCATAAACACAAGCTACTATAAGGTTATGCTACCAAAACGGAAACTTCTGAAATTCTATCTGTTAGTGATTATTCTCAATATAATTCAGCATAAGCACAACCTAAGTTATATAGCACATATGCCATACCCTTAAAAACCTAATCAAGCACAATTATAACAACAAAACTAACCATAGCATTTATCTATTGTATATCCTTAATCCTAGCCATTTTTTTAAGGTCAATAATGGACTAAAGTCAACATGATTCAAAATTGGCGCAAGTTATAGATCCCAAGCTTAGAAGAAATAAAAATATGACCTAATAAATAACCCTAATTGTGAACGAGCACTCGATCTCCTAGAATCCTATCATTTAGCCACTAGCTCACACTAATACGACTAACCTAGGTATTACCACGAGTTTGTACTCTTTTTCAAAGATTGACCTATATGGGCCACCATAAAAACTTATCATGACCCGCTCCCAAATACTTGGGTACGAGTTTATGGCTAATCCCAGCCTACGCTGCAACATCGGCAGTAGTACGACGTGCATGCCTCAATTATAATATACACTCAATATTTAGCCAAAAATATTATCTTTGCTTATTCACAATAATAATAATAGACTATGGGATAAATAAAATAAGACTTAACTATAGTATTCAAATAGATACAAGATCCATAATTTATTAGAAATCAAATACCGAGAAAAATTGCTATATAAATAATAAGAGTTTTACAAGATTAACTAACATCTAACTCATAAATAAATTTAAAAATATCTACATTCCCACCATAAGGTCTATAGTATAAGGTAGTTAGTTGCCTAAAATTGTCAAAATACGCAGTCATGATTTGAGCAAAGTAAACATAAAAAAATATATTATACAATAAATACTATCATGTGACACTAGGAGAACAGGTGAAATGACTAAAATGTAATAACAATGATAATACAATAATATGTGTAGATAATAGTATGAGAACAATATGAACCAACTAGAGGAACAACTTAATAATAATACGTATAAATTATATCCTTTAGAACATATTGTGCGGTATGTAGATTGCGAGAGGCTAATCCAGAACGTCGGTGCATGAGCACACTAGAAGGCTATTATTCGAGTAAGATGGACTAATATGTATATGGGAGTAGTCTAAAACCTAGCAATGTATTCTTCCATCCCAGTTATAACACAGTTCTAGTAGTCTAGTCATGGAAGTTGAATGAGTAACGAGTATGTAAAACATGTGGCATGCATAACTGAATAAATAGAACAACATGATAACTTCTACATGTACGAGCGTCAAGACCAATAAGATGATAGAATCAAGGAATAGATAGAGTAACAATAACAATGAAAAAAAATACTAGAACAAGTATATTAGTAAGTAAACTAAGGTGTGTGCATTCATGTAAACTTGCATGTACCGTCCGACAGAAAAATATTGCCAAATAGTGCATTATTGTATGTCACTCCCCCTAATGCTGACAGGCTAAACATAACAAAAAATAATATCATAATAATTAATAAATTACTTAGGATAGGTCTACCTATTTGCTCTTATGGTTTATTCCTACTTTCATGATTTTAGTTTACTATTTGGTCTTTAGAAAATCCTAATAACTACTGAAACTAGTCCAAAAGTTCTAGAAATGTAGGTTTTGACTATTTTTATTCACCACGACATGCATACTTTTTTTAAACACCTAGTACTATAGAATTTATAGCCTTTAGGGATTGTTTCAATTATTTATTTGGTTAAATTTGGACAAGATAGAAATAGAGGATGATATATTCCAATATATTAGTCCATTTTAGCTAAATTTTAGTCACATAGAGTTAACATATTAAATACAATGCTGACAATGTTTTACTTCAAAGGAGTTGTATAATTCAAGATGTAATTCCTACAAATTGGCTTAAATATGAAACCATTTTAAATAGTAAATCATGTGGTAGAAAACTTTAAGAAATTGTAAATAAATTATTTTTACATTCCACCTTTATAATATAATGGTCCTATGCATTAGCTTTCATCCAAATTTATTAGGATGCAAAACCTAATGATATTTAAGAGTTATGTTAATTTTATTATTACCAGGTCTTGTCGAAAATTTATTTTTGTAGAAAATTTATTTGGATGGACAAATGAACTCAAAAGCCTATATAATTACTATTTCTATTTAAAAAAAAGTGTAAGAACTTTTTTTTGTTGCTTCTTCAACAAAGAAATACAAAGTATTATACCAAATTTCTAAGTACAAGAATCTGGAAAAGTGTGGCAATGAAGATCGAGTTGGGCAGTTAATTCCTTTACTCAGTTGACGATTGACTAACAAAAGAAATCTCTCTCTCTCTCTCTCTCTCTCTCTCTCTCTCTCTCTCTCTCTCTCTCTTTATCTCTCTAATCACTGGCAAGAAGAGAAACAATTGGGCTCAAAAGTATTCTGCTTTTGATTCCTTGGGAAGAACACATCCCTACTATTTATATTCATTTATACTGTAACGACCATGCACGCATATCTGAAAAATCACTATTTCCAGTCTTTGGCGCATCAAAATTGTAGTTGGTGCATATGATTTCTATGATAACTACCCATGAAATACGAATATGAATGTGCGCACAAGTTATGATCTACCTGTCATGTGTCATGCGCCTAGGATCACGTATTGATCGATGGTGACGTCATATAGAAACGGACGCACTTTTGCATAGCAACGTGCACATGTTGGTAACGGTCATTGCCAGCTTTCATTAAGTAAGAAGATGTGCCTAGAAAGAACTTTTTGGTATATTTCCAAGCCGCATAGACACTTATATACTAAAGGAGTTTAGCCGCATGACTCTTCTGAAGAGGCAGTGCCACATGACTCTTCTGAAGAGGCCATGCCACATCACCTTTGTCGCTTTGTGCTACGTGGAATGCTCCAATGTTAACTGACTAAGGTAATCATTAGCTAACGTTATTTGATGTCGTTTCGTATAACTAACGGCTGGAGTGGCACAACTTTTAAGGATCATTTATTGTTGTGTCAGAATGCATGCGACTAAGGCTTTAAAGCTTCCTTGGACGCATATTCTTAAGGTCACAGCCATTGCAGCATCAATAGCTCGATCATCTTTTGTCTCATCAAGTGTCTACTACTCCTTATCGCATGGATGGTTCATAGCTTCATGCCACATCGATAGTTTAATGCTTCATGCAGCATCGGTGGTCCATTATCCCCTGCCATATTAGTATTTTACTAGTCTTTGAGACCTTATCGTAAGGCCTCTGAATGATTGTGTGCGCATGGATCAAAATCTTTCATGCTTATACAATTACACTTTTGGAAAGAAAACAGATAGAGGAATATAGTAGCAAATCTTTTTGCTAAAAAACTCTTTCTTTTTACTCCCCAAATCCTCGAGCAAAGATTTTTTTTCTCTGAGAACTCCCTGTTGGAAATCCTCCTCAACAATTTCTAAAAATCAAAAATCCTAACCCTAGGTTTATATATATATATATATATATATATATATATATATATATATATATATATAAGGAGGGATCCGCATCCCCTCCTATTATGCATCCCGAAGCATCCTTATGTTTAAAACCATTGGATCTTGTTTAAGTCATTTAATCTTAACTGTTGATTTGAACCATTCAAATCAACGGTTAAGATTAGATGACTTAAACAAGATCCAACGGTTGATAACATGGGGATGCTTGGGGATACAAAAAAATTGGGGATGTGGATCTCTCCTCTCTCTCTCTCTCTATATATATATATATATATATATATATATATATATATATGTATAGAAAAAAACATATTTAATGGATGGCCTAGTTCATCTAGATTAAAGGATATGATGGCTCATAAATATGGGTATGGTGTCGGTGAGCCACCGACAAGTGGGCCACCCTCCCCCTGCTTCTCCTCATTAACCTGTGGGCATGGGTACGCACCACCCTCGCATGTGGGGCACCACCCACTGCGGGTGATGGGGGACTTACCCCCCCCCCCCCCCCCCCCCGCGCGCAGGTAGGTGCAAATTGGGGTCCCAGAGCTTGGGTCTATACTGTTTTTATTTATTTTTCTTTTTTATCTTAATTAATAAATAATTTTATACTAAACAAATATAAATAAATGCTAAATAAATTATAAAAAAATAAGAGGGACTCTAAAATGCTATACTAAGCATGCAATATTATTTTGGATCAAATCACTTTCTAAGCCATTTTGGGTATTCCTATAGTGTTTAACCTCACTTTAACCCATATTTATCCAAGTTATGATTTTGAAACACTAATTTTCCAAATTAGGTATCTTCGGTAGTGAATGCTACAATAAGATATAAATAAAAATCTCTGAAGGATTTAAACTACCAAAAGTCATGTCTAAAGATACGTATATATTAGATAAAACGGTCCTTATTGACTAAAATCATCTAGAAGAATGTGGTACAATAGGCTCAATGAGTATATATCTAGTAAAAGATATAATTATGATCCTAAATATCTATACATATTCATTAGGAAATTCTTGAATGGATTCGTCGTAGTAGCCATCTATGTACATGATATAAAGTAGATAGGAACTTAAGAAAGTAATTGTAAATGAGATGGGTGAAACAAAAATTTGTCTCAACCTATAGATTGAGCACAATAAAAATTGAATATTTCCTTAAGATATTTAATATGAGTAGTTGTCATTCACTTAGTACACCTATAGTGGTCAGGTCATTAGGATCCATTTCGGCTGAAAGAAGAAAATAAACATATTCTGGGCTCTATAGTACATAATTTAAGTATAATAAGTGCACCTATTTATTTAGCACAGTGTATTACCTGACATATTTATTTTTGTGAACATGGTGACTACATATAGATATGCACCTATATATAGACATTGGAATGACATAAAGCCCATTCTTTTGGAATATCAAAGAACCATTTTTTGGTTTAATTTATTTGAATGTGCTAACATTGTTAGATATGTGGACGCAAATTATTTATCTAATCCCCATAAGGGGTGATCACAAACAAGATATATCTTACTTAACAGTAGTAAAGCTATTTCATGGAGATTAGTCAAATAAACTATTACGGCAACATCGATTAATCATTCATAAATCCTAAAACTTCATAAAGCAAGCAGAGAATGTGTATAGCTAATGTCACTAGTTCAACATATCATGAGTAGATACGAGCTTCCAGAAGTCACAAATAAGTCTATAACCCTTTATACGGATAATGTAGCATGTATAAAACAAATTCAAGAAGGCTTCATCAAAAAAGACATGCATATAAATGTATAGGTTGATAAAATATTGGACTGTAATATAATAATCAAATATAATAATTGGGTAGAGGGGGGGAATCTTCATTTAAGTTGATGTAAAACTAAATATAATATTTTTAAGTAATTTCAAAGGAGAGCATCATGAAGATGCTAAATGGAGATATCTTGAAGTTTTCTTTGCACATTTTACTCCTTTTCTTCAGTGAGAATTTTTTCACTGAGTTTTTTCTTCTAAAGATTTATAACAATGCAATATAGTTGAATCCACTTGGATTCCTAAATAATCATATTTCTGAAGAATATGTTGTACTCTTTTCTTTTACTATGGAATTTTTCCCCAAAGATGGATTTTTCCTTAGAAAAGTTTTTAGTGAGACAATGATTAAAGTGGATATCCAAGAAAAAGTGTTGTAAATTATATATTTGTGGATAACCACAAATAAGTGGTTGCCCTTATCCAAATACACACAAACCCTAATAATTTACAAACTTATATATATATATATATATATATATATATATATATATATATATATATATATATATATATATATATATATATATTTCTCTTAACAGACGAAAAGATGGCAAACCCTAACCCTAATAGCGGGAGGGAAGATATTGCCTTCGCCGACGCTTGGGACCCGAGGATCTCCAATGGTAGGGGTTGATGGGATCGTCACGATGGCGGGGTGAACGGGGTGCACGAAAAAGGCGGAGGTTGGTCTACTGTCGTGCGGCGGCGACGTAGTCGGGGTCAGGTGGGCACGTCGAATAGCCCAAGACTTGCACGGATGCCAGTTCGATCGGGCAGTGGGGGAGGGAGAACTCTCGTCGGGAAGGGAGGATGCGCGGTCTCTTGCAGGCTAGGAGGCAGCATCATTGTCCAAGTCGTTGCCCCGCTTAGGGGTGCAACCGGCTACAACTGGTGGACGATCCCAGATAGATGGCGATAATAGTGGCATCTCCCAGGCAGTGGGTGATGGTGGTGGCGCTAAGGGTGGGGGCAACCAACCGACAACCTATACGCGGAGGGCTAAGGCAACGATTGTGGAAAAAGGAAAATGAGTGTTTGGTGCAACAATTGGAGAGGTCGACGTTAGTGGTGAATACCAAGGAGGGTCGATGGGGTTCCGTAACTACCTGAGTCTGGAAGTAGCCACCCACCACCCCGGTGAGCAAGTCATGGTCTGACATATGTAGAGCATGGGTGGGTAACTACAATGCGATGATGAAGTAGGTAGAGCCGAATATGGTGCGGAACAATTACAGAGCATCTTTTTCTACGAGATAACGGAGGTGACAGAATACTAGAAAAATACTCTGATTCTTTATATCTTGGGTGATAAGCCATTTTATGGCCATATTTAGGCATATGCTCATCGGATGTAGCATCTTAAAGGTAGTATGGAGATTTTTGCCAAAGAAAAAGGCTTTTATTTTGTTAAGCTTGGCTTATGGGAGGATGTGGACCACATCATCCAGGGAGGGTCGTAGACTTTTGATTGGCGCTTGATTATTCTGAAGGAATGGACTACAGAGTTGGGCTGTGTGAAGGATGTTCTTATTGTTGTTCCAGTATGGATACGGTTTCCAAACTTCTCCGTCAAGTACTAGAGTGTTCCATTATTGATGAGGTTGGCTAGCTTAATTGGTAGTCCGATCAAGGCAAACGATGCTATAATATATTGGTCCAGACTGATGTATGCCCAAATCTTTGTGGAGATAAGCACTAGACATGATTTACCACACATACTGGAATATGATATCTCTAGTGGCAAGGTCCTATATCAATTAGTAAAGTACGAGTAGGTTCCCCCTGGTTGCAGTCAATGTGCATGTTTTGGACATGAATCAAAAGCTTCTCGGGCAAGATTTGAAGGGGATAGCAACTTGGATATTCGTACTGCTACTCCAAATGATCCTATGCATACCACATTCGGCCAGTCAAAAAGTCGAGCAAGAGAGGAGCAGCCTAATGTTGCCACAGATAGTGGCATTGCCTTGGTACTCGTGGGAAAATAGGGGCCAATAAGATGATAGGGGGAGGATTAACCAACCAGGGTGTAAATCAAACCAGAGGGATAGCAAAAATAAATTGGGGATCTAATATTTCGTCAGGAGCACAGGGGGACGTCTTCAGAAGTTGGAAGCGACATGCTGGTCCAATCAAGGAGGAGCCAGAACGGGGGGTCAGCAGTACAAACCCTAGTGAGGAGGACATGTGTCGGGACAATCCAGCTTGGAACAATCTCCTAGAGAGGACAACGGTGGTTGTGAGACTCATCTCACTGTTCTCTTATACATACCCGTCATACACGTATTATACATGTATAGCTTTCTTATTGTTTAATTGCTTACATCATGTTTTATGTCATTCATGCATTATTTAGATTTTTTGTAAGTTTCCCTTAGTTGCATGCTTTGGACCGTTGGTCCCTTGGTTTTATTAGTGGATGGCTGTGATGAACCCGAGTGAGAGGCATGAATTATGATCCAATGGCCTACAATCAATCCCTTGCCTATATAAGCAACCTCATTCTCTTCCTTCATTTTTCTTTTCCTTTTATTTCTTTTTTCTTCTTCATTTCTTCCCTAGGAGAGAGCACAGCTGAGCTTGGTCTTGGCCGAGGGTGACCTTGGTAATGTTGATATTAGGCTAGAACTTGACCGTAGGTAAGTACATCTTGTCAACCGAAGGAACAACCATGGATCTTGATTTGATTCTTAGTATAGCTTATTTTAATCATTTGATCGATTTTATTTTTGGGTAACACTTAGAACGTGTCTCATTTATGATAATTTTCTTGGATTGGATTGCTCATGGAGCCCAAGAACAACAAGTCGGAGAATACAAAGTTGGTTTGAGAATGCATACAAAAAGTACGCAGGGAACCCTTATCCCATATAGCGAAGTTCCAGTGAGCGCACTTGTATATGTTTTACAAATTTCTTAGAAAGTGTGCCAAGATATGTTGAGTACTTTGGGCGCACTTCTCTACTCCTACGTATGTTTTGTACTAAGACAATTACTTCAAAAGTATGCCAATCCTACTTGGCAACTTTTGAATGGGTCTACAAGTCATCAAGAATGTACGCCACTGCTTAAAAAGGAAAGTTGCACACTTTGCAGATATTGCAGAGTTTGCGCACTTTGGTAAACTTTTCTTACCGGTGCATTTGTCCGTTCTAGAGAATGGGGCACTTTATTGTGTGGCACACTATGTGGCACCATTCTTCATAGATGATACAGTTTGTAGCCTTTCGTAATACTTAATGACTAAGTAATAATTTCTTACCATTCTCGAGAAATATGTTCTTGACTACAGGATCATTTTGACTGCTGTGCCATATCTTGAAACTTATGTTTTGTCTTTTAATAGACCTTCATGTGCTTGTTTGTGCGCCAAATCTCACTACATGCATACTTAATGAAAGTACGCCAAGGTCATAGCTTTGGTACCTTTATTTGTGCTCCAATGATAGATTTATGTGCCAAGCGCCTGGCTTGCGCACTTCTATTATAAACCCTCTTGACCAAATTTAGGTCACTTGGCTTAGAGAGAGACTAGGGTTAGTTTGGAGCCATTTAGAATTTGAACATGGTGTTTTAAATAAATATACAAAATTTTGTATCACTTGGTGCACCTTGCCGTTGTTTCCATATTTGGAGCGCGACTCTAGCTTTTGCTTTCAAACAAATTTTACACACTTGACCTTGATGTGCCAGTCTTCCATTTTGACCTTTGGGTCACTCATAAATACTCTCTCCTGTGCTTTATTTTAGTCACACAATATTCGTTACAAAATATCTAGTTTTAAATCCAAATAAATCCAACTTTGCATCTTTGTCCGTTTCAATCAAAATTGTAGACACAACCTCGATCCTTTTCTTGCAACCAAATTTATGACAATAATCTATTCTGAGTCTACTATGTCCATGATACTTGAATTCCATCCAATTTAAATCCTATGCACTTCCAATTAATTATAGAACACCATTGACACTAATTTTAACTAAATTGGTGCAATGACCTAACAATAACCCAAACCCCCACTCACACCCTCATAGTTCATACATAACACCACACACAAATTTCTCCTACTACAACACACCAAACATGGCATTTTTCCACATCCAATCCACTTTTTTCTCTTTGTGCAAGTCCTAAACTATTGGGGACTTTTGTGCAAATAGCTAGCTATGTGTCCACCTCCTATTGGTTGGAGCAAATAAAGAAAACCCACTTTATCATGCTTGACCGGTCATATGTGCTCTCCCTCCTCCTTGCATGAAACTATTCAACCTATTTTAAATCCCTACCCTTCATTCAAACTTCACACCATCCTCACCACACACTTTCTTCATGACAAACCACCCTCTCCTTGGAAACCAAGCCGGCCCTAATCCCAATGCTCCCTCTCTTCATTAAATATACCTCTTCCCTCTCTCCTAACTTATCATTCTTCTTCTCCTTCCCTTCTACTTCATTTTTCTTCCACCGCCATTTATAACCCCCAAAATAATGAAAAGAGAAAATAACCAAGTACATATGTCCAATAGTCACAAAGCCAAGTCCAATGTCTAAGAATCACTAAGCATAATAAATAAAGAGAAACTGTGAACTCATGAGAAGTCCTCAGGCATAACCTCGTCCTCTGGTGCAAGTACTGCTCCAATATCAGCCCCTGACCCGTAAACCTCGGGATAAACCTCCTTGTCTACACATGGAAACATAATCCAGATCCAAGTTCTCAGGGGCACTACAAGAAAATATGATTTTTGCAACGTTTTTCTTTTCCGACGTTTATGACAAAGTTGGCTAAAGCAAGATATACCGACGTTTTTTAATAAACGTTAAAAAATATTGATAACGTCGGGGAATTATCAATGTTTTGTCAAAAACATCGAATACGTAGGACTTTTTCGACGGTTTTTTCTGGTATTTATAGTCAAGTCGGCTTAGAAATGATACAGTGACGATCGAAAATAAACGTTTAAAAAAAAAACAAAAAAATTACTCGTCGTCTGCTGTTAAATATCAAGAAATTTACTGAGGTTTGGTCAAAAATGTTGAATATGTGGAGCTGTACAAACTTTGGGTCCTTTTTTTAATTTTTATTTCACTATAACCTTTTCCCGCTCAAGTTTGGCAAATTTCTGTTCTTTCCGACAAACAACAAAACCCCCCAAATCTTTTCTCCTCCTCCTCCTTACACCACATTCCAAAACCATACATCCAACCCTCCATCCCAACCCAGCTCCCAAACCTACGTCCGGGCTGTCGCCTCCACACTGGCTGCTGTCGACAAGTCCGATGCGTGGATAGTGAGTTTGGATCCTCTCTATTCATTCATATTTTCTAAAAGTTTGGATTTTGACTAAATATAATTTGGGTTTACAGCTTAGGCACCCTTTCCTCACTCGAAGTGTTCGAATGAGATCATCGCTGCTTCCAAGGTAAGGTGAAGCATATCGTAATATTCCTCGACTACGACGACACCCTCTCGCCCATTATCGACGAGCCCGACGACGTCGTCATGTCTGAAGCGGTGATTCAATTTCTCCACTTCCTCTTTCTTGTCCCTTCAGGAATATAAATCTATCATCCCCTTCAGTAATAGAAATTTCGCCTGACATAGATTCCCCTTTGGAAAAAAATGTACCTAAGTTTCATATTCCTGAATCGACTATTGCACTTCACCTTGAAACCTTTTCATGTGGCATTTAGATATGTAAAAACCTTATGAACCACAGATTTTGATAATGGAGCTTGCTGAATTTCATGATGTATTTTGTTCTGTTGATTATTGTATCATTAGGTAATGAAACTGAGTAATGTAACCTTCGGTGAGTATTCAACCTGAATGATAATTAGATTTGGAAGAAAATATTAAATGGTTCAATATGGGCTTCGGGAATTTGGTTGAAAGAAAAGTAGAAATTTATATTGGGTCCGTTGGGAGTTAAGATGAACTTGAGAGTAAAATTCATAATTCTGTGGACATATAACTTCAGGTGGACTAAACTAAGTAAATGAAGTTCGCCCAGGACTTAGAAACATAACATAGATTATGGACTTTAAGCCGATTGTTGTACACAATTTGGTATTCAATTTGTTATTCGTGTCGTATCTTAATTATGTTGATTCTCTCTTGATTAAATGGATACTAAGGAATCTACCTTTGGTGGTGCATAAAAGGATATAATAATTGAGTTGAAGGTGAAAACTCGGCTGAAGTTACGTGATTACCCCCTATTTTTCTTACTTGCACATGATTCTAACAAGTTCAACGGGTATTCTGTATAAAAGTCCAACACAGTAAGCATGGGATAATATTTGTAGTTTTTTAATTAAATAGCTACTCTAAAGTTTTGCGACTGCAGATGGGAGGCATGCCAAGTTTTGGCTAACTTCTCATAAATAATTCAGTGTATATGATACTTGCTTCCAATTGCCCAGGAAAATTTTGTTAGTTTCTGATTAGTTGCCTTCAAATAAACTATGGCAAGGGCCTACTCCAGTTGAAAGTCATGGTTTCATATTATCTAAAACTCATTTTGCAGTGTACTATCATTTAATAGCAATCTGAAGTGGCTATGGACTATTGAAGACAAGTAGTATGAGCTACCTATATCCTTTTGGAGTCATTAGAATTGTATCTGGTCTTCATTTCTGAATTTTTGTATTGGTAAATAAACTTGCTGATGATGTGTAGTACATATAGTTTTCTTTGAATTATGATCTACCGCAATTTCGAATATAGGAAATTATGGTATAAAAGGGATATATTTGTTAATAGTATTGAACTTTACTCTTTTTGTAGGTTGCTTTGCTAATGTGAACAAGACTAACTCTGGACATGGTACATCATTTTATTTTCAGGAACCTGATTGTTAAGGATATGCATAGGCTATTAGTTGATGAACTCTTAACATCATCTCAAGCAGAAGCTTGTGGAGCTACCTTCCTTTGCGAATTAGCAACCAAGGGATCCCTTCACGATATTGTTCATGGGAAAAACTATAAAATTAAATTTGTTCGAGATATATTTGTTTACGTAAGTCATGGTTCACTTTATTGATTAATTTATTTGATTTTGTGTTTATGTTACCTTAATTGTTAATATGTTGAGGATATTGTAGAGAACTAATGAGCTTTATTTGTTTCTGACATTAAATTCATGGTTTTATACAACATTTGAAGCTGTAAAAATATATATACCTTTGCAATTAATGCTATATCTTCTATGTTCACTCATCTTGAAATGTTTCTGTGTAATAATGAAATACTATACATGCTGGGGTGAGAATGGCGGATTTTGAGTTGGTGTCTGAAGGTAGTTAAGCAATAGCCATCGCCAAGGTAGAACAGTCATATTGGAACAAAGACACAACACGACACATACTTTTTGAATCAAAAGATTGATGATGCTTTTATTATTAGAGTAATTTGTTTGATTATGTTTTGTTTGCAGAGAGAGTGTATCAATTCATGTGAAGTGGAGGCATGGGTCGGCCAACTGATTATAAGATTTTCTCACAAACTGAGTATAGTTGTGATATATATATATATATATATATATATATATATATATATATATATATATATATATATATATATATATATATATATCAACCATGATGTAAATGGGCCATCTTTATTCAAGTATTCTCTTGTTGTCATTGTCGAAGTCTAATTAGTGTATATTGTTACTAGTTTTACTTATATAATGGTCAGGTACTCAATTGTTTTATGGCATACAAATTATTTTACATTTAGGACTCTGTTTGTGTGATAGCTGTATAATATTAGGGGTTGCTTACATCTTCATGATGTCTTTAAATCTATGCGCTCCATCAGCAATTCACCCTTGTCCCCGCCATGGGCCTCCTCTCCATCCACCTCGACCGCCCGTGCCTAGCCGAGTACGACCAGAAGAACCCCATCAAATCTGACTCGATGGAGCTCTTTCTGGAATAGTTCAAAATTGTGCCATCCAGGTGTTTGTTCGTTTACCGCTATGGACGGTCATTAGTAACTGGCCTTATCTCAAAATAAATAAATAACTAACATGGTATTTGCAATAGTGAATAAGGAAGCATTAGTAATGAAGGTGGTTCTTAGTACAACTTGAAGTATGAGTTTTCTTTTGGATTTTATGCATTTCTATGTTGCAAGAAAATCCATAGTCACATTTTTATGTTCCTTATGCATTTGTATATTATTTCTGCAGGTATTCAGGACAAATTCCCATCAAACACGTATGCTCTGACTGTTGGAGATAAAATATAATGTCTGATGTTAAGAAAGACCTTAATATTTGTTGGATTTCAATATTTCTGCATGCTAGAAGTTGTCTTCTTCAGGATAGATAATGCCAATGGAACAAAATTACTTGAGTCCTTATTGATAAAGTATTTACTTCACAATACTATTCTTACTCGTGTATATTGTTTGGAGATTATGGGAAGCCACTGCTAAACTTCATTAGTCATGGAAATCACCTATGGAAGTTTGTTAAATCTTGAAATTAATCTAAATTGTATAGTCTTACCATTGTCCTTTTTTACTAGATTTTAAGGTGAAAGAGACTGCAAGATTAGGACCTCGACCAGAGAAGCCCATTGAGATTTATGAATTTGAGAGGTATATCATTGTGCATTGCCGCTTGTTTAATGTTTAAGAAGTTCACAAACTGTACTTGTTTTGTAAACAAATGTGTGACTTATCATAATAGACCTGCAAATGAATCTCGTTAATACTTTTGAAGTATGGGTAACTGGTTATGTTTGTGCCTTGTATTACCTACCATGGATCGCATGGAAACTTCAGCTGCCCATTCTGCCGGAAGGTAAGTCGTTTATCAAATCTTTAAATTTACAAAAAAAGTTATCATGTATATTTGTATTTAAAACTTTTAATGCTATTTTCTTTAGTAGCACATTTCTTTCTTGTCTGTCAATTGGATCTTTGTTAAATATTTTCTGATTCTTGTTGTTCAGTTTGCATGTACTATTTTCTAATCAGTTGCTGAAACATTTACAGGTTAGGGAGATTGTTGTATTGGATCTTGATGTTTTGTTCTACCCTTGCCCCAAAAATGGTCCTAACTTCCATCCCAAAGATATATAGATGGGTGGAAAGAAGCAATTCTCGTACATGGTCTGATATATTATTTTTTGTGCATTGATGTACGAAATAATCCTACTACTGCCTAACCCACTACAATAAAAATGATCATTTAGGGCACGCAAAACATGCCGTAAAAGATCTTTCACGACATACATTTTAGTGTCGTAAAAGGTCATGCCGTAAATGACCATATTATTTACGGTGCGCATTTAAACGCTGTAAATGGCCCTCTCCATATTATTTACGGCGTGCATTTGAACGTTGTAAAAAAGATGGAAAGGGTTATTTACAGCGTTCAAATGCGCGCCGTAAATAATAGGGTTATTTACAAAATGGCCTTTTACGACACCAAAATGTATGCCGTAAAAGATCTTTTGTCACGCCCCAGATCTAGAATACTGGAGAGCGGAGAAATAACTTAGCCAACTACACCTTGCGGAATACTGAAGCAACCCGCACAGTGTTAAGGTTGTCTAGAGACAAGAGGGTACATACTACAATCAAGTCTTCTAGGGTCAAGAACTTCTATATCTTAATCATTCAAACAAGTAGCAATAACATAGAACATTTTCGAATAAACAGTAAGGCGTCTCCAACGCCGCATCAGAATATTCTAAAGATCTAGCAAATATAAGTGATATGCCAGATACACAATCAAAAGTATACATTACAATGAGTCAGCTGTAGTCTGAATATATTACAGTCATATAGGGGACTAGTATCCAGATTATCCGGTTAACAGGTGTCAGTTGGCTAAATGTCCAAAAGATTATAGTTTACAAAAGATGAGCAGTGAATGAAGGAATCTACTCGTGACCCTCAGCAACCATCCTTCTAGTACGTGCCATAAGTGAGGGTGGGATACACTTGATCCTCAGGTACTGGCTCTAAATCTGGCCATGCAAAACTAGTGGGGTCAGACCCCAAATAGCAAGTACCACAAAGGAAGCACGAAATAAAGAAACAAAAACACTTCTATAGCATTAGATGCTTAAACCAACAATCAATGGCATATGTCACATCCATGACATGACACGACACCACTTCACCAAAAAAGGACAAGAAGTACCATATCACATCAAGATAGAATACGTCCCCTGATTATGGTCAAGCTAAAATAACTCTGTATCGTAGTTTCAGTCCACAGGCTATCGTAACACAATAGTGCAACCGAACAACCAAACAAGGACATGAGTTGAACTATCATGCCACGATAGTCTATGTCCCTAATTTCACTCAACAGAAGGCATAATACACAAGCATGAATACAATATTAATTAAAATAACATAGATATAACAAGTAGCTTCAATCAGCGTCCCGTTGTAACACAACAACGCAACTCAACAACCAAACAAGGACATGAGTTAAACTTTTAATGCTGCAACGGTCCTCTTCTTTAACTAAAATTGGTTTAACGGCCAAACATGTGTTACAGCTTGATATATGATCTCTGGGTTATCCCAGTAATGCAATATATAAGTATCCATAGATCGTGTCATAATCAAGCAGGACTGGCTGAACCAATAATATACAAGCAAGAATATATGATGCATCAGTCCCTTATAAGGTCCCTAAGCTAATTTAATAATCAGTAGCAGTTCCAGGATTTCTATAGGAAAGACACTGGCTCGGCTTATAAATAAGTCAGATACTGCATTCCACTAGTGCAAATGATATACAATATTCGTGATGACCAGCCTTTACTCCCAGCTAACTTAGGGTGGTTCGACATTCTCGAGATACCATTTTCTTCTAATGCTCTATAATTTAAGTTGCATAGCTAACCCTAGGTGATTTAGAATCTCATGTCGTGGTCACATGAACATTCCCTCTTAAATGTCGTACTTTAAGTACTAGCACTCTTGATATGAATCCATATTGTCTCTTAAAGTTAAATCTGGATTCACCCAAGTGTGATACAACAATCAATACTATCTAGCCAAGCTAAAGTCACTGTCCAACTACCAGATCCGTGTAAGAAAATAATTACATATATCATGTAGCAAGTATATGTGGCACGACGGCTCACTATATATCAAGTAGCACTCTTGGTGCGATCAAGTGTATCAGCACGGATACAATAGTCAGGGCAGGAACGAATTCTAGTATCAAAGTTGTGGACAAGTTATCAAGTAGCAATGTATTCCGGATAGTAAAAGAAAATGATGGTCACAATAATTTTGTCACTTTATTATATCAATAGATAAAATAAGAGTAGTACGAGAACCCCTCGAGATCAGATCCACAATCCTTAAACCAAACAAGGACCGGGATCGCAAATCCTTCCTCGAGTTGAATTATGTCCCTTATTCTGTCCAACGTATAATAAGGTGATCCAAGGAAAGTAGCCTAATCAGCAACTAAGTACATGTAGGCCATATCTACAGGCTCATGCTAGGTGCTTAGTCATTTAGCACATGGTCACATCTGGGTCATAAAGTCATTTCTAAGTTACTACAATAGCATCATAATCATTTAATCAAACGAAAATATTAAACCAAACATGTGTCAAAGTGGACGCATAGGAGCAGTTGTCGCATGAGTCAGTTAGCTGCATGACCAAACGGGCCGCATAAGGTCAAGGCCGCATGAGCTAAGCCAAGTCCACTCTTCGGAAAACATGTGATGTGACAAACAATAAATGTAAGTCAAGTCATGTCAGAAAAGTGACTAATGTGACATGTGATAAAAGTGACAGAAGAAAAGACAAAAGTAAGAAAAGTCGTGCCGAGTCAGTCAGTAGTTATGCGTCCAGAAAGAGAGGGACGCATAGCTCCTGGCTGCATGGTCGACTAGGCCGCATGCTCCTTTGGGCCGCATGCTCACTTGGCCGCATGAAATATTTTGGGGTTTAGAGAAATTTTATTCATTCAAGTTTCAAGCATTTAGCCAAGGGACGCATGTGCAGAAGTCCATTCCATGCATCCAACAAGATGGCCGCGTGAAATCTTCTAGGTAAGAAGTCCAGGCCGCATGCAATCTACTAGGCGCATGGAGCTCCTTCGTCTCTAATCCAGCAAGTTTGGCCACGGAAAAGCTCTGAATTCCAAACTTTGTTTCTTCCACAGAAATCTCAAACGAAGTCCAAATCTAGCAAATTAAAGTTTTAAACTACTCAAAATCAAGTGCTCAACAACATAGAACAATAAGTATTTAAAAATATTTAGTTTTAAGATATCAAAACCCAAGAACACTCAAGAACACAAAAAAAAACCCTAAAACTTAAAATTTAGATCTACACTAATCCATCAACAAAATCCAAAAATACCAAATTCTAAATGCATGAGAAATCATATAAGGAACATAATGGAACAAAAATATAAAGAATTTTTTATTTCTTGCAATATGTATTTGCCTATGAAGGGGGAGAGAAAAACCGAAGAAAGAGAATGGAGGATGAAAAATGAGAGGAGAGGGAGTAAAGTTGGGTTATATATGGTGGGTTTGAGGTTTGGACAATGGATTCAATTCATGATAAAACCAAACCAAACCAAACAAATAAACCAAGAGCCAAGTGAACCAAAGAATGGGTCTAATCTCTCTACAACATATAACTACGCTAGCAAGAAAATAATTACGCTCCAAATACATATATCAAAAATGGGGAGTGACATCTCTACCCACCTTAGAAAAATTCTGTCATCGGAATTCTAACTCAAGGCTAGCTAGAAATGCCGAAGCAAGCAACAACTATTTACGAGCAATCTACACATACAAACAAGCAAGTATAACAATAACACCTATAATGAAGCGAAGCGACTTCATCCCTTATGAGTGCTTGCCGTTCACGGAATGAAAGATGTGAAGGCATACGAAGAAAATATACCTTATGATTCGAATAGGTGCGGGTACCGAGATCGAATATCGTTCTCGCGCTCCCACGTTAACTCTCCCAAAGAGTGATGCCCTCAAGCAACACGAATAAGACGGATAGTCTGGTTCTTGAGTATCTTTTCTCTCTGATCCAAAATGGACACGAGCCTTTCCTCGTAAGTCAAGTCGGTACCAACGACTAACTCAGAGTGGATAAGGACATGACTTGGATCCGGGATATACCTATGCAACTGAGACACATGAAAGACATCGTGCACCTCACGTAGCAAAGGCGGAAGGGTAAGACGATAAGCAACATCCCCTACCCTCTCAAGAATATTGAACGGTCCAACGTACCGCGGACTAAGCTTCCCGTGAACCCCGAACCTAATGACTCCACAGGTAGGCAAAATCCGCAAAAATATATTGGCCGCCGACAGAAAACTCTAACAACCTACGATGCTGATCTGCACAATGACGATGACGATCTTGTGCAACTCGAAGCCGCTCTCTAATCTGCTTAACCATGTCAATGGTCTGTGTGATCATCTCGGGCCCCAACATCTTCCTTTCACCAATGTCATCCCATGCTAAAGGTGACCTACACTTCCTTTTGTATAATGCCTCGAATGAGGCCATTGGTATGCTAGCCTGATAACTGTTATTGTACGAGAATTTCACTAAGTGAAGGTGATCTTCCCAAGACCCACCAAAGTCTAAAGTACAAGACCGTAACATATCTTCCAATATTTGTATTGTTCTCTCTGACTGGCCGTCTATCTGAGGATGGTACGCGATACTGAACCTCAACCAAGTACCCAAGCGATCGTATAAACTTCTCCAAAAATAAGAAGTAAAGCGGGTGTCACGGTCTGACACTATACTTGCTGGAACTCCGTGCTACCTCACTATATGCCGCATATACATCTCTGCTAACTGCTCTGTGGACTTCCCTACTCGGAAGGGAAGAAAATGTATCACCTTCATGAGTCGATCTACTATTACCCAAACTGCATTATGTCCAGTAGGGGATCTAGGTAAACCGGTCACAAAATCCATCGTAATATATTTTCATTTTTACTCTGGAAGAGACAGGGGTTGCAATAATCCTGCTGGTCTCTGCTGCTCTGCATTCACTTGCTGACATATGAGACATTATGAAACAAACCGAGCTATCTCTTTTTTATTCTATTCTACCAGAAATGTTGCTTGATATTATGGTACATCTTCGTGCCTCCTGGATGAATAAAATATTAAGAACTGTGTGCCTCAGTCATTACTTTCTATCTGATATGTCCACTTGGCACACAAAGACGGTTTCCAAATCTAAGTGTTCCGTATTTGTGAATTCTCAATTCATTCCTAAGGCATGACTCACATTCTGTCCTAAGCTTCTGAATATGAGAATATTATGCTTGAGCCGCCTTGATCCTCTCCACCAAGGTTGACTGAATCTGAAGACTGGCTAGTATTCCCGCTTCTTGAGGTAACACTACCACGATGCCCATCTCTCAAAAATCTTCTAATATGTGCTTCTGAGTTGTCAAGACAAACGCGTTGCCTCTCCTACTTAGAGCATCTGCCACCATATTTGCCTTACCTGGATGATACTAAAGTGCTACATCATAATCACCAAACAATTCTAGCCACCTCCTCTGCCTCATGTTCAGGTCCTTCTGGGTGAATATGTACTTTAAACTCTTATGATCTGTGAATATCTCCACCCGATCGCCATATAGGTAGTGTCTCCATAGCTTGAGTGCAAATACTACTGCTACTAACTCCAAATCATATGTTGGATAATTTTTCTCATGATCTCGAAGCTGCCGAGACGCATAAGCTATCACTTTCCCGTGCTGCATCAACACACACCCGAGTCCTTTCCCAGATGCGTCGCAATAAACTGTGAAAGCTCCTGATCCTACTGGAAGTGTAAGGATCGGTGCTGATATCAGTTTTTTTTTCAACTTCTCGAATGTTGTTTGGCACCCTGCCGTTCAAACAAACTTTACCTACTTCCGTGTTAGTCGAGTTATTGGTGCTGAAATTCGTGCAAAGTCTGCCACGAACCTCCGGTAATATCCTGCTAACCACAAAAAAATTCGCACTTCTGCTACTGTCTTCGGGACTGGCTAATTCTCTACTGCTTCGACCTTCTTAGGGTCCACTGATACTCCTACTCCTGAGATAATGTGCCCCAAGAATGACATGTCATAACCAGAATTCACACTTACTAAGCTTGGCATACAACTGATGCTCCCTTAAAACTTGCAACACTCTCCGAAGATGTTCTTCTTGCTCTTCTTTACTGTTGGAATAGACAATAATATCATCTATGAATACCATTACAAATTGATAGAGGTATGGCATAAAGATACGATTCATCAAATCCATGAATATTGCTGGCGCATTAGTTAATCCGAATGGCATAACTAAAAATTTGTAATGCCCATATCGAGATCAAAATGTTATTTTTGGTATATCTTACTCCCAGACCCTTGATAATATCCAGATCGAAGGTCTATCTTGGAAAATACTTTTGCTTCGCTCAATTGGTTAAACAAGTCATCAATCCTAGGCAATGGATACTTGTTCTTCACTGTTACTGTATTCAGCTGCCTGTAGTCGATACACAACCGTGTCACCCCATCTTTCTTCTTTACTATAAGCGCTGGTGCCCCTATAGTGATCCACTAGCCCGAATGAACTTCTTTGCCTTCAGTTCTTCCATATATTGATATAGCTGGTTGAGTTCCATCGGTGACATCTGATAAAATTTGTTGGAAATTAGTTCTGCTCCTGGCCTTAATTCTATGCAGAACTCCACTTCTCTACAAGGGGGTAATCCTAGAAAATCTTCCAAAAATACATCAAGAAATTCTTCAATTATTCTGGGAAGTTGATCTTCAATTTTTGCTACTGCTGCTATGCCATCTTCATGTTGGTCCCTCATCGTTCTGTTGAAGATAAACTCTTCCTTACCCGGGATGTTAAATAAAACTCTACCCCTACGGCAATCTATCATCGCATGATTGTCTCTCAACCAGTCCATACCTACAATAACGTAAAATTACCCATAAGGAACTCGATCAACCTTGCAAGTAATAAATGCCCGCACACTACGATTAGACACGCTAGACATACTCTATCAACCTCTACGAGACCATTACCAGTGAGTATATTTAGCCTCTCTGGCAATGCCTTGAACTCCAATCCAATACGTGTCACAAATTGTGCATAAACAAATGAATGAGATGTTCCCGAATCAAATAATGTTATGGCAGAAAAAGATGTAACGAGAATATTACCTGCTACCACGCCACCTGATGCCAAAGCCTCCTCCAGAGATAGGGTAAAAGCTTGCCCTTGGCCTCGCTGTGCTTTTTGTTGCTGCCTCCCTGGGATACGCAGTTGTGGCCTCTACTGTCCATACTGCTGATTCCTCTGCTGGTCGTACATCTGAGTTTGCATCGACAATGGACGCTGAGCCAAAGTCCTGACTACCAGCGTTGGTCCCCTATACTGAGCTGCCCTGGTGCTGGTAAGGCTAATCGCTGCACTGACCCTTCAATCCTCTGCATCATCGGACAATCAGCGATTCGATGGTCTAGACTACCATATCATAGGCATAACCCTTGTGCTGCCCTACACATATATTTGGTATGACCTCCCTTGCCACAATACGTACATCCGACAGGGGCTCCCAATCGTTGTTGTTGTTGTTGCCTCGGCTGATATGGCCGAGCTGGTGATATTGTTACCGATGCCACTGGCCTCCTCGGTGTTGTGTCAGGAATGCGAACACCAGGAGATGGTGTTGACGTCCGTTGTGCTGGTCCTCCTCCTCCTTCGCTCTGTGCATGAGATCTCTTCTGGCCTCCTATCCTCGTAGCTAACCTCTACATTGTCAGCTCATGTCGCCTGGATGCCTCATTCGTTGAAGGTCTGGTAGTTATAGCCCTCTACCAATTGCTGAATTTCCAGATGAAGTCCATACCTCATCGCCCGCTCTGGTTCTGTTGCCACCATTGTTGGGACAAACCATCTAAGCCTACAGAACTCTGTTGCGTAGCCATCCACCGTCCACCTAGACTACTTGAGATTAATAAACCTCTGTTGTAGCTCATACTGCGCTACCACTCCGAAATACTTAACCCTTAAAAGGGTTCTAAAGTTGTCCCATGAGACAGGTTATCTTAAACTAACCTCTCCTGCTTCTCACCAATCCCTGGCAAGGTCCTGGAGTTAAAATCGGACCTGATTAACTTGTTCCTCAGCTGGAACCCTTGTTGCTGTCAGTATTGTCTCAATGTGCTGCAGCCAAGCATCTGCGGTAATGGCGTCCTCCGTGCCATCAAAGTACCTAGGGTTGAGTCGGCAGAACCTCATCGATGCCCCTGAGTATGTTCTAATACTTCTCTCCAAGGCCGTCTGTAATCCTTGATACAACAAGACATTCTACTCTGGCGAGAACGAAACAGATGTATTTTCGAACATCTATCGTTGGGATCTTGCTTAATATTGAATTTGATGTAGTTTCCATGTGTCCTCTATGAAGGGCCTGAAGTGTGTTGTTTATCGATTTTTCATATATATATATATATATATATATATATATATATATATATATATGTGTGTGTGTGTGTGTGTGTGTGTGTGTGTGTGTGTTAATAAGAGAAGCCCTACATCGATATTTGGATGCAAAATAATCTCTCTTCCTAGCTTTCGCAAGAGTTTTTTTTTCTTTTATCAGTTGGAAGCTACTTTGTAAGCTACTTTTTAGTTTATTAATTATACGAAGGCTAAATTGTATTTAAATTTTCTCAACTATACTAAAAGAAATTTTATTAGAAAGTTGATATCCTAAACCTTTTTTTCTTTAATACCCTCAGCTATCATCTTATCTTCCACTAATAACAACAAGGATTAAAAGACCACGATCACAACCATAATAACTGATTTTCTACTCTATTTTGTAATTTAAAATAGACTTTATTAATTAATTATTAATTAATTAAATGTATTATTAATCTAACTATATCATAATCTAATTCTTAATATTATCTTCGACCACCATCCACCGGCTCCGACATTGTTGTACCACCTCCAATCGATCCCCACCCCAGCCAAGCACCTCCTCCGACTACACCTTTCCTTTACTACAACGAATGCCCCACTACTATAAATATGTTATTAGTGGCTCTTCTTTGAAGCACAATTGCATTATGACAGATGAAACACAGATCTTAATCACATATGAAGTACTTCTTTTCTTATTTTTCTTGTGAATAAAGAAATAAATTTTCTGCTTTGGTGTTTAACCCAAAAAAATAAAAAAAGAACAAATAATTTTTAAACCGTATCTTTAACCCCCTCTCTATCCTAATTGTTGTCATGTCATCCTTTCCCATTGCATCATACTACCCGACCTCCATGTCCCCCACTAATTATTACAGTATCGACGTAACATTAAGTGAGGGCGCAACAGTCAAAGAGGTATGCATCTATGGGAGAGGATAGAGGTGGCATCGACAGATGCCCTGGAAGGAGGGAAGTTAGGGATTTTACTTTTTTAAAATGTTTTATTTCTATCAATTTTAGAATCCAAAAAAATTCAAAATCGTTCATGATTTTTGTATGTTAAAACAAACAGTTGGCATAACTTACAAAAATTAAAATAAATTCGGATATTATAGTGTCAATAAAAAATTCAAATATTCAAGTGCCACAATAAAAGAGTTTAAAATATTTATGTGCAATTTAGCCTTATATGAATGATTTTAATTCCATATTTAATTGTGGTATCAATGAGGTGATACATGCTTCAATAATGAATTACTCTTTGTGTATATTATTTTGGCTAGGTTGTTACTTGTCTATATAGGGTTGTAAATGTTAAAAAACTAATATCCATTAAGTTTTAATCTATTCCTAAGGCCATTAATGTTATTCCTGAGGCTTAACCAAAGATGGAAGAACGTGTGGTCGAGATCAGAGGTTCACACAAAAGTTTCCACTCTGACTATTCTCGATTTCCACGAAGAACTATATAATGATTCTGATTACAACTTGCTCTCAAGATTACAAAGGAATCAAAAAAATAAACTTTACGTTCTTTCTTGCACTATCAGTTGCAGACGGACCGAACGAAACTAGCATAACTTCTGGAAAGCTCGCTGTCACCTCTTTTTCGGATTCGCACGAACTTCCTGGACTCCAATGGCGGCAGCAGTAGCAACTATCTTCGTCTCCTGATTTTTGAAGTAAGTTCTCAAAGAGGCACGAAAAGAGTATTTATAGAGAGAGGGTGGAAACCCTAGACACCTATTAGTTACGGAAACATAAGAACAAATTAATTATGAATTCCTAAAAGATAGGCATGAATTAATTCAAATCCCCAAAAAAACTGATATGAATAACAGTCCATATATTTCCATAACCGTTCAAATATTTCTAAAAGCAGCGGCCATGAAAGCAACCTCACATGCGACCGCTCACGCAGCAGCAGTCCATGCGACAGCGCATGCGGCCAGCTAATGCGGCTCACGCATATCCGAGCGCATGAGCGTATCAAATGCGCACAAGCACCATATGACGATACTGACGTGCTAAGTGCAAAGTGCGCCAACAAAGTGTCACTTTGTGCCCTTGCGCCCGATTATGAGTCATTAAGCCCCTTTGGGGCTTAGCTCCTATGAAAATAATTCCAAGAGCATGACAAAAAGCATAAATACTTTCATGAGGAGTTAATCCTTTTTTCTCCTAGAAAAATACCCCCATATGGCACCCATATGCCCCACCACACCCCATGTGCACACCTCAACTCATAAAAAATATTACATTAAGATACCCAATTGGTAGTGTAGCCAATGTGGGACTATTTTTACTAGTCCAAAGGAAACAACACCAATAATCACCCACATATCTCAATATATATGGGTTGAGTGTTCCCCACAGTGAATTCCTATCATGTATTAGGATAGATATCGCTTCGACTTGAATCATCCTTCTTGGGTCGAATAATAGTATGATACAAGAATGGACTAAGCCTTGAATTATGCGCCATAGCTGCAATTCTTTCCCACTCACACAATAACATTAGTTGTGCTTTCGGTTGCACATTGAAGGCCTTGTGTCACGACCCGTACCCGGTGTAAGGATACTAGTCGGAAATAACGCCCAGCCTACGCCGCAGAATCGACGGTAGAACGCTGTCTAGATAGTCTATCTAAAGTAATAAACCACCAATAATGATAGAATACTCAATCACAGAACTTAAGATAGAAATGAGCACGAATCAGATAAGAATAGAACAGTCATCATACAACTCATGAGTTTAAAATAATACATCAATGAGTCTGAAAAGTAACAAAAATAAGCTGGAGACAAATCCAGTACAAAAGAATACTATCATACTACAAAGCTACACTCCAGGGTCAACTGTCTCAGTTGGGATAAGTCCCTCTTGAGCCAGGGTCTCCAAATCAAAACCCACAACATCCTGGGGTTCATAATAGGTAGGGTACTCCTCAGTATCATCTGGAAAAATATATCCAGTCAGGAAATGAGCAGAGTACATCTCTAACAGCAGTTCTAATCCATGATAAAAACTATGTAACAGTAAATAGCTGTGGATAAACAAGATGCACAAAATAGATACAAGAGATATATAGACAATAAGGAAATACTGGAAAAAAATACAATAATGAACAATATGCCAATGAAACAATAATACTAATGACTAAGTGTGTGAGTACTAGCTTAACATGTGATCGGCTTGGGCAAGATACAATGCGGCCTGGCTAATCATACGTGCGGTGCATGATCAACACTATTCGCTTACCAATACTTTATTCAATAGGGATTTGATCACATATCTATACTAATACTCCCCACCCCCAACTGGTATAATAGATCCAACCACGGTATGCTATGGCACTAGATTCTCCAAGAAGAGAGCGACTCCTCCCGAAAATCGGTGTCTGTACATGTACAAGATAACCAATAAAACAATACTTGCACCATATACACCATATACCAAGGAATAACATCTCATGACGAGATCCGGATATACCAATCCGTGTAACCATAGTGTCAAAAGAAACATGTATATCTACACTAGATACAACGAACATAGAGGATATCATAAATGAGAAACTATCAGAGAATGTACTCGCCTGAAGTCCAAAGAACAGTCTCACAGATGTCTGACTCGGTACCTCGAAGACCTAGATATGGAATACCACATTAATACAAGGTCCCGGAAAGAGAACAAGTCAAACTAGTCAACTTCTAGGTCAATAAATAAATTCTAAGTTAAAAGTCAACTATGGTCAACTCTAAAGTCAACTAAAGTCAAACATGGTCAAACCAAGGTCATCCTCACAAGACATCTATATAAATAATATAGAAATAAAATACAATAATTTAGGAATCAAAATTAGATCCCAATTGATACCCACACAAAGTATACTAATAATACAATATTATACACTCTAAATAATGTATATACAAACCAATATTTATACAAATAAAATAATATATTATTACTAGTATTATACCTCACAAAAGCACATATATATATAAGATATATAAATCAAAATACATATATATATATATAAAACAATTTAATAACTATATACTTATATATATATATATATATATATATATATATATATATATATATATATATATATATATATATATATATATATATATATATATATATATATATATATATATATATATACATATAAACTTACATAATTAAATATCAATAGTTACATAACACATGCACATATTAATGTACGTATTTTACATGGCTAGAAGCACACATAAAAATACATTCATTAATATACAAATAATTATATAATAATTATAAATAATATAATTACACATTTAAACACATAAATATATTTTATAAAACATTTATGTATAATTTATGTTATTAACAAGTAGTAACATATATAATTGTATGCAAGAAAGCTACATACATATATTTATACACCACATTAGAACACATAGAAATATCTATAGATCTATGCTACAATAAATACCATAATAAATACACTAAAATAATATATAATATCTATATATATTTACTAATTATAAATGAAGAATTTAAAGCATAAATAATTAGATCTACACATAAACACACCAAATTGGAAAGTTTCACACCGTATCCCACTAGATCTAGGATACGCATGTGACACGAGTCCAACACACAACCAAATGTACCCCAAAGGATACAAACAAGTCACAAATAATATTTATGAACAAATCAAAGTGTCAAAAGTAGATCTATATGTCCGTGTCAAAATACGACATGTTCAAAGTCCCGTGTCGGAGAAAACCCCCAAAATGACACGTATCACCAAATAGTTGGGATACGAACTACATATACCCAAATATGGACACGACACAAGTCCCAAACACATAATCACATGCCCAATTGATCTATAGGATCAATTGACACACACAACAAAATATAAATTCGGAATTCCAACAAAATTGACACAAAAAGCACCATAACTTTTTCCATGGGTCTCCTATGAACACAAAACAAAGTCCTATGGGTAGTACATACATATAGGTTGATTTTACATGATTAAATCTCAGATTTAGAAGCTATTTTAATGGGAAAAACTGAATTATACCTATTGGGAGATGGATTCCCAATGAAACCTCCAATTGAGATGAACTTGCTTCCAAATTGTAGATCCTTGCTCCTCTTTGTAGATCATTGCTTCCTCCTTCTAGATCCTTGCTTCTCAACTTTCTAATGGTGAATTGGGAATAATTTGGAATGAATTTGGTGGGGAATTGGAATGAGAATGGAGGGAATTTGGGAGTGGGAAATTCTAGATCTAGATTTGGAATGAGAATGAGAGGAGAGAGAAATTCCCCCCCTCTAATATAGGCCGGCCATGCCCCCTTCCCCAAGCAATTGTAAAATATCCAATGTACCCCTTGTGGCCTCTCATGAAGAAATAATTAAGGAAGGAAGCTTCTAGTCTAATCACTTAATTAATTTAATCCATCTCCTTAACTATGGGCTTTCTAAATGGGCCAAGTCTAACTATTTAATTCATGTTGGTCCATGGGTCCAAACTAAAATAGTTGGGTCTACTAAATTAAGTCCAAAATAATTAAATAATATCCAACAACAATTAAATAATACAACACAAATTATTTACCATGCACAATATTTATTTAAATAGGAAATTACCAAAATACCCTTTCCTAGAAAATGTGGTAGTGACAAGTCTACCCTCCTTAAAATAATTTTGTCCTCGAAATTTAAAGATGAAAACTACCCCCAGAAAATCACAGAACAGAACTAAAGAATCACAACTAACTAATGAACAAAACATAACAATGAACAGAATATAGCTAGAGAATAACATACCTCAAGGTACAAACAAATATGGATAACGCTCTCGCATGTCATCCTCTCTCTCCCAGGTAGACTCCCCCGAAGAGTGATGCCTCCATGCGACGCGTACCAAAGGAATAGTCTGGTTCCTCAGCACCTTCTCTCTCCGATCCAGAATCTCAACTGGCTGCTCTGGATAGCTAAGAGTAGGGCCCACCTCTATCTCTGAGTGATCCAATACATGACTAGGATCTGCCACGTATCGTCTCAACTGCGACACATGAAACACGTTTTGCACTCCCTCCAATGCAGGTGGCAAGTCTAGTCTATAAGCAACTGTACCGACCCTCTCTAGAATAGTGAAAGGTCCGATGAATCGCGGACTAAGCTTTCCGCCTCCACCGAAGCGAATCGTGCCTCGTGTCGAAGAAATCCTCAGAAACACCAAACCACCCACCTAGAACAAAACGCCATCTTAAGAACTTAATCTATAACAAACAAGAACAAGCACAAACAAAATCTAAACTATACCTCAAACTCCAAAGGTCTTCGATGGCTATCGGCCCAATGCCGTTGTCTGTCCTGCGCCACTCGAAGTCTGTCTCTGATCAAATGAACCTTCTTCACTGCATCCACAACCATCTCTGGCCCAAGCAAAATTCTCTCTCCAACATCGTCCCAAGACAAAGGAGTAGGACACCTCCGACCATATAGAGCTTCAAAAGGTGACATCTCTATACTGGCCTGGTAACTGTTGTTGTAAGCAAACTCTACCAAATGGAGATGGTCCTCCCAAGAACCCCCGAAATCTAGTACACAAGTGCGCACATATCCTCGAGAGTCTGGATAGTCCTCTCTGACTGCCCATCTGTCTGGGGATGATATGCAGTACTGAACTTGAGCTGAGTGCCCAAACTCTCCTGCAAACTTCTCCAAAAATGAGAAGTGAAACGACTATCCCGATCTGAGACTATGCTGACGGGAACTCCATGTATCCTAACGATCTGCCTCACATACATCTCTGCCAGCTTCTCCGTAGACAAACCCACCTTGAAAGGCAAAAAGTGGGCCGACTTGGTCAACCTATCAACAATGACCCAAATCGTGTCTTTTCCTCCTGGAGATCGTGGAAGTCCGGACACAAAATCCATAGTAATGTGTTTCCACTTCCACTCTGGAATGGGTAATGGCTGAAGTAACCCTCCTGGCCTCTGCCTCTCAGCTTTCACCTGCTGGCACACTAAGCATCTAGATACAAACTGTGCCACTTCCCTCTTCATGCCATACCACCACACACTATCTCGCATATCCCGATACATCTTGTTAGCACCTGGATGTATAGAATACTGAGAGCGATGCGCTTCCTGCAATACCTCCTCTCGCAACTCCCCACTAGGCACACACAATCTAACTCCATGCCTCAAAGATCCATCCTCTGCAATAGTGAAATCATCCTCCAATCCTGCTCTCACCTGAGCTCTGATACTCCTCAAAGATACATCATCATACTGTGCTGCCTTAATCCTGTCCATCAAATCTGAGTGTATCTGCAATCCCCACATCTGTATAGCACCACCAGGAACAATTACCTCAATGCCCAAGCTCTCCAAGTCCTCCAACAAATATCGATCCTGCGTTAAGAGCATAGCTACCTGATACCTGCTCAAATCATCGGCAACTACATTGGCTTTCCCAGGATGATATTATAAAGATATATCAAAATCCTTCATCAGTTCCAACCACCGACGCTGCCTCATGTTCAACTCCTTCTGCATGAAAACGTACTTCAAGCTTTTGTGGTCTGTGAAGATCTCCACACGCTCTTCGTACAAATAATATTTCCACAACTTCAGGGCGAATATGACAGCTGCCAACTCCAAATCATGGGTAGGATAGTTCTTTTCATGAGGACGCAATTGCCTGGATGCATAGGCAATCACTTTCCCATGCTGCTGAAGAACACAACCTAAACCCTTCCCCGATGCATCACTATAAATAGTGAAACCTCCGGACCCTGATGGCAACGTCAAAATAGGAGCAGACATCAACCTCTTCTTCAACTCTTCAAAAGCAACCTGGCAATCCTCCGTCCAAACAAACTCCACATCCTTCCTCGTGAGTCTGGTCATCGGCTCGGCAATCCTCGAAAAATCTTGCACGAACTTCCTGTAGTAGCCTGCCAATCCCAAGAAACTCCTGATCTCTGCTACCGAACTCGGAGTCTTCCAAGATTCCACTGCTAAAATCTTCTTCGGATCCACTGAAATACCATCACCAGTCACAACATGCCCCAAAAATTCCACCTTGTCCAAGAAAAACTCACACTTGGACAACTTTCCATAAAGCTTCTCCTTTCTCAGCACATCCAACACAATCCTCAAATGCTCCTCATGCTCCTCCGATGTCCTCGAGTATATGAGTATGTCGTCGATGAACACCACCACGAACTTGTCAAGGTACTGGTGGAACACCTTGTTCATCAAGTTCATAAATACCACTGGTGCATTAGTCAAACCAAACGGCATCACCATAAACTCGTACTGACCATACCGAGTTCTAAAAGCAGTCTTCGGTATGTCCTCCGGCTTCACCTTCACCTGATGGTAGCCTGATCTCAAATCTATCTTAGAAAATACCTTCGCACCACTCAACTGATCAAATAGATCATCAATCCGTGGCAAAGGATACTTATTCTTGATAGTGAGATTATTCAAAGACCTGTAATCAATGCACATACGCACCGATCCATCCTTCTTTAGTACAAACAATACCGGGGCTCCCCATGGTGAAGAACTCGATCTAATAAACCCCTTATCCTGCAATTCGTCCACCTGCTTCTTCAACTCGACCAGCTCGCTGTTGTTTACTCTATAGACATGTTGCGAAATTGGTTCTGCACCTGGCACCAAGTCTATAGAAAATTCAACATCTCGATCTAGTGGCAATCCTGGCAATTCCTCAGGAAATACATCCAAGAATTCTGCTATCAACGGATGTGGCAACTCCTTGTTTTCCACCATAGCTCCACAAATAATGCCTTCTTTCTGCTCCGCAGCTCCTCTAGCAAACTCGAACTCTGGCTCTCCTGGCGAACCAAACAAAACTCTACCTCCTCTACAGTCTATGCTAGCACGGTGCCTACTCAACCAATCCATCCCAAGTACAATGTTGTAGCTCGAAAGTGGCATTACAAGTAGACACGCACTCAACTCCCGACCTCCCAGAGTAACTCTCCGATCCTTGCAAATATCATTAACCAGGATAATGCCTCCCCCGGTCATGATCTTGCAAGTCCTAAGCAAAGACTCAGCTACCAAACCATGCTTTAAAGCAAAAGAAACAGATACAAAATTATGGGAAGCACCACTATCAAACAAAGCTAAAGCTGGAATGGAATCAAGAAGAATAGAACCTGCGATAACATCTCCGGTGGGTTCCTCCTCTTCGACGGTCATAGCAAACGCTCGTCCCTGCCGAGCACCTCCCTGCTGTTGATGCTGGACAAAACGCTGCTGCTGTGTCGGAAGCGGTCCCCTCGGTTGTGCTGCAGGTGGTCCCGTTTGTGTCCTAGGAGCTGGAGCTGCTCCTTGAACTGCACGACGAGGACACTCCCTTAATTGATGCCCTTCAGTACCACAATACAAACAAACTCCTAGCCTCCTCCTGCAAACTTCCCAGATGTTGTCGGGCTTCTTGCAGAAGTTGTATGGAGCTTGCTGTAACTGTCTCTGCTACTGAGGTGCCTGGTAAAAAGACGCTCTAGCTAGAGTCTGGTTCTGCTGTGGCTGCTGGAAAGGTCTGGACTGGAAATGAGGACGTTTGGCAGATACTGCACTGCCGTTGGCCCCAGAAAAGAATTACGGTCTTTCTTGGTCTTCAAACCCAGATTCCGCTCAACCTTGCGTGCCTCCGCAAGTATCTCCGAGTATGTCTCATAAAAAGACGGAATGAGGATCAATATGGCACATGATGTAAGACATCAAGGAAAGGACAGTTTAAGGGATCAAGTATCAATGTCAAAGGAGAATAGTTGAATCAAAAGAATTTTCCTAGATGTGATTGAGTATCTCAGCCTATATCCTATATCCTATCGCAGGCTCTAAGTAGTACAACTAAGTTGTCGCACTACCACGATATCACATACTTGTGAAGCTAGACCTGCATGGGCCACCACCAAAAATGTGTCACGACCCGTACCCGGTGTAAGGATACTAGTCGGAAACAACGCCCAGCCTACGCTGCAGAATCGGCGGTAGAATGCTGTCTAGATAGTCTATCTAAAGTAATGAACCACCAATAATGATAGAATACTCAATCACAGAACTTAAGATAGAAATGAGCACGAATCAGATAAGAATAGAACAGTCATCATACAACTCATGAGTTTAAAATAATACATCAATGAGTCTGAAGAGTAACAAAAATAAGCTGGAGATAAATCCAGTACAAAAGAATACTATCATACTACAAAGCTACACTCCAGGGTCAACTGTCTCAGTTGGGATAAGTCCCTCTTGAGCCAGGATCTCCGAATCTAAACCCACAACATCCTGGGGTTCATAATAGGTAGGGTACTCCTCAGTGTCATCTGGAAAAATATATCCAGTCAGGAAAGGAGCAGAGTACATCTCTAACAGCAGTTCTAATCCATGATAAAAACTATGTAACAGTAAATAGCTGTGGATAAACAAGATGCACAAAATAGATACAAGAGATATATAGACAATAAGGAAATACTGGAAAGAAATACAATAATGAACAATATGCCAATGAAACAATAATACTAATGACTAAGTGTGTGAGTACTAGCTTAACATGTGATCGGCTTGGGCAAGATACAATGCGGCCTGGCTAATCATACGTGCGGTGCATGATCAACACTATTCGCTTACCAATACTTTATTCAATAGGGATTTGATCACATATCTATACTAATACTCCCCACCCCCAACTGGTATAATAGATCCAACCACGGTATGCTATGGCACTAGATTCCCCAAGAAGAGAGCGACTCCTCCCAAAAATCGGTGTTTGTACATGTACAAGATAACTAATGAAACAATACTTGCACCATATACACTATATACCAAGGAATAACATCTCATGACGAGATCCGGATATACCAATCCGTGTAACCATAGTGTCAAAAAAAACATGTATATCTACACTAGATACAACGAACATAGAGGATATCATAAATAAGAAACTATCAGAGAATGTACTCGCCCGAAGTCCAAAGAACAGTCTCACAGATGTCTGACTCGGTACCTCGAAGACCTAGATATGGAATACCACATTAATACAAGGTCCCGGAAAGAGAACAAGTCAAACTAGTCAACTTCTAGGTCAATAAATAAATTCTAAGTTAAAAGTCAACTATGGTCAACTCTAAAGTCAACTAAAGTCAAACATGGTCAAACCAAGGTCATCCTCACAAGACATCTATATAAATAATATAGAAATAAAATACAACAATTTAGGAATCAAAATAAGATCCCAATTGATACCCACACAAAGTATACTAATAATACAATATTATACACTCTAAATAATGTATATACAAACCAATATTTATACAAATAAAATAATATATTATTACTAGTATTATACCTCACAAAAGCACATATATATATATGATATATAAATCAAAATACATATATATATATAAAACAATTTTATATATATATATATATATATATATATATATATATATATATATACATATAAACTTACATAATTAAATATCAATAGTTACATAACACATGCACATATTAATGTACGTATTTTACATGGCTAGAAGCACACATAAAAATATATTCATTAATATACAAATAATTATATAATAATTATAAATAATATAATTACATATTTAAACACATAAATATATTTTATAAAACATTTATGTATAATTTATGTTATTAACAAGTAGTAACATATATAATTGTATGCAAGAAAGCTACATACATATATTTATACACCACATTAGAACACATAGAAATATCTATAGATCTATGCTACAATAAATACCATAATAAATACACTAAAATAATATATAATATCTATATATATTTACTAATTATAAATGAAGAATTTAAAGCATAAATAATTAGATCTACATATAAACACACCAAATTGGAAAGTTTTACACCGTATCCCACTAGATCTGGGATACGCATGTGACACGAGTCCAACACACAACCAAATGTACCCCAAAGGATACAAACAAGTCACAAATAATATTTATGAACAAATCAAAGTGTCAAAAGTAGATCTATGTGTCCGTGTCAAAATATGACATGTTCAAAGCCCCGTGTCGGAGAAAACTCCCAAAATGACACGTATCACCAAATAGTTGGGATACGAACCACATATACCCAAATATGGATACGACACAAGCCCCAAACACATAAGCACATGCCCAATTGATCTATAGGATCAATTGATATACACAACAAAATGTAAATTCGGAATTCCAACAAAATTGACACAAAAAGTACCATAACTTTCTCCATGGGTCTCCTATGAACACAAAACAAAGTCCTATGGGTAGTACATACATATAGGTTGATTTTATATGATTAAATCTCAGATTTAGAAGCTATTTTAATGGAAAAAACTGAATTATACCTATTGGGAGATGGATTCCCAATGAAACCTCCAATTGAGATGAACTTGCTTCCAAATTGTAGATCCTTGTTCCTCTTTGTAGATCCTTGCTTCCTCCTTCTAGATCCTTGCTTCTCAACTTTCTAATGGTGAATTGGGAATAATTTAGAATGAATTTGGTGGGGAATTGGAATGAGAATGGAGGGAATTTGGGAGTGGGAAATTCTAGATCTAGATTTGGAATGAGAATGAGAGGAGAGAGAAATTTCCCCCCTCTAATATAGGCCGACCATGCCCCCTTCCCCAAGCAATTATAAAATGTCCAATGTACCCCTTATGGCCTCTCATGAAGAAATAATTAAGGAAGGAAGCTTCTAGTCTAATCACTTAATTAATTTAATCCATCTCCTTAACTATGGGCTTTCTAAATGGGCCAAGTCTAACTATTTAATTCATGTTGGTCCATGGGTCCAAACTAAAATAGTTGGGTCTACTAAATTAAGTCCAAAATAATTAAATAACATCCAACAACAATTAAATAATACAACACAAATTATTTACCATGCACAATATTTATTTAAATAGGAAATTATCAAAATACCCTTTCCTAAAAAATGTGGTAGTGACACCTTGTGCATGGCTGATTTTGGTGTATGTATTTTGGTTGTCTACAATTTTTTTCTCAAGAGACGGCCTATATCTCTTCCCATACACTATAGGTGAGTTCTTTTAAAGAACCATTGACATGAAGACTTGCGCTTTCTTGCGGTTCTATGCCTCTATGACATGGCCTAAAGCCGAGGTTCACTCCCTCATGTGGTGTCATCTACTATAGCATTAGGTCTCAGCCTCTTTGTAGTGTCAAACTATCCAACATGAAGTATTGTGCTTCATTGCGGTGTTACTCCACTGTGACATGGCTTTCTGTCGAAGACTTACATCTTTTACTTCTGTGGTGTCATACCACTGTAACATGAGGTCATCGACTCTTAATTCTACAGTATTAGGCTACCTGCCTATGTGCGATGCTACGCCGCTATGACATAACTTAATGCCAAAAATTTATATCTTTTACCTCTGTGGTGTCACGTCACTGTAGCATGGGATACAAGTCCCTTGTAGTGATGAAACTATGTGCTTCCTATAATGTGCACCAAAAATTCACTCTGTCCGACAACTCATTAAGGCGTTAAAGCCATCCTCCCACAGAAAATATTCTGTTCAAGAACAAATAGTAGACCATAGTGTTTCCGGTTACGTATCCCACAAAATCCCTGAGGACTACCCATTGTAACTGATATTCTCCCAGTCAATGGTCCTTCTTTGAACGAAATCTAGATGCCTAGTAGATTTCTCTTTGAACTAATAGCATAAAATTTTAAGGTTGAATTACAAAGACACAATATCATAATGCCTTCAAGCCTATTTTTCTTGCTATGTCCTCGACCAGCTGAAGCTTGAGACCCTTGGTGAACGGATCCGCCAAGTTTTCCTGGCTCCGAACATTCATCACGGCAATGACTCTAGTCTTTATTAGATCATTCAATGCCATGTGACTCAACCGCACAATCCTCTTCTTACCATTGAAGAGGTCATTTGATGTCACTGTTACAATCGCCTGATTATCGCAGTATATCGGTACCACCGAAATCTGTGCACCAACCAATGGTAGATCACATGAGCTCCCGAAGCCATTATGCTTCATCTGCTGCTGCTGTCATTGCATAAACTCAAATTCCATCGAGTAATGAGAGAGCATAGTCTGCTTCTTCGACTTCTGCGATATAGCATCTCCACCAATGGAAAAGACATATTCTCCTGTGGACCTTTTACTCTCTACTTTTGAACACCATCTTGCATCACTAAAGCCTTCCATTACTGTCGGATATCCGCTGTAGTACAGTGCATACTTCTGAGTCCTCTTAAAATATCTTATCACTCTTTTCACAGCCTTCCAGTGTTCCATACCAGGTTTGTTCATGAATTGACTCACAATCCGTACGGCGAAAGCAATATCTGGCATTGGGGCAGTTGTTGCATACATCAAACTCCCGAAGCCGCTTGAATACTCTAGCTGCCTAACGCTTTCCCTAGGATTTGGCTTCAGCTTCTTTTTAAACCTATACGGAGTATCGATCACTGGAAGATCCTGATATCCATAGCGTGTGAGTATCTTCTCAATATAATGGGACTATGACAGAGCTACTCCAGTGTCCGTCCGAATAATATTTATCCCGAGGATAACATCATCTTACCCTAAGTCCTTCATACTGAACTTAGATGAGAGAAACTTCTTTGTCTCAGTGACACGTGCTAGATCCGTACCTAGGATGAGCATGTCATCCACGTACAGACAGACGATGACTCCTCTCCCATCAGCAAACTTTGTGTAAACACACTTGTCCGTCTCACTTACCCTGTAAACGTTTGACCTTATGACTTTGTCAAACTTCTCATGCCACATCTTGGGAGCTTGCTTCAGATCTTATAGTGATTTTACCAACTTGCAGACTTTATCTTCAAGCCCATTGACGATAAATCCTTCTGGTTGTTGCATATAAATCTCTTCGGTCAACTCTCCATTCAAAAATGCTTTTTTAACATCCATCTGATGAATAACTAGCTTGTGAATTATACTCAGAACAATCAACATCCTGATGGTTGTCATCCGCGCTACTGGAGCATATGTGGCGAAGTAGTCGATCCCCTGCTTCTGAGAAAACCTTTTGGCCACCAACCTTGTCTTTAACTTGTCAACAATTCCATCGACTTTCATTTTCTTCTTGAAGATCCATTTGCATCTGATTGGTTTAGCTCCTTCAGACATATCGACAAACACCCAAGTGTTGTTAGTGGTTATTGAGTCATACTCATCATTAATAGCCTTTCTCCAAAAGATAGGGTCTCTGGTCTTCATTGCCTCATCATAGGTAAGCAGATCTGCTTCCACGTGATAGGTGACAAAATTTTCTCTGAAGTCCTTCGGTCTCCTCACTCGCTTAGACATCGGTTCTGCGAGTTCTGGTTCAAACGTTGTCTCTGGTATAACAATTTTTTCTTGGACTACATCTTCTTTGGAAGTGTTAGCCTCCTGTGCACCCACGTTATTCTCCGAAATATCCGTAATAACAACGTTCTTGTGCCTTGCAAATTTATCTTCAAAGAATTCTGTATCGCGAGATTCAATGATATGATTTGATTCTATATCAAGAAACCTTCGAGCATCACTCTTCTCAGCATAACCCAGGAAGATGGTATTCGTAGTCCTCGTACCCAACTTTTGTATCTTCAAGTCCGGGAGCTTCACATATGCCAGACACCTTCACACTCGAATAACATTCAAGTTGGGTCTGACTTTGAACCATAGTTCATGAGGTGTGACATCGGAACTTGCGTACGGCACTATATTCAAAATAAACATAGTCGTCAATACAGCTTCTCCCCAGAAGTAGTTTGAAAGACCCGCAGTCAACATCATTGAGTTCATCATCTCTTTCAATGTCATGTTCTTTCTTTCAGCTACTCCATTTGATTGAGAAGAATATGGAGCAGTCATCTCATTGAGAATTCAATGTTCTTTGCAGAACGATGCTAATTCAATAGACCTATATCTCCACCTCGATTACTTCTAAGTCTCTTGAGTTATTTCTCTGTCTGACGTTCAGCTTCAACCCTGAACTCCTTGAACTTCTCGAATGCTTCATCCTTTGACTTAAGCAGATAGATGAATGCATACTTCGAGTAGTCATCGACGAATGTAATAAAATACTTCATCTTGGCCTTTGTAGAGAACTTCTTGAAGTCAAAGATATCTGAGTGTACCAACTACAGAATATCTGTGCTTTGGTTAACCCGCTTGAACGGCTTTCTGTTGATCTTTTTCTGCGCACAGACCTCACACTTCTCTACCTTCTTACCCCCACATTTGGAGATAAGCCCTAGACTAAATATTTTGTTTATTCTTTTACAATGAATATGTCCTAGTCTATTATGCCATAACTCAAGAGAATAACCAAAAGAAGAGACTACGTTTATCATTGTAGCAGGGATTACAAGTTGAAGTTTAAATATCCCTTCGGTACAAAATGCTTTTCTTAAGTATGTTCCTTTGTATGATATCACCATCTGTCCAGCATTGATGTCCATCCTCAAGCCTGTGTTGGAGAGCAGACTTTCTATGACCAGATTTTTGGCTATCATCGGTACGTGCTTCATATCCTGAAGTGTCAGCGACTTTCCCAAGTCAGGTTCAATAGCACCGTTCCAGTCCCAAGTAATTCAGCTTGTGCCTGGTTCGCTACCATAACCTTCTCAGATGTGGGTTTGTAGGTGGTGAACAACTCCTTCTTTGAGCAAAAATAGAATGATGTGCCAGTGTCCACCCACCAGTCTGTATCAACACCAGTCGTGACAACCTGCACAATCATAGCAACCTTGTTAGGCACACCTTGCTTTATCTGTTTAGGCTTGGATCTGCAGTCACTCCGGTAGTGGCCCTTCTTGCCACAGTTAAAATAAGTCACTTCTGACTTGGGCTTTGGCTTTGGATTGAACGAAGACAACTTCACCTTTAGATTGGTGAAGTCCTTTTTCTTATTGTGAGAAGCCTTCTGCTTCCCCTTAGAATCACCAGCATATACCAAGTTGGCCTTTGCCAACCGCTTGGACAGGGAGTCCAACTACAGTTTCCCTCTGGCTTCATCTTTTATGTGAATCTCGTGAAGAAGATCTTCAAGATGGATCTCCATCTTCTTACGGTACATGTCAGTCTTGAAGTTGATCCAGCCTGGAGGAAGCTTGGTGACTATAGCCCCTACCATGAACTTGTCTTCCTTCTTCATGCCTTCTTCCTCCTGTTTCTGCTGTATCTTCTTCCTTAACTTGTGGTATCATTACCTTCTCGTCTTCAAATTGCATAGTGAAGAATTTTTCGACGAGGTGGATTTTTGATATTTTCTCGTTAGTTTTGTAATATTTCTCAAGAGATTTCCAGACATCTCTTGCCTTCTCTTTTTTGTTATAGGACTCTGCCATCGAGCCGTCCATTACATTAAGGATCAACAACCTGCAGAGTTTATTGTCCTTCGTCTACTTGGAGTGCGCGTCCTGTGCCATACCAACTTTGATCTCTCCTCCATCTTCAGGGATGGTTGGTTTAGGATCAACCAACACATAAGCAAGTTTAACAAGATGAAGATTCAAGAAGATCTTCCTCTTTCAAATATTGTAGTGTTCGCCATCAAACTTCTCAAGCTTGTGGAAGCTGGTATAGAGAAGGTTTGATCTGTTCTCCATCTAACTCAGATCTTGCTTTAAAATTGTTATTCCCGAGGCTTAACCACAGATGGAAGAACGCATGGTCGAGATCGGAGGTTCACACAAAAGTTTCCACTCTGACTATTCTCGATTTCTACGAAGAACTATATAATGATTCTGATTATAACTTGCTTTCAAAGTTATAAAGAAATCAGAAAAAATAAACTTAACGTTCTTTCTTGCACTCGCAGTTGCAGACGGACAGAACGGAACTAGCAGAAGAGAAGAAAAAATAGAAGAAGGAAATCTGCTTACTGTGGTGATGAAGATCACCGTTGTTAAAAGCAAGATTCGCTCCCACACGATCTGCTTCCAGGATCCAGCAAGTTCACGTAGAACTTCTAGAACGCTCATTGTCACCTCTTTTTTAGACTCGCAAGAGCTTCCTGGACCCCAAAGGCAGCGGCAGCAGCAACTCTCTTCGTCTCCTGATTTTTAAAGTAAGTTCTTAAAGTGGCACCAAAAGTGTATTTATAGAGAGAAGATGGAATTCCTAGCCGCCCATTAGTTACGGAAAGATAGGAATAAATTAATTGTGAATTCCTAAAAGATAGACACGAATTAATTCAAATCCCAGAAAAAAATGGATCTGAATAACAGTCCATATTTTTTATAATCGTTTAAATATTTCTAAAAGCAGAGGCCACGCAAGCAACATCACATGCAGCCTCTCACGCAGCAGCAGTCCATACGGCAGCGCATGCGGCCACCCATACGGCCACACATGTGACCAGCTCATGCGGCCAGCCAATGCGGCCGCGCATGCGACAGCACCACTTTGCCCCCTTGAGCCCGAGTCCGAGTCTGAGTCGCTAAGCCCCTTTGGGGCTTAATTTATATGCTTTAATGCAAAGTTAATCCTTTTTTTCTAAAAAAACACCCCCATATGGCACCCATGTGTCCCATTACACCCCATGTGCATACCTCAACTCATACAAAATATTATATTGAGATATCCACTCGGTGGTATAGCCAATGTGGTACTATCTTTACTAGTCCAAAGGAAACAATACCAAGAATCTTCCATATATCTCAATATATATGGGTTGAGCGTTCTCCACAATGACTGTCCATCATGTATTAGGATAGATATCGCTTCGACTTGAATCTTTCCGCATGGGTCGAATAACAGTATGATACAAGAATGGACTAAGCCTTTAATTCTACACCATAGCTGCAATTCTTTTTCACTCACACAATGATATGAGCTGTGCTTCGGCTGCACATTGAAGGCCATGTGCACACCTGGTCTCGATGTATGTATTTTGGTTGTCTACAAGTTTTCTTTCAAGAGACGGCCTGTATCTCTTTCCAAACACTATAGGTGAGTTCTTTTAAAGAGTCATTGACATGAAGACTTATGCTTTCTTGCGGTGATATGCCACTATGACATGGCCTAAAGCCGAGGTTTACTCCCTCATGTGGTGTCATCCACTGTAGCATGAGGTCTCAACCTATTTGTAGTGCCAAACTACCCAATATGAAACCTTGTGCTTCCTTGCTGTGTTACGCCACTGTGACATGGCTTTCTGCCGAGGACTTACATCTTTTACTTCTGTGGTGTCACACCACTGTAACATGAGGTCATCGACCTCTTTGTAGTGCTGCCTACTACTCTCAATACTACAGCATTAGGCTACCTACTTCTGTGCGGTGATACCCCGCTATGACATGACTTAATGCCGAGAATTTACATATTTTACCTATGTGGTGTCACGCCATTGTAGCATGGGATACAAGTCCCTTGTAGTGCTGAAACTACATGTTTCCTGTAATGCACAACAGAAATTCACTCAGTCCAAGAACTCATTAAGGCGTCAAAGCCATCCTCCCACAGGAAATGTTTTGTTCAAGAACAAATAGTAGACCACAGTGGTTCCGGGTATGTATCCCACAATGTCCCTGAGGACTATCCACTGTAACTAATATTCTTCCAGTCATTGGTCCTTCTTTGAACGAAAATCTAGATGCCTAGTAGATTTCTCTTTGAACTAATAGCATAAAACTTTATGGTAGAATTATAAAGACTCAATATTATAAAGTCTTCAAGCCCATTTTTCTTGCTGTTTCCTCGACCAGCTGACGCTTGAGACCCTTGGTGAACGAATCCGCCAGGTTTTCCTAGCTCCGAACATCAATCACAGCAATAACCCCAGTCTTTATCAGATCATTCACTGCCATGTGCCTCAACCGCATAGTCCTCTTCTTACCATTGAAAAGGTCATTTGATGCCACTGCTGCAGTCACCTGATTATCGCAGTATATCGGTATCGTCGAAATCTATACACCAACCAATGGTAGATCATACATGAGCTTCCGAAGCCATTTTTTTTCATCTGCTGCAGCCGCTAGTGCATAAAACTCAGATTCCATCGAGGAATGAGATAGCGTAGTCTTCTTCTTCAACTTCCACGATATAGCAGCTCCACCCACGGAAAAGATGTATCCTCATGTGGACCTTTTGCTCTCTACTTCTGAACACCAGCTTATATCACTAAAGCCTTCTACTACTATCGGATACCCGTTGTAGTGCAGCACATACTTGTGAGTCCTCCTGAGATATCTCATCACTCCTTTCACAACCTTCCAATGTTCCACACCTGGGTTGCTTGTGAATCGACTCAGCATCCCCACGACAAAAGTAATGTCTGGCATTATGGCAGTTGTTGCATACATGAAACTCCCGATGACGCTTGAATACTCCAGATGCCTAACGCTTTCCCTAGGATTTGGCTTCAGCTTCTTGTCAAACCTGTATGGAGTATTGATCCCTGGAAGATCCTGATATCCATAGCGTGTGAGCATCTTCTCAATATAATAGGACTGTGATAGTGCCAATCCAGTGTCCGTCCAGATAATCTTTATCCCGAGGATAACATCAGCTTTCCCTAAGTCCTTCATACTAAACTTAGATGAGAGGAACTTCTTTGTCTTAGTGACACGTGCTAGATTCGTACCTAGGATCAACATGTCGTCCATGTATAGACAAACGATGACTCATCTTCCGTCAGCAAACTTTGTTTAAAAATACTTATCTATCTCACTGACCCTGTAGCCCTTTGACCTTATGACTTTCTCAAACTTCTCATGCCATATCTTGGGATCTTTCTTCAGACCGTATAGTGATTTTACCAACTTACAGACTTTGTCTTCAAGCCCGTTAACGACAAATCCTTCTCGTTGTTGCATGTAAATCTCTTCGGTCAACTCTCCAATCAAAAATGCTATTTTAACATCTATTTGATGAATAACTAGCTTGTGAATTATACTCAGAGCAATCAATGTCCTGATGGTCGTCATCCGCGCTACTGGAACATATGTGTCGAAGTAGTCGATCCCCTGCTTCTGAGAAAATTCTTTTGCCACCAACATTGCCTTGAACTTGTCAACAGTTCCATCGACTTTCATCTTCTTCTTGAAGATTCATTTGTATCTGATTGGTTTAGCTCCTTCAGGCAGATCGACCAACACTCAAGTATTATTGGAGGTTATTGAGTCATACTCATCATTGATAGCCTCCCTCCAAAAGACAGCCTCTATGGTCTTTATTGCCTCATCATAGGTAAGCGGATTTGCTTCCACGTAATAGTTGACAAAATTTTCTATGAAGTCCTTCGGTCTCCTCACTCTTTTAGACATCAGTTCTGCGAGTTCTGGTTCGAACGTTGTCTCTGGTACGACAATTTTTTTTGGACTATATCTTCTTTGGAAGCGTTAGCCTCCTATGCACCCACGTTATTCTCCAGAATATCCGTGATAATAATATTCTTGTACTTTGCAAATTTATCTTCAAAGAATTCTACGTTGTGAGATTCAATTATATGATTTGATTCTATATCAAGAAACCTTTTAGCATCACTCTTCTCAGCATAACCCAGGAAGATGGTCTTCGTAGTCCTCGTACCCAACTTCTGGATCTTCAAATCCGGGAGCTTCAAATATGCCAGATACCCCCACACTCGAATGACATTCAAGTTAGGTATGACTTTGAACCATAGTTCATGAGCAGTGATATCGTAACTTGCGTACGATACTGTTCAGAATGAATGTAGCCATTAACTCAGCTTCTCCCCAGAAGCAATTTGAAAGACCCACAGTCAACAACATTGGGTTCATCATCTCTGTCAATGTCATATTCTTCCACTTAGCTACTCCATTTGATTAAGGATAATACGGATCAGTCGCCTCATTGACAATTCTATGTTCTTTGTAGAACGATACAAATTAAATAGTCCTATACTCTCTACCTCGATCACTTCTAAGTCTCTTAAGTTGTTGCCATGTCTGACGTTCATCTTCAACCCTGAACTCCTTGAACTTCTCGAATGCTTCATCCTTTGACTTGAGCAGATAGATGAACGCATACTTCGAGTAGTCGTCGATGAATGAAATAAAATACTTCTTCTTGGCTTTTGTAGAGAACTGCTTGAAGTCACAGATATCTGAGTGTACCAACTCCAGAATATATGTGCTTCGGTTAATCCTCTTGAACGGCTTTCTGGTAATCTTTTTCTGTGCACAAACCTCATACTTCTCCACCTCCTTACCCCCACATTTGGAGATAAGCCCTAACTAGACATTTTGTTTATTTTTTTACAATGAACATGTCCTAGTCTATTATGCCAAGAGACTACATTTATCATTGTAGCAGGGATTACAAGTTAAAGTTTAAACATCCCTTCGGTACAAAATCTTTTCTGAAGTATGTTCCTTTGTATGACATCACGATATGTCCAGCATTGATGTCCATCCTCAAGTCTGCATTATAGAGCAGACTTCCTGAGACTAGATTCTTGGCTATCATCGGTACGTATTTACATCTTGACGAATCAGCGATTTCCCCGAAGTTAGGTTCAGTACCACCATTCTAGTCCCAAGTAATTTAGCTTGTGCCTGGTTCTTTATCATAACCTTCTCAGATATAGGCTTATAGGTGGTGAACAACTCCTTCTTTGAGCAAACATGGCAGGATGCGCCAGTGTCCATCCACCAGTCGGTATCGACACCAATCGTGATAACCTGCATAATCATAGCAACCTTGTTAGGCTCACCTTGCTCTGTCTGTTTGGACTTGGATCTGCAGTCACTCTGGTAGTGGCCCTTCTAGCCACAGTTAAAACAAGTCACTTCTGACTTGGGCTTTGGCTTTGGCTTTAACGAAGTCGACTTCACCTTCAGATGGGTAAAGTTTTTTTCTTGTTATGAGAAACCTTCTGCTTTCCCTTGGAATCACCAGCATGTACAAAGTTGGCCTTTGCCAACTGCTTGGACAGGGAGTCTAACTTCAGTTTCTCCCCGGTACATGTCAGCCTTGAAGTTGATCCAGCCTGGAGGAAGCTTGGTGACTATAGCCCCTACCATGAACTTGTCTTCCTGCTTCATGCCTTCTTTCTCCAGTTTATGCAGCATCTTAAGAAGTTCCTTGACTTGTGGTAGCATTACCTTCTCGTCTTCAAATTACATAGTGAAGAATTTCTTGACAAGTTGGACTTTTGATATTTTAAAAAGAGGGTTCACTCGCCTCACTATCGCTTGGTCTTGCACGTCAGTTTTGTTATGTCTCGCAAGATATTCCCAGACATCTCTTGCCTTCTCTTTCTTGTTATAGGACTCTTCCATCGAGTCGTCCATTGCATTAAGGATCAACAGCCTGCAGAGTTCATTGTCCTCCTTCCACTTGGAGTGCACATCCTGCCCCACACTGTCACATCCCGATTTCGTCGAATCTTAGGGGCGTCCCTCGGTGTGACCGTCGTGCGGGCCTGGGGTTGTGCCCGCACAAGGCTAGAGTGTTTTGCATAACGAGCACATATTCAGAGTACGCAGATAAATTGAAACACAGATTGAAACATGGAAAGGTTCTCTTTATTGATAATGAACATCTATTACAAACTCTTGAACGAGTCAGCTAATTTGTCGCACGGGCTTACAAAAGTATTGACTCAAAATGAGATAGCAGTCCTGTACATTACATCCCTTTACTAAACTTTAAAATGTATAGACCTCCTGGCTGGAAGACGACTTTGCCACGGAGCTACATTATGTACAGAGTTGCACGCTCTTTCCTTCAAGTACTTTAAAATGCGGCACGATCAGGATGCGCCTACAGCTGGACTGGATCGGGAAAGACGACTTTGGCTCCTCGCTCGGTTCGCCTTAGTGCGGGGAACCTGTTTCAACGAGGGTCAGTATGTCAAAACATACTGGTGAAGGCGAGCTAAACCCAACTATACCAATCAACACGTTGTTTTAATGAAGCATGCATATTATTGTGGATTTCTATCTTGCCTTAATTCATTTACAAGCAACAGTATATATGTATAATACTAAAATGAACTTGCCACCGTTCGGTGGCTTTTACCTGTCCGTCTGAACCACCTGCCCAATACTTACCATGCCTTCCCTGCCACGAAGATACAAGTTAGTTTGCAACAGGTTTAAATATACACGATGATCACTGGCTTAATTGCCATAATGGACTAGTCAAGGACAAGGATAGCATGCAACGAGAACACACGATAAGCACACGATAAATACACGATGCGTTGTAAGCCATCCAGTCCGCACACGATTGACTACACACGAAGTTCTGCCCAGATCGGATCGGTGACAGTGCCCCAGCGACCGTCCGCAGAACTTATACCTTGTGTACAAGTTTTCCATGATCGAACACGATTATTGAGTTAACAATTCATGCAGTTGAGGCAACACGAGTACAAGAACACGAGTACAAGAACACGAGTACAAGGCAAGCAGTATTGCATAATTTATTTTGTATAGCCTCCCTGAACAATTATCCGCATACAAGATATGATCTATACTTAGCACAATTTATAGAACATTTGCAACGAACTAGCATACAATAAGATAACAGTTCACATGTTTGGTTGATAAGCAATACAATCCAAGTCTATTCTCTTTTTATCTTGACATCTTTTAGTTATTATTTGGTATCGTCTGATCGGGGCAAACAAGGATGCAAGATTTATTAGGTGTGAAGACTTGTAAGCAGGGCTAGCTAATCGGGATGGTATCCACTCACTTAGAAGGTTGGAAGGGAGAAGGAAAGAGGCGCTTCAAGACTCCGCTCGTAAGTCGCCTACTGCTCGTTCACCTGTATCATGAACAGCTCGATCAATACATTTTTCTCTCTTTCCAATCTCGGAATTGAAGTGCAGTTCAATGAACGAAAATAATAAAATCCATCGAAACCGTTCAAGGAAAACAAGCAAATCCAAAAACCAACTCAAAGCACGAAAGCAACAAGCGACATTGAAATCCGAGGCAATAAAAGATAACAGCGGAGAGGTCCCTCCTGACTCTGCCGCTAAGTCGATCCCGGGGGCACGGTCCACTGAATATGGGAATCGATTCCGAAGAAACAAATCCATAACGAGGACAAATTCTTGTTTCAATCTATCCCGAATCGAACGATACCATCTTGTGTTTCTTAGCCGCGCTCCCCGAATAGGAGGAACGGGGCGCCACATCCTACCCAACTAATTGGAAGTTTCATCCTGAAACTTAGGAATAGAACTTACCGTTAGGGATTATTTCGTTGGGGACGATGATCAGGAAGGTTCGGACAGGAACTAATGGTATGGCCCGGACTACCACAAGCGAGGCATAACCCAAGTCTCTTACGACATTCGTTAACCATGTGCCCCGGTTTCTTACAGAAGTTACAAGACAGCCCTGTATTGTTTTGGCGCTTTGCAGCGGTGTTTCCTCTATGGTTGCTTTGGCGTTTGTGATTGTAGGTATGTACAGCACCGATAAAAATATGAGGATACTGCGGTTCAAGTGATAGAGCGTGATTCATGACTTCCCATATTGTCCGATACTGATGAACGACCACGTGTGCATGGATGGCAGGGCGTAGACCACCTTCAAACCTTCTGGCTCGACTCGCTACATCAGGTAAATAGACGCTAGCGAATTTGGAGAGACGATTGAATTCGGCGGAGTACTGTTTGACTGTCATGCTGCCTTACCTCAGTTGTACGAACTCGTTCTCCATCTGACGACGTACTGGAGGGGGTGTAAACTCCTCTTCAAATGCGACACAAAAAGTCGTCCACGAGATCGCCTCCTCTCCATGGTCAACTTGAAAAGATCGTCGATGCACGTCCCACCAATCGTGCGCATTGAGGCGGAGCTGAAGTTGCGCACAGACGACCCACTTCTCTTCGGGGACCTCTAGCAGAGCAAAGTGGTCTTCAAGTTCGGCCAACCAATCTAGAGCCACGATTGGGTCCTCAGTCCCGTTGAATGGGGTATTGCAGACTTTTTTGAAGTGGCCAAAGTCGAAGGCAGTCACGTCCCTCGTCCTTGGAATTTGCGGCATCTCTACTTCAAGCACGGGTTGTTCCACCGGAGTCGTTGCTGTTGCAGCGGGATGGTTGGAAGCCAAAATTTGAATGATCTGTTTCAGGGCATCTACCTGCTTCTGTTGGACTGAGAATCGAGCTTCTATATTATCTTGAAACTTGAGCTGACTCTCCTTCGCCTGTTTCTCGGCCCGTTCGTAGCGATCCTTGTCCCTTTGTTGGTTTGCCTCCAACATCCGCAACATTTGCTGGATGGGATCGATGCTTGGCACGGCTCGCTGACTCCTTGAACTTCCCGAAGTGCCCGAACTACTTTTTTGGCCTTGCATTTCGTCCGGTGCTGGCGCTGCAGATTGCGCTGGTGTCATTCCTTCAAAAGAAGGTAAATTATATTAGGATCATAATGTATTATGGACTTATTGCATGAACGTATCTCATTTTGGCCTAGCGAGTTCAAGAGTTCGCACAGGAATTTGATCGTTAAAGAAACTTTTCCAGTGCGAGAGTCTAAGGAACTTGAATCTGTGCTCTGATACCACTATGTCATGCCCCGATTTTGCCGAATCGTAGGGGCATCCCCCGGCGTGACCGCCGTGTGGGCCTGGGGTTGAGCCCGCATAAGGCTAGAGTGTTTTGCATAACGAGCACATATTCAGAGTACGCAGATAAATTGAAACACAGATTGAAACATGGAAAAGTTCTCTTTATTGATAATGAACATCTATTATAAACTATTGAACGAGTCAGCTAATTTGCCGCACGGGCTTACAAAAGTATTGAACGAAAAATGTATAGGGTATCGATATCCATCTCTAGGTGATGTTATACAACTCCGCGTATGACATTGACACCCAAATATTATTCAGACGTTAAGTAATGTCACACGGTCCTAGGTTGAATAGTTATAACTCAGAATAGATCAAGAGAATAATAATAATTAATTTACTGCAAGTATGGCAAGGTACACTTGTCTGGGGTTTGAATACCAACAGTTGCTTCTGAAACAGCGAGATCTTCAAGTATTCCTCCGGTTGCTAAAATAAACATTACCATCATGCTCAGAAAATATCAAATAGCTAGAATTGCCTGTCCATAAGTCCAATTTGGACACAGGGGCAAAAAGTGACAGTTTCTGGTCAAAATGGGGTCCACATGTGGCTCAATTCACACCAAAAAATATGCCAGAGATAAAGTTCTCCAAATTCGTCAAACTTAGTGTCTACAAGTCCAGAACGATAATACAAAACCAACGAAATGTCCAGAACTGGATTCCGATGAGCCGATCACAAAATCGCCCGTCAAGTGAAGCCGTGGGGCCCAAGATACGGGATTTTGTCAACGTTCTCAGAATCGAACCAAACTTGGGTTATAGGACCAGGGTATTGCTACGAGTCCTATGGCACAAGTTTCATTTCGATACGACGAGCGTATACAAAGTTACCACGAGTTTCAGAACAGGACCGATACGGGACGTTGTCGACAGATACTCGGTGATTTCGGTGTGCACGCACATCCAAATTAACTTTCATAAAATCTCATACGTCCATATTAACGGTGCGCACCTTTCGGTGAAGTTTGTACACGACCAAGTTGCCTCGTTTAGCGGGGCGCACCCAGTTCCAAAAAAATTAGGATTTTAAATAACCAATATTTTGGTCATTTTTACCCTCGAATTAATTACAAACTACAGCATAATAAAATAAACTAAAAATAGGGTTTAAAACTTGGTTAAGTGGTCTAAATAACTGTTCAAGCCAATTTTGAAAACATTTATTAGGTTGGTCGCAAAATGGTCATAAACTGGGGAGTTTGGGACAATTTCTAATTTTTAGAAATTGGGAATTATTTTTCTATTTTTGCGTCGCAGTTTGCGACTGACACAGGACGTGATACCCTAAACTATTTGCATGGATTTTGAGAGGGTCACACGGGGTACGCGCACGATTTGACAGAACAGAAAATGGATAGATGTATAGAGAGAAACGCAAGTCATAAGAGGGATAACTCGCTGACTTTCTCGTGTCAGGGTGGCGCGTCGCGGCGACTGCGGGGCGGCGGGTTGCTGCTCGTCGGCGGCTGCTGACGTCGAGGGCACGGCAGAGGGGAGCTCGGGGTGGACGGGGCTGGGTCGGCGGGGGAGTCGGGCTCGAGGAGGCGGCCGAAGTGCAGTAGCTGAGGAGATGGTGGTGATGGCGGTGGCAATGGTGTGGGGTGCCGGAGTCGGGGATTTATATAGGTGGAGACGGTGGCGGTTGCAGGTAGGTGGAGTGGCGTGGGGAGGCGGATCAGCTACGGGATGAACGGCGGAGGCAAACAGCCGCGAGGGGAGGCGAGGCGTTGCCGGAAAATGGCCGGGGAGAGGAATCAGTTCATCGAGGGTTCCTTCATTTACTGTAGCAGAAAAAATAGGTCGGGTCGGGTTTTGGGTCGGGTCCGGATCCGACCCGATCCAATAGGGTTTAAATTAGGGTTCGGTTCAGGATGCTTGGTTCGGTTCGGTTTAATAAACCGGTTGGGTTCATCTCGGTTTGTTTTGGTTTATTTCGAAACTTAGTTCTTAGGTCTTTAAAAATAGTTCTGGGGCCTAATAAATTCCAGAAAAATCATACTATGTCTAAGATTTTATTTTACACCAAAAAATATTATTTTTATACTATTTTAATATTTAATTTAATACTTAAAAATATTTAATTCGGAAGAACATTTATTTTAATTAGTTAAAAATAAAAGAAAATTCTCGAAAATTTATTTTTAATTTTTGAAAAATTCGGGTGTTTACAATCTACCCCCTTAAGAGGATTGCGTCCTGGTGGTTGTATGATGATGATGGTGGTGGTGATAGGTGAAGAGGACGGTGGTGGTAGTAGTTCTGGTGGCTCCGGGTCGGGGTTGCTCGGGGATGAGCAGCCGAGCCGGAGTTGCAGAGGTGGAGGCTCGCCGGAGCACAGCTCGGGATGAGTCGGCTGTGTGTGGAGATAGAAGAGATGGAGGAGAGGAGGATGGCGAGGCTGACCGCCGGGGTATCGAGGCTGTGGGTGGAGGAGTTGCTCGGCGGGGAGTGGCTGACCGTTGTCGGAGCAGATGGAGGCTGGAGGAAGTCGGGGTCCGTCTGCGGGGGAGATGCACGGTGGAGTCGGGTGGGAGCTGTTGTTGATGCTGACCAGAGTCGTGTGGTCTGAACCGGAGTGGGAGCTGCGGGGGGTCGGGGAATGCACAGTCGACCGGAGGAGGGGAGTATGGAGGAGATCAGACGCTCGGGTCGGAACTGGCCGGACTGACAGCGGGAAGAGGCTCGGCCGGGGAAGATGGCCGGGGTCGTGTACAGTGTGGTGGGGGATAATAATTTTCCCCCCTCTAAATATTTCAAAATACAAAGGAGAAGGGGAAGAAAGGAAGAAGAAGAAGAATAAGAAGAAGAAGAAGAAGAAGAAGAAGAAGAAGAAAAGAGAAGAAGAAATGAAGAAGAAATTTCCTACGATGGAGAGAGGGAGGAGTGAGGTGAGAGAAAAATGGGGGCTTCCCTAGGTTTGGGGATTAGGGTTTTCTTGGGAAGGGTGTGGGTCGTGACAATATACATATACATATATATATTATTTTGGCATATATATAAATGTAGCATATATATATTATGTTGGTATGTATATATATACATATGTACGTATATGTAAATGTATTATTTTGGTATATATATATATATATATATATATATATATATATATATATATATATATATATATATATATATATACATAAACGTATATATATTCAGTATATATATATATTCCTCGTATACGTATAAATATTGGCTGTATATATATATATATATATATATATATATATATATATATATATATATATATATATATATATATATAGGTATGTATATTTTAACATATGTATATATGTAATATATATCTCTATTTAATGTATATATGCTTATACGTATTTTTGTATGTAATTTTGGTATAACCCTAGATATATGTATTATATTTAATTATTGTTTAATTGGTGAATGTTGTAGGCGACCCCAGTGTAAATACGGATACCCCGTCTTTACTTTGACCTGTAACCCTGTAAATGCTAGTTGACTGCCACATGTACACTGACGTACTGGCAAGCCCCGTACCATTTTGATCGTCTGTCTTGCCCAGCAATCACAAACGCGATGCCCGTACAACTTGACGCACTTAACCCTAGTTGACTAAGTGCCATACCTGGCATAGCCCTGAGGCCAGTGTATTTTTATTATGTTAGTGTAGTATCTGATACAAATGTTATATTTGTGATATGTTTATAGGACTGTTGGTTCATCCAGGCGATACTCTGGAACAGGACATTGGTATTACCAGCTAAGGACCCAAGGCAAGTACATTCTTTGATAATTTTCAATTCCTTGATAATTTCTATAAGTTCAGTAATCTAGAAATATTACATCTGAATCCTTGACACTGTGCTACACGGACTAGTATATAGCTTGGATCTGTAGTCATGAGATGTTACATTGATTATCGTATTGACATTGTACACGACATTTATATTAGACATCATACATGATAGATTGGATATTGCTCGTGTATCATGACGTGTTATGATTGGATCCACAGTACTAGTTGGGGGAGAGGAAATTGCTAGTGAGAGATGTGATCAAATACCCATTGTATAAGTAAAATATTATTGGTGTTAATCATACCCCTCACGTATGATTAGCCAGACTATGTAGCAATCGTACATGTTCCCAAGCCGATCATATTTCGAAGCTACTATTTCAAACACTTAGAATGGATTACAGTTCTCTATTTTAGATCATATACTACATCACCCGTATATGATATTGTACCTTGTTCTCTTCATTCATATTTGTACTGACTGTATCATATTGCCTATATTGCATGTCTTTTTACATGGCCCATCTCTTTATTTTACCATTGCATTTATTCACTGTCTTCTCTCAGTATATAGCATCATCTGTTTATTATTTTATAGTCCTTATCAATTAATTGGAACTATTATTTGAGATGTACTTTGCTCCTTCCTGACTGGAAATATTTTTTCAGACTATGCCTTAGAGGACCGGTATCCAACACTTTATAGACCATATGGTGAGTAGCTGCAGACTTGGACTTGGTAGTTCAGTTGTGATTCCGGGAGGTCTAGCCGGAATTACTAGTTTTCTAGTTAGTTCTTTTAGTAGACTATTTGTACCGGATTTGTCTCCGGCATAGTTTGATGAGACATGGATATTGTTGAGTTAGATTATTACATTTAGACTTGTGTTGTACTTTACTTTATTTCTTCGATATCTTATCGTACTGTAGTTGTGATTGGATATGTTGTTCATTTATATTGCGTCATCCGTGCCTCCTTATGGAGATTAGATGCTTGTGTGAGATTGCTTAGATAGAATCATGACCTAGACAGCGTTCTACCACCGATGCTGCGACGTAGGCTGGACGTACCCGCGTACTCGTGCCCCAATTCCGGGTGTGGGTCGTGATAGCTGGCGTATGACATCCTCTCGTTCCCAGGTAGATTCATCGGGGGAATAATGTTTCCAAGCTACTCGAACCAGTTTAATCGTCTGATCTCGTAATATCTTCTTACTGATATCGAGTATCCCAACTGGCTGCTCTTCATATCTAAAGCTAGGGCCTACTACAATCTCAGAATGATCGACTACATTGCTTGGGTCAGTCACGTACCTCCTTAGCTGTGAGACAAGGAATACATCATGCACTCCCTCTAAAGATAGAGGTAATGCAAGACGATACGCCACATCACCAATACGCTCCAAAATATCAAATGGTCCAATGTACCTTGGGCTCAGCTTGCCTCTGCTCCCAAATCGAATAGTACCTCGAGTAGGTGAGATTCTCAAGAATACGTGCTCTCCTTCCTTGAACTCCAAAGGTCGTCTGTGTGTATCAGTCCAATGCTTTTGTCTGTCCTGAGCTGCACGAAGATGATTCTGAATTTGCTTTACCTTCTCCACGGTCTGCATCACTAACTCTGGACCCAGTATCTGACGCTCGCCAATGTCACTCTAACATATCGGTAATCTTCACTTCCTGCCGTACAAAGCCTCAAATGGTGCCATCTGGATGCTCGCCTGATAGCTATTATTGTAAGAGAATTCCACTAAGTATAAATGGTCTTCCCAAGACCCTCCAAAGTCTAACATATACGATCGCAGCATATCCTCCAAGATCTGAATCGTGCGCTCAGATTGACCATCTGTCTGTGGATGGTAAGAAGTATGAACTTGAGTCGGGTGCCAAGACTCTCTTGCATGCTTCACCAAAAATGGAATGTAAATCTTGAGTCACGATCTGACATAATACTTATCAGTACTCCATGTAACCTTATGATCTGTCGTATGTACATGTCGGCTAGAAATTCCGTGGACTGTCCAACTCTAAAAGGCAAGAAATGTGCCGATTTAGTGAGTCGATCCACGATAACCCATACTGTATCTTTTCCACTGGGGCTTCTTGGAAATCCTGTAACGAAATCCATAGTGATATGTTCCTACTTCCATTCGGGTATGGGAAGCGGCTGTAGCATACCAGCAGTTCTCTGGTGCTCGTCCTTAACTTGCTGGCAGACCAAATATTTTGCCACAAACCGTGCAATCTCTCTCTTCATTCCATGCCACCAATAATACTGCCTCAAATCTTGGTACATCTTTGTTCCTCCCGGATGAATAGAGTACATGGAGCTATGTGCTTCAGATATCAACTCATGTCTCAATTCTCCATTCGGAACATATAGGCAATTTCTGCACCTCAATGTCCCATCCTCATGGATGCGAAGTCCCATCTGCATGCCTGCTTCCGTCTTCTCTTTAAGTCTCCGGAACCTAGCATCGGTGGGTAATGTCGCCTTAATCCTCTCCACAAGTGATGACTTAACTTCAAGATTCACTAACAAGCCACTTTGTCTAGGCAAAATAATATCTATCTTCAGCTTCTGTAGATCCTTTAATAGCTGAGGCTACATCGTCAAGAAATAAGCTGTAGGCTTCCTGTTGAGTGCATCTGCTACGACATTCGCCTTGCTCGGATGATACTACAGATCTATATCAAAGTCGACCATCAACACAAGCCAACGTCTCTGTCTCATATTGAGCTCTTTCTGAGTATATAAATACTTTAGACTCTTGTGATCAGTAAAGATTTCTACCTTCTCTCCATAAAGATAGTGCCTCCATATCTTCAGTGCAAATATTACTGCTGCTAGCTCAAGATCGTGCGTCGGGTAGTTCTTCTCATGAAACTTCAGCTGTCTCGATGCATAAGCGATAACTTTGCCATGTTGCATCAAAATACATCCTAGTCCACTGCCTGACGCATCACTATAAACAACAAAGTCTTCCGATCCTGAAGGAAGAGTCAAGACCGATGTTGTTGTCAATCGCCTCTTCACTTCTTCAAAGGCCTTCTGACAATCTTCCGTCCATGCAAACTCCTGGTCCTTACGTGTCAACCACGTCATAGGCTCCGCAATCCTTGAGAAATTCTCTATGAACCTCCGGTAATATCCAGAAAGTCCGAGAAAACTTCTCACTTCTGCAACTAATATAGGTGTAGGCCAAGTTTCTATTGCAGCAACCTTCTCTGGATCAACTGAAAGTCCTTCTCCTGAGATGATATGTCCCAGAAAAGGCACATTATCCATACAAAACTCATATTTACTGAGCTTAGCGTATAGCTTCTCCTGTCTCAGCGTCTCTAGCACTATTCTGAGATGCTCCTCGTGCTCTTCGTGGCTCTTGGAATATATTAAGATGTCATTAATAAACACAACCATGAACTTGTCTAAGTATTGATGAAAAACTATGTTCTTCAAACTCATGAACACAGCTGGCTCGTTAGTTAAACCAAACGGCATAACTAAGAACTCATAGTATCCATACTTGGTCCTAAAGGCTGTCTTCGGTATATCCTCATTCCTCACTCTAATCTGGTGATAACCGGATCTAAGGTCAATCTTTGAGAATACCCTAGCACCACTTAACTGATCGAATAGGTCGTCAATGCGAGGCAAGGGATACCAGTTCTTAATGGTTACAGTGTTCAGTACCCTGTAGTCAATACACAGACGTACTGTCCCATCCTTCTTTGGCATAAATAGTATGGGTGCTCCCCATGGTAAAACACTGGGCCGAATAAAACCTTTTTCCAGAAGATCATCAACTTGCTCCTTCAATTCCACCAACTCCTTAGGTGCTAGCCGGTACACTAATGAAGTGATAGGCTCTACTCCTGGAGTCAAGTCTAATATGAATTCTATTTCTCGATCAGGTGGTAAACCTGGAAGATCATCAGAAAATATATCCACAAACTCTGATATAACTCTTGGGTAACCTGACTCCCCTTCTACATATAGTACCCTAAGAGTAGGCTGAATACCTTGCTCTATAGCTCCCCGAAGAAACTCAAACTCTGGATGTCCAGGCGGTCTAAATATAACCCGTCCAAGCCGGCAATCTAGGGTCGCATGGTACTGACTTAACCAGTCCATACCAAGTACAACATCATAATCCGGCATAGAAAAGATCAAAAATTGAGCTCGCATCTCTCTTCCACAGACTACTACCGAACAAGATCTACAGATGTCACAAACTGGATAATTCCACCTCTTGTAAGAATTCTCTTAGTCTTCGGAAGGGGTGCAGTAGCTACTCTATGTGTGGCTACGAAGCTAGCAGCTATGAATGAATGCGATGCTCCATAATCGAATAAAGCTACAGCAGGTAATGAAGCTACTAATATAGTACCTGCTATAACCTCTCCTGCAGTAGCTTCCTCCTCAATAGCTAATGCAAATGCCTGTCCTCGTCCCTGAGCTGGACCTCTCTGCTGCCGTGTCTGCTGGAATACTGCTGCCTAAGGTGCCAAAGGTGGTCTCTGCTGATACCCTCCTGGAGCTGGTGGTTTGACTCCTTCAACTCCTGTCTGCGGTGCTCCCATTGCTAGATAAGCTGGCCTTGGTGCTGGTAAAGCTGGTCGATCTACCATTGGTGCTCCCTCTCCGTGCTCAGAGCAGTCCTTGGCTGGATGCTGGTTAGATCCGCAAATCAGGCATAGCCCCAACTTGCGTCTGCACTCCCTCTCGATATGGCCTACCTTGCCACAGTAGTGATAAGTATGAAGGGATAAGGCTATAGGTGCTGCTCTTTGAGGTAGATTCCTCTGGGGTCGCTTTGCAGACTCCCTGTGTGATACTCTGGATGGTGCTGATGTGAATGGCCGCTTTAGACTGGACTCCCTTCTGGTGACGTGCTCCATGCGTCGAGCTGCAGCAAGAACGTCTGTGTATGATGTAGGTGCAACAGATCCAATCAATCTCTGGAGCTCAAACCTGAGTCTGTCGAAGAACTTCTCCACCTTCTCTTCTTCTGTTGGAATTAGAGTAGGGGCAAAGTGACTCAGTCGAATGAACTTTGCATTGTATTCTTCCACCGTCATATTACCTTGAATAAGGCGGTTGAACTTGTCTCAAAGTTTCAATCGAGCAATAGCTGGAATATACATCTCCTGGAAGAGTCTAGAGAACTCTTCCCAAGTGACTCGGTCATATCCGAGCCTCCTCTCTTTAGATAGCCACCAATGGTGCGCATTGTCCGTCAACTGCATCCTGACGGCAGTCATCCATTGCTCCCTCGGAAGTTTAGCTGCTTCCAACTGGTGTTGTGTGTTTGTGAACCACTCATGAACTTCAGTTGGCTCCTCCTTGCCAGAAAAGGTATGGGGCTTCAGCTGACGGAAATCAGTGATAGATCCCAAGGATGGTCGCCTAGCTGGTGGGTTCGCATGCTCCAGTGCGGTTACTAGGTTGTTCCTTAAATTCTCTGCCTCGTGACGCTGAGCCTCTTGTTGAACCTGCTGTTGGGCTTGCATCATTGCATAAAATATTTAAAACATCTGCTGCCCGTCCATGGCTTGCCCTGGTGGAAAAACAGGTATCAGTGGAGTGAACTGCGACGATGGTGGAATGTCATCACGCCAAAACCTTGAAGGATGTTGGCCCGCTTGATTACTTTGAGCTGATTGTTCTCTATCTTCTGGTGTCACTCCATCATCATAGGTGACCACAGCATCTTGTGGTGTACCTAAGGGATTCTCGTCCCCGGTTCTTGGATCCATTATTCTGCATAAAAATAAACTATGAGAACGCACGGAGGAATCAAAATAGGATGCAAATCAAGCAATTAATTTGAATCTGATATATAGAGATAACAAACGATTCAATTCAAAGGGATGAGATCCTATAACTTATCCTATCCTTATTGCAGGCTTGTTCGGTCCCTTAGTTGAAACCAAATAATTTAGTCGTAGACCTACATGGCCACCACAAAAACCATGTCACGCCCCAGTCCCAAAATACCGAGGGACTAGCCACATGGCAATGGCCAGCAGCACACTCTAATGGGCAAACCAAATTTAATGGACCCATCAAGGTGTACTTAAGCTGTAAAACAACAATAAAGGTCTACTAAATATGTCACAATCTAATCTTATCCTTAGAAGATAAATATGATCAATATTAGCATAACGAAATATAACCAACATTAAGTCTCAATAAAGTATATCGGGGAACAACCCGATAATAATTCTGATATAATGGTTCAACAAACCAGAAATAAAAGAGTCTAACAATAGCAAATACTGAGTATAGATTAAGCAGATACTTAGAAGAAATCCTCGGCTATCACCTCGTCCTCGGGGATCGGTTCAGCTCCAGTGTCTACTCCTACTCCTGCTTCTGCTCCTGTCCCGTATACCTCAGGATAGAACTCCTCTGCTATACCTGGGGACATAATCCGGATCCAGGTCCTCAGGGGACATAGCAAGGTACAAAATAACTCAAGCCAAAATAAATGCAGTGCAATAATAAATGAATCAATAGGGTATACTATGTAACCAGCTATATGATATGCAAGTAAGAGCATCACTAGTACTCAGGCTGAGACTACTACAAGCTCTGTGTCGGGGAGCCGGTAGCAGTAATATCACGTAATGTGCCTAGCTCTGATGTAGAGTCTACGGCCTCATAATAATAAATATATATATATAATTAGCCTGTAGCATGTGTGTCTCTCTCCATCCAATGTAATCACACGTCTCATGTTCACGACGTCTCATGTCCATGTCACACAAGATCATATCTAATGCAGCAAGTCATAAAATAGCTATGGATATATATAAAGTCTATGTCACAAATCATGTAGCCTATACAGAAATACCATGAATGTCTCAGGAAGATTATGTCTCATGAACAGTGTCAAGTGTCCTATGGTATGACGTACTTGATGATGCAAGCACGAAAAATGTATAGGGTCTCGATATCCATCTCTAGGTGACATTACACAACTCCGCGTACGGCGTTGACACCTGAATATTATTCGGACGTTAAGTAATGTCACACGGTCCTAGGTTGATTCATTATAACTCAAAATAGTTCAAAAGAATAATAATAATCAATTTACTGCAAGTATGGCAAGGTACACTTGCCTGGGGTTTGAATACCAACAGTTGCTTCTAAAACAGCGGGATCTTCAAGTATTCCTCCGGTTGCTGAAATAAATATTACCATCATACTCAGAAAATATCAAATAGCTAGAATTGCCTGTCTATAAGTCCAATTTGGACACAGGGGCAAAAAGTGATAATTTATGGTCAAAGCGGGGTCCACATGTGGTCCACTTTGCACCAAAAAATGTGCTAGAGACAAAGTTCTCCAAATTCGTCAAACTTAATGTCTACAAGTCCAGAACGATGATACAAACCCAACAAAATGTCCAGAACTGGATTTCGATGAGCCGATCACAAAATTGCCCGTCAAGTGGAGCCGTGGGGCCCACGATACAGGATTTTGTCAACGTTCTCAGAATCGAACCAAACTTGGGTCATAGGACCAGCATATTGCTACGAGTCCGATGGCACAAGTTTTATTTCGATACGACGAGCGTACACGAAGTTATAGTAAGTTTCAGAATAGGACCGATACGGGATGTTGTCGACGGATACGCGTTGATTTCGGTGTGCACGCACATCCAAATCAACTTCTGTGAAATCCTACATGTCCGTATTAACGGTGTGCACCTTTCTCTAAAGTTCGCACATGACCAAGTTGCCTCGTTTATCGGGCGCACCCAGTTCCGAGAAAATCAGGGTTTTAAATAACCAATATTTTGGTCATTTTCACCCTCTAATTAATTACAAACTACAGCATAATAAAATAAACTAAAAATAGGGTTTAAAACTTAGTTAAGTGGTCTAAATAACTGTTCAAGCCAATTTTGAAAACATTTATCAGGTTGGTCGCAAAACGGTCGTGAACTGGGAAGTTCGGGATAATTTCTGATTTTCAGAAATTGGAAATTATTTTCTTGTTTTTGCGTCGCAGTTTGCGACTGACACAGGACGCGATACCCTGAACTATTTATACGAATTTTGAGAGGGTCACACAGGGTACGCGCATTATTTGACAGAACAGAAAATGGATAGATGTACAGAGAGAAACGCAAGTCAGAAGAGGGATACCTCGCTGACTTTCCCGTGTCAGGGTGGCGCATCACGGCGACTGCGGGGCGGCGAGTTGCTGCTCGTCGGCGGCTGCTGACGTCGAGAGCAGAGCAGAGGGGAGCTCGGAGTGGCCGGGGCTGGGTCTGCGGGGGAGTCGGGCTCGCGGAGGCGGCCGGAGTGCGGTGGCTGAGGAGATGGTGGTGATGGCGGTGGTGATGGTGTGGGGTACCGGAGTCGGGGGTTTATATAGGTGGAGACGGTAGCGGTTGCAGGGAGGTGGAGTGGCACGGGGAGGCGGATCGGCCGTGGGATGAACGACGGAGGTGAACAGCCACGAGGGGAGGCGAGGCGTCGACGGGAAACAACCGGGGAGAGAAATCGGTTCGTCGAGGGTTCCTTCATTTACTGTAGCAGAAAAAAGGGTTGGGTCGGGTCGGGTCCGGATCTGACCCGGTCTAAAAGGGTTTAAATTAGGGTTCGGTTCATGATGCTTGGTTCGGTTTAATAAACCGGTTGGGTTCAGCTCGGTTTGTTTTGGTTTATTTAGAAACTTAGTTTTTAGGTCTTTAAAAATAGTTCTGGGGCCCAATAAATTCCAGAAAAATCACACTAAGTCTAAGATTTTATTTTACACCCAAAAATATTATTTTTATAATATTTTAATATTTATTTTAATACTTAAAAATATTTAATTCAGAAGAATATTTCTTTTAATTAGTTAAAAATAACAAAAAATTCTTGAAAATTTATTTTTAATTTTTGAAAAATCTGGGTGTTTACCCTTAGGTGGTTATTCTAGATTACACCAACGTATCACATGTTTCCTTTCTGTTTTACTATGACATGCTATTTTTGTACCTTGTTACATCCTTCTGAGGACCTGGTTCCCTTCCAGGCATAGGCGAGGAGGATTACCCGGAGGAGTACAGACCGGGTGTATATCCAAGAGCAGGACTTATAGCAGAGGACGAGATCCTTCCCGAGGAATTCACTTGATCACCGGTAGTGACTTCACCTTGGATCCGGTATCATTATCTAGTTAGCAGATATCGGTCCTAGTTATCTTATTGCTTCCTTTCATTCAGTACTTGTATTAGTGGGTTTATCCCCATGTAACTATATCCGGTTTGTATTATGATACATTTCCAAACTTATTTTTCTTTCTGCACATTAGTATACTTGTTTTCTCTATGTGTTTCATATTCTTATATCTGTGGATGAGATTAGTTACATTACTTATGTTTAATGTTGGGTTATACATTGAACTTTACAGCTTAGGTGCACTCCAACGGGTCTATTAGATTGGGAAGTCCATCGGAGTGTACCCGCTGGCCAATGCCACATGGCTCAGTTTCTTATATTTGGAACTGGAGCGTGACAAAAAATCCTTCTAGAGTTTTATTTGATTCGATTGCTGCACATAGTTTCATATCAAATGATTTTTCCAAAGAAAATAGACTATGTATAATATTGTTAGACATAGATCTTAGTGTTAGTACTCTATTAAGAGTGGATAATCTGCTAGCTTAATTTATAGGGATGGTTATATTTGCATTAGTGGTAGAAAGTTGTCTTTAAATGTAATAGTGATTAAAATTAAAGAGCATAATATTATTCTTATGATGGACTGGCTCGGTGCGTCATACGATGATCGACTACACGAAGAAGAGAGTTGTGTTTTATTAACCCGGGGAAACTAAATTCTCCTAATCGTGTGGTTCCATATCAGGATCAGCAATGGTGACATCGACAGTGACGACTCTGCGCATAATGTATTCTAATTATGATGGGTAGTTATCTTTTGTTCGAGACACTCAGAAGAAAGGTGTAGACTCGAATTGGACCAAGGTCATAATAGATTTTCTGGATGTGTTTCCATATGAAGTACCTGGAATATCACTGGATAAAAGATAGAATTCACCCTCGATACTTTTCCAAATACTTGTCCGATATCCAAAGCTCCATACAGGATGTCACATATAGAACTAAAAGAACATAAAGTTCAATTACAAGAATTATTTGATCATGGATACATTCGCCCTAACGTTTCTCTGTGGGAAGCTACATTACTGTTTGTGAAGAAGAAAGATGGATTAATGGGACTATGTATTGACTACTGGGAGCTGAACAAAGTTAGAATTAGGAACTGATGCCCGTTGTCGAGAATTGATGATCTGTTCAACTACATAGAGCGACAATATTTTTGAAGATAGATCTTCATTTAGGCTACCTCTAATTGAAGATCAAGCTGGAGGATGTGCCAAAGTCGATGTTTCTCACAAGATATAAATACTATAAGTTTCTGGTTATTCCATTTGTTTGACAAATGTCCCAGCTACTTTCATGGACATAATAAACAAAGTCATGATGAACACAGTATTTCGACCCTTACTAGACAAGTCTGTGGTTGTGTTCATCGATAATATCTTAATATACTCTAAAGGCAAAGAAGACCATGCAGAACACTTATGAATTATACTTCAGACTTTACGAGAACACCAACTATATGCAAAGCTAAGCAAATATGAATTTTGGATGAGTAGTGTCACGCCCCGATCCCGTGGAATCGATAGTCGTCCCCCGGGCGTGACCGCCGTGCGGGCCTAGGTTGCGCACCGCACAAGGCTAAGTATTTTTGTTTCGCATAGCGAGCACATATTCAGAGTACGCAGATAATTGAAACACATATTGAAACATGGAAAAGTTCTCTTTTATTGATAATATGAACATCTATTACAAACTCCTTGAACTGAGTCATAAGGATTGCCTCTATGGGCTTACAAAAGTGTTGACACAAAATGAGATAGCAGTCCTTTACATTACATCCTTTACTAAACTCAAAATATAAGACCTTGCGTCAGAACGACTGCCTTGCCACGAAGTTGCATGGTTACTTGGTGGCTAGCTTCTTCTTCAAAATGCTTCTTCAAAAGGTTGGCACGGTCGAGGCGTGCCTACAGCTTGGACTGGATTGGGGGTTTATCTCCTGTTCCTCGCTCGGCTCTCCTTAGCACGGGGAACCTGTTTCAACGAGGGTCAGTACATCAAAACGTACTGGTGAAGGCAAGCTAACCCAACTATACCAATCAACACGTTGTTTTAATGAAGCATGCATATTTATGGGTTTCTATCTTGCCTTAGTTCATTTTTACAGCAAGAATTAGATATGGAAATCAATAAAATAACCTGCCACCGCTCGGTGACATTTACCTGCCCGTCTGAACCACCTGCATAATACTTACCTTGCCTTCCCTGCCAAGAAGACACAAGTTAGTAGCAACAAGTTTAAATATACCAGGGGGATTACTGGCACGTTACCATAATGGACGGGCTAGTCTCAGTATGGAGTACCGTGCGACGCATAGATCAGGACGTCCCAAGGCATTCCGTCCTATAGCAGGCGACTATCATGAGTTCCGTCCGGATCGGATCGGTGCCGGTGCCCCAGCGACCGTCCGCAGGAACTAAGACCTTGTGCACAAGTTGTCCGTGATTAACGCAGTACACTAAGTTAGCATCGATGCAAATCAGGGCGTATCAGGAGCATGGCAGTAACAGGCAAGATTTATTTTAGCATAGTCTTCCTGTTGAGTTATTGCTTTGAAAATGAGTTCTATACATAGCATAGTTTTAAGAAGAAATATACATTCTAACTTATATTTATGCATATGATGAACATTCCGAACGAGCAAGCATATAAGTAAGTAACCGTTCACGAGTTTCATTTGACAAGCAATATTTCCCAAGTCTATTCCCTTATTATCTTGATATCTTTTAGTTATTTACTTGGTATCGTTTGATCGGGCAAAGCACGAACACAAGATTTAGATGTGAAGACTAGCAAGTAGGGCTAGATAATCGGGTTGGTAGCCACTCACTTTGGTAGTTGGAAGGAAAAGGAAAGAAGTGCTTTAGGAGTCCGCTCGAGCGACGCCTACAACTGGTTCACCTATATTGACACGAACAGCTGATCAGTACTTCTTCCTCTCTTTCCCTTATCGGAATTGAAGTGCAGTCCTAAGAACGAAAGCAATGAAATCCATCGAAACCGTTCAAGAAAACCCAAGCAAATCCGAAAACTAACTCAAGGCACGAAAGCAACAAGCGACAGCGAAAACTAGGCAACAAAGAATGCAGCGGAGAGGTCCCTCCTGACTCTGCCGCTAAGTCGATCCTTGGGGCACGGTCCACTGAATATGGGAATCGATTCTGAAGAGACAAATCCATAACGAGGATGAGTTCTTGATTCAATCTATCCCGATCGAACGATACCGTCTAGTATTTTTTAGTCGTGCTCCCCGAATAGGGGGAACGGGACACCACATCCTACCCAACTAATTAGAAGTTTCGTCCCAAAACTTAAGGAATAAAACCTACCACTAGGAAATAATAAGGAGAACCGTTCCCTCATTTTAGATTCGAGCTCCCAAGTAGATTCTTCGACAGAGTGATTCTGCCAAAGCACGCGCACTAGAGGAACCGAACGGGTCCGAAGCAGCTTTTCTTTTCTATCCAAAATTTGGACCGGCTGTTCTACATACGTCAAGTCGGACTGAAGGTTCAGTTGTCCCAGGTCAACCACGTGGCTTGGATCGTACACATATTTTCTAAGTTGGGAAACATGGAATATATCATGTACGTCAGCTAGGGATGGTGGTAGGGCGATCTGATAAGCAACTGAAGCAACCCGCTTTAGTATTTCGAACGGGTCGACAAATCGTGGACTTAGCTTTCCCTTCGCTCCGAACCTGCTGACCCCTCGCATGGGCGAGACCTTGAGGAATACCCGGTCACCTACTTGAAACTCTAGCGGTCTCCGATGAACATCCGCATAGCTCTTCTGACGACTTTGAGCTATCTTTAATCTGTCCCGAATCAGCCGAACCTTCTGGACGGTCTGCTCCACGAGCTCAGGGCCAAGTACTTGCCGCTCCCCGACTTCGTCCTAACAGATAGGAGATCTACACTTCCGCCCGTATAACGCCTCATACGGCACCATTTGAATGCTTGATTGATAACTATTGTTGTAAGCAAATTCGGCTAGAGGTAGATGAAGGTCCCAACTAGTCTTCGTGTCCAAGGCGTAGAGTCGCAGCATGTCTTCGAGGATCTGGTTGACGCGCTCTGTTTGGCCATCGGTCTGTGGATGGTAGGCGGAGCTGAATTTCAACTTCGTCCCCATTGCTGACTGCAGGCTTCCCCAGAAACTTGATATGAATCGACCATCTCGATCGGAGACTATGGTTACGGGCACGCCGTGGAGTCGGACGATTTCGTTGAGATATATCTGAGCCAGGCGGTCGGCACTCCAAGTAGATTTGATAGGCAGAAAGTGAGCTGACTTGGTGAGTCGATCGACGATAACCCAGACTGCATCATGTCCCCGTTGCGTCCTCGGCAAGCCAACAATAAAGTCCATCGTTATATCATCCCATTTCCACTCCGGAATAGCAAGGTTCTGAAGCTCTCCGCCTGGTTTCTGGTGTTCGGCCTTTACTCGTTGACAAGCCATGCAATGCGACACAAACTGTGCCACATCCCGTTTTAAGTCGTGCCACCAAAACGTCGTGCGAAGATCCCGATACATCTTAGTGCTACCCGGATGAGAAGTATAACTAGCATAGTGAGCTTTCGTGAGTATCTCTTGTCTGAGGGCCGCGTCGTTCGGAACACATAGTCTTCCCTTTACTCGAAGCATCCCATCCGTGCTTACCGCAAAGTCGGATGCCTTTTCTGCCAAGATGAGGGCATGAATCTTCTGTAGGAACGGGTTGTCCTTCTGAGCGGCCTTCACTTTGTGTAACAAGTCGGGCTCGAGGCGCAGTTGAGCTACTTGCGCCCACTTCTTATATCTTATTTTTAGTGTAATACCCAGTGATTCCAGATCTCGGTGCAGCCTATCATCAATAACCAAACTCCCTACAAACACTCGACTCAACGCGTCAGCTACTACGTTTCCCTTTCCAGGCGTGTATCTGATCGTGAGATCGAAGTCGCTGAGGAGTTCAAGCCATCGCTGCTGCCGAAGATTCAAATCCTTTTGAGTGTACAAGTATTTCAAGCTTTTATGGTCCGTATAGATTTCACACGGTACACCATAAAGATAGTGACGCCACAGCTTCAATGCAAACACTACCGCGGCAAGTTCGAGATCATGCGTTGGGTAGTTCTGCTCGTGAGGCTTTAGCTGTCTAGACGCGTAGGCTATCACCTTATCGCGCTGCATCAGGACATATCCTAGACCCTTTCCTGAGGCATCACTATATATTTTAAAGTCATCCGGTCCGTTCGGCAGAGTAAGAATTGGGGCAGAGATGAGGCGCTGCTTTAACTCCGTAAATGAAGCTTCACAGTCCTCTGTCCAAGTAAACTTAGCACCCTTTCGTGTCAACTGAGTCAAGGGTGAAGCGATTCTAGCAAAATTTTGTATAAATCTCCGGTAGTACCCTGTCAGACCAAGGAAACTTCGGATGTCGCTAGCTGACTTCGGTCGTTTCTACTGCGTGATTGCTTCTATCTTCTTCGGATCAACTAAGATGCCTTCCGAGGAGATAATATGCCCCAAAAATGAGATACTGTCCAGCCAAAATTCTGATTTGCTTAATTTGGCATACAACTTGTGGTCTCAAAGGGTTTGCAGCACCATCCGCAGGTGTCCTGCGTGCTCATCCCTAGTCTTCGAGTACACTAAGATGTCATCGATAAACACCACCACGAATTTATCGATGAAGGGCCTAAAGACACGGTTCATCATATCCATGAATGCAGCAGGGGCATTCATCAGTCCAAACGGCATCACGGAAAACTCGTAATGGCCGTAGCGGGTTCTGAAAGCAGTCTTGGGCACGTCTTCTGGCTTAATCTTCAGCTGGTGGTAACCCGAGCGAAGATCAATCTTAGAAAACATCGTTGCCCCTTGATCAAACAAGTCGTCTATCCGTGGCAGAGGATATTTGTTTCTGATTGTGACCTTGTTTAATTCCCTATAATCTATGCAGAGGCGTAGAGTTTCGTCCTTTTTCTTCACAAAGAGCACAGGAGCGCCGCAAGGAGACACGCTCGGACGGATGAACCCACGATCAAGTAATTCTTGGAGTTGGCACTTTAATTCATTCAGCTCTGCAGGTGCCATTCTGTACGGAGGCTTGGAAATCGGCTGTGTATTTGGAAATGTGTCGATAGTGAATTCAATCTCTCGGTCTGGCGGCATACCGGGTAGTTCGCTCGGGAACACATCGGGGAACTCTGCCTCAACGGAAATTGACTCGACGTTTGCGTAGTCCTGCCGTGTGTCCCGAACCGATGCTAGGAATCCCTCGCAGCTGTGTAGAGCATTCGTCGAGCAGATTTTACCGAAATCACCATGCAGGCCCTGGTCGCATTGTTCGCTGGACTACTGGTGTAACAGAACACGGCTTCTCCGGGCAGACGGAAAACGACTCGCTTCTCTGCACACTCAATAGTTGCTGCGCACGCGCTTAGCCAGTCCATTCCCAAAATGATATCATAGTCCCGTACATCAAGAACTAAAACATCAAGTGACAGCTTCCTCTCCCCAATACAGATATAACCGCCTAGGCATGCTGAACAGACAGGAATTTTTGTACCAGATGGGGTGCTAACGCTTAAATCTAAATGCAACGGAGTCATTTCAACATTGTTCTCTGTGGCAAAATTTGTAGAAATAAAGCTATGGGTTGCACCTGAATCAAATAGAACGCGAGCAGGTATATTATTGAAAAGTAAGGTACCTGACACGACGGTATCCGAAGCTAGAGCTTCTTCCCGTGTCATGGTGTAGACTCGGCCTTGAGCTTGATTACGCCCTGGCTGAGGCGCCGCTCGATTTGCCTGAGGAGCCGGAGTCTAATCTGGTTGTGGCGGTGGACGACGCGGACAGCTGCTAATCTGATGGCCTGGATCGCCGCAACGGAGGCAAGTCCCAAGCTTGCGGCGACAATCTTTTTCGATATTCCCTGGCTTCCTGCAAAAGTTGCAGGTCTTGCTGGTATCTCCACGCTGTTTACCGCCGTTATTTGGATGCTTTGCAGTGTTGTTTCCTCTATCATTGCCTTGGCATTTGTGATTGAAAGTTTGCACAGCGCCGGCAGCAATGTGAGGATACTGCGGTTCCAGGGAGAGGGCATGGTTTAAGACTTCCCTCATCGTCTGATACTGCGGAACGGCTACGTGCCCGTGGATGCCAGGACGTAGCCCCCCTTCGAATCGTCTGGCATGACTCGCTGCATCCGGTAGATAAGCGGTAGCAAATTTGGCCAGTTTATTAAATTCTGCCGAGTATTGCTTCACCGTCATGCTGCCCTGCCGGAGTTGAACGAAATCGTTTTCCCGTTGACGTCGTAGTGGTGGGGGTATAAACTCCCCCTCGAACGCGGCACGAAAAGTCGTCCACGCGATCGCCTCCTCTCCATGGCCAAGTTGAAGAGATCGTCGATGCACGTCCCACCAGTCGTGCGCGTTGAGGCGAAGCAATAGTTGGGCACAGGTGACGCGCTTGTCTTCCGGCACTTCTAGGAGAGAAAAATGATCTTCAAGCTCGGCGAGCCAATCTAGAGCCACGATCGGGTCCTCAGTCCCATTAAACGGCGTGTTGCAGACCTTCTTGAAGTTGCCAAAGGGGAAGGCAGTCACTTCCCTCGTCCTTGGCGCTAGCGGTGGTTTGACTTCAAGCACTGGCTGCTCCACTGGTGTAGCTGTCGTTGGGGCAGAATGGTTGGAGGCCAGGGTCTGAACAAGCTGCTGCAGGGTATCTACCTGCTTTTGTTGGACTGAGAGCCGGGCCTCTAGGTTGCTCTCGAACTTGGCTTGGCGGGCATCATCCCTCTGTCGTTGCTCCGTGAACATTTGCATCACATGCTGAAGGGAATCTGATCGAGACATGCCCCATTGGCTCCGAGAGCTTCCTGAAGTTCCGAAACTGCTCACCTGAGTCCTTGTCTCGCCTGGCGCCAGCGCTGATGGTTGCGCTTGTGTCGTTCCTTGAAAGGAAGGTAAATTACATCAGGATCATAATGTATTATGGACTTATTGCATGAACGTATCTCATTTTGGCCTTAACGAGTTCAGGAGTTCGCACAGGAATTTATCGTTAAGGGAACTTTTCCAGTTCAAGTCAAAGGAACTTTGAAGCTGTGCTCTGATACCAACATGTCACGCCCCGATCCCGTTGAATCGATAGTCGTCCCCCGGGCATGACCGCCGTGCGGGCCTAGGTTGCGTACCGCACAAGGCTAAGTATTTTTGTTTCGCATAGCGAGCACATATTCAGAGTACGCAGATAATTGAAACATGGAAAAGTTCTCTTTTATTGATAATATGAACATCTATTACAAACTCCTTGAACTGAGTCATAAGGATTGCCTCTATGGGCTTACAAAAGTGTTGACACAAAATGAGATAGCAGTCCTTTACATTACATCCTTTACTAAACTCAAAATATAAGACCTTGCGTCAGAACGACTGCCTTGCCACGAAGTTGCATGGTTACTTGGTGGCTAGCTTCTTCTTCAAAATGCTTCTTCAAAAGGTTGGCACGGTCGAGGCGTGCCTACAGCTTGGACTGGATTGGGGGTTTGTCTCCTGCTCCTCGCTCGGCTCTCCTTAGCGCGGGGAACCTATTTCAACGAGGGTCAGTACATCGAAACGTACTGGTGAAAGCAAGCTAACCCAACTATACCAATCAATACGTTGTTTTAATAAAGCATGCATATTTGTGGGTTTCTATCTTGCCTTAGTTCATTTTTACAGCAAGAATTAGATATGGAAATCAATGAAATAACCTGCCACCGCTCGGTGACATTTACCTGTCCGTCTGAACCACCTGCATAATACTTACCTTGCCTTCCCTGCCAAGAAGACACAAGTTAGTAGCAACAGGTTTAAATATACCAGGGGGATCACTGGCACGTTGCCATAATGGACGAGCTAGTCTCAGTACGGAGTATCGTGCGATGCATAGATCAGGATGTCCCAAGGCATTCCGTCCTATAGCAGGCGACTATCATGAGTTCCGTCCGGATTGGATCGGTGCCGGTGCCCCAGCGACCGTCCGCAGGAACTAAGACCTTGTGCACAAGTTGTCCGTGATCAACGCAGTATACTAAGTTAGCATCGAGGCAAATCAGGGCGTATCAGGAGCATGGTAGTAACAGGCAAGATTTATTTTAGCATAGTCTTCCTGTTGAGTTATTGCTTTGAAAATGAGTTCTATACATAGCACAGTTTTAAGAAGAAATATACATTCTAACTTATATTTATGCATATGATGAATATTCCGAACGAGCAAGCATATAAGTAAGTAACCGTTCACGAGTTTCATTTGACAAGCAATATTTCCCAAGTCTATTCCCTTATTATCTTGATATCTTTTAGTTATTTACTTGGTATCGTTTGATCGGGCAAAGCACGAACACAAGATTTAGATGTGAAGACTAGCAAGTAGGACTAGCTAATCGGGTTGGTAGCCACTCACTTTGGTAGTTGGAAGGAAAAGGAAAGAAGTGCTTTAGGAGTCCGCTCGAGCGACGCCTACAGCTGGTTCACCTGTATTGACACGAACAGCTGATCAGTACTTCTTCCTCTCTTTCCCTTATCGGAATTGAAGTACAGTCCTAAGAACGAAAGCAATGAAATCCATCGAAACCGTTCAAGAAAACCCAAGCAAATCCGAAAACCAACTCAAGGCACGAAAGCAACAAGCGACAGCGAAAACTAGGCAACAAAGAATGCAGCGGAGAGGTCCCTCCTGACTCTGCCGCTAAGTCGATCCTTGGGACACGGTCCACTGAATATGAGAATCGATTCCGAAGAGACAAATCCATAATGAGGATGAGTTCTTGATTCAATCTATCCCGATCGAACGATACCGTCTAGTATTTCTTAGCCGCGCTCCCCGAATAGGGGGAACGGGGCACCACAAGTAGCATATTATTTTCTTGGACATGTTATCGTGGCAGGAGGTGACAATGTTGACCCAAAGAATATTGAAGAAATTATAGTTTGGATGCAACCCACATTGACAAAAAAAATCGAAGTTTTCTTGGCTTGGCAACTACTACCAGAGATTCGTAAAAGATTTTTCAAAGATTGAATCACGTCTAACTCACCTAACCTATAAGGCATTAGAAATAAAATGGACGGACGAATGCGAAACTAGCTTCCAGGAGTTAAAGTGGCGGCTCATTTTGACTCTAATTCTTGCACTTCTGAAAGGAACAAAGGGATTTCAGATCTTTGGCGATTCATCGGGACTTAGCTTAGGATGTGTGCTCATGAAATATAGGAAGGTAATATTTGTTGCCTCAAGACAACTAAAGCAACACGAGAAGAACTATCTCACACATGATCTAGAACTAGCAGTGATTGTGTTTGAGTTAAAATTATGGAGGCACTATCTCTATGGCATGGCTTACGAAATTTTTACCAACCACAAGAGTCTCGAGTACATATTTACTCAGAAAGAGATAAATATGCACAAAAGGCGTTGGTTGGAATTAATTTAACTTTATGACTTGACAATTGCATACACAACAGGAAAGGGAAACGTAATGGAGGATGCTCTAAGTCAAAAGTTTGTGGGGTTGCTTATAATAGCAAGCAAGGTATTGCAAGATTTAGAAGACATTGGTATCGAATTTTGAGTTTAAACCTAGGGGTAGCAACTTGCTCAGCTACAACTAGAGGTGAGCTACAAGAAAAGACAAAGACCGCGTAAAAAGATGACCTATTTTTGTAGAAGATACATTAGTTAATTTCAACAGGAAAGGCAACTGATTTTGTGGAGAACAAAGATGGAATATTATGACTGAAGGAAAGATTATGCGTTCCTAAAATGAAGGACTCAAAAAGGAGATACTAACAAAAGTTTATTAGCGAGGTACTCCTTACATCTAGGAAGAACGAAGATGTATAAGGACATACATATAATATTTTGGTGGCACGACATGAAGAAGAAAGTTGCTCTCTTTGTGTCATAATATTTGGCTTATCAAATAATGAATGAGGAACACTAAAGTCACGATCCGCATTCGGTGTAGGGGTACGAGTAGGTGAGCAACGCCCAGCCTACGTCGTGACAATGATGTAGAATGCTGTCTAGGACAACCATACTATCTAACATCTCACACAATATATATAAGGTACCTGCCATGCCATCTCAAGTCCAAAAAGGGAACAATGATATATGATAATGATAATCATTACTCAATCATAATATAAAACTAATGGAAGATAAGAGGCACGCTATGGAATAGAAGAAAAGAAATACAGAGTTGCCATACATCACAAGTCCAAGTCCAATAGTTTAATCTCAACCCAAAAGATCTCAAATATATTACATGTCATAAAGTCTAGCTACGATCAAATACCACATCATAATGAATGATCTAAAACTCTCCAACTGGTGGTACTATATCAAGAGGCTCTATGGTGCAATCTCAACGGCCTCACCATCTTGTGGCCCATAGCAGGTGGGACACATATGCTCTAACCAATCATCTGAAAAATATATCTAGTCATGATTAGAGCAAAGTACAACCTAATAGAATTTTCAAGTTAATTGATAATGACTATAAACAGAAATAGAGAATGTAATACAAAACGAGAAGCAATGTACAATATTATACTATGGCAGAAAAAGACAAATAATCTGGAGCAATAAGGTATAAACTGATCACAATAAAATAGAATAAAAGTAATAAACTAGAATATAGAGAAGAACTGTAACTACACTAAGTGTTTGAAATACTAGTTAGATATGTGATTGGCTTGGGTTATCAAGATCTACTAACACGATCAATAAAACAATGATCAGTATAATTGGCTGTTATATACAAGGAACACTATCATTTAAGATTGACTGTTGTCTATAAGGAACACAATCATTTAAGATTGGTTGTTGTCTATGGAGTAACACAATCATACGTGAGGTGTATGATTGGCTGTTGTCTATATGATGCAATACAATGCTTAAGGTTTTGATCATATATCTATCTAGCACTTCCCCTGCCCCAACCAATACTCATGGATCCGATCATGACACGTCACGAACACGAATATAATATGAGTACATGAATAACATGAATGTACACGAATGAACACGAGCACAAGAAATACCTGATGCACACGATAAAGTACATGCGATAGGAATATCCGGAGTACACGATAATGGGATAACATCTCCTAACATTATCCATATAGTACCAGTCCGTGTAACCACTGTGTCAGAATCAAGTAAAATATTTTTAAATACTTGTATTATAGTAATTATCAAATAATAAAAACTATCAGAGAATATACTCGCCTCTGGTCCTAAGCAACAGGTACGACTCGGTGTCTTAGATGGTGTCACCCACACCTATATATGAATGGCATATCAAATGGGTGAAAAGAATGATAAATGAGCTATAAATGCACTAAATATGATTTCTAGGTCAATACTAGGTCTTGGTTAGGTCCTAAGCTAATATCTAGCTATACTAGGTCATTACCTTAGTATATAAGTAATACCTTAACTAATATCTATTAACTTAATACCCTGGCCTATGTACAATACCTTAGTTACTGATATATATACTAGCTAATTATCACTGGTACTTAGTTTACTTTAAGTATTTATAGTACCAAATTCATATATCTATAGATATAAAGCTAATACCTTAGCATACCCATCCTAAAACCTTAATTCAAGCTACCCTCTAGTATCTTTAACTTAATTCTCTCACACTTACCTTACCCTTACACTTCACCCTCACTACAACCCTCATACTCCACTTACACATATCCCATGCCTACACCTCACACATAATATACACTCACACACATATAGGTATATTTACACTTCCTCACACACTTCACAACCAAGCCCTCACTGACTTGGTATCACTAATATCCATACTTTATCTGTTAGCTCTCTTTGGTATTAACTTGGTATCAGTACCTTAGCTAATACAGCTCTATAACTTCAATCCTCTACCCCATTTACCTACTGCACAAATAAGGTACTGATACACTATATCAGTTATCAAATACTTCACTACTCGAGTTATCACTGATATCATATCTTGATGTTAACAGATACATTAACCACTTGCACCTTGCTCTTAATCCTTCATACCCTACACCACTGTTATTGCTGCTTCTATTCATTTTGGAACAAAATATATAACATCCACCCTTGCATATTACATACACAGGTACACCACTAACCTCACAGACTCTCCCCCTCTATAACAGATTACCCGAGCCACTACTGTTGTGTTCAACAACAACCCAGTCATCCCGTACCCCCAACTCTAGTGTCAATTAACCCCAATTACTTCCTATTGATATTGTTGCTGAATGCAAACTAATGCAGCAGTCTTCTCACATTACTACCAACTGCAGTGAACACGACAACCCAACTGAGCCTCCACTCCTCACTGACACTCATATAACACAATCATACATATATGTATATATACATAAAGCTAATACTAAATATATATAATGCTCCATATTTACATACATATAACACACACACACACACACTCACTTGTATATATATATATATACTAATCTGAATATCTATACTAATATATACTACTAGACATTACACCAAACACTTGTGGTACACAAGGGTGATACACTATGATACGCTCATGATACGCTCTCCAAACTCCACAAACTCTACCCAAAGCCTACAATCATATCAATTACACATATAAACAACTAATACAACTAATTACAATAGAAATTTAAGAGTAATTACACTACTATGCACAAATCTTCCAAAATGAGTCCCCATATCATAACGTATCCCAAAATACCATGATATGGCCTACTTGTATCCATTTATGGACACGTATCTAGTCTCACACCACTAATTTAAATCTAATTAGACCTAATTAATCTCATGACACACACTTAATGCATTAATCTCGTAATTTTCCCTAATTGGCCATAAATTACTATGTAAAAGTCACAATACAAGCCATATGAACCTAGTTCTTGTTCCTATGGGTAGCCCTAAGCCAAGAAAGAGTTTTTAATGGTCAAATGCATGATTTAGAACTCAAAGTAGAAGAAAATTCAGATCTATACCTATTGGGAGATAGATTTTTAATGAAATGCTCAAATGGACACGATCCGGACATAAGCTCTTCACCAATGCTCCTTCTCCAAGTGCTCCTTACAACTCCAAGCTCCAATGTTCTTCAATTGGTGGGAATGAGATGGAATGATAATGAATTTGGAAGAAATTTGGTAGAGGGATGAAGTGAATTGAGGATGAATCAAATTGGGGATCTAGAATGAATGAATTAATGAAGTGGAGAGAGAGAGAGAGAGAGAGAGAGAGAGAGAGCGCCCTATAAATCTGGCCGTCCCCTTCTCTCCTCTCCCAAGCAACATGTAAGGTCCAAAATACCCTCCACTAATTACTCACGAAGGGCATTTAACTAGAAGGGTTAATTATGGAAGCTTCTAACACTAATGGTGGCTAATTCTATTCTCCTAATTAATGAAAATGATGAGTCTAATGGGCCTAGCCCAAATGTTGGGTTCAATATGTCATGCCAAGCCTAAGTTGGTCCACTAGTGTCAAGTCCAAAATACTAGGCTAGCCTACTAACTATAAAATAAATAACACAAAGCACAATATTAAATAATAGCACACTAATTAATATTAACCACTAAAAATAAAATTAAATGCAAAAATGACAAAAATACTCCTATCCAAAAATGTAGGGGTGACAATCCTACCCTCCTAAGAAAAATTTCGTCCTCAAAATTTAAAGATGATCGTACCCCTCTCTAGGTCACACCCCCAGTCCAATCTAAAGTCATGCAAGCATGCAAATTAAAGAATCACTAATTATGTCAACATGTATGGGGTTGGTCTCCGTCTATTATTGTGTTGAAGTCGCTGTTAAGGTTATTCTACTAACTACACTAAATATTTCACAAAGCAACTACAAGGTACTAAGGAAGCAATCAAATCAAATAGATGGAAAATGACAGGAAGAAAGAACCAAACTTGCTAACCCATCACCTGTAGCATCGGCCTCCTCGACCGTCATCGCAAATTGTAAAACCCCTATTTCTAAAAACCGTATTTATTATTTTTTATTTTTATTAATAATTTAAATATAGTATTTAGTGGCTAAATAGGAGAAATAGATTTTTAATAATTTTTATGTTAGGTGTTCGGGCACTTAGATGACTTATGGGACCATCAGGATTTTTCGAAATTTATTCCATGTAGGAGACCCCTTGAGCAGTTGCTAGCCTAATGCTGTGTATTATTCTAAAATAGAATTTTTCTATGAGAATATATATTATATATATATACAAATATATATAATATATATATACTAATAGGAAAAGAAAGGATTAAGAAAAGATTAAGTAAAAGAAAGTATTAAATAAGTAACTAACTAGGTATAATAATAATAATAATAATAATAATAATAATAATAATAATATTAACAATAACAACCAAACTACTCTACTACAGCAACTTAGCATTACACGTTAGCCTTTAGCCTTAGCATTGCCTTGGCCGCCCATTGCTTTAGCCTTAGCAGCATGTGCTAAGGACCCGCCTCCTATTTGCTATCCCTTAGCAATTAACTATGCCAGGAACCCGCCCCTATTCAGCGGCTTCAACCCGCTCCAATCCAACCCTCTCACTTTCCTTAGTATATATATATATATATATATATATATTAACTCTCAAAAAAAAAAAAAATCCTAACCTAAATCTCCAGACCTCCTCTTCCCATCTAGAGCCGTCACCGCAGCCAGAGAAGCCCCACCAAGCCATCCAACCATCCCGTCGACGCCGACCTCGCGAACTGCAGTTTCCCACTCGAGGCACCTTCGCTCCGGCGTAATTTTCCGTCGACTCGCTCGACCAAACGCTGTTCCATTTTCATCGGTATGATCACCCCTTAACCCTCTTCCATAGTTGTTTTATAGCCAACCTCGGAAAACTTGTGCCCCTAGGTGAAAAACAGCGCCCAAGTTGGACGAGCAGACAGAATTCTGGAATCGCAGAATTCCAGAATGACCACCCATATTGCCGAGTTCGTAGCTCCCACCACAGAGATCCGAATTTGGTGATTATTTTTGATACCTGTAGAATTCTTAACCTAGTTTATTTTTTGTTAAATAACCCTATGCTATTAGTTGCTGTGGACATAATTATACTCGTCACAAAACTGCGCGCACCCACTTTTTCCAGAATTCCAAAAGTTGGAAAACGGAGCGCGCCCCGCCAAACGGGACCGCCCCGCCGTGTGCCAAGTGTACCAAATGGTGCATGCAGCGTAACCGGACACGTAAAAATTTGTGGGGACTGATTTGAACGCGTGTGCGGGCCGAAATCAGACCGTATCCGCGGACACACACCGTGTCGCAACTTTTGTGGAACTCGCGCGTATTTTGTGCACGCTTGTCAGATTGCGACGAAACTTGCGCCACTGGACTCGTGGTAACGCGCTGGTCCTGTGACCCAATTTTCACATATTTCTGAGATGGTTGACCAGATCGCCAATTGGCGGACCCCACAGTTGACTTTTTGGACAAAATTGTGTATGGCTCATCAGAATCCACATTTGGATATACCGTTGGGTTCGTATTGACATTTAGAGTTGTTTGACCTATAATTTGTCCCATTTAGAGACTATTACCCTTGGCACACTTTTCGGTGCAAAGTGGGCCACATGTGGACCCCACCTTTACTCGAAATTACCGTTTTGCCCATGTGTCCAAATTGGACGAAAGGGAAGTACTTTCTAGCTATTTTGCTCATTTTGGAAATGTTAGTGATGTTTATTTTAGCATCCGGAGACATTGTTCTGCGGCCATAGCTTTTGGTCCTGTGCGTTTGACTTCTGGACAGTACACCTTGCAGCTTTCTTACCAGGCAAGATACCTTGCCAAATTATTTACAGTACTTTGCATGCTATTTATATTTCTGTTCATTTATTTTATTTCTGTATAGTTCTTGCATGTGTAGTTTTTCTTCAGTCATTACTATGTATTAGATATGTTGACATACACATGGCACATAGTATCATAGAGGACAATCATTAGGCGTATGGACTTTTAACCACTCTGGTAAACCGTAGTATATAGCTCGCACTACGGGCGTGTGTCGCGCTGGTCGCTACCCCCGCGGTATGTCGATTTCTGGAGTCTCGCTGGTCGCTACCCTCGCGGTATGTCGATTTCTGATGTCCATTGACGTGTGTGTGAGTTGTGAGGTAGATCGAGTAGCCTACCCTTGCCCATACGTCGAAAGGTTGTCCTCATTTGCATTCATATAGATTGTCTGGTACAGCGTACTTATTTATTTTCAAATTATATGCATGTTTACTGTGTTCAAGTTGGCTCGTATTTTCTGTATCTTGTTACGTCCCTCTGAGGACCTGGTCCTCTGCCAGGTGTATCTGCTCTTGAGTATTTGCAGGAGTACGGGCCTGGACCTGACGCATTCTTTTCTGTCGAGGAGGTCTTACCTTCTGAGCATCGTTGATTATCTAGCGATGGATTCTTTCGCTGATGCACTTCTGTCTTCATATTATTTTATATTGGAGACTTTATACTCCTCTCTCATTTTAGTTTTGGTTATAGTCATTGGTAGTGGATTTGTCTCCACCCGACTATTATTTTTTGGATATTTCAGACTCCTTATTCTAGTTAGTATTTCTTTTCTATGACTTGTTGTGTGGATGAGATTAGCATATCTGTGACTTGTGACATTATATATACCACATGTGAGTTTATATTCATATTACAACGTACGTATGGGTTATGGTTTCTATATATTGGAGTGTCGTATCCATGCGGCTGGCATGCTTACGTGTTCTAGTCCTACGTATTATTGGGACTGGGGCGTGACACAAATGCCCTGCACTGCCGGAGTGGCTCCCTCTGCGGGGGCTGAGCAAATTGCGGTACCACAGGTGGCCTAACTCCACATCTCTGATCCGGAACTGCACCAGAGGTTATACCATAAGGGTTGGTGGGGAAATCCCTCACACGATGCTCTGAAGATCCATAATACAAGCACACCTTGAGCCTTCTCCTACAGTCCTCCCGAACATGCCCAGACTTCTTACAATAGTTGCAGAAGGGTGCTTGTTGTATATGACCTTGAGGCTATTGTGGGGCCTGATGAACCGGCCTTTGAAACTGATGTGTCTGCGGAGCTGGTGCCCTAACTGGCACAAGATACTGCTGATGCTGATATGCTCTCGGCTGCTAGAAGTGGGGCCGCTTAGCTGGGCCCGCCCGCACTACTACTAGCTCCTCCTGAGGTGTACCTCATCCTCTTGGATCTAAGCTCCAAGTCATCATCGGCTTGCTGTGCCTCCGCTAGAATATCCTCAAAGGTAGCGGTACGATGACCCCTGGTATGGGATTTGATCTCCCTGATCAAACAATTTTGAAATTTTCTGGCTCTCCCTAGGAGATTCTGTCCCTCTACAAATCTGCCTAATCTGCAGAACTCCGCGGCGTACTCGTCCACCGTCATACTCCCTTGGATGAGATCTTGAAACTGGCTCTCTAATGCACTCTGAGCCATATCCAGAAAGAACTTCTCTTTGAAGTGCTCTTTGAAATCTCTCCAAGTCAATCTAGGCGCCGCAATCCTCGGATCTGTGCAAAACTATGTTAGTATTATGTCAGGCGGAGAGATGCAAAATCTTATCAATCCAGAGTGAAAGTGGGATCACATTAAAATAAATTTCATCATGGGTTTGCCGAAGACTCGGTATGAAAATAATGTGTTTGGATCATTATTGATCGATTGGCTAAGTCGAAGATATAATTTCTAATTCACTTCCGCTAAATCCTTCAATGTTATGGGGTGTGTGGTTCCCGAAAGTGGGTTGGATCTGGGAAGAAATGTGCAACTTTGCTGAACTCGCATGAGTTCAACTGTTTGGTTGCCAAGTTTGAAAGTGGAGTTCTTTTTTTTGCTTGATTTGACGTAATACAGTTCATGCCCCCCCCTCTATTTTTTCACTTTTACCTCCCACATTTTGAGAGGAAACTCCTCCGAGGAAGCGAGAAAAGTGTGAGTTCACTTCTGAGAAAAGAGTGGGAAAAGTGAGAGTTCACGCCCAGAGCGCAACGCTGTCTCACTAGTAGGTGGAGACGACAATGGCGGTGACCCGACCCGCTTCATTCGATAGAGAGCGACCTCTCGAAGTCATCGTAGAAAATGCGGTTGAGTGAGGCCTCAACGTAGGCGAGATCTATTCTAGAATAAATAGTGGAATGGTTTTTTTTATTTATTGTTAGAATAAAGGGTGTTTTGAAATTTGGAAAAATATTTTGCACTTGTATGATTGATGTGCTCGACTAATATTAGCTTGTAAAAATATTAAAATAAACATTAATTATATGTCAATTTTTGTTCATTTATGAGAATTTTAGATTAGCTTGTAAAAATATTAAAATAAACATTAATTATATGTCAATTTTTGTTCGTTTATGAAAATTTTAGTTTATATTTTAGAAAATTTACATTCAACAGTTATATGTTAAGTAAAATAATAAGTAATTATTTGATAATTTTTTACATTACAATATTTAGATTTAAATAATAATTATTTATTTATAAAAAATGAAAAAAAATTTGGAGCTTCAATTGCATTTCTTTCAATTCCACCGTACAAACGACATTATTATGAAAATAAAAACTAATGCATGTGCATCGTGTACATGTATTCCAATTCTTTTTACTTTTACATCGATCTTATGATGGATCCAAGATCACTTACCATTTAGCCGGTTCACTTCTTAATGCAACCAATAGAAAGTTTCATGAGCATGAAGTATGCGACCGAAGTGCACACCCCCCTCTAGTGCCTAATCTAATTATCTGAGTTGAGAATAATGAGGTCACTGCTTACACAAAAAATAATCTCATGAGTTCTTAATTTTTCAAACCCATCAATGAGGATCCTTGGATTACATACATATCAGTTCTTAATTTTTTTTAAAAAAATTATAAAAATCTAAACAGAAAATTTAAGTCCACTAAGTCATGTCCCTATTATAAGTTGTTATTTTGATTTCTTATTTGAGTTTCCTCCTGCTTATACGGCTGTCTTCGTGATCTTGAAAACAAACAATTAAAATATACTACAATGCCAGTTACAAAAACATGCCGCTCAAACTTGTTACAGATCAGCAGGACTTGCGTTATTTCCATCCATTCAGCAGCTGGCAACCTTTGGTCGGAGTGAGAGAGTTAAAAAGAAATCGACCACGTGGTCCTTGATAAATATACTTAAAAAAAACTCCAAACTAGTCTAATATTAATACTAGTTCAGTTACAATAAATTTTTACTCGAACTAGTTCAAATTTTACTAGAACTATCTATTTCTCCTCCTCCCTCCTTCCCCACCGTCATCTCTCTCTGATCTCCACGTCAGTCCCAACCACCAGACGCACGCGAGCACAACACGACCGTCGCAGCTGCTTTTGCCGTCACCGTTTCTGCTGCTCAAGGAGGAAAAGGAGGAGGAGGACGACGAGTAGGAGAGAGAAGGAGACGGAGCTGCTCGAGGAACATGAGGAGGAGGAGGAAGACGAGGTGGAGGAGCCAGACGGCCGCCGCCGCTGCTCTTGTCTCCTCCTCCTCCTCCTCCTTCTCCTTCTCCTTCTCCCTCTCCCTCTCCGCCTCCGCTTCCGCCTCCCTCCTTCTCCTCCTCCTCCTCCTCCTCCTCACTTGTCTCGTCTTGCGCAGACATCTTCTCTATTGTCAAAATTTTGACAATTCTATCAATTTGAAGGATTGTCGTCCTAAAGAATCAATATATATTTTTTAGAATTATCAAAATTTTAAAAGTTCTATCAGTTAGTAGAACTGTCAAAAATTTAAGAATTATTTTTATTATCCAATTTTTTTATAGATAATATAAATTTACTATTCTGCAAACTTGATCGCCAAAACAAGTGGTCGCCAAAATCCCAACTGATGGAAATTCCAAAATTCATTAATACCATAGGGTGAAAAAAGGACGTGCCTGCCCTTGTCTTTTCTTAGTAGTGTTTTTTGGCGGTGGGGGTGGCCCCACAAGATGCCACCCCACGCCCTCGCCCACCCCAACTTCGTATCAACATTATACCAAACAAGCAAACATCCAACAAAGCTCATACGCCATTTCAAAATCTCTCTCTCTCTCTCTCTCTCTCTCTCTGCAATTCTATATTTTCTCAGGGTCGTCTATGCAAATTACACTACACACACCTCCCAGAAATCCAGGGTTTCCGCTGACGATTCCTTCCTCTCGCAATTGGACGGTTCGAACGCGCGGAATGCGATCCGATTCCACTGTAATCTCCCTCTCCCCCGATCCGCTCTTGGATTCTTTTGACCCAAATTTGGGATTTTTTGTGTCAATTTTGATGAATTATACTGTTTTTTTTAGTTTAATTATCCCAATTGTAGCTTCTTCTTCTTTTTGGATCCGGACTGTCCAGATCAATCCGCTCTCGCGTTTTTTGATCGATATTTGCGATTTTTCGGTTGAATTATGAGTTAATTTAGATGAACTATACCCTTCTTTTTAGTTGAATTGGTTAAAAAATTGTAGGTAAATTTTTTTAGGATTGGGACTGGCGAAATATTATAACAATTGCTTTACTTGCAAGTTGTGCTGCTGCTTTTTTTTTTTTTTTTGCTCACGAGCAATTCGTGAGCTTTTTTCCGGCGAGACTGACCCCTAAGAGCTTAAAGTTGTGATTTTTAAGCTTCTAATTGGGGGAAGAATTGAAGTTTGTGAGCTAAGCTTGTACGGGAATTCTGAATTCCTCTGCAGTCTTTCTTTCCGTGTGCCATGCCCGTGAGCGCCCAACTGCTTGTTGGCTACTTGGCATTTAATTAACCATTGAACTGGTTGGTTGACTCTGGCATCGGTCTCGCCACATGTCGTCCCTCCGTGACGGAGTATAAATTATGCTGACCTATTCTCGGAACATTTCTTGATTTGGGCATTTAATTGAGCTTTCTTGATTGATTACAAGGTCTTCTTTCTTGGTCTCGCTTACTGTAATTTCCTTTTCCATATGTTTTCTTGTCATTTTTGATTCAATTTTCGATTTGAGTAGTTGTACTTAGCATTGATGAAAAGTAAAATATATTAAATATCGATACAGTTATAGTTGTATTGGTAGGAGTAAATTTGAGGCTGGGATATGGGATGCCTTGTATCCACACCAAGAGATGCTGGGGGGAACAGAAAGAGGCCGGGGAGTGTTGGGGAGTTGGCAGTTCTTGTTCCGGGACTGCGCATCCCTAGGAGCGTGGACGTCTCCCAGCCCTTGGGTGATATCCTGTCGAAGAGTTTGATCGAACGGCTCTCGTCCATGAGGACTCGGATAGTCGTCATGGCTGCGCAAGAGGCGCCTATAGCAATAAAGCTGAGGCGGAAAACGGCTACACAACACGGTTGGTAGAGAACAACCCAAAGGCAGTTGTCGTTTTGGTTGTGTACTAGAAAAGCACAAGAATATGATTCTTTGATGTCTGCAGGTGGTTCTACATTAGCTGATCTTCTTCAGGCCCTTGAAGATTATCTACCAATTCTCCTGGGTTTGGTTAAAGATGGTAATATAGAGAATTTTCTTTTCTTCTTAATACGTAACTTTCAATCCTTTTCGCATCTGCTCCTAAACTATATTTATTCAGTTCCTTTCAACTTTTGACAGTTGCATGAACTATATATTTCACAGGAAGTGAGTTAACAAACAAGGTAGAGTTCGTTTGGACTAATCAGGAGGATGATGCAGAGGTGGTTTTCTTGATAAATAATGCTATTGATTATTCTTAACATGTATTTCCCTGACAAGAAGACGAAGGGCTAATGACTGATCTTGTTTTCTATTTGTACAGGAAACCAGCATAGCAAATGCTTGGTATGAAGTTTTGTCGGTTCTACATTTGATGGCCATGCTATGTTTTTCTGAGGCCAATTTGTTACTTCTTCCTAAAACAGCAAGTGATGGTTATCAGCCCAAGGTCCTGGAAGGTTGGTGTTAAGCACCATTTACATTTTATACTATTTTATACTTTTGATTCTGTTGTACACTAACTAAACTTGAACAACAAATAACATTTTCATTTATGCCCATCTACTGTATCAAAAGGAGTGTTTCTACCTTATGTACCTGTCATCAGTATAGCTACTGTTCAGAGTGATAAACTGAGTATTCAATCTATAGGTTGCATTGAAGTAGGATCCTGAACATTACCTGCACGTCCTTTGCTTACAAGTAGATACTTTTCTCCTCAGTTTAAAATGTATGGTCACTAAGGATTGTTAACATATAGTAGTGATGGTCTTCTTTGCATTTCACACTTTCTCACAGTACCATGCTGACTGCTATGTATGCATTATCTCTTGGATGTACTTGTAGCATGATGATATCTTTGTGTGTGCTTCATTTCAGAGAGTAGAAGAGCTGCAATTGACGTTTTCTTGAAGGCAGCAGGGTACTTAGATTGCGCAATTTCGCATGTGCTTCCGCAAATCCCTTCTGAAGTCAGGTTTGACATATTTGGAGTTCTTTTTCTCAATTAAACTGCTTTTAGCACTTACTTCATGGAATATAGTGAATCTAAAAATACAATTTGTAAACTATCGTTGAAGATGTTTCTCTACAGTTCACTTTTAAGTTAGACTAGTGTACTGACTTCTCTTCTACTAATATTGTAACTTGCAGGCGTTTGCTTCCCATAGATTTAGCTGAAGAAAAGTTACGAGCTCTTAGCATGCAAGCGTTGGGTCAGGTACTGCCTATTTTCTGTCTTTCCTGGTACATTGACATGTGAGTCAAGAGTTATAAGGGCTATCTTCTGACTTACGAAATAGATCAATTACATAGATCCATGTGATCTGCAATTTGGGGATTAAATTTCCTCAAGCATTGGTATAAGACATCTCCTGTGAATTAACGTCAAATTCTGTAACTATTGTGCAATTTGTGATCTTCCCTTGTAGCTGATGATTGATGATACTATTTCAATCACCAAGGTGACGTGCTCTCCAACTCAACCCCCACCGCTGACCCTAACCAACAAGACAGATGCCCCATCACCACTACATCATACAACTCAGGATCGTTCAATCCAGTTTACACTTGTGGCTGATGCTTCTTTCTCTATCCAGAATCCATTTTATTAACATCATTGAAACCCAAGAAAGCATTTCTGCATCTCTCTCTCTCTCTTTCTCTCTCTCTCTCTCTCTCTCAACACCAGTTATGTGCTCTATATCTGTGGTTGGTTGGGTTGGGTGGGCTAGTGGGCAGTATAGGCAAAAATTGCCTGTGATAGATCAAAATCAATCCAATTGAGTTCGAAGTATGGTTAATTTCTTCTTCTTCATATTGTTTGGATGGATCATGGGGTTGGCTAGTTAGGACATATCTAGTAACCTTGTACTCAAGGTTGTAGATATCGAATTCTTGTTGAATTGGGTTATAATTTTCTAAATGTCAGGGGCATATTAATATTTCGGATATCCATATCAGGCTATATAATACACACACAAACAAGTAAACTAAATGTTTTAAAAATTACTTTGAAAAAAAAATTTGGATACCATTATAATCCTAAAATTATGTAAAGTTAAATTCTTATGAAAATAGATGCCTATGATTTCACTATTCTAAAAACATTGATCTAAAAAGTTTATATATGAGGGGGGATCAGGATCTCTGCTCTTAAGCATTTCTGAATATCCCTGAAATAGTAATCATTGGATTGTCTTTTTTAACCGTACAAATTAGTTCAAAATATCGCGAGAAATTGTGTAGTTTAATGATCTAGTCTATATGGTTAAAAAAGACATATCCAATGGTCTCCTATTTCGGGAACATTCGGGAATGATTAAGAGAGAGAGAGAGAGAGAGAGAGAGAGAGAGAGAGAGAGAGAGAGAGAGAGAGAGAGAGAGAGAGAGAGGATTCAGTCGGGATAAGGGGCTATTTTTTTGTCAACTTGCAAGGTTATCGAAAAGCTCTACCCATTAACTTTTTGCAACCCAATTTGGGTTAATGTCTGCTGACATTTCGTTGTGTCATGTTAGGCGATGTTAGTTGGACCCAATGTGGTTTACATATGTAAAAAACGAGAGAAAACTTTTTAATACAAACTTGTGTCATTTGCCTCTGCTGACATGTCAAACGATGTCTACAACCATGCTTGTATTACAAGTTGAAATTCAAGAGGTTACTTTGGATCTCTATGTTCTTGATGTGGGGAAACAACTCCTTATTGGACAGAACAACTGAGAACCACCCAACATCGAGTTTTATTAGTTTATTTGTAATAATCATGCATATCTACAAGCCTTGTTTGAACATTAAGGTATTTTTTTCATTTGTTTTAGATTAGCTTTTCTTTTGTTGCTCCAAGTGTAAGGCTATATATAGCCCCTTTGTAGCCTCCATGAGGATTAACTTTGATATGAAAAACTTTCCTCAAAAGAGTATGCCTCTTTTGATTCTTGATGGACTCCAAGACTTTCGGGGATTCGAGTTGCGCTCGTGGATTTGGGCAACCATCCATGGACCTGGACAACCTCGGAGTTGACTTCAGCCGATGAAGTTATCTCCATCCGGCGACATTTCAGTGGGCGAGCTTCGATAAATTCGTGTCTGCACCGTATCTGCTTCCATTCCGCTCCCACACTTGTGAGGTTCGATCTTTGCGGTCATCCTCCACATTAATTCTTCTGTATTTGTTGATTCTTTTCTTTCCCACTTGGCATCAGTTTACGTGTCACATTGTTTATAATAGTTTATTAACGCCAGTGAACATGTACTTATCAGTTACATGCACGTTTAGGTTTTACCTCGGTTGGAGCTTAACAAGTCTCTTGGAGATGAATTTATTGAAAGATGTAAATAAATGTAATGCGTTTTATGGGCCATGACTATGTAGGTTTATAGAAGAGGACAGATTGTCTTGGTGCTTTAGTGAAAATGGGAATTATGACAGGTTGGAGTGGGAGCTGAAAGTAAGCAACTCCGTTGTTTTTAAATGTATCTCTGAAGGTGACTAGAGCATATAAGTTACAATTTCAGGTTGCTAGGGTTGATTAGTGTTGATATGGTATGTTGGGTGTCATAGTTAAGTATAGTATAAGCACATGGGAATATCCTGAGGACATATTTGGGATGCCAGAATATGTCACAGGATATTCCATTATGAGATTATTGTCATAATGATTGAGATCATTGTATTAATGACTGCAAGGCTATATAATGCCAAAGAGACAATCAATAAAATTATCAACTAATTTCAACATGGTATCAGAGCCAAGTTTCCACAAACCCTAGTCGTCACCAAGCTTCCACAAACCCACAGGAGGATTTCCTAGATCTCCTCCACCGAACTCTTCCATGCCCCCCCTTCTTCCCTTCTCCGCCCTTCGCAGGCCGCCCTTCGCTGTTGCTGTCCCGTCCCGCTACTGCTGCGGCTACTACTGTTGTTGCGGCTGCTGCGACTGCTGCTGCTGCGACGGCAGCTGTGACATGCGTGCTGCCGCCTCCTCCGCACCAGCACGAGACAGTACCTAATAGGGATGCCTAAATCTGAAAAAAGGGGGAACATGTTCGGATCTAGGAGCGGACGACGAGGACGAGCGTGAGTCGTGGAGTGGACGTGACGTGATTGGATAGACGACGCATCGATGGAGGAGATCATCAAGAAGCTAGATTCTGCAGAGGTGGCGACGTTGATGAAGTTGTTGACGATGTAGGCTGGTGAGAACACGACACGAACGTCGCTAGAGTTAAAGCTTCCCTCTATCGATCTGAAATTAGATGGACCAGCCACCTATCTGAGTTGGTCACGGCGGGTGAGAAGAACCCTCGCAGGAAAAAACATGGAGGGGTTCCTGACGGACGAGACGACAGAGCCGGACGAGGGCTCGACAGGACACGATGAGTGGAAGTCCACTCATATGGTGATCTACATCTGGCTTCTCAACTCCTTAGTCCAGTCTATTGCCGCAACAGTAGACGGTATTGAGATGGTGAAAGATGTGTGGGAGAAGTTGAGAAGGACCTATGATGGTGTGGGGAACAACTTACGGGTCTTCCAGATAAATGGGGAGATTGATGACACCGTACAGGGAGAGAAGACGGTGCAGGAGTATGCCACGGAGTTGGATCGTCTGTGGTTGGATTATGATCACTCCTCAGATCGGGCGAGCTGCGGGGACCCTAAGTGTAAGGAGAGACAGGTGTGTCCGCAGGAGAGGACGATGAAGTTCCTCAAAGGGCTGACTGCAGCTTTCGCACAGAGGACGGCCCTACTTCTCCAATATGCAATTCATCTGCATGGATCACCTAAAAGCTCCACAAGCACAAGACTGCGGCTGAAGAAAAGCTCTCAAAGCCCATAACCCTCAGAAACACTCCAATATGCAATTCATCTGCATGGATCACCTAAAAGAGAATACAACAACTAAATCAAGATGCCATAAATTGTCTGATGAAGAAATGACCAAACGGGTTAAGGAAATTCAAGAGATAATAAGAAATGCTTATGGTATTTTCCAAAAACTAGGTCTACCTACCTACCAACTGGTCGTCTAGATTTTATAGCATGTCCCTCATACTCATAGCTTTCTTGGCTGGCTAGGGATCAAGGTTCAAAAACTCGGTATCGGTATCGGACAGTTTGTATGAGTATCCGTATCGGCAGTATCGGCAGTATCGACGGTATCGGATCGGAGTATCGGATTTTTTGGTATCGGCTGTATCGGTAATATTTAAATAATTATTAATAAATTAGTAAAAGAATAGAAAAATAATTTACATATTTATGCATTATTTAAGTGTTTTTTATTTTATTTTTATTATAATTGAATAAAACAATAGTCATCCTTGCTGAATGGTTTACCTGCGATATATAAGAGAGAGAACACTTGCACATCACCAACCCTATATATATATATATATATATATATATATATATATATATATATATAGAGAGAGAGAGAGAGAGAGAGAGAGAGAGAGAGAGAGAGAGAGAGAACACTTGCAGCTGCTGTTCCTTTTCTTTCTTTTTTTCTCTACTGTTTTTTTCTTCTTCTTTTCATTTGACCAAAATCTAAAGACCCTCCCCTCTCCGATGGAAGCAGCGGCAAGACGAAGAAGAAAGGGGTTCTTGGAAGATTACCTTCTAGAAAATGAGGTAAGTTGAGTTCTTGAGAATTTTTTTTAGTAATTTATGTTTTGTGTGTATGTCTGTAGAAGAATTTGCCTTTATTTATAGTTTTTTTTCTAATATTTTGGTTCTTCATTATTGTTCTCTGTTGGATTTGATGTCTGGAATCAATTTCTACTTTTTTTTGGCTTTTTGTAGAACATCTACTTTGTTAAAGTTCCTGTGATGATCTGATCTAATTTTTTCCCGTATCGGCCAGTATCGGCTCGTATCGGCCAGTATCGGCTCGTATCGATCCCGTATCGACCCCTATCGGCCCATATCGGTCCCGTATCGGCCGATACAGTCCGATACCATATTTTTCCTCAATGAATCGGCCGATCCCGATTTTTTTGGACGGTATCGGATCGGCCAAGGCCAGATTCGATCCGATACGGCCGATACGTATCGGTATCGGCCGATACTTATCGGTATCGGCCGATACTTTAAACCTTGCTAGGGATTTGGCATCAAAATATAGGATTGACGTTGAGTCGATAGTTTGTCATAAAATTGTGTGATCTTATATGTTATTATGCTCCATAGCCAACCCCGTTTTTATTGGAGAAGGCTTTCATGATGATGATGATGCTATTAATCATCTTATAATACACGATACGTATCTTACGACATGACACAATATACTACTATTCCTTTAGGTATCAGTAAGATACATTCCTTTAGGTATCAGTAAGATACATATAGACTGATAGATAGTAGTAGTTTTTTACTTGAGTCATGTAATATATACTTAAGAATCTGGGTTCTGGAAGTAGATAAACTTGTAAAGACGAAAAAAATAAAAAAATTATGAAAAATAATATTAAATCATGTTCCTATATGGATTTAGTACTATAGACCTAAACTCCTAGAGAATTGTATCATATGATACACAATATGATATCCAAGCAAACCGATACATGATTCATATCGCGAGTTGACAACCTAGAATATAAGTATTTTAATCCTTAATCTTTGCCACAAGTCTAGAGTTTTGATGCAATGACAGGGACTTGAACATGGTATCAGGACTTACATGGGGTATAAGAGATTCCCACCTGGAGATATGCCACGAATGATGAGACATGTGCTTTATTATTCTGTAGTACATGGAATTTTTTAGAGTTCCTAGGACCCGATGTTGTTGCTTGTCCGTGAGTTTTCACTCTAAAACATCGCCCGAATAAGTCGAGTAAGTGCTACAAGGCCAAGATTCTTGCCAATGGATACACTCGAGACATGTTGTCACCTATTTTGAGATCTTTTTTCCTGTGTGTCGTCTCAACACTCTCTAGGTACTCTTCTCTTCCTTGTGGTTAACGAGGATTGGTTCATGTTTCAGCTTGATGTCAAAGAAGCCTTTTTATATGGTGATCTTACTGAAGAAGTCTGAGATGGTATTAAAGCAACACATGTTCAACTCACCTTTGGGGCAACTTTAAGTTGATTATATAGAATTTATACTACTGCTTGAGTTGAGGGCGTCGCCTAGCACGATATTGTAAGACTTGTTGCTTGGATCCTGAAGTATGCAAGTTTGAGTCATGAAAACAACCTCTCCATATATATGGGGGTAAGGTAGCGTATATCTCAACTCTTCAGACCCCGCACGGAATCCTCGTGGTACTAAGTACGCCCTCTTTTAACCACTGCTTGAGATGGATCCAGCTCTCTGTCCAAAATGGCATCAAACCTATGGTGGCATATTGGAATAATATAAATGTTTAACCCTCAACCCTCTATGCAACTCTAGAGTCTGGGTGCATTTGCAGGGTCGTTAATAAATCACTTTACATTGGGCTCCTGTGACTTAGAATTAATTTCATAATATAGGAATCATGAGTCGTCATACAATGTGCTATTGTGGGAGCTTTAAATAAAGAAAAGATCGAGAAAAGGTAAATGTGAGGTAGATGACGGACGAACTTGACATATTTACTTATTCCACCAAAGGTGTTTTATAATATTTCTAGCAGGTAGCTGACCAGTGTTTTACTTCCATTTTGTTTTCTGATTCTGTATTATGTTACCCATCTTGAATTTGATTATTGAATTTCATGTCAGCAGTCGTGGTCTATGTTGGTAATTTATGTACTTTGCGAGTGATGTGATGGTATCATGGTACCCTGTAAGATTTGGTATGTTTTGGTGCTCATTATCTTATATGTCATCTTAGGGTGTTGATATACAGCTAGGGATGGCTATTGATAGTCCCAAGGCCACATTAGCAGTGAAGAGAAGACTAGCATGTGAAATGGTCAAGTGCTGGCATCAGGTAGTTTGTTTTTCTCTTATTTGATTGGAGTTTACATTCTACAGCACTTGCACCCTGTCTATGTTTTTTTGTCCAACATCAGAGGTGTATCTGTTATTATCAATTGAAGCAAATCAGATGCTGGGTCCTACCTCTTTTCTTGGCTGTACAAAAAATAAAATTTATATTGTTAAAATATACTTTTAACCACACACAAACACACATATAAAGCCGTCCTTGCAAATCCTTGTCTTAGCAACAGAAATCTTTTTCGCTAATTTGCATTTGGTACCTTCCATTATAATGTTTCACAGGTGGTTACCTTGTATTTTATTTAGTAAATCACTACCAAGTCAACGTCTGTTGAATTGAAATTAGAAAAATGATCTTTTTAGGTCTTAACATGTACCGTCTTTCTATATATTATTCCTCTATGTAACCTTTTTCTCCCTCTTCCTTCTATTGGTTTTGCAAATTTCTCCTCTCTCACACCTCCGACAACCCTATTTTTCTTCAAGATATGTAGCCTACAGCATAAATTATCTACGTACCATCTCTATTTGGAGATTAACTAGTTCTAGTCAAGGTTGTAGAATGTGAGATGTTGAAGTCGGATTGGTTTAACTATAGATGTTGGGGACATGCCTTGGACATTTTAAACAGTTGGATATCAATAAATATGTAATAATTTGTATACTGTATAACTATCCTATGGAAATCTAATTTCGAATACAAACATCGAACAATTTAATAGTAACTAATTATAATGTGGAGTATACCTAGTTGGAGTGGAGCTTGGACTTGGACTGGCGGGAGCGGAGCCTGGCCGGCTTGTGTTCAAGCAACAACAACAGATCGAAAGAGGGGAGAGAGGCGGCAACAACAAATCGAGAGGAGAGAGAAGGCAGCCAGAACAGTTGGTTGAGAGAGAGATTAGGGTTGATTTGGGAGTTAGTTATTGGTTATGGGTTTAACCTGTTTTGTAAATCAAATCTGACCCAAAATCACAAGAAATTTGTTTCTTTAATTGTTCGTCGACTTCTGTAAATGACTGTATCGGTCGACATGTTGGAAAAATCCCGAAATATCGCCCAACAACATTTTTACCTTCAAGATGTAATCTTCCAATAGTCTAAGTATTACATACATTTTTCTTGTTCATATCAGCGTCTTTGAAGTCGAGCTTTTTTAGTTCCTGATCTAGTACTTAAAAGAGTTTTTCAGACAAACTAGCTCACTTGCAAATATTACTCGTTCTTGTTGATTTTGTCAGGAATCCATTTCTCGTAGTAGATGGCATCTCCGTAAATAGCTTACTTACTTGGTAGTATGCAAATGGATACTTTGTAATGCATTTCCTCTATGCAGGCCCAAGATAGCATTACACAACTTGCTGCCTCTGATGGTTGGGGGCTAAAGCATCAATTTTTCATTAAGTGGAAATATGTCGAAGCGAAGGTGTGTTGATTATTTGCATTCTGTTTTCCACTATTCATAGGACCTTTATTGATATTGAAATGTAGATAGATGATGTTAAAGATAAGTAGAACATGTATGGTACTTTCCTTATTTGCTTAAAAGACCATTAATCACCAATTTCTGGAAATCCTGAGAAGTGAACGGATTTTATTAACTAGCATTATGTTACATATACTTGACGATGCTGAAGAATATTTTCCATGATATATGCACCACAAAATACAGTGCAACAACCTGGCAAATACATTTTTTGAGAATCTGGCCACAGATAGTAAATAATACTCTTGTGATTTGGTATCCAGGGACGAGTACTAGTACACATGTTTGTCTATATATTTTGAGTTATTGTACTGATTATTTTGTCTATATATATGTTTATTGGAACCAAGAATAGAGATGATGGAGCTAACTGATTCTTCTTTGATAAGTATATATTCAAGTCGATATTCTTGTTGAGAAATACTTGATTATACTAATGAAAGAAGTTCTTCACGAAATGTGTGTTGGTGACATGATCTCCTGTCAAGAAATGCCCTTAAATATCATTTTAAGATGACATCTTCATTTTGAGCTTCTAAAGATGATATTTTTATGGTCTAGGTTTCCTTTAGCTCACAATATAAAGATATTCCAATTGATAGTGTCCTTGTCTTATCACCAGGCTGCTGCTTATTACTATCATGGCATGATCCTTGATGAGGGTAACACAGAGAAATCACATGGAATGGCAGTAGCGGCTCTGCAAGCAGCAGAGGAGTGTCTTAAAGAAAGCAGAAAGGCCTGTGAAGCATTCAATTCCACCCCTCCAACATCAAGGTTTTCTATGGATCCTCTTCCCTTTTGTTCAGCCAAATGATTGTCAATTTTTAAACTTTTCGCTGTCTTCATAATGAATGCAGATCCCTATTATAAAATCATTAGGGGCTTGTAAGTGTAGAGATGCACTAACTACATCATATAGTTAACCAGATCTTTTGGCACTTACATCATAGAGACCTTAGTGGTGGTTAGAAATCCAGTTGGTTGTGGTATGAAATCTAAAATGCATTATGTTGGGACCACATTTGTTAAATATTTTGAACAGAATAGTCCTTGCCAGGCTTATGCCTTTATGTGTCAGTCACTTCTACAGTAAGGACCTATACTTGCCTCGTATAACATCTCAGATCTTGTTTGATGATTCATTCTGTTATTTCTCCCTCCAATCCCTTCCCTTTTTTTTGTTAGTGTACACTCCTCTGAACTGAGACCGGTGCCTTGTACATTATGTTCATCATTAACCATCATTTTCATTATAAAAAAGAAGGGGGGTGTAAAAGGGATTATTATTCTCTGTTTTGTTTACAGGAATCCACCTCCCTGGGGATCTATGAAGTATCTTTCCGAGAAGATCCCAAAAGATGCTTCGAGCAAGGTTCGGATTAACCGGGATCTCTACAACCATGAAAGGTAAATTTAGTATACTTGGACTCACTGTTCGGCGGTCTAGGTGGCTCCTAGGCGCCTGGTGCCCGCCCGGCGCCCGCCTAGGCACGTCCGCCCAGTCCCTCCGACGACCGACTGTGCATATTTTGGAGTTTTATGAACTTTTTTCTGCAATTTTCAGTATGTTTTTTGGAACCGTCTTTATCTAGTCGGCCGCCTAGGTGGACTAGGCGCTAGGCGTCGGGTGCCTGTGAGACTAGCACCTAGCGCTTTTCACAACCTTGCTTGGACTTTGCCCTTTTAAGTCTTTAAGATCTCTTCATTGTTTTTGTTAGATGTAGGGGCGTCTACTAGCCTTTCTATTCACTCAATTTCAGGTATTTTTTGGTCCGAGCATTCATAAAGCTAATTAGGTCAGTTTGGTTGTTTTACAGGGTCTTGGAGAAAGCACCGATGTTACCAGATTTTGCTTTGGCCCTTAAACCTGATGATTATCAACTTCCTCCATTGGATCCCTCATGGAATGAAGAAAATTGCCAATACAAAGCCCAGAAATTATGAAAGGAGAAGTGTCAAGAGGTGGCAACCCACCCGTACGTACCATGTTTGCAAATAGGAGGGATACGGTTTAGTCTTCAGCAAGAGTGTGCAATAGTCTGATGTTTCTTCTGCTTTTTTTACTTGCCCTTTTATTATACGAAGGTTGCTTAAATTTGTTGCGAGAGAGCTCTCTGTGTAAAAAAAAGGCTATATTATATGCAAATGTAAATTCATAAACAAGAACAAGGGTCTCCCACTGCCATTGTGTGACGAAATAGACAATTATGAATGTTGAGCCATTTATGATTTATTTTTCATAATGAATCTTTAGTTCATTTTTGTTGTGTAGAAATAGCAATGAACTAAACTACCCACCTACCCGCATGTTTACGAGGTCGTGGCCAACCCTGTAGTGATGGTTATAATGGTGGCCTTTGTTTATTATATCTAGCCTTAATTATAATTATGAAATATTTTAACAAGGAATGGACGAAGAAAAATAATAATGCAAGACTTGGAAAAAAAAAAAAACAAGGGTGAACAATTTTATATCGTCAATTTTTTTTTATAAGTAATTACTTAATTACTCTCATAATTTAGTGAACAATTTTAATTAATATAGGTAACTAAGGATATATTTGCAAGAAAAACTTTCATGTTAAAGTCTAAACTTTTCTTATTATTATATAGAAAGAAGTATGGTATAGTATAGATTATTATTATTATTAGAGTTATTTATATTTATCCTTCCAATTACTAATTATATTTTCACTACCCTTCATTTTTATTTTAATTAGCAGTACTTCCAATTCTCAAAAATTAGACAATTTTTTGGGGGTACAATTACAGTTAATAGGTTATGAGAGGGGGGGGGGGGGGGGGGGGGGTAGGGGGGGGGGGGGGTAGGGGGGGTTGTGGAGGGGGAGGAAGGGGTGATATGATTAGCAATTGAGAGGATAAATACAAATAACTATTATTATTATTATTTTAAATGGTATATCTACTACCTGTTTAAGTGTAGGTTTTTTTATTATTTCAAGTCACTCGGGGGAGATGTTTGGATCTTGGTTTTTAAATGTCGTTTAGGTTGTGGGTTGTGTTTGATTGGCCATTTTTTTTATGGAAAATATTTTCATGACAAAATTTTCACCAATATGTAGTGTTTGATAACTTATATATTCTACATAGTTGTTTTTCAAGTGGAAAATTGAAACTAGTCCAATAGAAATACAAAATGGAGTACTAGCAAGACAATACAGTTATACTTATCATCTCTAGTTACAGTCTAGAATATATACAATCATGTTGCCCTCAGATAGGAACAAGATCACATAACACGAGCTAACACTTACTCGGTGGTTAAACGTCTCAAAAAGATATACATAATGAACAATGAGAGGATAAGACATAAATTCATATGCTCGGCTAGTGGTCCTCCGGGGGTTGACCATTGAGTAGAAGTTACGGTAGATCCTCTAGCTCCACTGCGAGAACGAGCTATACAAAACTAGTGGGGTCAATCTCAGATAGCAAGTACCACAAGAAAAGCTCTATGGAGTGCTAAAACCAGAATGCATTCATATAAATAAAACCAATAAATAAATAACAGTAAGGAAAATAACAATAAGGAAGTAAAGTAAGAGATAATAGAGATAAGGAACTATAAACTGATACTGAAAACTGGAACAGAAAACTATAACATTAATAGAAACCATCCATCACCCTCATCCAATTATGAGCTACGGCTTGATAATATTAGCTAAATAGGTTTTCATATTCCTGATTACTATCACATGCAATTTGAGGATCCAACGGAAAGATGTGTTGCAGTCTATCCAAGCTATCCAGACAAAATAGTAATCAATAGTATATACACCATGCATCGGTGAGCTAATAATAATCAGTATTATTGCATCACTCTGTCACCCTCAAATTTCTAGATGAGAGTATTTTTGTCATTTTGCGTAATTATTTTAGTGCTTAATATTTATTTATAGTATGCTATTAATTAGTATTGTGCTTTGTGCTAATTATTATAGTTAGTAGACTAGCTTATTTATTAGACTTGATACTAGTGGATCCAATAGGACTAGTCATGACACATTGAGCCCAATATTTGACTAGGCCCATTAGTGTAAACTCCCTAATTTTAAATTTGCATTTTAAGTTTTTTTATATTTATTTGATTGTTAAAATTGTTTATTTTATTAGTTAATTAAGGAAATGAATACTTTGATTTATTTAACTAAATAAACTTTTTATTTAAAAATATTTCACAATTTTTTTTATAAATTATTATAAATTTTCTTGAATTTATTTATTTTACAAATATATTTTTTCGAATCTCTATACTCTAATATATGTGTGTATATATAAATAATAATAATATTATAAATAAAAGAAAATGGAATTAAAAGAAAAAGAAAGAAAGAAAGAAAAGAAAAAGAAAAAGAAAAAGAAAAAAACCTAAAACTAATCCTAACAGAATCCTTTCTCTCCCCCACCTCCTCCGCCCGGCGCACGTACCCGACCCGACCCGACCCGACCCCAGTACAGCTATATATATATATATATATATATATATATATATACACACACACACACACGAAGCTAAACCCTAACCCTAACCTCTGCGACCTACCCCGACCTTCCTGCACCACCGCGGAGCCGCCAGCTTCACTGAGAAACTTCCGTCGATCACCTGAAACCTGACCGAACCGACATCAACAGCAGTCAAGGTACCCCTCTTCTCGATTGTTTATCTCTACGCTTGCTCGATCATTTTTCAATCTGTAAAATCCTATGCACAGCCCACTTAAACTAGTTTATGATCATTTAATACTTGACAATAGATCCTGTTGAAATCGATATGAAAAATATGATTTAAATCTCGAAAAAACTCACGAGTTAAATGTATATATATCATGACAGTTTTACGTATTAAATCACTGCTTTGGAAGCTGAATAATTCCCAGAATATTAGGCGATTTAGAAAACCACCTGAACCATCGTATAGATAACATAACCAAAATCAAAACGACCTAATGTTTGAGTATGTTTGCTAATAAATTCTGTGTTAAATCATCAGTGGAAAAACATGAAAAACTTGTTTCAAAACACCAAAAACTTGCGATATGGAGTGCGTCCCGACAAACCGGACCACCTCGTCATGTACCAGTTGCACCAAAAGGCGCATATGGTATTTTCTGACGTGTGAGATTTTGCAAAAGTTGATTTGGACGTGTGTGCACGTCGAAATCAACCACTATCCGTAAAAAGTCACACGTATCGACGTTTTGTAAATTTTCTATTAGTTTATGTGCGCTCGTCAAATCACCACAAAACTTGCGCCATTGGACTCGCTGCTTATGAATTATCATGTGACCCGAGTTTTACTTGATTCTGAGACAGTTGACCGGACCGCCTATTCGCGGGTCCCATAGTTTGACTTAACGGACAATTTTGTGATCGGCTCACCGAAATTCAAAATTGGATATGCTGTTGAGTTCATATCGTCGATTAGTATTCGTTTGACCTATAATTTGTTTAATTTAGAGACCTTACCCCTGCCACATTTTCCGGTGTAAAGTGGCCTACATGTGGATCGCTTTGACCCAAAAATTATCATTTTTTCTGTGTCCAAATTGCACGAAAGTGTAGTATTTTCTGACTATCTCGCTTATTTCAAAAATATTGGTGATTTTTATTTCAGCATCCTGAGACGTTTGTTCTGCTCCCATATTTTTTGGATCCTCTGCACTTGTTGTCTTGCGTCACTACTACACCAAACCATTGCTAGAAAAGTATACCTTGCCACTACTACTGTTTATTTACATTCATATAAGCATATTTTATATCTGTCATTTATTTTCTTATTTATGTATATTATTAAACTGTGTGTCTAAGAAAACTTGGGTGCAACGACGGATGGCGTCGTCTTTTGTTTCTTATTTTTTTGTTATGCATATTGACCTAGATTTAAGAGACCACCCCATGATTGTGAGGTATCTTTAATATCTTATTTGGTCGTGACACATTTCTTACACGAGTTATGAGTCTCATGTAGATTACGGACTTACGTTTCGACTGATCATCGATATGTCGGGACGTACGATAGGGAATAACTGCTAATAGAATTGCATGGAAGAAGACTTAGCAGTTATTTAGATGTATCATCGTGTTGTGGAGACAACATGAATAGGAGCATGGGGTGGGGAGGACAGTTGTTAGCATAGGGGCTCTCATTGTTATATACTTTTTCTCTAGATTGGCCACGGGTGACTCGATAAGGCGCTACGTGTGTCGAGCATTTATTTACTGTTCTCTAGATTGGCCGATAGTGACTCGGTTGAGCACTACATGTGTCAAGCACCTGTATGAGTCGAGAGCTCCTCATTAGAATATTGTCCTCAAAAGTGCATTTCACATAGAACAGTTAAGAGACCTTAATGGATGTTTATTTTCAGTATATTGTGGCATGCTTTTATGTATCTTGTTACGTCCCTCTGAGGACCTGATCCCTTTCCAGGTGTAGACGATCAGGACTATCCGCAGGAGTACGGGCCATGACCTAATTCTTCATTCTCTGTCGAGGAAGTCTTACCTTCCGAGCAGCATTGATTATCTCATAAGTTGATGGATCTTAGCTGACACTTTATTTATTTAGCATATTATTTTATATTGGACTTCCGTCCTCCTCTCTCATTTTAGTTTTGATATAGTCGTTTGGTAGTGGATTTGTCTCCACCCGACTATCATTTTTGGATTATTTGGACTTGATCATTTGTATATATCTGGTTTAGTCTATTTATTTATTGACCTGTGTCTGTAGATGAGATCTAGTTGCATGTGACTTATTTGATAATATATATACCACTTGTGAATTGTTATTCATAAAATAGCGTACGTATGTATTATGGTTTCCATATATTAGAGTTTTTATATACATATAACTGACATGCTTACGTATTCCTAGTCCTACGTATTTTGGGACTGGAATGCGAGATATTTTTGTGGTGGCCCATGCAGGTTGAGAGTATATTGTCTTAGTTACATTACTGTACCGAGCAAGCCTGCAAATATGATTAGAGTATAGGATCTCATCCACTTAATTCATCACCTACCTCGATTTCATTTTTGAACTCTCGTTTGACTGTTTGACTTGTATCTATTCTAACGTTGTCCTTATCTTTGTGCCAATAAGATGGATCTTCCTAATGGACGTGTTGCTACCATCGCCATCACTGCAGGCGACTCAGCAACTCATGAGGAATCTGGAGCTCTGCCTTCATCGATGATGTCCCCGACTATACCACTCCAGCTGGGACAACCATCGTAGGCAGGTCAGAAACCCCCATCAGTTCAGCCAAACCCTCAGACTCCAGTATCTCCGGTAGGGCATCAGCCGCAGCAGACTGCAAATCTCCAAGGTAGGAGTATGCCACCACCGCCACCCCAGTTTTTACCTCAGTTCATTTTGCAGATACCCTTCATGCCACCTACGCAGTTCCTGCAGCCTGACGGGAATGTTACTTCGACCCAGTTTATGCAGGCCATGATGTAGGCTCAGTGGCAGCAGAATGAGCTGCTGAGACAAGCTCTTATAGCTGCAATGAACCGGCCTCCTCCGCCACCACTAGCCCCTGTACCAGCACCAGCCCCTGCACCACAACCTTATGAGGGTGGCATTAAGGATTTCACTCAGATGAACCCGAAGCACTTCAGAGGTACGGAGTCTCCACTAGAAGTCTCTGAATGGCTCATTAGCACCGAAAAATTGTTGAAGGCGTCACAGTTGTCCGAGGACCTGTGGATGACAGCGGTGGACCTTCTACTTGAGGACAACTCTCACCACTGGTGGAAGGCCGAGCAGAGGCAATATGGCACCGACCAAACGTGGAAAGAGTTCTGCGAACTCTTCAACGAGAGGTTCTTCCCTGTCCATGTTCGTGATGTCCTTTATGAGCAGTTCCTTCACCTCAAGCAAGAAAATATGACGGTGGACGAGTACGACACAGAGTTTAGCCGACTGAGTCATTTTGGCGAGATGTTGATTCCCACTGAGCTGGAGAGATCCAAGAGGTTCCATCGTGGGCTATCCCCTGATATTCGACGCTTCACTAGTGCGCAGTCGAGGATATCCCATGCGGCAGTTCTGGAGGAAGCAAGAAGCCAGGAGCTTCTTTTGAAGGAGACACAGCAGATGCATATATGCCCCACACCAGCAGCTGCACCAGCTAGAGTGACTCAGGGCGGCCCAATTAGACATCCTCTAGCCCAGTATCAACAACCACTAAGAGCAGCCCCGTATCAGATTCATGATAAACCCGATTATTATTATTGTGGCAAGATAGGCCACGTTGTGCGAGATTGCAGGCGACGCCTGGAGAAGTTTCTATCTTGTGGTTCTAGCCAACATCAGGCCCGAGATTGTCTACAACTGAGGGCCCCTGCAGCACTGGTAGTCCAGAGGCCATCACTACCTGCTCCTATCCCTGTCCAGCCGTAGATGCAGAGGCCAATGACTCTAGGACCAGGAGAACCATGACCACCATCACCTAATGGATATCAAAGAGGCCCACCACTGCTTCCATAGTCTACTCAGTTTGAGAGGGCTAGACCCCAGCTGGATAACCAAGGACAAGGCCAAGCATTCATTATGACGAATGTGGGAGCGCAGGAACATGGGGCTGTAGATGCAAGTATGACCTTGTAGTTATAATTATTATTGCATAATCATGACCCCCATTATGATACGAGATTCTAGGAGTATAGATATATATAGAAATGTATATATATGGTGGTTTAGCAGCTATAAGGATAGGTTGATAATTAACTAGATGGCACACCCACGACACTGGTAGATGACACAAGTAGCAGTAGTAGTATTCTCTTTACTATCACCATATCGTTCCCTTGGGTTACTTATCTTCTCTTTCATATACATTCTTTGTCCCATGCTTAATCCTTCCTATCGTAGTTGCATCTTTTCGTGCCATCATGAATTGTTTGGTTTACTTCAATCTCACCCCTTTGTAAACGGTTTTAGTAATGATTAATAACTAAAAGATGAATTCATAACAATAACCCTTATGTATATGCACTGTAGTGATATCTATATTCCCCTATTATTTTTTAGACCATGAGTAGCATTATTTAGTCTAACAAGAAATTGGTTGAATTGTTGAATGATTTATACTTCCAAATTATTTATAAAGCTAGTCAAGACCTTAACCGTTGACCAAAGCCAAAGACCTTGGTCACGAACTGATAACTATGACTAATTGCTGGCGAGGTAGCGACAACTGCAGCTAGACGATCATGGTAGAGTAGTTGAACTATTTGTAGCCATACTGGCCAGGTGGCATGGTAGTATTAGACTACGATATACTTGACGGTTACGAAAAAAAATATAGTTATGAGATTCGAGACAAGTATTCCAAAATTCTCGACCCAATGAATAAACTAGTCCTACAACATAGAAAATAGCTTTAAGATTTTAATTACTAGTAGAATCCTTGTAAGTTGAGTAGTGTAGAAGAGTTTAGAAGATAAAATCATGGTGCATAAACGATAAGAAAGAAAAGTGCTAGGATGGCTCACCATAACCTTTTAGAAAGAACTGTTAGTTGTCAATAAAGTATTAATGACTATAGTGAATTGTTACGAATATGTGTTAGTTTTAATTTCAAGGACAAAATTATTGTAAGTTGGGTATAATGTAAACCCCCTAATTTTAAATTTGTATTTTAAGTTTTTTATATATATTTATTTGATTGTTGAAATTGTTTATTTTCTTAGTTAATTAAGGAAACGAATGCTTTAATTTATTTACTTAAATAAACTTTTTATTTAAAAATATTTCACAAAACTATTTGTTTCTCCTGATAAATTATTATAAAATTTCTAGAATTTATTTATTTTGCAAATTTTTTTTTGAATTTTTATACTCTAATATGTGTGTGTGTATATATATATATATATAATAATAATAATAATAATAATAATAATAATAATAATAATAGTATAAATAAAAGAAAATGGAATTAAAAGAAAAAAAGAAAGAAAGAAAAGAAAAGAAACCTAAAACTAATCCTAACATAACCCTTTCTCTTCCCCCCTGCGACGTACAGACCCGACCCGACCCCATTACCGCTCCTCCCCCTCCCCCTCTCGATATATAAATATATATGTATACATGTATACGAATCTAAACCCTAACCCTAACCCTAACCTCTGCGACCTAACCCGACCTCCCTGCACTATCGCGAGCCGCCAGCTTCACCGAAAAACTGCCGCCGATCACCTGAAACCCGGCCGAACCGACAGCAACAACAGTCGAGGTACCCCTCTTCTCGATCGTTTATCTCCACGCATGCTCGATCATTTTTTGATCTGTAAAATCCAATGCATAGCCCACCTAACCTAGTTTCTGATCATTTAATACTTAACAATAGATCATGTTGAAATCGATATAAAAAATTCGATTTAAATTTTGAAAAACTTATGAGTTAAATGTATATATATATCATGACCATTTTACATATTAAATCACTGCTTTAGAAGCCCAATAATTCCTAAAATATTAGGCGAATTAGAAAACCACCTAAACCGTCGTATAGACAACATAACCATGATCAAAATGACCTAATGTTTGCGTATGTTTGCTCATAAATTTTGTGTTAAATCATCAGTGGAAAAACATGAAAAAATTGTTTTAAAATACCAAAAAACTTGCTATACGGAGTACGTCCCGACAAATTGGACCACCTTGTCATGTACCAGTTGCACCGAAAGGCACGTATGGTATTTTCTGACTTTTGGACTTTTGCGGAAGTTGATTTGGACGTGTGTGCACGCCAGAATCAACCCGTATCCGTAAAAAGTCTCCCGTATCAATGTTTTGTAAAATTTTCTTTTATTTTGTAAGCAGTTATCGGATCACCACAAAACTTGTGCCATTGGACTCGTAGCGTCTGACTTGTCATGTGAGCCGAGTTTCACTCGATCCAAGACAGTTGACCGGACCGCTATTCGTGGGTACCACGATTTGACTTAACGGACAATTTTGTGATCGGCTCATCGGAATCCAAAATTGGACATACTGTTGAGTTCATATCGTCGATTAGGATTCGTTTGACCTATAATTTGTCCAATTTAGAGATCTTATCCCTGGCACCCAAAAAATATCGTTTTGCTCCTGTGTCCAAATTGGACGAAAGGGTAGTATTTTCTTACTATCTTGCTTATTTCGGAAATGTTGATGATATTTATTTAACATCCGGAGACGTTTGTTCTGCTCTCATATTTTTTGGATCCTCTGTACCTGTTGTCTTACGTCACTACTATACCAAACCATTGCCAGACAAGTATACCTTGCCACTACTATTGTTTATTTATGTCACGCCCCAGTCCCAAAATACGTAGGGCCAGGAATATGTGACATGCCAGCTATACATTCGACCAGACTCTGGTCTGACTCGAATATGTATAAGCTGTATAATATAAAGGGCACTATCTAGATATCCCATAAATGTAAACCTCTATGTCTCAATCCATAATGTACAACAGTATACAAGAAAGAGCTATATGTGCTAAAGTCGGCCGCCCAATAACACACAAACTCGAATAGACTCGAGAAGAGATGAGTCTACAAAAACTAGGCTACAACAGAAGATGAATAATCAATAAGAATAAAGTAACCATAATACCGGTGAAAATGATATAAGTACCTGGTACAATGCCTGCAAGACGTGCAACTCCATCAGCAACTCCAATGCTCCGTAATCGTCTATGCTGCAAAACTGGCAGGGGACCAGGTCCTCAGAGGGATGTAACAAGGTACAAAAATACAGCATGCCAAGTATAACAGAAAGTACAAGTGCAACGACAGGGTAATCTATCATAACTAAACAAGTGAGACACAGTTTAAAGACAATGTTCGACGCGTGGGCTATCCAAAATAAAACCGTAGCTCCGGACACGAAAACATACGGGACGTACCGCAGCTCCGGGCAAAGAGTCACACGGGTGATACAACTACACTAGATACATGATCACTACAGAAACAATATATATATATATATATATATATATATATATATAAGCGCCTGCAGAGGAGCCCAAATATCTAGTAACTGTCTTCCCCATCCCAAGCGGTCAACGATTGTGCGTTGAACCTGAACCTCTATCTAACAGTCTCGTCACACAGAAATAACTCAACAGTCGCGACCCTAAGGTCGTCCCAGTCTCCAGTCATGATGTCAATATCAGGATACAAGAAATCTGGCACGATATCAGTGTATGAATGTGTCCTGGGGTAACGATATACTCAGGTACGTACATCGAGGTGTTATGAACATCTAACATTCGTTACAAGACATTACAACGAACGTCTGCACCCGGTTGTGATCCGGACGCGAAGTATCGATCGTAAACAAATGTGCGCATAATGTACATAATAAAATATCTGTAACTGAAATACAGGGTGGCAAGGTATACTTGCCTGCGTCCGGCTGCTAATGACGGGGATCCGATATCACGTCCAAGTCCTCAGGTCCCGTAGTACCTAGAGATGAGATACAAACTCAATCAATAAACTATCACACGTCTAAACATATGCCCAGACTCAACTACAACTCATAGGGACACGACACTAGAGGGTTGACCAAGGTTGACTATTGGCACGTTACATCAAATCAAACTAGTCATTTGTACAATATCATCAACCAAATCCTCCATCCTACTATATTCATCAAGCGTTCATCAGTATTTCATGTATGATTGCACCGACGTTGACATGTACATTTACTGTCATCCTCAAATACATAATTAATATTCTTAGTCCTCAATCATGGTCTCATGATTTGATATTATACCTATTTCAGGATCGAGCACCTGCTCCCAATATCCATCAATATTTTAATATCATTAATTTTCAGCAATAGTAACCCATATGCATATATATATTCTATGTCCTCAAACAACTTCCAATATTTACCCAAGGATCAATATCCCTCTACCATTTATCAATTATTCTGCTCCTTGGTATTAATGGAGCTAAAACAACAATATATTCTATGTCCTCAAAGAACTGGAGGTGGTGGTAATGGAGCTGGCCCGCCGGAGCAGCGTGGTCAGGGGAGAGCTGGAGGCGGTGGTGATGATGTCGGGGTGAAACTCGCCGGAGATCGGCTCAGTCGATGGTCAGAAGGAGGTGGGGGAGGTATTGCTGGCCGGCTCGTGGAGCTGGAAGGAGGCGGCTAGATGTAGCAGTGGAACTCGTCGGAGTGGCTCATGGCAGCGGCTCGTCGTGAGGTGGTGGCTGGAATAGCTGTTGGCCCACCGGAGCTCGATATCAGCAGTCGGTGCGGTCAGCGGGTGGAGGAGCGTGGTGGTGGAACGGTCAATGGCTCGTGGGGGACGGCTCGGTAACGGCGGTTGTGCTCAGGTGGAGGCGGCCGGTTAGAGTGGTGGCCGCTGGTGGTTGCAGAAGGAGGCCTGAAGCGGGTTTAGTAGCAGTCGGGAAAGAGGGGTGGGAGGCCGGAGTAGGAAGAGCTGGCGGGTGGAAGTCCGGTCGGGGTGGGGGGTCCTCGTGAAGAAGAAGAAGTGGAGAGGAAGAAGAAGAAGAAGAAGAAGAAGAAGAAGAAGAGAAAGGGAGAAGAAAAATTTTGGTTGGCTGTAAGTGTAGGAAGGGAGGAGAGAGAGAGGGGGTAAGGTTTTCAAGGCTCCTTGGAATTAGGGCCTGCATTGGGAAGAGGGTAGAAAGAGACATCTTATAGGGGATGGTGAGTGGGAAAGTGTGGTGATGATGAGCCCCATTTTGAATGGGTGGCCATGATTCGACATGAGGAAGTCATTCATACAAGGTGAGGGTTGGGTTGACTAGTCAAATATTAGGGCTTTTCCATTTGGTTTGAACCAATGGGGTGTTGACACCTAATGTAACATTTGCAAATAAGCCCCTTAAATTTGGGAATTTGCACAAACACATGAAATTATGGAAAAATGGTAGGGGAATTGGTGTTTGGTGTTTTGTAGGGTGATAAAGTGTTGTGTGTTTTGCATGGACTTAATTAAATGGGCATTTGAATTAAATCGGAAGTAAAATAGGATTAGTCAAAGTTGGTATCCCCAATTTAATTAGAATAAATGCAAGCGGTGATCTAAAATTAATTAGAAATACAAGGGGCTAAAATTAAGTGGGACAGAAGTGTCATAAATGAGGAAGGCTCAGAATAGAGTATTACCCTAATTTGGGTTGCACAAAAAGGGTCGAGATTGTGTCTCCAATTTCGATTGGAACGCACAACGATACAAGGTTGGATTTTATTTAGAAATTAAATAAACGTCCGCGACGAATATTGCGTGGCTAAAATGAAGCACAAGAGAGCATAATTATGAGTTATACTAAGGTCATGAAAGATGCAGGCTAGGTGTCAGTCTTGGACCCTTTAATTGGTCCGGCTAAACGGGTTGAGTTGGTGTCTCAAAATTGATGGCAACGACACAGGTGCGCGACACGAAATTAAATAATGATTTTGGTTACGAAAAATTGTGCAATTAATTTAGAGCACAAGGAAATATGATGTTGAGTAACGAAAAATTCCAACGCCTAAATTGGCGTGTCAAGTCAAAAGTACAACAATCTGTTAGAATTCATGGGCTGATGTTGGGCTCCGAATATTTCAACAACGGTAGGGCGCGCCAAAGGTTTAATTTAATAATCAGACATCTGTATCCTTAAATCTAAATCTCAAATGCCTGATGTTAAACCAAAATTTTCTAACCCATAATCCGGCTATCTAAAATAAATAAATGAGGGGGTTTACATCTGTCACGACCCGTACCCGGTTTAGGGGCACGAGAGCGTGGGTACGTCCAGCCTACGCCGCAGCATCGGCGGTAGAACGCTGTCTAGGTCAAGTACTATCTAAACAATCTCACGCTAGTATCCAACTCCATAAGGAGACGTGGATATCATAAAATAAATCTAGAAATACTCAATCACAACTACAGCATGATAGGAAATGAAGAAATAAGAGAATACAACACAAGTCTAATGACACAAAAAATCATACCTGCAATCTGTAACATCCAATCCCCAAGTGTATCAGAAACCAGTCCACTAAGGTCACAGTCTGGAAAAATATTTTCCAGTCAGGAAGGAGCAAAGTACATCTCTAAATAGCAGTTCTATATAAATGACATAAACTATGTAGCAGTTCTAGATAGAAATATACCAGATGCATGTATAGGTACGAGAAATATATAATGAGAGAAATATTGGAAATACTGTAAGTAAATGCAGGAAAAAACAATATGTCAATGAGCAAAGAATCCTATGACTAAGTGTGTGAGTACTAGCTTTAACATGTGATCGGCTTGGGATCTTGATCAGGCTGGTTACATGTGATTAGCTATGATTCACGAAGGTCAGGCTAACCGTTGGTTAGCTATGATGCATGTAGAGGTCAGACTAATCACACGTAACAGCTATGAGGCACTGAAATGGTCAGGCCGCACCCGACGTGAGACGTGGGGTGAGCTATGATGCATGAAAAGTTGGGTATGATCACATATCTATACTAAAATACTCTCCACCCCCGACTGGTATAGTAGATCCAATCATGGTACGCTATGGCACGGGATTCCCTAGGAAGGTAGCAAATCTCCCCGGGAATCAGTGTCTGTACATGCACAAGATAACAAGAAAAACAAGTCTTGTACAAGCTACACCATGAATAAGGAATAACATCTCATGACGAGATTCGTGTATACCAATCCGTGTAACCAATGTGTCAAGAACATGGATATTTACACTAGATACAGTGAACATAGGAGATATCATAAATTAGAAACTAATCAGAGAATGTACTCGCCTCGGGTCCTTAGCTGGTAAAACCAATGTCCTGTCCCAGAGTATCGTCTGGAGGATGCAACAGTCCTAAAATATATCAATACAACATTTGCATCAGGTGCTACACTAACACATCACAAATACATGAACTCAGGGCTCTGCCAGGTATGGCACTAGTCAACTAGGGTCATCTAGTAGGGATACGTATATAAATACACATATTATTAATTATCATTAATACTTACAATATATATTCATACACCAATTTAAATGTATTTACAATATATATATATATATATCCTTTAAATACATATTTGATTTATACTAGTTGAACATTATATATGTATACTCATACATATGCTAAAATACATTTTAAAATATATATATATGTATATTGTCAATGTTATTATTAAAATATATACTAATACTAGTACATCACATTAAATACATATACAATACATTAATTGTATGTACAAGATATATATATACATTTATACTAATTATACATATTTGAAAATATATTAAGTACATATATATATACAATATATACATATACTAAACATTATATTTTCATACCAAAATAATACGTATACTATTACATTTTATATACTAAAATATGTATATATCATATATGTGCAAAAGTACATTTTAGAATATACCTATACATATTGTCAACATCATTCTTAACATACTAATATTAATTCACCAAATTAATTTTTTATACCATATAAAAATACCCAATATACATACATATACAACTAATTATACATACTTAATTATACAATTTTATTAATAAAAATAAATAATATACCTATTCATATTTTAAATACATACATATACCAATACGAAAATATAAATCTACATATACATATTTATGCCAAAATACGGTTATATATATATATATATATACTAATTTTCATAATCAAAAACCCTTATATATAATACATAACTAAATTTACACATACTAAATAACTAAATTCATACATTTAAAAACAATAAAACTAATTATATTTTATTTACTAAACTAATTAGAAATTAACTAATTGATTAAAATTACTAACTGATTACAAATAACTACTGATTAATAAATAATTAACTGATCTAATTATATAACTAAATTAATTAAAAACTAAACAAATTAAATATTACTAAACTAATTATATAAAATTACTAACTAATTATATATACTAAACTGATTATATATATTAAACTAATTATATATACTAACTAATTACATATGCTAATTAACTACCCTTATAATTACTAATACAGTGAACAGAACCAAAGAAAGAGAGAAAACAGAGAGGGAACTCACGATGGGGTCTTCCGCCGTCGGCGGAGGAGTCTCGCCGGGGCAGGGCGTCGAACTCGGCGATCGTCTCGGGCGGCGGCAGCGATCCTCGACGACGGCTGGATCTAAGCCAGATCGGCGGCGACGGTCGGCTCCGGTGAGGAAAGCGGCGGCGAAGCTCGGCTCGACGAAGGCGGCCACGGCTCGACGGATCAGAGGTGGTGGCGAGTGGAACTCAAGAGCGGCGGTGGAAACTCGACTCGGTGGCGGAAACTCGACTCAGCGGCGGGTGCCCGGCTCAAGGAGGAAGTCCCAGTCGCCGGCGGCGGCGGGACTCGAGGGCGGCGGCGGATCTGCTCGTCTCGTCGGCCACAGGTGCTCGACGCCAAGGAGAAGATCTCAGTCGCCGGCGGCGGATCAGATCTAGGGTAGGTTTAGGGTTTGGGTGTCTGTGGAGGTGTCGGGGTCGTGTCCGGGGCTGGACACGGCGGGTTCGCTGTACTGTGGACGTGTCCGGGTGTTGGACACAGGGGTTTGAATGTACTGTGGTGTGGGGGTGGTGTCCGGGTGTGTCGGACACGGAAATCTGGTTGTAATATTGTAAATCTGGACACAGGAAATGAATGGATACGGTGGGACACCCGGGGTCGGACCCGAGGCCATCACGGCTGACACGGTGATGCTGGACACACGGACACTAGCACACAAAAATGGTGGTGGCTTTGGCTTTGTGGGGATTTGTGAAGGCTAGCTAGGGTTTCTAGGGAGTTGTGATGAGGGACTTAAATAGGGAGAGAGGGTGTGGGATAAAGGGTGAGGGTTGGCCCAAATAACAAATGGCCCAAGATCATACATGAATAAATTCATGTGGGAATGAGGGTAAAATTGGAGGACGGTAACCTTATAAAATTAATAGAAAATATTATAATTTAAGAAAAATATTTTTAAGGGCTTCCAAGGCTAACTGATTAAATTAGCTACTAAACAAACCCATATTTGAAAACCCTAGAAAATATGAAATTTATTTATTTACTATTCCAAAAATGGATATAAAAATTTATTATGAACAACTAGTCCTTCAATAATTTTTATTAAACAAATAATTTTATGATTTCAAGCCAAAAATATTCGAAGCTATAGTATTATATTTACATCATTATTTATCTATTTATTTTATAATAAATCGACATTTAGAAAAATGATTTTCATACAAGATTTTAAATTACCTTCTAAAATCAAACATTGCTCAAAAATCTAATACTACAAATTTCAGGGAGAAAATATTTTTAAAACTTGGTATTTAAAATAAATTAAAAATCTAAATTTTTCTGAAACTGGAAGTCGGAGGTTACAAGTCTACCCACCTTAGAAAAATTTCGTCCTCGAAATTTGGATCCTCAATAATTGCCTTTATTCACCATATTATTTCTATCAAAATTTAAAATCTTAAACCATAATCATGAAGTAATTTTATAATGTTATTTCACAACCTTTCAAAAATTATACAACATCATATTCCTGAAAAATCTTCAAATTTAAAAAATCAAATCCCCTTTGTCATAATCTCCTCCAAAAATTTTAGGTTCGCATCTAAATACCCAAGGATTTAATATCCAATCCTCCAATTGAAATCCAATCAATGTATATTTATAAAGCTTAAAAATCTGTATCCCAAAAATTTAAATTTTAAACACTCATCAATCATCTTACTCCTCTAACTCAAATTCAATTGATGCTTATTCCAATCTAACTCCTCGTCCCAAGAATTTAATTCGACACTATTCCATTTACGATTTTATTTCCTGATTTTCTTTTCCTCAATACTCAACGATGCGATGCTTCCAGAATCTTCAATGCAGTATTTATAATATATAAAATTTCTATCTTGCAATCAATTAGATAAAATGATAATCTCTCAAATTTCTCAAATTTTTAATAATCAATTCAATCATACCAAGACCTCCTTAAAATTTATAATCCTCAAATTTTTGGCTTTGTGAATTTCTTAATTCTCCCTTTAAGTTAATGTTTGTCCTCGAATTTCAATCATACCTCGATTTTCATAAATCAATGATCCATCAACTCCGTTATAACAACCCCTAAATTCTTTATTTAAATTAATGCTCATCCACAATTTAGTCATCTTGTCTATTTTTGTCAGTCATAACCTCGTCATAGATCTTTGCTATGGTCAAAACCCCAATGATCATGGTTTAAGAAAACTCTTCCTACAGCCATGCAATTTAAGAAAAATATATAGGTCATGTATCTTTTGTCATGGTATTCCAGTCTCTGTTAGGGTGTACTACTAGTTATATTCTAACAAGAAAATTATGCATATGAACTACAACACTAAGGAAATCAATCAATCGAAAGACGAAAAAAGAAACATTAGGAGGGAAGAAAGAACATGCTAACATTTTGCTTGTAGTATCTACTATCTCTAACAAACACTTAACTCTAGCATACTCACTAACAAATTCTTATTTCTGGTACACTGGTACCCATATCAACTAGTCATTTATCCACAAGATCCATGAATATATCCATATTGCACACACATGTCTATTAATACCAAAATCTGATACCAAGAACCTCTAATATAACCATGGTTCAATAATGCATCTAAGTTTGATACCTCTATTTTTTTAGTACCATACCCCTTGTCAGTTCCCGTTCCTACTACAATTGTTCATACTAGTCGTTCTTATCACTCAATACACGTCAAGTGCAACACCGTACTAAATACTGCTACTTCCAATACAACTTTAAATGGACACCCAAATCAGTCTGCGATGCCATCTCAATCCTGCTCAAGTTATCAGATCCTTACACATGTATATCATCTACTCATATATTAATATTAATATTTCTCATTTACCATAAATTTAATTCTCAAAAATAATCATCAAGGTTTAACTTCTCGATCAACTTAAAATAAATGCATATGCCTCCTCAAAGTCAGATACTCAACATCGAATAAAATTTTAATCACTTCTAAAATTCTTTGTAGCCTTGACCATTTTTATTGAATCAATATTTGAAATCCTCAAAATTTAATGACGTAATCTCAACTCCTCAATTATTCTAAAATAAAATTTTATTTCCACCTTTTTAATTTATAACTCCACAAAGGTACATATCAGTGCTCTCGGTCTCTAATACTCAAGGTGCACTCAATGCATCTAGTGTCTATAATTTTGTACTAAAATTGCACTGCCTGAATCACTTGTACTATTACCTCCAATGATCAAAGTTATCATCACCTGTATTTTCTTTCATGATTTCAATTTATGTCAACTGGTATATTATTTAATTATCATCACACAGAGTGCTTACTGTTATTAACGTTATTCTCGACTAATCCTCGATATAGAATTATTAGCACTCTTGGTATTATATCACTAGCTGCATTAATGGATTATCTCATCAAGCTCATTAGAACTCATGATCACCTGTATCCTCTATAACACTCATGTTTCTTTACTCTCATGGGTATGTGTATGGTTCCTCATCTCGATGGTTGTATATGTATTTCCTTTAATCCTTTAAAGCCTATTAAACTAATCCGTGATACGCTTCACAACTTCCATTACTAATCCTGATATTTCTCTACTTATGACATCTCATTAAACCCTTTATACATATACATTTCTTTACCTTTAACATTTCCGATATCAATCATCAAATTGGACATCATGCTCCATAAATCCTTAACACAATTCCCGGATACTTAATCGTTTACATAGATCACTCAATTACATAATCATGATTATCCAGGACGGGTAATTGGCTCTGATACTAACTCTGAGAACTATCACTGATACTCTATACTCTCCTTAACTCTCAGTCTCTAATGACACTACTCCTAGAATCATTGGTACAAGGTACTATGCTAAGGGCTAACTCTAGATTAAAGCCTACTGCTCACATGTCCAACTAAGAAACACTTACAACTCACTAGCAACACAGTCAATACTAATACAAGACACAAACAAAATTACAAGCCACTAATTATCATACTTAACAAGAAATCCTCAAGGGATAGGAGCTCAAAGACTGAATTGAGGACAGAAGGTATCTTTACTGCTAGTAAAGAAAGAAGCGGTGGAACAAAGTCCTGAAATAACAGAAATAGATAAGTCTTGAGATGATATTTTAAGAACTAATTTAAGATACAACCTGATAATCATACACGTCTATCCGAAATCATGACACTTAGAATCCTCGCCACGCCAGTAAGCATAGATGCGATAAACGACAGGTTCCGTAACTAAGGTATACAACCCTATAATCATGTCATCTAGAATACTCGCCACGCCAACCGGTATGGCTGCGAGAAACTCTAAATCTCATAACTAAAGTATGTACATCCAAGTTAGGTTCCTACGTTCTCGTTACGACAGCTAATATGGCTGCGATAAATTCTAGGTTCCATAACCAAAGTAGACGTTTTACCTTCCTCACTGTCCTCATCAATATATGTCATCAGATGATACCATATATTCTAGTCCGTAAAAATTCATCTCAATTTGAAATCAACTCAACAACGATACCAAGAATTTAAGTTAACAACTGGTCAACAAGAATCAAACTCAACAATGATGCCAAGAATTTAATTTAATAACTGCTCAACCAGAATCAAGTTCAGTAACAACAAGCGAGAGCGGACGAAACCAAGGAAAAAGATTTAAATTAGAAATTATAACAAGATTCTCAAGGGGTCGTCCCAAGAATCTCTCAAGAGTTTGTGATTGAGTATCCTCTCTCATCCTAGCATCCTATGTCCTATATTCTATAGCAGGTACGTAGTAGTACAACTAGGACGTCGTACTACTACGACATCGCACAACTAACGAAGTCTGACCTGCATGGGCCACCACTAAAAACGTGTCATGACCCGCACCCGGTTTAGGAGCACGAGAGCGTGGGTACGTCCAGCCTACGCCGCAGCATCGGCGGTAGAACGCTGTCTAGGTCAAGTACTATCTAAACAATCTCACGCTAGTATCCAACTCCATAAGGAGACGTGGATATCATAAAATAAATCTAGAAATACTCAATCACAACTACAGCACGATAGGAAATAAAGAAATAAGAGAATACAACACAAGTCTAATGACACAAAAAATCATACCTGCAATCTGTAACATCCAATCCCCAAGTGTATCAGAAACCAGTCCACTAAGGTTACAGTCTGGAAAAATATTTTCCAGTCAGGAAGGAGCAAAGTACATCTCTAAATAGCAGTTCTATATAAATGACATAAACTATGTAGCAGTTCTAGATGGAAATATACCAGATGCATGTATAGGTACGAGAAATGTATAATGAGAGAAATACTGGAAATACTGTAAGTAAATGCAGGAAAAAACAATATGTCAATGAGCAAAGAATCCTATGACTAAGTGTGTGAGTACTAGCTTTAACATGTGATCGGCTTGGGATCTTGATCAGGCTGGTTACATGTGATTAGCTATGATTCACGAAGGTCAGGCTAACCGTTGGTTAGCTATGATGCATGTAGAGGTCAGGCTAATCACACGTAACAGCTATGAGGCACTGAGATGGTCAGGCCGCACCCGACGTGAGACGTGGGGTGAGCTATGATGCATGAAAAGTTGGGTATGATCACATATCTATACTAAAATACTCCCCACCCCTGACTGGTATAGTAGATCCAATCATGGTACGCTATGGCACGGGATTCCCTAGGAAGTTAGCAAATCTCCCCGGGAATCAGTGTCTGTACATGCACAAGATAACAAGGAAAACAAGTCTTGTACAAGCTACACCATGAATAAGGAATAATATCTCATGACGAGATCCGTGTATACCAATCCGTGTAACCAATGTGTCAAGAACATGGATATTTATACTAGATACAGTGAACATAGGAGATATCATAAATTAGAAACTAATCAGAGAATGTACTCGCCTCGGGTCCTTAGCTGGTAAAACCAATGTCCTGTCCCAGAGTATCGTCTGGAGGATGCAACAGTCCTAAAATATATCAATACAATATTTGCATCAGGTGCTACACTAACACATCACAAATACATGAACTCAGGGCTCTGCCAGGTATGGCACTAGTCAACTAGGGTCATCTAGTAGGGATACGTATATAAATACACATATTATTAATTATCATTAATACTTACAATATATATTCATGCACCAATTTAAATGTATTTACAATATATATATATATATCCTTTAAATACATATTTGATTTATACTAGTTGAACATTATATATGTATACTCATACATATGCTAAAATACATTTTAAAATATATATATGTATATTGTCAATGTTATTATTAAAATATATACTAATACTAGTACATCACATTAAATACATATACAATACTTTAATTGTATGTACAAGATATATATATACATTTATACTAATTATACATATTTGAAAATATATTAGGTACATATATATATACAATATATACATATACTAAACATTATATTTTCATACCAAAATAATACGTATACTATTACATTTTATATACTAAAATATGTATATATCATATATGTGCAAAAGTACATTTTAGAATATACCTATACATATTGTCAACATCATTCTTAACATACTAATATTAATTCACCAAATTAATTTTTTATACCATATAAAAATACCCAATATACATACATATACAACTAATTATACATACTTAATTATACAATTTTATTAATAAAAATAAATAACCTATTCATATTTTAAATACATACATATACCAATACGAAAATATAAATCTACATATACATATTTATGCCAAAATACGGTTATATATATATATATATACTAATTTTCATAATAAAAAACTCTTATATATAATACATAACTAAATTTACACATACTAAATAACTAAATTCATACATTTAAAAACAATAAAACTAATTATATTTTATTTACTAAACTAATTAGAAATTAACTAATTGATTAAAATTACTAACTGATTACAAATAACTACTGATTAATAAATAATTAACTGATCTAATTATATAACTAAATTAATTAAAAACTAAACAAATTAAATATTACTAAACTAATTATATAAAATTACTAACTAATTATATATACTAAACTGATTATATATATTAAACTAATTATATATACTAACTAATTACATATGCTAATTAACTACCCTTATAATTACTAATACAGTGAACAGAACCAAAGAAAGAGGGAAAACAGAGAGGGAACTCACGATGGGGTCTTCCGCCGTCGGCGGAGGAGTCTCGCCGGGGCAGGGCATCGAACTCGGCGATCGTCTCGGGCGGCGGCAGCGATCCTCGACGACGGCTGGATCTAAGCCAGATCGGCGGCGACGGTCGGCTCCGGTGAGGAAAGCGGCGGCGAAGCTCGGCTCGACGGAGGCGGCCACGGCTCGACGGATCAGAGGTGGTGGCGAGTGGAACTCAAGAGCGGCGGTGGAAACTCGACTCGGTGGCGGAAACTCGACTCAGCGGCGGGTGCCCGGCTCAAGGAGGAAGTCCCAGTCGCCGGCGGCGGCAGGACTCGAGGGCGGCGGCGGATCTGCTCGTCTCGTCGGCCACAGGTGCTCGACGCCAAGGAGAAGATCTCAGTCGCCGGCGGCGGATCAGATCTAGGGTAGGTTTAGGGTTTGGGTGTCTGTGGAGTTGTCGGGGTCGTGTCCGGGGCTGGACACGGCGGGTTCGCTGTACTGTGGACGTGTCCGGGTGTTGGACACAGGGGTTTGAATGTACTGTGGTATGGGGGTGGTGTCCGGGTGTGTCGGACACGGAAATCTGGTTGTAATATTGTAAATCTGGACACAGGAAATGAATGGATACGGTGGGACACCCGAGGTCAGACCCGAGGCCATCACGGCTGACACGGTGATGCTGGACACACGGACACTAGCACACAAAAATGGTGGTGGCTTTGGCTTTGTGGGGATTTGTGAGGGCTAGCTAGGGTTTCTAGGGAGTTGTGAGGAGGGACTTAAATAGGGAGAGAGGGTGTGGGATAAAGGGTGAGGGTTGGCCCAAATAACAAATGGCCCAAGATCATACATGAATAAATTCATGTGGGAATGAGGGTGAAATTGGAGGACGGTAACCTTATAAAATTAATAGAAAATATTATAATTTAAGAAAAATATTTTTAAGGGCTTCCAAGGCTAACTGATTAAATTAGCTACTAAATAAACCCATATTTGAAAACCCTAGAAAATATGAAATTCATTTATTTACTATTCCAAAAATGGATATAAAAATTTATTATGAACAACTAGTCCTTCAATAATTTTTATTAAACAAATAATTTTATGATTTCAAGCCAAAAATATTCGAAGCTATAGTATTATATTTACATCATTATTTATCTATTTATTTTATAATAAATCGACATTTAGAAAAATGATTTTCATACAAGATTTTTAATTACCTTCTAAAATCAAACATTGCTAAAAAATCTAATACTACAAATTTCAGGGAGAAAATATTTTGAAAACTTGGTATTTAAAATAAATTAAAAATCTAAATTTTTCTGAAACTGGAAGTCGGAGGTTACAACATCCTTCCCAACTTGGAAAAATTTTGTCCCCAAAATTAAAAGTAAAGCACTATAATAGCTAAGAGAATTTTAAAAGCAAACTAGTAATAAATGCGGTACGTAAATTTGTACCATGATCCTCAAATAAATACGGGAAACATTGTCGAATGGAATCCTCGCGCTCCCAGGTAGACTTGCCTGGCGAATGATGCTTCCATGCAACTCTGACCAGTCAAATAGTCTGACCTCTCAAGGTCTTCTCACTGTGATCGAGTATCTCAACTGGCTGCTCTACGTAAGATAAACTGGCCCAACTGTAAACTCTGAATGATCAAGCACGTGGCTAGGGTCTGCCACGTATCTCCTCAACTATGATACGTGAAATACGTCATGCACTCCTTCTAATGATGGAGGCAATGCAAGACAATAAGCCTCTTCGCCAACTCGTTCCAAGATGTCAAGAGGTCTGATGTACCTCGAACTCAGCATGCCTCTGCCTCCGAATCTGATGGTACCACGAATAGGCGATATCTTCAAAAATACATAGTCACCTTCCTTGAACTCCAAAGGTCTGCGGTGCGCTTATGCCCAATGTTTATGTCTGTCCTGTGTTGCACGCAGGTGGCTTTGAACCTACTTGGCTTTCTCCACTGTCTGTGTCACCAACTCTGGACCAAGTATCTGATGCTCTCTCACGTCACTCCAACATACTGGTGACCTACACTTTCTGCCATATAGTGCCTCATAAGGTGCCATCTGTATGCTAGCCTGGTAGCTGTTATTGTAGGAGAATTTTCACCAAGCGTAGATGGTTCTCCCAATATCCTCCAAAGTTGATCATGTACGCTCTCAACATATCCTCTAGTATCTGTATCATTTGCTCTGACTAGCCATCACTCTATGGATGATATGCAGTGCTGAACTTGAGACGAGTTCCTAGACTCTTCTGCATACTCCGCCAAAAATGTGACGTGAATCTGGAATCACGATCCGATACAATACTAACAGGCACTCCATGTAGTCATACTATCTGCCTCATATACATGTCAGCTAATATCTTCGTGGACTGCCCAACTCTGAAGGGCAAAAAATGAGCAGACATTGGTGAGTCTGTCTGTGACAACCCAAACTGTATCCTTTCCGCTAGGGCTCCACGGGAATCCTGGGACAAAGTCCCTGGTAATGTGTTCCCACTTCCACTCGGGAATGGGAAGCGGCTGCAATAGTCCTGCAGTCCTCTGTTTTTTAGCCTTGACTTGCTGACAAACTAAACATCTCGCCATGAATCTTGTAATCTCTATCTTCATCCCATGCCATAAGAAATATTGTCTCAAATCTCGGTACATCTTTGTACCCCCGGGATAAATAGAATAAATTGAGCTATGATCCTCGGTCCTCAACTCTTAGCTTAGCTCGCCACTCGGAATGTATAGGCAATCTCCACACCTCAATGTTCCGTCTTCATGAATCCTGAGTCCCGTCTGCATGCCGGCCTCTATCCGCTCTCGCAGTCGTCAAAATCTCGCGTCTGTAGGAATGGCTGCCTTGATCCTCTCAATCAATGTAGACTGAACCTCGAGACTGACCATCTGTCCATCCATGCCTGGCAATATAATCTTAATCCTAAAGATCCTTTAACAACCGACGATGAGTCATAAAAATATGCCATGGGCTTCCTGCTTAAGGCATCTGCTACTACATTCGCCTTGCCAGGGTGGTACTGCAACTCGATATCATAATCTGTCATCAACTCTAGCCAGTGCCTCTGTCTTATGTTGAGCCCCTTCTGCGTGTAGGCATACTTCAGACTTTTGTGATCTGTATAAATCTCAACATGCTCTCTATAAAGGTAGTGTCGCCATAGCTTTAGTGCAATTATCGCTGCAGCTAGCTGTAGATCGTGCGTCTGATAGTTCTTCTCATGAACCCTTAGTTGTCCTGATGTGTAGACTATCTATTCTATCTAAACATAACTCATATTTGCTGAGCTTGGCATATAGCCTTTCCTATCTCAGCGTCTCCAACACGATCCTGAGATGTCTCTCGTGCTCCTCCTGGCTCTTGGAATATACCAAGATGTCGTCGATAAATACCACCATGAACTTATCTAAGTACTGGTGGAAAATACTGTTCATCAGGCTCATAAATACTGCTAGTTCGTTGGTTAAACCAAACGTCATGACTAGAAACTCATAGTGTCCATACTACGTCCGAAAAGCCGTCTTCAGAATGTCCTCTCTCCGTACCTTGATCTGATGATAGCTTGATCTGAGATCGATCTTCGAGAATACATATGCACCACTTAGCTGATTTAAATATACCGTCCCGTCTTTCTTCAAGTTGGGTATTCCCCCATGGAGAAATACTAGCCCGACTGAAACCCTTGTCTAAGAGGTCCTCTACTATGGACCTTCAACTCAACCAACTCTATCGGTGCTAGTTTGAAGACAGGAAAATAACTGGCTCGGCTCTTGGAGTTAACTCTATAGCAAACTTTATCTCTCTGTCAGGTGGCAGGCCCGAAAGTTTCTTTAGAATCACATTCTCAAACTCTGATATAGTGCGGGGGTACACTGGTTCACCTTCTGCAATGTGTGCCTCTAAGGTAGATGGGCACCATGCTCCCGGGCTCTCTGAAGAAACTCAAACTCTGGATAATCTGGTGGTCATAGATAATGTAACCACGCCGACAATCTAGCATCGCATGGTATTGGCTCAACCAATCCATGCTAACATAATGTCATAGTCTAGACTAAACCTCATAATAAATTCTCCCGTTCTGTTTTCAACATCAATCCTCAAAAAAAAAAAATTCTTGCCTAATGTATAATTACTCTTCTCCTTAAATTTATTCCTATAATTGTATTCCTCAAATTTTTTTTTTCGTTATTTATCTCTCCAAGTCACATAGTACATTAATGTTATTCCCCAAGCACATACTAGAATTCCTGGAAGCAGATCATTATCTTCCAAGTGAGAGCCTAAAATTTTATCCTCACCATTTCCTAAAATCATTCCTGGTATCGCCATCATATACAACAATTAAGTTCTTGCATCGGGCTATGCATTTCCATAAATTATTCTAGGTCATGATCAACAATTTTTTTTACTCCCAGTACTTCCAAGATCACTGCTATCTCAAGCACGGGTAGGGTACTACTGGGTCAATTCTCTTGTTAGCCTTCCACACTAGTTCTAGAATCCAAAAAGAACCTATCAATCTATCCTAATAAGGTAACCATCTTCTCAGAGAATATTACACGAATTTTGTCTTTTGTCGTCTGGTCTTCGATCTTCTTCTGGAGGGAACCATCAGGCACAAGCATTTTCCTTCCCGAATAATAGGGGATGAGAAACAATGATAACGATATTGACGAAAGTTGAACGATTACAAATTGGAAGTCTAAGGGCGATAATCATATACCAAGTGAGTTTTTTTATTTAAAATAAATGCAAGCGGTGATCTAAAATTAATTAGAAATATAAGGGGCTAAAATTAAGTGGGACAGAAGTGTCATGAATGAGGAAGGCTCAGAATAGAGTATTACCCTAATTTGGGTTGCACAAAAAGAGTCGAGATTGTGTCTCCAATTTTGATTGGAACGCACAACGATACATGGTTGGATTTTATTTAGAAATTAAATAAACGTCCGCGACGAATATTGTGCAGCTAAAATGAAGCACAAGAGAGCATAATTATGAGTTACACCAAGATCATGAAAGATGCAGGCTGGGTGTCAGTCTTGGACCCTTTAATTGGTCCGGCTAAACGGGTTGAGTTGGTGTCTCAAAATTGATGGCAACGACACAGGTGCGCGATACAGAATTAAATAATGATTTTGGTTACGAAAAATTATGCAATTAATTTAGAGCACAAGAAAATATGATGTTGAGTGACAGAAAAGTCCAGATACTAAATTGGCGTGTCAAGTCAAAAGTACAATAATCTGTTAGAATTCATGGGCTGATGTTGGGCTCCGAATATTTCAACAACGGTAGGGCGCACCAAAGGTTTAATTTAATAATCAGACATCTGTATCCTTAAATCTAAACCTCAAATACCTGATATTAAACCAAAATTTTCTAACCCATAATCTGGCTACGGTTCGCCAGTTCAGGCTCAACTCCTCGCTTTACGTTAGCGGACCTATAGGTCGGGCCGGGCAGGGACGACCATCACCGGCTCAGTCTGTCCCACTCCAGCGGTGACTCCCCCTGCGGATCAATAAGGATCTTTCGTGAGTCTGCCAACCTGCAAGTGATAATTTGACAGCCAGGCTAAAAAAAATAAATGAGGGGGTTTACAATTTATATTCACATCTGCATATTTTATATCTGTCATTTATTTTCTTATTTATGTATATTATTAAACTATACGTCTTATAAAACTTGGGTGCAACGACGGATGGCGTCGTCTTTTGTTTCTTATATTTTTGTTATGCATATTGACCTAGATTTAAGAGACCACCCCATGATTGTGAGGTATCTTTATATCCTATTTTGTTGTGACACATTTTCTTATTTATGTATATTATTAAACTATACGTCTTATAAAACTTGGGTGCAACGACGGATGGTGACGTCTTTTGTTTCTTATATTTTTGTTATGCATATTGACCTAGATTTAAGAGACCACCCCATGATTATGAGGTATCTTTATATCCTATTTTGTCGTGACACATTTTTTACACGAGTTATGAGTCTCATGTAGATCATGGACTTACGTTTCAACTGATTATCGATACGTCAGGACGTAGGATAGGGAATAACTACTGATAGAATTGCATGTTAGAAGACTTAGCAGTTATTTAGAGGTATCATCGTGTTGTGGAGGCAACATAAATAGGAGCATGGGGTGGGGAGGACAGTTGTTAGAGTAGGGGCTCTCATTGTTATTTACTTTTTATCTATATTGGCCACGGGTGACTCGATAGAGCGCTACGTGTGTCGAGAAATTATTTACTTTCCTCTAGATTGGTCGCTAGTGACTCGGTTGAGCACTATGTGTGTCGAGCACATGTATGAGTCGAGAGCTCCTCATTAGGATGTTGTCCTCAAAAGTGCATTTCACATAGAACGGTTAGGAGACCTTATGGATGTTTATTTTCAGTATACTGTGGCATGGTTTTATGTATCTTGTTACGTTCCTCTGAGGACCTAGTCCCTTTTCAGGTGTAGACGATCAGGACTATCCGCAGGAGTACGGGCCATGACCTGATTCTTCATTCTCTATCGAGGAAGTCTTACCTTCCGAGCAGCATTGCTTATCTCATAAAAAGTTGATGGATCTTAGCTGACACTTTATTAATTTAGCACATTATTTTATATTGGAGTTTCGTCCTCCTCTCTCATTTTTGTTTTGATATAGTCGTTTGGTAGTGTATTTATCTCCACCCGACTATCTTTTTTGGATTATTTGGACTTGATCATTTGGATATATTTGGTTTAGTTTATTTATTTATTGACCTATGTCTGTGGATGAGATCTAGTTGCCTGTGACTTATTTGATAATATATATACCACTTGTGAATTGTTATTCATAAAATATCGTACGTATGATTTATGGTTTTCATATATTGGAGTTGCCATATACATACGGCTGGTATACTTACGTATTCCTAGTCCTACGTATTTCGGGACTGGGACGTGACAATTAGACCCATTCTTTTCATTAAAATAGATTATTTGATTAAGCCTTCATTAGAATTAGAACCTTCCATCATTAACCCCTAATTAAATACCCTTCATGAATGATTAGTGGGGGGTATATGGGTCAATATACATTGCTTGGAAGAGGGACAAGGGGCCGACCACTATTAAAGGAAGAAATCCTTCTCTCTCATCTTTATTCATTTCATTTTAGATCTCCAATTTAGTTCTTTCCCAAATTGCTTCATTCCTCCACCAAATTAAACCTAATTCACTCTTATTCCCTTCCATTTTCATTAATTAAGAAGTATTAGAGCTTGGATTTACAAGAAGCACTTGGAGAAGGAGGCATTGGTAAGGAGCTCATGTCCGGATTGTGTCCATTTGAGCAATTCTTTTGGAATCCATCTCCCAATAGGAATAATTCTGATTTTCCCTTCAATTTAGATTATAATTCATACATTTAACCATTAGGAACCCTTCCATGGCTTAGGACTACCCATAGGAAGAAGAACTAGGTTCATATGACTTGTATTGTGACTTCTACATTGATTTTTGTGCCCAATTTGGGAGAATTCTGAGATTGGTTACACCAAGTGTTTGTCATTAGGTCAATTAGATCTAATTAGACATAGATTAAGTGTGGGGTACTAGATACGTATCCATAATTGGATACGAGTAGGCTGTATTATGGTAATTTAGTGATACGGGTTAGTTTGGAGGTTATCCCTTCAACACGGGGGTTTGCACATGTCATATTTTGCTACAGACACGTAGATGAGTAGCTAGCACTTTGTATTGCTCCTAATAATAATTTTGGACTTGTCCACATCATTTGTGGAGAATTGGGTGAGGTTTGGAGTGAGTATCAAGGGTGTATCTCAAGCGTATTATAGATTTAGTGTGATACGAGTGTGATGCACTCCTTGTATTTGATATATTGTCATATGGGTGTTTTGAGTTTCTAATTTGGTTATTACTATTGTTTATATTAGTTATAGTATATAAATTTGTATCTATATGATTCATGATATATATATATATATATATATATATATATATATAGTGTGTGTGTGTGTGTATGTATCAGTCTTGGGGTTATGGGGGGGGTCTGTTATGAGCGATTGTTTGGTGTGCAGTCATGTTGTAGAGGGTCTGTCATTTATTGATGTAGTATTGGTGGTATATATCAGTGATACATGGATGAGGGGATACGTGTGACAATCGAGTTCACATGTGTGTGCTTGGGTAGTTGTATACACAAGTGCCAGTGCACCTTAGCTGTAAAGGTTGAGGTCTGATGGAGGCTCACAACAGCAGTTATGGTCACATCAATGAGCTGCTATTGGAATTAAAAAGTTTCAGTCATTACATGTGTTAGATGTTAGTTTTTAGTAGTGGTAAGTATAAAGTGTTAGTTGAATGTTAGAAGTCAGAGTTAGCACTTTAGTTAGCTAATGTTAGTTAGTATATCAGTTAGTGGTTAGCTTGATTAGATTATATATTTATGTAAGTGAGCTATTAATACTCTAACTAGTATTAATATAGCAGATATACAAGTTAAATGTAGGCGTTTATATGTACATATATCTAGTGTTAATAACTAGTGTAGGTGTATAGTGATATTAATACTAAGGTATCCCAACACCTAGTATAGGCTAGTATGACTTGTATCATAAAGATATGGACCTAAGATCATAATTATGGACTCATACAACCTAGAATTAGCTAGTTTGACCAAGTTTGACCTAAAGTTGACATTGTTTGACTATTTTGACTTAAAAATGGCCTAGAAAGCATATTTTGACTCATTTAGCATATTTATCATTCATTAGATCCATTGACATAATTATTCATATATATCATTGTGTAACAGCTTGAGCACCGAGTTACATCACTTGCTCAGGACCAGAGATGAGTACATTCTCTAACAGTTTCCTATTTATGATATCTTCTATATTTCTTGTATTTAGTGTAGATACCCTTGACTTCTTGACACATGGTTACACGGATTAGTATTTTTTGGATCCCGTTATGAGATATTATTCCTGGTAGTTTCTGGCGTATCTTATACATGGCATGTTATTTCTGTACATGTATGGACATTGATTCCTGGGGAGACTAGCTACCTTCTTAGAGAATACTGTATCATAGCGTGTCATGGTTGGATCCACTATACCAGTCGGGGGCGGAGAGTGTTAGTTAGATATGTGATCATACCCACCCTGTACATGATTCATGTACAAGTACCCTGTGTTAATCATACACCTCACGTATGATTAGCCAGGCCATAATTCCTGTACAAGTTTCCAAGTCGGTCATATGTCGAAGCTAGTACTCACTCACTTAGTTAGTTGTATTTCCTGACTCCTGTATATGATGCCCATCTCTCTTATACTATTTATACATTTTCATATCCTGTCTATTTTTTGCTCATGCTCTATTTATCTTGTATATTCTATCTATTTACTGTTATATAGTCTTTATCATTTATTTGGAACTGCTGTTAGAGGTGTGCTTCGCTCCAATCCTGATTGGATATATTTTTCAGATAATTTAGATGACTGGTATCCTACACACTATGGAACTGAGAACGTAGTTGGCATAGAGTTGGAGATGGTGGCTCAGGAGGAGCCGATCCTGGGAGATGATCAGCTATCTACAGATAGTTAGATTATTGTATTGGGCATGACTCAGTTAGACATATTAGCATATATTATATTTGAGAATATTGTGCTAGTCTATTAGACTTGGATATGAGTTATATTTGTGACTTGAGATTTATATTTCTTCTATTCCATATCGTGTTATATCTTCCTCTAGTTTTATGTTATGATTGAGTATGGACTACCTTTATCATATTATCATATTATTTCTCCATTTGGAGTTGAGATGGTATGACATGTACCTTATATATATTGTACGTGTGAGATATTTAGATAGTATTGATGAACTAGACAGTGTTCTACTGCCAATTCTGCAGCGTAGGTTGGACGTACCCACATACTCGTGCCCCTACACCGGGTGCGGATCGTGACACATTTTTATGGTGGCCCATGTAGGTCTAGGTCGCAACTAGTACGATATCGTAGTAGTGCTCAGACTTAGAGTACTGCTACGAGCCTGCTTTAGGATATATGATATAGGATGAGAGTATACTCAATCACAACTAGGAATACTTCCAATTTATTGCTTTTGATATCCTTATAAATCTGAATAATTGCTTTCTTTAAAATATTATTGTCCTTCTTTGATGTTATCGTATCTTGCACAATATTGATCCCTTTGTTTGAATCTGTCTTCAGGATGCCTCCGAAGATCAGGTTCTATCGCTCGGGAGTAACTGCAACTTCCTCCGCTACTTCCCAACCTGTTGTTAAGAGGGCAGCAGCCACTGCTCCATTATCTACATCTTAGAGGGTTGCCTCATCAGTTCAGATGGGGGTTTCAACAGAAGTTTTTGGTGGTGCTCCACCTCCAGTTCAGAGGGCTATTTCGACAATCGCGGAGGATCTTCTACCCCCACCACTCATGCCAGCATACAGGACATATATGTTTTCCATATTCTGGGAGATGATGGCAGTGCAGCATAGGCAGACAGATGTTCTACGTCAGGGCATCGAGAGTGCCCACCATTTAGCTCTAGCAGCTGTAGAGAAGGTAGCGCTTGTCCAGCCGCTAGTCGTACCGCCTCAACCCGCCCTGCAGCAGCCGAGGCGGGTACTATTATTGACTTCAAGATGATGGGGCCCAAGGACTTCAAAGGCATAGAGAGGATCTTATATGCTGACGATTAGATTGAGGACATTGAGAGGAACTTGTGGCTGTCACAGATTTCGTAGAGTCTACAGGTAGAGGCAGCGGGCAGCCAGATGTTCGATATTGCCCTGACATGGTTCCATACAGATCCGAGGGTTGCGGTGCCAGGATTGAGTTGGAAAGATTTTAAGGAACTTTTCAATCAAAAGTTCTTTCCAGATGTGGCTCTGAGTTCCCTAGAGAGCCAGTTCTAGGACCTCGTCCAAGGGAGCATGACAGTGGAGGAGTATGCCACTGAGTTTTGCAGATTAGGCAGCTTTGTGGAGGGGCAGAATCCCATAATGAGAGCTAGGAAGTTTCGAAAGGGTTTGATCAGGGAGGTCAAATCCCTTACCAAGGGTCACCGTACTACAACCTTTAAGGGGATATTGGCGGATGCCCAGCAGGCGGAGGATGACTTGGAGCTCAGGTCCAAGAGGATGAGAGACACATCAGGAGGAGCTAGTAGCAGTGCTGGTCCAGCCAAGCGACGCCATTTCTAGCAGCAGAGACCCTTCCAGTCACAGCAGTTGCAGGCTCTCGTTCGAGCACCAGTTCAGCATGTGCCACAATAGCAGCAACAGAGACGAGTTTAACAGACTCCCACCTGTCACTTCTATAAAAAAATAGGACATATTTGGGAGGTCTGTAGGTTAAGGTTAGGAGCGTGCTTGTATTATGGCACAGAAGGACATCAGATGAGGGATTGTCCCGTATCACCTCGTCATGCAGCTAAGAGAGCAGCTCCGGTACAGAGAGCACTAGATAGGCCACCTACGGGTCAGCAACGAGGACCTTCATTACAGACACAACAACATAGATTTGTACAGTAGCAGCAGCAGCAGATAGGTGAGCAACATGGGTGAGCATTCGCCATGACGGTCGAGGAGGATGAGCCAGTGGAAGACGTCATATCAGGTTCAGTCCTCCTTGATTCTATTCCATCATATACTTTATTTGATTCTAGTGCTTCTCATAGTTTTGTATCTGTATCTTTTGCTCTTAAGTATCATTTAGAGGCTGAACCTTTGGCTAAGACTTGCAAGATCACGACTGGGGGTAGCATTATCCTGGTCAGTGATATTTGCAAGGATCAGAGAGTTATATTAGGAGGATGGGAGTTGAGTGCGTTCTTACTCGTAATGCCACTTTCGAGTTACGACATAGTACTCGGGATGGATTGGTTTAGTATGCATCATGCTAGCATAGATTATTGTGGAGGCAGGGTATTATTTTGACTGCCAGGAGAGCCAGAGTTTGAGATTGCCCGAGGAGCAGCAAAGCAGAGTGAGGATGTCATCTGTGGAGACATGGTGGAAGATAAGGAGTTGCTACATCCTTTGATAGAAGAGTTTATGGATATTTTTCCAGAGGAGTTGCCAAGGTTGTCGTCCGAACAAGATATTGAATTCACTATAGACTTGGTGCCAGGCGCAGAGCTGATATCTCAGCACGTCTATAAAGTCAAAAATAGTGAACTAGCAGAGTTGAAGAAATAGGTGGATGAGTTACAGGATAAAGGCTTTATCAGGTCCAGTTCATCACCGTGGGGGGCTCCGGTATTGTTTGTACCAAAGAAGGATGGGTCGGTACACATGTGTATCGACTACAAGGCTCTGAACAACTTCACTATCAAGAACAAGTACCTGTTATCGAGGATAGATGATCTCTTTGCTCAGTTGAGCAGAGCGAAGGTATTCTCGAAGATAGAATTGAGGTCAGGCTATCGCCAGGTGAAAGTAAAGAAGGAGGATATTTCAAAGACAGCTTTTGGGACTCGGTATGGCTAGTTTGAGTTCATGGTGATGCCGTTTGGGTTGACTAATGCCCTGGAGGTATTCATGAACCTGATAAACATGGTGTTCTACCAGTATCTTGATAAGTTTGTGGTGGTATTTATTGATGATATTCTGGTGTACTCGATGACCCCGGAGGAGCATGAGGAGCACCTGAGGATAGTTTTAGAGACTCTTAGGAAGGAGAAGCTTTATGGGAAGCTTTTAAAATATTAGTTTTTTCTTGACAAGGTTGAATTCCTTAGTCATGTGGTGATAGGTAATAGGATTTTAGTTGACCCGAATAAGATCGTGGCAGTGGAGTCGTTGGCTACTCCGAGTTCAGTGGCAGAGTGTCACTCCCGGTTCCCGATATACGTATTTAAAACGTATTTTTACTTTAGCATGATTGCATGTGCATGGAGACTAGACCCATTCTTTGGTTTAACCTTGCTCATGGTTTATTTTGTGGGTTGGTTCAAGTCATGAGAACCCTTGGTTCAACCCCCAATCCTACCATATATAATCCAACATTCTCTCTCTCTCTCTCTCTCTCTCTCTCTCTCTCTCTCTCCACTTCTTCATTTTTGTCCTCTCTTTAGTTTTCTCTCCCCATTTCCATAGGCAAGTACACTGTAAACCCCCCTCACCCAAAATAGGTATTTTGTGTGTATTTTATATTATTATATTTATTATAGATGTTGAATTTCTTTAGAGTATTCTCTTAGTTAATTAGAAAATAAATTTCTTGATATATTTACTTATATAAATATTTATTTAGAATTATTTTAGGTTATTTTAGATTTTGGAGATTTTCTAGAATTTTTGGTAATTAAAACTTAGAAAACATAAATTTTTAGGACTTCCATGATTTACTATAAGACCATACTTGAATATTGTTACTACCAAATATTTATTTTAGCGTTAAAATATTTAAATATATTTTTTATAATTTATTTAGAATTTTAACTAATTATTGGATTTTTGAAATTATTGAGGATTTATTTGGATATATAAAGTCTTAATATTAGATAGATGGTAATTTAGTGTTAATAGATATTAATAAGATTATATATAAATTATTTGTATTATCTTTAATTCTATTTAAGATTATAAATTATTGAGATGAACTCAAACTCTATTTTAAATTAATTCAAATCCTGAGCCTACTAGGAAAACAACTTCATGCATATCCTATCCTTATTTAAACTGATCCTAATCATATCCAAATTAGCCAATCCTAGTCTTATTCAATTAAACAATCTTCACCATTATAAATACCTATTAGACTTATGGAATAAACTCATATTCATATTTTTTTTATCCCCAAACTCCTCTTTTTTTCGTCCAAAAAAAGTCAAAATTCGTCATAAATTCAGCCTCATTTTCTAGTAGTTATGACGACTTAAAAAGACGATATCTCCTAGCTCCGGACCCCAAACGCGCTCCAGTTTTTTTTTGTTAGAATCATATTAAGGTTAGTTTTCTGAACATATAAATTATTTTGGTAATTTCAGAACCTATTTTTCCAGAATATTCAGAAAGTGCCAGCTGTCCAAAATTAGACGCATTTTCGTATTTTCGAGATTTTGGGAGATCCCGAACTCGAAATTATGAACCGTTTAAAGTTTCGGAAAGATGACATGATAAACTTCTAGAAAAGTATTTTTCCAGAATTTAAAATATAATTTTATTCTACTGTAAAATTCGTGCAACGTAGACGTAAATAGAAAGCTACCAAAAACTGTCATCTGTGCGCCCTTGTGGCCATAACTCTTTACCGACTTATGATTTTATGAAACTGTCGATTTCAGCGTTCATGTAGCATTGAAATCTATTGGATTCCATACACAAATCCATGATTTGAGTTGGTTGACTTTTTGGTCAACGGATTGCCTCGATTTGCGTACCATGGATCACAAATCCGTAAAGTTGACTTTCTTTGGACCAAAATTAGGGTTTAACAATAAAATCAGATTATAATAAGATTAAAATACTATTTTAGGTAATTTATTTAGAATTAAAAATTAATTAAAATGGAGGAACCTATTCACCCACTTTTGTAACCTAACTTGTTTAATTTATGTGACGGGTAGATCAGACGATGCCTTGAGTTGTGACTTCATCCTTTTTCAGAGCAGACAAGTATACCTTGTATTGTACTGTATTTATATTCCATATGTTGCATGCATCTTTATTTTCTGTCTTTAGTTCAAATATTTTAACTGTTATATAAAATGCGCGCGACGGTATCGTCGCGATATATTTTTATTTATGTATTTGCATTAATCTTGTTTATAAGACTACCCCATTATCATGTAGCATCATTAGGTTCATTAGCCTTGACACAGTTTTTATATGAGTTGTGAGTCTCATATAGATCACAGACTTATGTATTGACTGATCATCGGTACGTGTGGGCCGTGCGTTAGGGATAACTGCTGATAGAAACTTTGTATGCTAGAAGACTTAGCAGTTATTAGAGGTCCAGGGACATAGCCTATTATAGTACGGTGGTCCAATCCTTGTCCTTGTTTGGTTGCAGGATTGGACTAGGGTACTAAGGATAGGCTATGAACAAAATCCTGTCATGGATGTGACATGCTTAGAGCATGGGGTGGAGAGAACAACAAGTACCGCATTTGGGCTCCTTTGCACTTTTCCTTTTGTAACCTGGAAGCTCCGCTGGAGATACGGGCGGTGATGACCCCTATACTACTTGGCCTACTTGGCGGCCTCTGTCGTTCAAAAGATGACATGCTTTGAGGCCCCTGATTCTCCGAGAGAGTCATGTCAATCCCATTTATGGCCAAATAGCCCACTTGTTAGAAAGTTGTTCTCAAACTGCATTCACTTAGATGGTTAGGCGACCCCATTGGATATTTATTTTATTACTTTATTGGCATGCTTTTATGTATCTTGTTATGTCCCTCTGAGGACCTGGCCCCTTCCAGGTGTATCTGCTATTGAGTATTCACAGGAGCGCAGATTCAGATGGTTACATGTGTTTCGAGGATGTCTTCTCTTCGAGCCCCGTGGTCGTTAGTTGATATTCTTATATTGTGTTTGTTGTGTTGTACTTATATTGTATTTGCTCTTATATTCGAGTTGATAGTGGATTTGTTTCCATCCAACTAGTATCTTTAGTTACTTTGTATTGAGATCTAGTTTCATAGACATTGGTTATTTATTTATATTTGATTTTCGTGGATGAGATTTAGATTATACCCTGTGACTTGTGACATATGTTTATACCACTTGTGGATTTGATATTCATATTACAGCGTACGTATGGGTTTTGGTTTCCATATATTGGAGTTGCCATATCTATATGGCTGGCATGCTTACGTGTCCTAGTCCTACGTATTTTTGGGACTGGGATATGACATGATTTTAGTGGTGGCCCATGTAGGTTGAGAGCATATTGTCTCGGTTACGTTACTGTACCGAGCAAGCCTGCAAATAGGATTAGAGTATAGGATCTCATCCACAATTGACTATGAATCATATTTCTTCTAATCTATTTTATTTGAATAATTGTATCCTGCTTGATTCATGTGCTTCCCTAATAGTTCCTTGAGTATAGCCCCCTCCTAGAATATAAAAGTCCCTATTGTTAGATGATAAGTAGGGTAACCTTCCTATTAAGAGTACAACTAGAGTGTTGACACACCACTAAGTTTAGAATATCTAGTGAACCCTAGAATTCTTTATCTATAGATTGGTTTACCATTACTCCTTGATGTATTATGAGGACTTGAGAGTAGTATAGACATTACTAGAGTTAGTTAGAAGTTTTACTTAATGTTTGACCCTAGTATTGAGAAACCAATAGAAAACCAAAATTGAATATTAGGACTGAACATAACCTTCATAGTTAGATAGTATTGGAGAACTACAAACTTAGATCATTGTCTTATTATTAGTAGACAGCACCTTAGGAAGCCTAGAGGAATGTAATTAACACTTTTCCTTGATCATACCTTGAACATAGCAACTAGCATACCACTCTCCCTTAGAAAACTATGATGTTATCTAGAGCCCTCTATTTTAATTTTATATGTTGTTCCTCTGCGACCTTAACGTTCGTTAATTGCGCGACGACTAAATTTTGTTCTTCTATTCTTCATCTTCAACTCGTGCCATCTGACACTTCTGATTGTAGACCGAGTGATTTTATTCTATGTTAGGATATATAGTTTACTAAGGTTATAGATATAATCTTAAATTTTGAATTATGTGCTTGGTAATTAGAACATGACAGTTTAAGTTATTCTTGTAGATTATAACCTGATGATTATCCCTTAGTTTTTAAATTGCGTAACATGTACCCTCACCTCGATATGAGTTATATCCCCTTTCCCCTTGAAGGCCAGTAACCTTCCATTCTTACTATTGACGCTTGCTCTATAAGCGCTATGACTAAGACTTAAGATGACCATGACCTATGTAATATAAGAGGATACCTTAATGAGTACCAAGATATTTTCTCGTAAACCCCAATAAGAGCTTCTGCTTTAATTACAAGTGCAAAGTTATTTTGTAGAAACCCCTTAAGACTGTCCCAGTATTAGGTTAATTATTATAAGTTGGGTAGTATACCTCACAACATAGTATCACATAGTCTTTTGACCTATTATTGAAGTGTAACTGAACGACATTAACTGTATGCTAGCTTAAGATGACAGTGTTTATTCAGACTGTAGAACTTAGAGGCTATACCCCTACTTTGTCGACTATCGACTTAGACAAGGAATTAGTATGACAACTGTAGAGATTATAGAGTCTTATCTTTTTTTGAACTTGAATTGTTATGTATCTTCTTTCATCATAATCTATCGTATTTATATTTGCTGTACTACCTTGACTTATGCTGCTATTATAGCCTAGTTTTTGCAAGATTATTCTTTATCGAGCTTGTTCATGACATATGTATTATTGGGGGGCCCACAATAATACATTTCAGAATCAGTGTATTAGGGTCTAGCTAACCTTAGTGCGCTTGGTTCATCCTTCGCATAACTACTTTACGTGGATTGAGATATATAGTAATTAGTAGACGAATGTACTTGCCCTATAGACATGTCTGAGCGTATCATATCGATTACATAACTGTACTAATACGAGCATGCAAACAAAGAATTACCAAAATAGGATTTTAATCTACAACTGCCCTGACAATTCTCATTTGAATTCTTTAAACGCCTTGATCCCCATACTTCTATTTCTATTACCCTTCCCTTAAACTCTTCATCATTGTTTTTTGCCTTCCCTTATTTCGGAAAGACAAAACCTCGTGCTTGGTATAAGTTTGATATACAGATGTTTGTGGTATTAAACAAAAGAATAAAAAATGCATTCAGGATAGGGTTTATACGAAACTCGCCTTCTTTGGTTTACAAACAAACTTGTACAATTTGATCCTATACGAGGATATGGGAGTATAATTTATTTAATCTGGGTAAATATTGCTATAGATGTCTGATCTGCAGTCGATCACTTTAGCCCTTGGACCACACGATGTTGAAGAAGTGCCGTAGAAGACAGGAAGCAGCTTCGAGGGTTGCAAAAGAGGGTGGATGCACGATGCCAAAGTCGTCGATCCCTACTCTCTGCTTGAGCTCCGGATTCTCTCTCTCTCTCTCTCTCTCTTGACCTCTGGTTCTGATATTGGTTTCTTGACCAATTTTTTGACCTTTTTCCTCATTGATAGAGGTCTCTATTTATAGAGTTTTAGTGACAGTGACCACTCCGTCGGTGTAGAAACGAGGAGTGGAAAGTACAGTACCCTTTTACACAACGGTTAAAGTAACCAATGCCTGCGTATAGATGATCCTTTGAATGAGCGTGTGATGCGGGTCCAACTAAGGGACAAAACGCGTATAATCGCTACGAAGATCACGGCATAGAAGTCACGTAGGTAGGTATCCATTGTGTAGAAGAGGTTGGCATAGAAGCCAAATGTCTGTCACCATGGCATAGAAGCCAAATAGTTATCAAACCGGCATAGAAGCCGAATGGGCGTAGAAGCTGAATAGGCGTAGAAGCCGAGTGGTCATAGCGGCCGAGCAGGCGTAGAAGCCGAGTGGTCATAGAGGCCGAGCAGGCGTAGAAGCCAAGTAGGCGTAGAAGTCGAGTGGTCATAGAGGCCGAGCAGGCGTAGGAGCTGGATGGGCGTAGAAGCCGCTGCGTACCGTGCCAGAGTGCTGATGGAGACGTCTTAGCCGGAATTACGGTTTTTGAAGATATAATCAAATCTTTTGCATTAAATGCCGAGATTTGCCACCATCCTGTGCATTAAATATGGAGGCGTGTCTTTGAAGGTCTGTAACCCCTTCTGCGCATCAGTCGCAGAGACGTGCCTTGAGAAACTGTCACCGCTCTGTGCATTAGACGTAGAGACGTGCCTCGACCCCGTACGGAGTACAGCTTTTGATGTGGCAGGCGGTTTGTCTACTGCAAAACGTAAACAGCTCGTGTCTGCCTGTATAAAACAAGGCAGCGTATCCCTTCGTGCTTGTAAAAGCAGTTTTACGCAAAGGGGATGGCGGTATTTGACAGCCTGGGTCGCAGTGCTGTGCCATCATTATAGCCGTCGTCTGGGTAGTCGAGCCATATCCCTTTGTTAGAAGTCCAGATGTCAGGTTCATTGTAGGATCTTCATTGCAGGGTCTGACAGGTTCACTTCGGAGAATACGAAGCATCTCTTGTACACCTCAATGTTGCGTCTGAAAGAGGATGAGTTTTATGCCCTGGAGGTGATGGCGCACCCTGTTTGCGCTGAAGCGGCTTAGACTTACTGCCTTACGCGGATGGTCCTTTGAGCTTTCATATTTCATGCTGCATTTTAGCGGAAAGAGCTCTGTTGTACGCTTGAGGGCTCTGAAGGCCTCTGCTTACGCTGCTATGTACCAATATGCCGCGTATAGTCATCCGGCATATTTTTCATGCTTCTACAAGACCCCCTTCAAAGCTTTCAAATTCCTCAAAATTTAGAACGCTTTGAATGAAGCATGAACCGCTCCTCGTGACTCAAAACGTTTCTGAATGGAGCGTTGAAACGGTCGATGCTGACTTTATGGCGGATTTATTGGGGACCGGTGTGACCTCTTTTGCCTATAAAAAGGCTGGGGGAGTTAACCTGTTCTCCCCACATTTCCATCACCATGCAGAGATGATCACCGGAGTTCGTCGGGTCGATCTGAGGAAGAAGGAGATCATGTTCTTCCAGCGTGTAAGGAGCCAAAAAAGATGGCATCTTCGAGCAAGTGTCCACTGCAACGATGGATCATGGAAGGATATCTTAGCCTCCCTTGCTCGGGATAATCAGCAACTTTGTATGGTGGTTCTTCGGGAGAGACGAAGAATCGTATTACACCACGCTGCTTGCAAGTGGCGCCTTCTCCTGTTACATCTGGTGACGAGAGGCAGACAGACCGGCTAGAGTGGCGGTGGTCTGTAGGAAAGCAGAATTACCCTGCTTTCCTTCTGTTGGAGGATGGGTCATATGCCCAGTTTTGTATCCTCCTGCCACTGATCATCTTCTTCGAAGAAGAGGAAGACCGTCACCAACGCGAGAACCTGTCAAAACAGCTTCTTGGTGCGATCTTTAGACGATGATGAGGAAGCCCTTTGTAGACGGGATTTCCCTCATATGTAGTCATAAAAATGAAAAAAAACCTTTTGTAGACAGGATTTCCCTCATATGTAATCATGATTTTAATCTTTAATAAAATCGTCTTGCTTCCGTGCATATAATCGTTTTGTCATACATTGCTGTGAAGTCTGAATATGTGTAGCTTCGACACGTCTGATTCTTTACGCCGACTCTGTAGAAAGAGTGCTAGGTCCTGTCCTTTATGTATAGCCAATAGTCCATAGAACGTTGTTGAGCATTTTAAACATTTAGAACTGTCCTGCTGCTAGGACTGAGGAACCGTGTAGAGCTTTGAACTGTTGTTTTTACTTTTGATGAACAGAATTTTTGTTCAGACTTCGTCTTCAAGAATAATTTCTCAAAAATTCCTTGGAACAGGGTCAAGAAATGGCTGTCAAACTGAGTTGCCATCATGATAGACGAGATATTCAGACTGGAGTCTGGATGATCCTCCAATTTGACCCGAGAAGAGTTATTTTTTAATGCTTGAACTCTGTATGCTTCGGGTACTCGGGATATATTTAGGTCAAGAAGGAGTATCTTCTATGTGAACTCCTATAATCGACCGCCTTGCTGTTCGGATATGCGGAAAGTCAGAGATCCGTAGTGTAGATGAGCTGAGAATCCTGAGTTCGTAGTCTATTGAGCGTAGAAAGCCACCGAGCGTGAGATCGTAGATTCGGAGCTGCTGAGCGTGAAGTCGTAGGTTTGTAGCCTCTCGAGCGTAAAAGCTACCGAGCACAAAGGCATCCGGGCATAAAACCATAGACTGATAGCTTGCGAGCATAAAACCGTAGATCTGTTGCTGTCGAGCGTAGAAAGCTCCTTAGCGTAGAACTGTAAATTTGTAGCCTATGAAAAAGAAATCTTCCGAGCGTAAGGTTGCGGATCTGTTGCCTCCGAGTGTAAACTAAATGCCATCGAGCGTGAGATCATCGATTTGGTATCTGCTGAGCGTAAAGTGGTAGGTTTGTAGCCTCTCGAGCATAAAAGCTATCGAGCACAAAGGCATCCGGGCATAAAACCATAGACTTATAGCTTGCGAGCGTAAAACCGTAGATATGTTGCTGTTGAGCGTAGAAAGCTCTTTAGCATAGGAACCGCTGACCTGCTTTTGCACGAAAAACTCTTCGAATTTGCTGACTGTCCATCTTTCGAGAGTAGTGGGCTGACGTAGTACCCAATCATAACCAAATATTTAATTTATGAGATTTGGTTGGGGTTTCGAGGAGCCCGTCTGAGGATTCGAGGAGTCGACCCGAACTCTATATATATCCCAAGCTTTTGAGAGAAAAACTTTTTATCCGTCTTCTGCGAAAGAGAGCCTTCGATTGTTTGAGTTTTTCCCCTCGTTCTTTCTCCGAGCACTCCGAGTTTTCAGAAATGGCGCCGAAACAAACCCCCTCCACCAAGGGAAAGAGTATAGGCTCTTCTTCTCGTTCTTCTGCCCCAGTGAGAGAGTCTTCGGTTGGGCAAGGTAAACTTCCTTCTGAGCGAAGCATCCTGCCGACGAGTAGCGCACCCGGCCTTAGAGGTATAGCCTTTGGGATGATAAAGAATGACGAAAAATCCTTCGCACACGTTGAACGTGACCGCGCTAGGTCGTCTCCTGTGCTGATAGCCTCTTTGAGGAAGATGACGCACGGAGATGTTTTCATCTTTTACGCCCACATTTCTAATGTGCCAGCGTAAAAACTCCATATTTTCACAGTTTTGAGCGTAAAAGCTCTGACTGCCGAAAACTTGGTGTATACTATAAAATTTTAGTTTTACGCTTTGGATGGGACCTCCGACGTAATAACTAGAATTTTGGCAGTCTGGCATAAAGCACGGACTGTATACCGCCAATTATGCTTCAGGATGTGACTTTCGGCGTAAAATGACCAAATTTTGTACAGTCTTGGCGTAAAGCACAGACTGTCATTTCTTGGTCTTTGTGTTGCAAGATTTGTAATGACGTATTTTCCTTGCACTTTCGCAGTTAACTTGCATGAGTCTCCACTGGCCGAGGTGATGGGTTCCGCTGCCGGAATGCTGCACTCGAACTACCTGGAGGATCTGTCGCACGTGACATTTCCTATCTCCGCACCCCAGTATCCTGAAGGGAGGGGAATCTTGATATCGGCTCAAGGCGAGCGGACATTGCTGAACATGATTAATGGAGAGCCCCTGACGTACATAGACGGGGACCAGTACATCAAGCCGACCTTTCTCTTTGGGGACATGATAGACAAACAGTCCCAGACGAAGCCCAAGAGAGAACCCTGGATTTTCTCCGCCGAGAGTGTGGTCTTATATCTGCCCACGATGCCGAGAGATTATCCCATCTCGGCTTTCTTCCATGCCACACATCCCAGGAGGATGTCGTGGACGCTGACTCCCGATCTTTACGGCAAGCCGGGGAAGATCTTTCATCTGAAAGGAGCTGACCAGGGGTCGTTTGTCAGCCGCCCTTCTGGCGTCGTGACGTTGTTCAGGGGACTGTGCCCGGGCAGCGTCCCGAGTGAAGATAGTTCAGTGATCTAGCCGGTCCAATTGCCGACTTTCTGCAACGACTTCATGGTGCGAGGGGGGGTATACCCCAAGAAGAATCCTCGGTGCAACGGGTGGATCACCCCAGCAAACCTTCGATGGACTTGCCTAGTTGACTGGGCTTTGAAGCATTTTCGGAGAGAGCTGGAGGTCATAGGACTGTATGCTGCCGTGAGCGCGACGAGTGTTGGGTTGCCTCCCAACCCTAACCTGTTTCTGGCACTGATGGAACGATACATTTCGCTCACCGGGACCTTTGCTACCCCACTGGGGGAGTTGGGGTTGGCCCTCCACGAAATGGCAGTGATCTCGAGACTGCCGATGGAGGATACCCCGTATGAAGAGTATGTTCCCACCAACCGGAAGTTGGAGGACTCGAACCCTCGGGTTGTGGAGGTGTATCAGGAGCTGATATGCCACTATTTTGCGTGCACTTCTTTTTATAATGAGCCTTCTGATTTGGCTCACACCACTAAGTGGATGTCCTACCTTTTCTTCCACCGGGCCAGGGCCGTCAAGTCGGAGAAAGTTTCGGGGGGCAAGAATGAGCCCGTGAACTGTTTGGGCATGCTCAGTGCCCAGGTCATCGAGGATCTTATGGAGGAGGCTAAAGCTCCAGATCAGTTTCTCAATGATGGGGTAGGAAAGTACCCTGAAGGCACTAAGGCCTATAGTTACTTGAGGCACTACCGCAGGTCTTTGTCTGAGGAAGCCAGGCTGGCTGGCTTTCTCTTCCTATGGCTGCGTCGAGTAGTGGTGCCCGGCATCGCGTCCGCGGACCGCATCCACCGGAACATCCTGTGGCCTGCCGTACGTCTGGTGTTCGGGGCAAGACTGGGCTTGCTCCCTGCCATGGTGTGCCGTATACAGGCTGGCCTGAGAGCCATGACTGACGGACTGCTCATCGATGAAGCTCGACGTGATAGCTTTCCCCGGGTAGAGTTACCATACCTGTACTTGATGGGATGGTTAATTCTCCACAACCCCCGGGTGATGTCTTCCGGCCCTGGTAGTAGCGCGGGGGGTAGTTTCTTGCTGAACTACAAGGACTCCCTCTGGAACGTGAACACAGTCTTAGACTGCCGGCGGGTGCTGAGCCTCGGTCATTGCTGGAAGCTCCTCTGCACTGTCCCCTCTGTGCATCGTAATCAGTCGGGGATTAGGCTTGAGGATTTAGGTGGAGAGAAGAACAATCTTTCTCCAGAAGCTTTTAATTGGTTGGTCTGTATCAGACCCTCCCATTTGCTGTACAGAAGCGAAGATCATTGCTTCTTTGAGCCTTACTTGCCCAGTCGGTTCGCCAGGCAGTTTGGGTACGATCAGCTGCACGTGGGCAATGCCGCCACCAGCTTCAGGTCCAGGGGTGAACTCATTGATGGAGCCAGAGGATGGCGGTATTTTATCATGGGTTGCACGGGAGCAATCTTTACCATGCCGGTCGTCACCCTCTCCACGGAGCTGTGGATCCTCCATTCGTACGCTCAGTTTTACGTGGCGATCAACACCTTCCATCGCAATTTTGACATGCGTGGAATCTTTAGGGTGCCTTCTCCCAAGCCTGGGGGAAGAATCGAAGTCCCCTCGGTTTTATCTGACGAGGGTGAGGAGTCCGTCACTCCGGATGAGCCTCTGGTGTCGGTGCCGAGGTGTGAAGTGCCTCCGACTGCGGGGGCTTTGGCTGTCTCTGGGAAGCGAAGGGCTCCTGCTTTGAAACAGACTTCCCCTCGCAAGAGGAAGAAGAAGACGGTTAATCGCCCTCTCCGAATTCCTGGCATTGAGGCTCCTAGAGAGGAACCTGCTGTCTCTCCTGTTGGGGATGTCTCTTTGATTGGAGGTTCCCCGCCTCTCGTAGAGGGACCCTCAGTTTCGGCTGGCGATGCCGGAGAACCCCTGCTTGAGGCTGCCGTTGTTGCCACTGCCTCCGGTAGTGGAATAAAATTGCCTGCGTGGCCGAGGCAAATGGGAGAATCTTTCCCTAGACCGGCAACGGATAAAACTCCTGCCGCATCCGTGAGCATGACCAGCGAGGTTCCAGATGACGAACCTCGACTGCGTCTTGGTGAAGGCTTGGTAGAGCTCCTGGCGATGTCGGTTGGCCCATCTCCTTCTCCAGGTATGACAGTTCGTATTGCGTCATTAAGGCGTGATATAGCTACATCGGCTGCAAACGCGGCATATATGCCGTTGGCTATGGGTAAAGGTCATCTTTATGCCTCCTCTTAGAAAGATTACTATCATATTGATATTAACTTTCTTGTCCTCTTCTCAGGGGATGGCGTCCATGGGAAGTATAGCGCTGAATCGCCTTCTGGCTCTGCTCGGGCTCCTAACGATGATACAGAGGCGTTCGACTTCGAGGAGGAAATACCTTCGGGGGCCAGCTCGCCCGGAGTAGTTTCGTCACCTCCAGAGGAGGACGAACCCGTTATCGTGACTTCGCCTCTTGCGAGTATGCCGATGACTTCGACCGTCGTTGTCACACCTTCTTCGGTCGCACCACCCGCCGAGGCGGCGGCTGTGGTCACCTCATCCGCAATTATTTCTAGAGGGGAACTCGCCAATATCGCGGCCACTCCTGGCGTTCAACCTGATCTGGTTGCGCTGACCGAGCTGTATACCAGCCTCTTTTACACCAGTCTGAAAATGCTGATATCCATGGTGTTGGCGAAGAATCTGGATTTTGAGCGTCTGAAGAAGGCTTCCCAGTTTTTGATTGGGACGATCAGGGAGTTTGGCAATTCTGGGGTAGCTGACGCCCTGGAGGCGATGGTTAATGGGTTTGAGTAACCTATTAACCAATACTTCCAGCTGACTCGGGGCAGTTTTGAAGCTGAGGTCCAGGCCATATGACTTCATGACTGCGCGTCTTACCAAACAGCTGGAGAGCCTAGATAACTCCATCAAAGCACATAAGCTGGAGATGGATAAAAGAAAAGCTGTCGTGGAGGAGGCTCTTGCTCTTCAGACGAAGTGCCAATCCGAGCACGAAGGGAATGTAGCGAGGGTTCGCAAGTTGAAGGAGAAACTCGCTCTGGCAGAGGAGTGGGCTTCTCAGTCGTTGGCAGGTCTAGACGTAGCGACTAGTCGACTGAGCACAGCGCGATAGGACCTGGAGCGTACAGAAGCTGCCCGAGCTGGCTCTCTTCGGGCAAGGGCCGAACTGTCCTTTACGAACAATCCCGAGGCACGGCTGGAACAGGCCCACGCTGATGCCTTGGTTTCCAGGGACGTGAGGGTGGCTGCACTAGCGAAGCTGATTCGCGATCTGACCGCTCCCCCACAATAATGTGCCCTTTCTTCTTTTTGCTTCCCCAATATAATTCTGCTCTTTTCGGAAATAAATAAAGTGAATCTTTTCTTACTTTGTGGACCCATCATTTCGGAATGTAAATGACAGGTTTGGGCGAGAGTGATATCAGAGGTAGTATGGACGTGATAGACTCTCGATAAACTTTTAGCAGGACATATCTATTCAGAGGTCATACGGACATGATAGAATATGACCTAACTAGTTTCATTCTGGAAGTAGTTTGGTCAGACTTTGAGATTCTTGCTATATTTCTCTTGAGCAGAGGAGGTTAAGCATAGTACCTCTTCAAGAATTTACCGTTGATAGGAGCCATTAACAGGTCTCCATTAGGCTGGGCTAACCTGTAAGCGCCGTTCGAGAACGTTGTCTCGATCATATAAGGGCCTTCCCACTTGGGCTGGAATTTGCCTTTACTCCTGTGAGTAAGAATCATCGGCCTTCTTATGGCTAAAACTAGCTCGCCGACTTTGAAGACTCTTTCCTTTACTTTATGATTAAAAGCTCTGGAAATGCATGCTTGGTAGAGCGCGATGCGCTGTTGAGCTTGGAGGCGTTTCTCGTCTAATCCTTCTAGCTCTTGAAGCCTTAATAGGTCATTCTTTTCTTGGGTTAGCTCATTAGTCACGGCTATCCTGAGCGACGGGATCTGGATTTCAATGGAAAGAACTACTTCGCTCCCGTAGACCAGTGAAAATGGGGTACAACCTGTCGGTGTCCGTACCGTTGTACGGTATGCCCAGAGACATTCGCCTAGCTTCTCATTCCAGTCTCTTTTGTTTGAAGAGACAAACTTCTTCAAGAGTTTGATAATGGTTTTGTTGAAAGCTTCCGCCAAACCATTAGCAGCTGGATAATATGCCGTAGAGGCAATATTATGTATTCGATTTTTATCGCAAAATCGATGAAATGCTTGGCTGATGAACTGAGGCCCATTGTCATGGATTATCCTTCGGGGAATCCCAAAGCGATAAATGACGTGATGCTTGATGAAGCTGATTACGTCAGACGCCTTTATCTCAGCAAGAGGGATCGCCTCTACCCATTTGGAGAAGTAATCTGTGATGGCCAGTATGAACCGGTGACCTCTGGAAGAAGACGGGTGAATAGGACCAATGATATCCATACCCCATGCTTCGAAAGGCCAGGATGCAACCGTAGGATGTAGATATTCAGACGGTTGATGTATAAAGTCTGCATGAACCTGACAGGCTCTGTATTGTCTTGCATAGTTGATCACGTCTGTGATCATAGTGGGCCAGTAATAGCCCATTCTCCTGATACGATCCTGTAGCTTAGGACCGGGCTGATGCGCTCCGCATACGCCGTCGTGAGCTTCCCGGATAATCTGCTGTGCTTCATCGTCAGAGAGGCATCTTAATAGCAGTCCGTCATAGGTCCGACGATATAGGCATTGTGAAGATGCGTCAAAGTAGAAGCGTAATGATCATCTTTTGACGGATACTACTTCTTTGGGGTCCTCCGACAAGATTCCGTATACGACGAAATCTATGAAGGGACTTCTCCAGTCTCTTCTAGGGGGAACCGTGTTCACAGCGTAGCTGCGTTCTATGTGAAAGTTGTTCTTCACGCAGAATAAATCTCTGTTAAGAAGAATAACCGAATCTTGCCTTTTTATAGGAGTGGCTAAATTTGCAGCTAGACTGGCTAGGGCATCAGCTTCCAGATTCTGAGATCGAGGTACATGCTCTAGGAAGAACCCTTTGAATGTTATGGCTATCTCGACCGTTGCTTGGTGATAGGGGATGAGGTCTGGATTTCGGACTTCATATATTTCCCTGACTTGATTGACGATAAGCAGAGAATCACCGAAAGCTTCCAGGGACTCGACCCCCAGCTCTTTAGCGACTTGGAGCCCGATTAACAGAATGTTATATTCCGCCACATTGTTGAAACATGGTTCGTTAAGAGAATATGCTTGGTAGATGACGAGTTTATCAGGGATGACCAGGACGATTCCTACCCCTGAAACCATGTTTCCCTGGGGACCAGTCCTGGAGGCGCCGTCGAAGAACAGTTGCCATACGTCACTTTCCATTGCAGAATTACATTCTGCAACTTCGTCGGGAATGTCTTCGTATAATTTGGAGGCCTCCGGGATCAGATGAGCAGCTAGAAAGTCGGCCAGCGCTTGGCCTTTGATGGACTTCTGCGGGACGTATACCATGTCATATGGTGTTAACAGCATCGCCCAAGTTGTGAGCCGGGAATTAAGAATACTTGGCTTGCTCATCAGTACTCGAAGAGGGTTGATCCTGGAGATGATATGGATAGTCTGGCCGGTGACATAGTGCCGCGTCTTCTGGATAGCGAACATCAGAGCCAAGCATTCTTAACATCAGAGCCAAGCATTCTTTCTCCAATGGGTTGTACCGGTGTTCGGCTCCGACCATCATCCTGCTGAGGTAGTAGATAGCCTGTTCATGCCCCACATCGTTCTTCTGTGCGAGAAAAGCTCCTAGGGAATGATCCATTGCTCGAATGTACAGCATGAATGGTCTTCCCATGATAGGAGGTACCAGAATCGGCGGACTAGTGAGGTAGCGTTTGATATCCCCGAATGCTTGCTGACAGGTTTTGTCCCATACGAAGGATACACCTTTCTTCATGAGATGCAAAAAGGGCTGACATCTTCCCGAGAGGTTGGATATGAACCTCCGGATATAAGCCATACGGCCTTGAAATCCCCGGAGTTCCCTCAGATTGTGGGGCGGTCGCATTTCTACGATGGCCTGGACTTTGTCAGGGTCCACTTGGATACCTTTGGCGGTAATGACAAATCCCAGGAATTTGCCACTAGATACACCCAGAAAGGACTTCGTAGGGTTCATCTTGAGTTGATGTTGGCGCATTAACTCGAATACCGTCTTCAAGTCTTTAATGTGATCATTTTTGAGGCGGCTCTTGACGGCTATATCATCTACGTAACATTCTACTATTTTGCATAAATGCTCATGGAATATGCTACTCATAGCCCGTTGGTATGTAGCCCCAGCGTTCTTCAATCCGAAGGGCATGACCGTATAGCAATATACTCCCAACGGGGTCCGGAAGGCAGTGTGCTTCTCGTCTTCAGGATGCATCTTGATCTGATTGTATCCTGAGAATCCGTCCATGAAAGACATGCGTTCAAAGTCGCAGGTGTTGTCGATCATGATGTCCGTGATGGGAACAGGGAACTCATCCTTGGGGCAGGCTGCATTCAGATCTCGGTAATCGATACAGATACGTATTTTCCCATTTTTCTTCATGACTGGGACAACGTTGGCGACCCAGTCGGGATGTTGTTCTTCCCGGATGAAACCGTAGGCTATTAATTTCTTGACTTCAGCGTCGATGGCGTCCATCATGTCTGATCTGCGGAGATTGGGCATGCGAAGATTGGGCACCATAGTTTTCCTTACGCCACCTGTGTACAACAGGTTGGCCATCTGGGTGGCAGATAATCCCCGGGGAGGGTGCCTTCCCGTAACCTGAGCTTGCTTTACGTCGTGGGACTCCGCCTGGCATAATTTGGAGATTTGCTCAGACTGGCGTAAAGCTGAAGAGGTCCTCAGTCGGCCGTCGGCTTCCCGCGTAATCCGGAGGGTAGGCAGATTGCTTCTTCGCTAGCGTAACGGCCGAGAAGTTGAGTACTCTGCCGCTCGCTTCCCTTTGCGGAAATCATAACGCTCATCTGGTTCCCCGTAGAGGTCAGATGTTGTCTTGCGCATGGAGAGTGATTTGTACTTCCGATTTGGCGCTGAGGCATCATCAGAAGTTTGGTCTGTACCGCACGTAGTGGGAGACTGGTTTCTACACGTATAGCATAGTGGATACTTCTGGGTTAGCGCTGAGGCTTTGCCCAAAGTTTCGTCTGTACCGCGCGTAGCGGGAGACTGGTTCCTACGCGTAGAGCGCAGTGGATACTTCTGGGTTAGTGCTGAGGCTTTGCCCGAAGTTTCATCTGTACCGCGCGTAGCGGGAGACTGAATTTTATGTGCAGGGTACGGAGGGAGCAATGCTACAACCTCATTGGTCGGAGAGGTCGGAGAGATCGGAGAGTCCACAGGAATGGTAGAGGATGTCTTGGGCATACAGACCTTGTGCAGCTTCCTGTTGTCTTGGATGGAGAGAGGGTGAGAGCTACCCCCGGTTTGAAGCATGTCTTCGTAGGCAGACTGGTCGAATTGGACGACCAGTGTCTTCTTCACGGTTCCTATAGATACCGCATCGTATTGAGCAATTGCTTCCTCATCAGAAGAGAAAGATTTCCCCAGCAGAGTCGCCATCTTGTTTGTGATATTAAACGAAAGAATGAAAAATGCATTCAGGATGGGGTTTATACGAAACCCGCCTTCTTTGGTATACAAACAAACTTGTACAATTTAATCCTATACGAGGATATGGGAGTACAATTTATTTAATCTGGGTAAATATTGCTATAGGTGTCTGATCTGCAGTCGATCACTTTAGTCCTTGGACCACACGATATTGAAGAACTGCCGTAGAAGACAGGAAGCAGCTTCGAGGGTTGCAAAAGAGGGTGGATGCACGATGCCAAAGTCGTCGATCCCTACTCTCTGCCTGAGCTCCAGATTCTCTCTCTCTCTTTCTCTTTCTTGACCTCTGGTTCTGATATTGGTTTCTTGACCAATTTTTTGACCTTTTCCTCATTGATAGAGGTCTCTATTTATAGAGTTTTAGTGACAGTGACCACTCCGTTGGTGTAGAAACCGAGGAGTAGAAAGTACAACACCCTTTTACACAATGGTTAAAGTAACCAATGCATGCGTATAGATAATCCTTTGAATGAGCGTGTGATGCGGGTCCAACTAAGGGACAAAATGCGTATAATCGCTACGAAGATCACGGCGTAGAAGCCACGTAGGTAGGTATCCATTGTGTAGAAGAGGTTGGCATAGAAGCCAAATGTCTGTCACCATGGCATAGAAGCCAAATAGTTATCAAACCGGCATAGAAGCCGAATGGGCGTAGAAGCCGAATAGGCGTAGAAGCCGAGTGGTCATAGAGGCCGAGCAGGCGTGGAAGCCGAATGGGCGTTGAAGCCGAGCAGGCATAGAAGCCGAGTAGGCGTAGAAGCCGAGTGGTCATAGAGGCCGAGCAGGCGTAGGAGCTGGATGGGCGTAGAAGCCGCTGCGTACCGTGCCGGAGTGCTGATGGGGACGTCTTAGCCGGAATTACGGCTTTTGAAGATATAATCAAATCTCTTGCATTAAATGCCGAGATTTGCCATAATCCTGTGCATTAAATGTGGAGGCGTGTCTTTGAAGGTCTGCAACCCCTTCTGCGCATCAGTCGCAGAGACTTGCCTTGAGAAATTGTCACCGCTCTGTGCATTAGACGTAGAGACGTGCCTCGACCCCGTACGGAGTGCAGCTTTTGATGTGGCAGGCGGTTTGTCTACTGCAGAACGTAAACAGCTCGTGTCTGCCTGTGTAAAATAAGGCAGTGTATCCCTTCGTGCTTGTAAAAGCAGTTTTACGCAAAGGGGATGGCGGTATTTGACAGCCTGGGTCGCAGTGCTATGCCATCATTATAGCCGTCGTCTGGGTAGTCGAGCCGTATACCTTTGTCAGAAGTCCAGATGTCAGATTTATTGCAGGATCTTCATTGCAGGGTCTGACAGGTTCACTTCGGAGAATACGAAGCGTCTCTTGTACACCTCAATGCTGCGTCTGAAAGAGGATGAGTTTTACGCCCTGGAGGCGATGGCGCACCCTGTTTACGCTGAAGCGGCTTGGACTTACTGCCTTACGCGGATGGTCCTTTGAGCTTTCATATATCATGCTGCATTTTAGTGGAAAGAGCTCTGTTGCACGCTTGAGGGCTCTGAAGGCCTCTACTTACGCTGCTCTGCACCAATATGCCGCGTATAGTCATCCGGCGTATTTTTCATGCTTCTACAACAGATAGTACTAGAGGTTCCCATAGGCTAATCATATTATTTGGTGACTGTCTTTTATAATTGATTAAGGGCCTATCATATAGGATATAATCGGTGTTAAAGTTTTGAGGATTGAATGACATGAGTAAATAAATTAAGGAATATTTTCTTAAAGTGTATAGCCTTATATGATATATGGGTAAATTCTAAGTTGGGTAGAAGTTGTATTATTAATTTGAGGTTAAATTCTTTCAGATTGTGATCAAGTAGGATTAGATGGAGAGATTAAGTCATTTTTTTAAATATAGAGAATTTTAGAAGAAGGAGTTAGATGATGAGTACTTAATGAATTTTGAAACCTTGATACGTCGGAACAAATATTTATACTTTAAGTACATGATTTAAATTTTGAATATTGAAGGTAAATCATCAATTTGAATTTTGAGGATAAATATAGAATTTCAGACTTGAACATTGGTGGATTAAATTTTTTTTTTTTTTTACAATTTGATGATTTGAATTAAGAGTTAAAATTTGATTGCTGGATTACGTATTTGAAATATTAAGGATGTGAATTGAATTTAAAATTTTGAAGAGTACAAAAATTATAAGTGAAAATAGGAATAATATTGGACTAGAATTATTTTCTATAGGAGATTATGATAGTTGGAGATCGTAAGGTAAAATTTATATGCGTATTTAAATCTTAAAGATGTTATATGGATTTAATTTAAATTTGGATGTTGATGATTTAAAAATCGAGAATAAATTACGATTGGTTGAATTTTGATTTAAATAATGGTTAATTTAATTTTGAAAGTGATTGCGATGGATTTGAATAGATTTTAAATTTTTGGAAGAAATTGCAATTGACTTGCCTTATGTACGAATGTGAATAATTTATCAAACCATGCCTTATTTTTAATTTCGAAGACAAAATTCTTTTAAGTTGGGTAGATTGTAAACCCCCCTCACCCAAAATAGGTATTTTGTGTGTATTTTATATTATTATATTTTTTATAGATATTGAATTTCTTTAGAGTATTCTCTTAGTTAATTAGAAAATAAATTTCTTGATATATTTACTTATATAAATATTTATTTAGAATTATTTTAGGTTATTGTAGATTTTGGAGATTTTCTAGAATTTTTGGTAATTAAAACTTAGGAAACATAAATTTTTAGGACTTTCATGATTTACTATGAGACCATACTTGAATGTTGTTACTACCAAACCTTTATTTTAGAGTTAAAATATTTAAATATATTTTTCTGTAATTTATTTAGAATTTTAACTAATTATTGGATTTTTGGAATTATTGAGGATTTATTTGGATATATAAAGTCTTAATATTAGATAGATGCTAATTTAGTGTTAATATATATTAATAAGATTATATATAAATTATTTGTATTATATTTAATTCTATTTAAGATTATAAATTATTGAGATGAACTCAAACTCTATTTTAAATTAATTCAAATCCTGAGTCTACTAGGAAAACAACTTCATGCATATCCTATCCTTATTTAAACTGATCCTAATCATATCCAAATTAGCCAATCCTAGTCTTATTCAATTAAACAATCTTCACCATTATAAATATCTATTAGACTTATGGAATAAACTTATATTCATATTTTTTATCCCCAAACTCCTCTCTTTTTCGTCCAAAAATAGTCAAAATTTGTCATAAATTCAGCCTCATTTTCTAGTAGTTATGACGACTTAAAAAGACGATATCTCCTAGCTCCGGACTCCAAACGTGCTCCAGTTTTTTTGTTAGAATCATATCAAGGTTAGTTTTCTGAATATATAAATTATTTCAGTAATTTCATAACCTATTTTTCCAGATTATTCCGAAAGTGCCAGCTGTCCGAAATCAGACGCATTTTTATATTTTCAAGATTTTGGGAGATCTCGAACTCAGAATTATGAACCGTTTGAAGTTTCGGAAAGCTGACATAATGAACTTTTATAAATGTATTTTTCCAGAATTTAAAATATAATTTATTCTACTGCAAAATTCGTGCAACGTAGACGTAAATAGAAAACCACCAAAAAAGCCCTTGTGGCCATAACTATTTACCGACTTATAATTTTATGAAACTGTCGATTCCAGCGTTCATATAGCATTCAAATCTATAGGATTCCATGCACAAATCTAGGATTTGAGTTGGTTGACTTTTTGGTCAATGGATTGCCTCGATTTGCGTACCATGGATCACAAATCCGTAAAGTTGACTTTCTTTGGACCAAAATTAGGATTTAATAATAAAATCAGATTATAATAAGATTAAAATACTATTTTAGGTTATTTATTCAGAATTAAAAATTAATTAAAATGGAGGAACCTATTCACCCACTTTTGTAACCTAACTTATTTAATTTATGTGACGGGTAGATCAGACGACGCCTTGAGTTGTGGCTTCATCCCTTTTTAGAGCAGGAAAGTATACCTTGCCATTGTACTGTATTTATATTCTATATGTTGCATGCATCTTTATTTTCTGTCTTTAGTTCATATATTTTAACTGTTATATAAAATGCGCGCGACGGTGTCGTCGCGATATATTTTTATTTATGTATTTGCATTAACCTTATTTATGAGACTACCCCATTATCATGTAGCATCATTAAGTTCATTGGCCTTGACATAATTTTTACATGAGTTATGAGTCTCATATAGATCACGGACTTACGTATTGACTGATCATCGGTACGTGTGGGCCGTGCGTTAGGGATAACTGCTGATAGAAACTTTGTATGCTAGAAGACTTAGCAGTTATTAGAGGTCCAGGGACATAGCCTATTGTAGTATGGTGGTCCAATCCTTGTCCTTGTTTGGTTGCAGGATTGGGCTAGGGTACTAAGGATAGGCTATGAACCAAATCCTGTCATGGATGTGACATGCTTAGAGTATGGGGTGAAAGAACAACAAGTACCGCATTTGGACTCCTTTACACTTTTTCTTTTGTAACCTGGAAGCTCCGCTGGAGATACGGGCTGTGATGACCCCTATACTACTTGGCGGCCTCTGCCGTTCAAAAGACGACATGCTTTGAGGCCCCTGATTCTCCGAGAGAGTCATGTCAATCCCATTTATGGCCAGATAGCCCACTTGTTAGAAAGTTGTTCTCAAACTGCATTCACTTAGATGGTTAGGCGACCCCATTGGATATTTATTTCAGTATTTTATTGGCATGCTTTTATGTATCTTGTTATGTCCCTCTGAGGACCTGGCCCCTTCTAGGTGTATTTGTTATTGAGTATTCGCAGGAGCGCAGATTCAGATGGTTACATGTGTTTCGAGGATGTCTTCTCTTCGAGCCCCGTGGTCGTTAGTTGATATTCTTATATTGTGTTTGTTGTGTTGTACTTATATTGTATTTGCTCTTATATTCGAGTTGGTAGTGGATTTGTTTCCATTCAACTAGTATCTTTAGATACTTTGTATTGAGATCTAGTTTCATAGACATTGGTTATTTATTTATATTTGATTTTTGTGGATGAGATTTAGATTATACCCTGTGACTTGTGACATATGTTTATACCACTTGTGGATTTGATATTCATATTACAGCGTACGTATGGGTTTTGGTTTCCATATATTGGAGTTGCCATATCCATACGGCTGGCATGCTTACGTGTCCTAGTCCTACGTATTTTTGGGACTGGGTGTGACATACACATTGCCTGAGAAATAGAGAATTCCTCCATATTATTGTTCTATTATGTTTGTTATGTATTTCTTAGCACTTTTAAAATATTGAATTTTATGTTTTGATGGATAGTTTTGAGGAGATCTGCATTCTAAACTTATGGTTTTATGGGTTTCATGATTTTTTTTGGTTTTGTGATCTATTAGACATATATTTTAAAAACCAGTTTTTTTTTATGATTGAGCTTTCAATTTAGAACATTTTGGCTTTTGGTTCATCCGATTTGGACTTAAAATGAGAATTTTATGGACAAAATAAGATTTCAGTTTTTGGAGCTTTCGCCATGGTCGAACCTGCTATTTGGAGAAGACGAAGTGTTCAGGCGGTCAGCGAGTTATGCGGTTGAGAGTGCCATGCGGTCCAAGAGGGTTATGCGACCTGAACTCCTGCCATATACTGACAACATGTGTTCATCTTGTTGGACGCATGACTGCTTATTTACACAAGTATCCTTGAACACCTTGTATTTTCACTCGCTGAATGAAGAAGAATTTTGCTAAGTAAAAAAGACCTCTATGCGGCATTGACTCAATGCGATATTGACTTCATATGCGGCACCGATACTTATGCGGCAAGTAGAATATGCGGCTACCATTTCCTTGGACGCATGACTCCGAACCATGGCACATGTTTCGATAATATTTATCTTTTCTTCTTGATACACTTTATGGTTTGTCACATCAATCACTTTATGTCATATCACTGATATTTATTTATTGTCCGTCACTTTAACACTTGTCTAAGGAGTAGAGTTTAACCCTGAGCATGCGGCCCAGACTCCATATGCGGCTAAGAGGTTTATGCGGCCTGACTTCATATGCGACCAGGACTTGTCATGCGGCCTGACTTCATATGCGGCCTACAGTCATATGCGGCCTGGACTTCCCATGCGGCTTAGAAACCCATACGGCCTTGCTTATTTTGATTGAATATTTTCTTGATTCGTGTGACCCAATATATAATTGGTAATTGAACTCGAATACTGTATTCGTGCTGATACCACTATTGCCTGATAATTGTTCATGATTTAATGTGTGTCGAGGTGCGACACATCGTGTCATGTGTTAAGTGATTATATTTGGATTGTGCATCAAGAATGCCTCCAAATTTCTGAATGCGTGATATTATAATATATATATATATATATATATATATATATATATATATATATTGTTTTCCCAGCACAGGCATAATAAGCTAGTTAACTACCAAAGCGTGGTTAGGATATTGTTTGTCTGAATGTTGTATACACGCTCGGGTGAATCCAGATTTGACTTCCATGGATTTGTATCTAGTTTGCCCGTACTTTCTACGATATCTTAAGAAAAATTCTCATGTGACCACGCATTGAGATTTCAAGCACAACATAGGGCTAAATAGGTGACTAAAAGTTGTTGTAACATTGGAGGGAACGGTATCCCGAGATCATGCCAACGAACCTTTACATAGAGATTCATTCTAAGTGTGCTGTGGGTGGCCACCACATATATTGTTTATCATCTGCCTTAGTAGAGTGCAGTATCTGACCTATTATTATGACGAGCCACTGTTTCACTATAGGAATACTGGAACCGCTAATACCGTATTTTTAGCGCAGTAGGCCGACGGGGGACTGGTGCATCCTGCAAGTGCCTATTTTATTTATCTATTGGTTCGGTTAGCTCGTGTTCGGTACTGGCATGATTTGATGATACTTATTATGCACTATTTATGTGATAACCTCAGACTCCACAAAAATAGCAAGTCGTACAAATGATTGGTCGATATAAGAAATAGCTAGTAGTCTAGAAAAATAGACTATCATAGTGTGATGGTTCAACCTTGTCCTTGTTTGGTTGTAGGGTTGGACCTTTGCGCTAAGATATGCAGGGACCTAAGTTACGACACTGAACCTATGTATTATTATATATTTTCCTTGGATTTTTGTTTCTTTATTTCGTGCTTCCTTGGTGGTACTTGCTATTTGGGGTCTAACCCCACTGGTTTTGCATGGCCACATTTCAAGCCAGCACCCGAGGATCCAGGGTACCTTTCCCCAACTCATAGAGCGTACCAGGAACATGGTCGCAGGAGATAGCAAGTAGGTTTTCTTCTTCCTTTCTCAACAATGAATATTTACTTCTTTTGGCGTTTAGCCACCGGCACCTGTTAGCCGGCTCGTCTGGACATTAGTTTTCTTACATGATTGTGTTAAATCAGACTACAGCTGATCACTGTCATGTACTTTTGTTACTCTTTCAGCTTTTTATTTTGTACAGCTGTTCTCCAGAATATTTTGAAAAAATGTTTGGGATGCCTTATTGTCACGACCCGCACCCAAAATTTGGGGCACGAGTACGTGGGTACGTCCATCCTACGCCACAGCATCAGCGGTAGAATGATGTCTAGGTTACAATAACACTAATATAACTCACAACCTGTCAATGATATCAATCTCCATAAGGAGGACAATATTCATCTCACAATGTCTCATAATGTAAACTTAATCACAACAACTATAAGAGTATAAAGGCACGATAAAAGATAAGAAGAATGACATAGTCAACACCATGTCTCAAAATATAGATAAACTACAGTCTAACTGTCCAACATAAAGTCTCCACAAGTCTCAACATAAACTAAGAATAAGTCTAAACATAAACTCAATAAACCTCAATAAGTCTCAGTGCATAAGATAAATACTGTCTAGATAACTGCAGGTAATGTCTCTTTTAAAGGAATAGTCTCCTCTAAAATCTCTGGTGTGTAGTTTGCATCTATACCCGGTCCATAGTGTGTGGTACAAAAATCCTCAAGATCCTCTGAAAAAAAATATCCAGTCAGGGTTGGAACGAAGTACAACACTAACAGCAGTTCCACATATATTGACAAAAACTATAATACAGTGTAAAGAAATACAAGATGGATATATGTACTGGCAATGAGAAATACTGGAGATAATAAAATACTGGAAATAAAAATACTGGAGCATGTCATCATTAATGTACATCTAGCAATGAATAAAAATACAAGTGCATTCTAGAACAATGAACTGGAATATAAGTGAATACTAGAACAATAACTAGAACATGTAGAGATACTAGATCAATATACTAGAGATACATGTCAAGAATATCTAACTATGTGTGTCAGACATTAGTATTTCATGTGATCGTCTTAGGACTGATCAGGCTTGCTATGTATGACTAGCTATGATTCATGTAAGGTCAGGCTAACCATCCGAATAGCTATGATGCAAGCAATAGTCAGGCTAATCATACATAACAGGCTATGAGGCATATAATGGTCATGCTGCATCGACGTGAGGTGTGGGTGAGCTATGATGCAAGTAGAGTTGGGTATGATCACATAAGCTACTAATATTTCTCCCGTTTCTCCAGCTAGCATGATGGATTCCAAATTATGACTCCTCGTGACAGGTCTCGATAATGCCAACTCATGTAAACAACAGTGTCGGAATCATGTACGCTATACAACTAGAATTATAGAGATAATCAACATAATGGAAACTGTTAGAGAATGTACTCGCCTGTGGTCCTTAGCTGGCAATACCAATATCCTGGTTCCAAGGTATCGTCTGAATGATCCAACAGTCATATAGACATATCATATAATACAATATTGCATCAGACATTACACTAACACACATAATCAAAACACAATAATCTCAGAGACTACGCTAGGGGTGTCACGTCTGTAGTTGCTGTGCATAACAGACAGTCAATGATACGGTCTTGCCAGTACATCGGTGTACATATGGCAGTCTGCTAACATGTTATATGGTCACAGGTCAATGTAATCTATGGGGTATCCGTGGTTACACTCGGGTCATCTAGTACATAGACATATAATATATATTATTTACTAACATATACATTAATACTCATTAATTACATATATAATAGATATATGTATATACACTTAATAGAATTTATACTATGTATACATATATTAAGCATATACTAGGGATACATATACAATACATATACATATGCATATATATATTAATTGAGATATATATATATATATATATATATATGCATACACCAATATTAATATTGAACATATACTAATACATATACCAATACCAACTACAAATACGTATGCATATAATGAAGAATTACGCGTATGCGTGTACGTGTACATGTACGCGAGAGGGTACTCGAACCTGGGTAAGTGGGATGAGACGTGTGTGTCGAGGTCATCGTGAAGGGGGTGTTCGACTGCTTCTACTGCTGCTGTGTCGAAGAATCCGGCGATTGGCAGCGTCTCCGGCGAGTCTCAGGCGTTCAGGCGAATCGACGACAGCGGATTCAACGGGTTTGGCCGGTCGAGGTCGTTGCTTCGGTCGGCTGGGCGAGTTAGACGCACGCGTTCAGGCGAACATCGGCTCAGTGCAGGTGGGTTCGAAGTCAACGGGATGGCAGCGGCTCGGTGCAGCATCGGTTTTCGGCGTTCTGGCATATCGAGGGGGATGAAGGCGGGTTGTCCAGATGGCGGGGACTCTGGTAGAAGCGGCGGGCTCCGCTCAAGTGATAGTGGTGAGGCGGTCGTGTAGTGCAGCGGGTCGGGGACAGCGGGATGAGGCATCGGGTCGTTGGTTCCAGCGGGGTTGGCCGAGTGGAGGCGGTAAAGTATGCGGTGGGGTGCTGGTGGTGTATGTAGAAGGGAACGGTGGCTGCGAGTTCAGGCGAGTCCTCCGGCGAGGGCTGAACTCCGGCGGGTTGAGTTCACGGGAGGGAGGAGGTGAACAGTAAGATGGAAAGGGAAACGAGTCGGCTGTACTCTAGGTTTGTTTGGTTGAAAAAAAGAAAAAGAAAAGTAAAAAGGGATATTTATATATACGTATAATGGGTTGACCTAGAATTAGGCTTGGTCAAAACCCTCTTGGGATTGGGCCTTGCCATGGATGTTTTCAAGGGCTAGGATTCAAATGGATTTAAAATGAAAGGCTAGGGTTGCATTGGTTCAAGGTTTTAAAGGCCATGGTTTCAAGGAGGTTGATGTTGCATTGCACACTCCCAAAAATTATAGAAAAATATACATGAAGAAAAAATGGATTTATTCACGTATCGTGTCCAACGGGGTGGATACCTTAATGCACTTTTGCACAAAAGTGCCCAACAATTGAAAAATTGTACAAAGTGAGGTTTATAATTTTAATTAATTAAAATAAATATAAATGGTGTTCTAAAATTAATTAGAAGTACAAGGGACTGAAATTAAGTGGGACACAAGCGTCATGAATGAAGTAGTCTCGAAAAAGAATATTATCCTAATTTGGGTTGCTCAAAATGGGTCGAGATTGTGTCTCCAATTTTGATTGGAACGCACAAGGATACAAGGTTTGATTTATAACGAATTAATACAATCGGTTGCGACGAATATTGTGCGACTAAAATAAAGCATAATAAGACATGATTATGAGTCACACAAGGATCAAAATAATAGTCTGGCACGTCTAGGACAAGGATGTAAAATTGGTTGGAAGACAATGGCTAGTGTAGTGCTCTAATTATCGAAGCAACGGTAAAGTACAATAATTAAATAAAATCATAGCAATTTAAATATATATAATTATCATGCAATCATTTAAACATTAATTATGAAAAGACAAAAATACTCCTAATCTGAAATATGGGGGTGACAAGTCTACCCTCCTTAAAAGAATTTCGTCCTCGAAATTAAAAATAAACTTACACAAGAACAACAATCAAACAATGAATTATACCTCAAGTCTCGAAGAGATACGGATACTGCTCGCGCATTTTGTCCTCTCTCTCCCAGGTTGACTCGCCTGGAGATTGATGTCTCCATGCAACATGAACCAAAGGAATAGTCTGGTTTCGCAATACCTTCTCTCTACGATCCAAGATCTCAACGGGCTGTTCAGGATAGCTGAGCGCCGATCCAACCTCGATCTCCGAGTGATCTAGTACGTGACTAGGATCTGCCATGTACCATCTCAGCTATGACATATGGAACACGTCATATACTCCTTCTAGAGCAGGCGGCAAGCCAAGTCTATAGGCCACTGCACCGACCCTTGCAAGAATATTGAAGGGTCCGATGTAATATGGACTAAGCTTTTCGTCTCTACCAAAACAAATCGTGCCCCGTGTCGGAGAAATTCGTAGGAACACCAAATCGCCAATCTAGAACAAATAATTTTAATATGCAATCTAAAACAAAACAAACACAAACCAATAAAACAAAACCTATACCTGAAACTCTAGGGGTCTACGGTGGCTATCGGCCCAATGCTGCTATCTGTCCTGCGCCACTCGCAGTCTGTCTCTGATAAGTTTTACCTTTTCTGCTGTATCCACGACAATTTCTGGTCCTAACAAAGCTGTCTCTCCAACATCATCCCAAGATAATGGTGTACGACACCTTCGTCCATATAAAGCCTCGAATGGTGACATCTCAATGCTGGCCTGGTACCTGTTGTTGTAAGCAAACTCTACTAGGTGTAGATGATCCTCCCAAGAACCTCCGAGATCCAAAACGCAAGTGCGTAGCATATCTTCAAGAGTCTGAATAGTCCTTTCAGGCTGCCCGTCTGTCTGGGGGTGATATGCGGTACTGAACTTGAGCTGAGTGCCCAAGCTACCCTGTAGACTCCTCCAGAAATGGAAAGTGAAACGACTATCCCGATCTGAGATGATACTCACAGGAACTCCATGTAATCTGACAATCTGTCGCACGTACATCTCTGCTAGCTTCTCTGTCGATGTACCCACTTTGAATGGTAAAAAGTGGGCTGATTTGGTCAACCTATCCACGATGACCCAAATCGTGTCCTTTCCTCCTGGAGAACGTGGAAGTCCTGAAACCAAGTCCATAGTCACGTGCTCCGACTTCCACTCTGGAATGGGTAAAGGTTGAAGCAATCCTCCTGGCCTCTGTCGATCTGCTTTTACCTGCTGGCACACTAAACATCGGGATACAAAGCGTGCTACCTCGTGCTTCATACCATACCACCATACATCTCCCTCAAATCTTGATACATCTTGTTGGCTCCGGGATGCATCGAGTACTGAGAGCGATGTGCCTCCTGCAAAACCTCTTCGTGCAGCTCTTCACTTGGCACACACATCCTCGTGCCATGCCGTAAGGATCCATCATCCGTAATAGTGAAGTCGTCTGTCAATCCTGTCCGAACTTGTGTCCTGATATTCCTTAGAGTCTCATCATCATACTGTGCAGCTCTAATTCTGTCCATCAGCTCTAATTGTATCTACAATCCCCATATCTGAATCTCAATACCTGAAACTAGTACTTCAATTCCCAAGCTCTCAAGATCAGCCAATAAATGTCTATCTGTAGTTAAGTACATAGCCATCGGATACCTGTTCAAGGCATCGGCAACTACGTTGGCCTTTCCTGGATGGTATTGTAATGAGATATCAAAGTCTTTTATCAACTCTAACCACCTTCTGTCTCATATTCAGCTTATTCTGTGTAAATACGTACTTCAAGCTCTTGTGGTCTGTGGAGATCTCCACACGCTCTTCGTACAGATAGTATTTCCACAGCTTTAGAGCGAAGATAACTGCTGCTAACTCCAAATCGTGAGTGGGGTAGTTCTTCTCACGAGGGCATAATTATCTTGAAGCATAGGCAATTACTTTTCCGTGCTGTTGAAGAACGCATCCTAAGCCTTTTCTTGAAGCATCACTGTAGATAGTGAATCCACCTGTCCCTGATGGCAACGCCAAAACTGGCGCTGTCGTCAATCTGTTCTTCAGCTCATCAAATACGGATTGACATTCCTCTGTCCAGACAAAATCCACATCTTTCTTAGTCAGCCTAGTCATTGGCTCTGCAATCTTGGAGATGTCTTGTACAAATCTTCTATAGTATCCTGCTAGTTCGAGAAAGCTCCTGATTTTAGCTACCGTACTGGGGGTAGCCCATGATTCCACTGCTTTGATCTTCTTTGGGTTAACTAAAATTTTGTCACCCGTCACCATGTGTCCAAGAAATTCAACCTTGTCAAGAAAGAACTCATACTTTGAAAGCTTTTCGTATAACTCTTCCTTCTTGAGAGTCTCCAAGACTATCCTCAGGTGCTCTTCGTGCTCCTCTGGGGTCTTCGAATACACATGAATGTCGTCAATGAACACTACTACAAACTTGTCAAGGTACTGATGGAATACCTTGTTCATCAAGTTCATGAATACTGCTGGTGCATTGGTTAAACCAAACGATATTACTGTAAATTCAAACAGGCCATATCTGGTCCGAAAAGCTGTCTTCGATATATCTTCACTCTTCACCTTCACCTGGTGATAGCCTGACCTCAAGTCTATCTTGGAAAACACCTTCGCTCCGCTTAACTAATCAAAAAGATCATCTATCCTCGGCAAAAGGTATTTGTTTTTGATAGTGAGGTTGTTCAGAGCTCTATAATCGATGTACATGCGTACCGTGCCATCCTTCTTCGGTACGAATAATACCGGTGCTCCCCATGGTGATGAACTGGATCTAATAAAACATTTGTCTTGCAGCTCCTCAATTTGCTTCTTCAGTTCTGCCAACTCGTTGTTGTTGACTCTATAGACATGTTGCTAAATAGGCTCCGCTCCTGGTATCAAGTCTATAGAGAATTCAACATCTCTGTCTGGCGACAAACCTGGCAACTCCTTTAGAAATACATCCAGGAACTCTGCTATCAGTGGATGTGGTAACTCCTCTTCTTCCATCCTAGCTCCACAAAAAGTGCCTCTGCTTCGTTCCTCTGTTCCGTTCCTCTGCTCCTCTGGCGATCTCGAACTCTGGCTCTCCTGGTGGTCGAAATACTACTCTACCTCCGTGACAATCTATAGAAGTGTGGTATCTACTCAGCTAGTACATTCCGAGTACAATATCGTATCTCGGAAGTGGCATGACGAGTAAACTCACGCTCAACTCTTGGCCTTCCAATGACGCTCTCTGATCCTTGCAATAATCACGGACTAGGATAATGCCTCCTCCTGTCGTGATCTTGCAGGTCCTATTTAATGGTTCTATTTCTAAACGATGCTTAAGGGCATAAGATACAGATATGAAACTATAGAAAGCGCCAGAATCAAACAATGCAAGTGCTGAAATAGAATCGAGAGAAACTGAACCTGAAATCACGTCTCCAGCTGGCTCGGCCTCCTCAATCGTCATGGCATAAGCTCGTCCCTGTGGTGCTCCTCTTTGCTGTTGCTGGTGCTAAGCAAACCTCTGCTGCTATGGTGGAAGTGGAGGTCCCCTCTGCTGGCCTCCTGGTATAGTAGGTACCCTGGCTGGTCCTCTCTGAGCGGCTGCTCCACCTTGAGAGCCTGAATAGATGGGCAGTCCCTAAGCTGATGTGCTGATGATCCACAGGATAAGCAAGTACCCAATCTCTTCCTGCAGATGTCTCTAGTATGTCCCATCTTTCCGTAATATGCACACTGGGCAATGGGCTAATTCTGTCTCTGTGGCTGCTGCTGCTGGATGTGTCCTCGAACTGGTGCCTGTTGCTGGTGCTGCTGCTGGTACGGCCTTTGTTGTTGTTAAAAGTGTGGGCGCATGGCCGGTCCTTTGTTACCACCTGTTCCTCCAGAAGTGTCGTGTCCTCTCTTGGTCCTGAGGTCCAAGTCATCTTCAGCAATCTGGGCATCCATCAGAATACCCTCAAATATAGTAGTGCGTCATCCCGAAGTACGAGACTTGATCTCTCTATTCAATCCCTTCCTGAATTTCTGTGCTCTATCTCCTGGATCTTGAATCATCGATGGCGTGAATCGACTCAATCGACAAAACTCTGCGGCGTATTCGTCGACTGACATGCTCCCTTGGACTAAGTCATGGAACTGACTTTCCAATGCTCTCAAAGCCACGTCAGGAAAGAATTTCTCCTTGAAGAATTCTTTGAAGTCCTCCCAAGTAAGTCCTCCGTCAGTGAGTCTCGGCTCTGTACGATACCACGCCAGCGCGATATCAAACATCTGACTGCCAGTGGCTCGATCTGAAGAATCTCCGAAATATGTGCTAAGCGCAAGTTCCTCTCTATGTCCTCTAACCAATCGTCAGCATAGAGTATTCCTTCAGTGCCTTTGAAATCTTGAGACATCATCCTCTTGAAGTCCACTATAGTACCTGGCCTCTGGTGCTGCTGGCCAAGATGCTGCTGTTGTCGTGCTACTCTCTCCACAGTCTGGAGAGCCACCTGATGAGCATTCTCTATGCTCTCTCTCATCAGCTCTGTCTGTGCCTGGTGTGCCTCTGCTTGTACCCTCTGAGCCTCAGCTTGAACACGCTGAGCTTCTGCTATCACTCTCTGGGCTTTTAATATGCCCTGGATCAGTGTGAACAATTGTGCCCCGTTAGTGGGTACTCCTCCGGGAATCAGTGTCGGTGGTAGTGGAAGGTTATCCGTCGCAGCTGGAAGAGGAATCCCATTAGCTGCAGATACTCCCACATGAACAAGAGATGTAGGAGGAACTCCAGATGTCTGTTCGTCAGGTCGAGAGGTGGCAGCCCCCTCTGAAGTTGATGCTCCCGCTCTCAGAGATCTAGTCTGCGACGGCATCCTGAAGACAGACAAAAAGAATCAATTTAGGTGATAGATACGATATCATCAAGGAAGGACAGTAAAATTCTAAAGAAAGCAATTATTCAGAATTGCATTGCAAAGATCAGAATTTTCCTAGTATGATTGAGCATACTCTCATCCTAAATCCTATTTCCTATATCCTATCGCAGGCTCGCAATAGTACAACTAAGTTGTCGTACTGCCACGATATCGTACAACTTGCGAAGCTAGACATGCATGGGCCAACACTAAAAACGTGTCATGACCCACACCCGGAATTTGGGGCACGAGTACGTGAGTACGTCCAGCCTACGCCGCAGCATCGGCGGTAGAACGCTGTCTAGGTCACAATAACACTAATATAACTCACAACCTGTCAATGATATCAATCTTCATAAGGAGGACAATATTCATCTCACAATGTCTCATAATGTAAACTCAATGACAACAACTATAAGAGTATAAAGGCACGATAAAAGATAAGAAGAATGACATAGTCAATACCATGTCTCAAAATATAGATAAACCACAGTCTAACTGTCCAACATAAAGTCTCCACAAGTGTAAGCCCCCTAAATTTCAGAATTATTAATTGGGGATTTTTCTGGAAATTTTTAGGATTTTTTTCTGATGATTAAAACCTAGGCGTTGGTAATTAAAGGATTTTAATTTCGGTTAATTCATATTAAAATATTATGGAAATAATATTTATGGTGTAAAATGGGAAACCGGGCATGTGGTATTTTTCGGTGAATTTATTGGACTCCGGAATTATTTTTAAAGCCCTAGAAACCAATTTAGAATTTAACCGAATTAAATCCGTGTGACGCCCGACATCCCCAGGAGAGCCGAAGCCCAGCCCAAGGAGCGTTGACCCATTGACCCAGCCCGAATCCTATGTCTAACCCTAGTCCAATTTCTGTAATGTATAAATACCTATTTTTCCTAAGTTTTCTCTACAAAGAAAAAGAAAAGAAAAAAAGATCCCCAAATTCTAAAATCCCTAATCCCTAATTACTAACCCTAACCCTAACCCTAACCTAACCCTAGCCCAACCGCTCCTCAGTCGATTCCCGGCCGACTCCGGCGCCGCTCCCCCGCGACCTCCTTCCCGCGGCCACGTCGACCCCCTTCCCCGCCGTACCCACGCCACCGCCTCTCCGCCGATGACAGCCTGTGCGACTCCTCGCCCCCTCTCCCACACGTTCTGCCTCCGCCCGCTCGGCCCCGCACCGCCGCCTCCTTCCTCTAGACTTCTCTTCGCCGCCCGCAGCACCGCTCTCTAGTCGAAACCCTAATCCCCATCGACTACCTCGACCCCGCTCCGTCGACGAGCACCCAGCCGTCGACCACCACCGCCTTCCCATCTCGTCCACCTTCCCCGACTTCATCTACCCATCTCCACCGTCCCAACTCCCCTCGTCGGAACCCTAGCTCCCCCGTCATCTTCTTCCTCCAGACTCCACAGCCCGACCTCCTCCTCCATCTTCCCCGAGCGCCTCCACAGCATCCCCTCCTCGACTCCGCCTGAGACTCGTCTCGACCACCGCTCACCCCGAGTCCCCACCAGAACGACCACTTCCTTCCTCCACCCGTCAACCTCCTCAGCAGCACCCCACCACCGTTCTCCTCCACCTGACTCCAGGCAGACCCCGCTCCAACGACCCCGACCGAAACCCTAACCTTCCTTCTCCCAGAACCAACTCTCCGCCGACGCCTGAGCCAACCACGACGAAGCCCATCCCCGACCAGCGCAGCCTCCGGTGATCTCCGGCTAGCAGCATCAAAACCCTAACCCTGACACAGGACTCGTCGACACAGCGGACACAGCAAAGACAGCGGACACAGCAACTCAAGACAGGACACGAAGGATCCCCTCGGACACGGGAAATCGGTCTTCACGAAGCCCTGTTCAGGTACTCGTAACTTTCTCCTCGTAACTCTGTTTTAATTTTTGTCAGTTGCTACACGTAGACTGTATGACCCTCTCGGTGCCCGTGCAACTCGCTCGGTGCATCGCGTCCTGTGGTGATCGCGAGCCGCGATCCAAAAACAGGAAAAATAACACCCAGTTTCACCCCGGAACTGAGTATGCCCCGCCAATCGGGACGACTTGGTCGTACGCGGTCTTTACCGAACTGTGCGCGACGTTGATACGGTCGTGTGGGATTTCGCGAAAGTTGATTCGGAGGTGCGTGCACACCGGAATCAACGCGTATCCGCCGACAACGCCCCGTATCCGTCAGTTCTGGAACACGCTGTAACTTTGTGTACACACGTCGGATCGAGACGAAACTTGCGCCATCGGATCTGTAGCAATACGTTGGTCCTGTGACTCAAGTTTGGTTCAATTCTGAGAACGTTGACAAAATCGCGCATCGTGGGCCCCATAGGCTCCACTTGACGGGCGATTTTGTGATCGGCTCATCGGAATCTAATTCTGGAAGTTCCGTTGGGTTCGTATCATCGTTCCTGACCTGTAGACACTGAGTTTGACGAATTTGGAGACCTTTGACCCTGGCACGCTTTTCGGTTCAAAGTGGCCCACATGTGGACCCCGCTTTGGCCCGGAAATGTCGTTTTTGCCCTTGTGTCCAAATTGGACTCAAGGACAGGCATTTCTAGCTATTTGATATTTTTTGAATCTAATGATGATGTTTATTTCAGCAACCTGAGTAGTACCTGCAGATCACACTGAGACCAGAGCTACAGTTGGATCCAAGACCACAGGCAAGTGTACCTTGCCAAACTTTGCAGTATTGTTACATATTTTCCGTGTTTTATTATATTGCTGTGCATGCTTAACCTAGGACCGTCTGACGTACTTAGCATTCGATTATAGTTGGGTGCCAACACCGTACGCGGTGTTGTGTACGGTCATCTAGAGATGGACATTCGTGACACTATATGGACATTCGTGACACTATATATTCTCGTACTGGTCTTACCAAGTACACTTTGACCCAGGACACTTGACACTACTCATGAGACAGGATCTTCCCAAGATATTCGTGGTGATTCTGTATAGGATACAGGACATGGACATTATATTCTTAGATATAGTATGACTTGTTGTATTAGATATGATCCCGCTTGACATGGACATGAGACGTTATGGTCATGATATGCATGGTTACATTGGGTGGGGAGAGACACACAGGCTACAGGCTGTTTCATATATCTATCTACTACTATTGTGAGGCCTCAGACTCTCGTAGCAGAGCTAGGCACATTACGTGTTTATTACCGCTACCGGCTCCCCGACACAGAGCTTGTAGTGGCTTCGGCCTGAGCACTAGTGATGCTCTCACTTGCATTTTCACATAGATGGTTATATAGCTTACCCTATTTATTGTATTTTCTGCTGCACTGCATTTATTTTTGGCTTGTATTTTCTGTACCTTGCTGTCCCCTGAGGACCTGGATCCGGACTTTGTCCCCAGGACTAGCAGAGGAGATCCACTTAGAGTTATACAGTACTTGAGCTTTATCAGGAGCAGAAGCAGGAACAGGAGCAGATACAGGAGCTGTACCGACACCTGAGGACGAGATTGTGCTAGAGGACTTCTCCTGGGTATTGCCTTGAGATTACTCATTTATTTCTATTTCCAGTTCCTTTATTTTCCAGTCTATTGTATTGAGGTATCAGACTTGTTCTCGAATTATTCTCCGAGACACCTTTATTGAGATATGCTAGTTTGTTTCTATTTGCATTTAATCTGGCATTTGATCTGTGATTATCTGTTATGGATGAGATTAGTATAGACTGTGACAATCATTATTGGACCTGCTTATTGTCATATTACAGCTTAAGTATGCCCTGATGGATCCATTAAATTGGGTTGTCCATCGGTGCGTACTGCTGGCCATTATCACGTATCTGGTCCCTCGGTATTTTAGGACTGGGGCATGACATGGTTTTTGTGGTGGCCCATGCAGGGTCAACGACTAAATTGTTCAATTTTAACTTAGGAACCGAGCAAGCCTGCAATAAGAATAGGATAAGTTTTAGGATCTCATCCACTTGCTTGAAACGTTCTTGATATCTATATCAGATTCAGATTTATTTCCTGACTTGCATCCTGCCTTGATTCTTGTGCGCCTCTTATTGTTTATTTTGGTTGCAGAGTTATAGATTCACGATCAAACAACGAGACTCATCCAGAAATACCACAAGGTGCTGTGATAACCAACAGAGATGAAGTGACACCAGTTAGTGAAGGTCCATCATCACAGCAAGCAAGTCAGCATGCCTCGAGAATCTCGGAAGATGACGTTCCACCATCGACGCAGTTAGCTCCACCGATGCCTACCGTTCCACAAGGGCAGGCTATGGACGAACAACAAATGTTTTGAATGTTCTACGCGATGATGCAAGCCCATCAGAAGGTTCAGAAAGAAGCTCAGCAAAACCAAGTGGAGAAGTTCATCGATAGATTTAGCTCGGAGTTACGGAAGTTAATCAGCCCCACTGCAACTACCTTAGACGAGCATGTTCTTACTACAGCAAGACCCATGGAGTGTGACACAAGGATCGAGTCCAGCCAGAAACGGCCGTATGCATCAGCACCAGACCAAGCACAACAGAAAAGAGCTGCAAAGCGACCACAGATGAATCCACCACCGAGGGCAGCACCAAGAGCCTCATTCCTTCCTAGTTGTCAATATTGTCGCAAGATAGGCCATACTGAAAGAGAGTGCAGACGCAAGTTAGGATTATGCTTGATTTGCGGAATCAGTCAACACTTAGCCAAGAATTATACTCAGCATCGAGAGAAAGCATTGATGATTCATCAACCAGCCCCATCAGCACCAGCCGGAGCACCACGGGAAGAAATTGCGAAGAAGTCTCACATTCACCAGCCACCAGAAGCATCTCCGCAAGTACTACCTATCTGTCAATATTGTCGCAAGCGAGGCCATGTAGAGAACGAGTGCAGACGAAAGAAGAAATTATGCTTAGCTTGCGGATCCAGTCAGCATTTATTAAAGGAATGCCACGAACGTCGAGACAGAGCACCAATAAATAACCAACAAGCGATACCAGCACCAAGGCCAGCCTCTCCAGCATTGGAAATACTGCAAACGGAAGTTGAAGAAGTCCTACCACCAGCTCCAGGAGGGTATCAGCCGAGGCCACCTTTGATACCACAAGCAGCACTTTTCCAGCAGGCCCAGCAGCAGCAGAGGAATCGACTATGAAGACGCGAACAAGCTCTGGCGATGACTTTAGAGGACGCGCAGACTCATGGAGTAGCTAATGCGCCTAATTTTTTGTAGTTGTCTGTTTCTAGATTTGTTTTATCTCGTGCCTATTGATTCGTGACCTCAGACTTAACATATGTAATTTTGAACTTGCTTATAATTGATAAGCAGTAGAGATTATAGAGTCTTTTGTGATTGTGCTTATCTGGTGATTGTTTTGTGAACTTGAATTAAGTTGTACCTCCTTTCATCATCATCTAGCGTACTTATAATTGTTGTACTACCTTGACTGATGCTGCTATTTTATAGCCTAGTTTTGCAAGCTTACTCTTTATCGAGCTTGTTCATGACATATGTATTAGTGGACATGTACACTAATACCATTGTCTATTCAGAATCAGTGTATTACGGTCTGATCAACCTTAGTGCATTTGGTTCGCACTTCGCACGACTACTTCACGTGGATTGAGATATATAGTTGACTAGTATACTTGCCCTCTAGATATGTCTGAGCATATCGTATCAGTTATATAACTGTACTAATACGAGCATGCGAACAAAGGATTACCCGAATAGGATTTCAATCCACAATTGTCTTGACAAATCCCATTTGAATTCGTTAAACGCCTTGATCCTGATACTTCTATTCTATTACCTCACCCTTGAACTCTTTATTATTGATCTTCGTCTTCCCTCATTTCGGAAAGACGGAACCGCGTGCTTGGTATAAGTTTGATATATAGACAGTACTAGATATACCCCCACAGGCCGGTCACATTATTGATGACCCCTTTATACATGATTAGGGGAATATCATAGGTGATATGTTGGTGTTAAAGACTTGAGGATCCAATAGCATGATTAAATAAATTGGAGCATAGCTTTATTAGATGTATAGCCTTAGATGATAGATGGGTAAATTCTAAGTTGGGTAGAGACCGCAATGCTCACTTGGGAGGAATCCTGTAGACTATAATCAAGTAAGATTGAGTAGAGAGAACCCTACCATATTTTAATTTCGAGGACGAAATTTTTATAAGTTGGGTAGATTGTAAGCCCCCTAAATTTCAGAATTATTAATTGGGGATTTTTCTGGAAATTTTTAGGATTTTTTCTGATGATTAAAACCTAGGCGTTGGTAATTAAAGGATTTTAATTTCGGTTAATTCATATTAAAATATTATGGAAATAATATTTATGGTGTAAAATAGGAAACCGGGCATGTGGTATTTTTCGGTGAATTTATTGGACTCCGGAATCATTTTTAAAGCCCTAGAAACCAATTTAGAATTTAACCGAATTAAATCCGTGTGACGCCCGACATCCCCAGGAGAGCCGAAGCCCAGCCCAAGGAGCGTTGACCCGTTGACCCAGCCCGAATCCTAGGTCTAACCCTAGTCCAATTTCTGTAATGTATAAATACCTATTTTTCCTAAGTTTTCTCTACAAAGAAAAAGAAAAGAAAAAAAGATCCCCAAATTCTAAAATCCCTAATCCCTAATTACTAACCCTAACCCTAACCCTAACCTAACCCTAGCCCAGCCGCTCCTCAGTCGATCCCCGGCCGACTCCGGCGTCGCTCCCCCGCGACCTCCTTCCCGCGGCCACGTCGACCCCCTTCCCCGCCGTGCCCACGCCACCGCCTCTCCGCCGATGACAGCCTGTGCGACTCCTCGCCCCCTCTCCCACACGTTCTGCCTCCGCCCGCTCGGCCCCGCACCGCCGCCTCCTTCCTCCAGACTTCTCTCCGCCGCCCACAGCACCGCTCTCTAGTCGAAACCCTAATCCCCATCGACTACCTCGACCCCGCTCCGTCGACGAGCACCCAGCCGTCGACCACCACCGCCTTCCCATCTCGTCCACCTTCCCCGACTTCATCCACCCATCTCCACCGTCCCAACTCCCCTCGTCGGAACCCTAGCTCCCCCGTCATCTTCTTCCTCCAGAATCCACAGCCCGACCTCCTCCTCCATCTCCCCCGAGCGCCTCCACAGCGTCCCCTCCTCGACTCCGCCTGAGACTCGTCTCGACCACCGCTCACCCCGAGTCCCCACCAGAATGACCACTTCCTTCCTCCACCCGTCAACCTCCTCAGCAGCACCCCACCACCGTTCTCCTCCACCTGACTCCAGGCAGACCCCGCTCCAACGACCCCGACCGAAACCCTAACCTTCCTTCTCCCAGAACCAACTCTCCGCCGACGCCTGAGCCAACCACGGCGAAGCCCATCCCCGACCAGCGCAGCCTCCGGCGATCTCCGGCTAGCAGCATCGAAACCCTAACCCTGACACAGGACTCGTTGACACAGCGGACACAGCGAAGACAGCGGACACAGCAACTCAAGACAGGACACGAAGGATCCCCTCGGACACGGGAAATCGGTCTTCACGAAGCCCTGTTCAGGTACTCGTAACTTTCTCCTCGTAACTCTGTTTTAATTTTCGTCAGTTGCTACACGTAGACTGTATGACCCTCTCAGTGCCCGTGCAACTCGCTCGGTGCATCGCGTCCTGTGGTGATCGCGAGCCACGATCCAAAAACAAGAAAAACAACACCCAGTTTTACCCCGGAACTGAGTATGCCCCGCCAATCGGGACGACTTGGTCGCACGCGGTCTTTACCGAACTGTGCGCGACGTTGATACGGTCGTGTGGGATTTCACGAAAGTTGATTCGGAGGTGCGTGCACACCGGAATCAACACGTATCCGCTGACAACGTCCCGTATCCGTCAATTCTAGAACACGTTGTAACTTTGTGTACACACGTCGGATCGAGACGAAACTTGCGCCATCGGATCCGTAGCAATACGCTGGTCCTGTGACTCAAGTTTGGTTCGATTCTGAGAACGTTGACAAAATCGCGCATCGTGGGCCCCACAGGCTCCACTTGACGGGCGATTTTGTGATCGGCTCATCGGAATCCAATTCTGGAAGTTCCGTTGGGTTTGTATCATCGTTTCTGACTTGTAGACACTTAATTTGATGAATTTGGAGACCTTTGACCCTGGCACGCTTTTCGGTTCAAAGTGGCCCACGTGTGGACCCCGCTTTGGCCCGAAAATGTCGTTTTTGCCCTTGTGTCCAAATTGGACTCAAGGACAGGCGTTTCTAGCTATTTGATATTTTCTGAATCTAATGGTGATATTTATTTCAGTAACCTGAGTAGTACCTGCAGATCACACTGAGACCAGAGCTACAGTTGGATCCAAGACCACAGGCAAGTGTACATTGCCAAACTTTACAGTATTGTTACATATTTTTCTTGTTTTATTATATTGCTGTGCATGCTTAACCTAGGACCGTGTGACGTACTTAGCATCCGATTATAGTCGGGTGCCAACACCGTACGCGGTGTTGTGTACGGTCATCTAGAGATGGACATTCGTGACACTATATATTCTCGTACTGGTCTTACCAAGTACACTTTGACCCTGGACACTTGACACTACTCATGAGACAGGATCTTTCCGAGATATTCGTGGTGATTCTGTATAGGATACAGGACATGGACATTATATTCTTAGATATAGTATGACTTGTTGCATTAGATATGATCCCGCTTGACATGGACATGAGACGTTATGGTCATGATATGCGTGGTTACATTGGGTGGGAAGAGACACACAGGCTACAGGCTATTTTATATATCTATCTACTACTATTGTGAGGCCTCAGACTCTCGTAGCAGAGCTAGGCACATTACGTGTTTATTACCGCTACCGGCTCCCCGACACAGAGCTTGTAGTGGCTTCGGCCTGAGCACTAGTGATGCTCTCACTTGCATTTTCACATAGATGGTTATATAGCTTACCCTATTTATTGCATTTTTTGCTGCACTGCATTTATTTTTGGCTTGTATTTTCTGTACCTTGCTGTCCCCTGAGGACCTGGATCCGGACTTTGTCCCCAGGACTAGCAGAGGAGATCCACTTAGAGTTATACAGTACTTGAACTTTATCAGGAGCAGAAGCAGGAACAGGAGCAGATACAGGAGCTGTACCGACACCTGAGGACGAGATTGTGCTAGAGGACTTCTCCTGGGTATTGCCTTGAGATTACTCATTTATTTCTATTTCCAGTTCCTTTATTTTCCAGTCTATTGCATTGAGGTATCAGACTTGTTCTCGGATTGTTCTCCGAGACACCTTTATTGAGATATGCTAGTTTGTTTCTATTTGTATTTATTCTGGCATTTGATCTGTGATTATCTGTTATGGATAAGACTAGTATAGACTGTGACAATCATTATTGGACCTGCTTATTGTTATATTACAGCTTAAGTATGCCCTGATGGATCCATTAAATTGGGTTGTCCATCGGTGCGTACTGCTGGCCATTATCACGCGTCTGGTCCCTCGGTATTTTGGGACTGGGGCGTGACATGATTTTTGTGGTGGCCCATGCAGGGTCAACGACTAAATTGTTCGGTTTCAACTTAGGAACCGAGCAAGCCTGCAATAAGAATAGGATAAGTTTTAGGATCTTATCCACTTGCTTGAAACGTTCTTGATATCTATATCAGATTCAGATTTATTTCCTGACTTGCATCCTGCCTTGATTCTTGTGCGCCTCTTATTGTTTATTTTGGTTGCAGAGTTATGGATTCACGATCAAACAACGAGACTCATCCAAAAATACCACAAGGTGCTGTAATAACCAACAGAGATGAAGTGACACCAGTTAGTGAAGGTCCATCATCACAGCAAGCAAGTCAGCATGCCTCGAGAATCCCGAAAGATGACATTCCACCATCGACGCAGTTAGCTCCACCGATGCCTACCGTTCCACAAGGGCAGGCTATGGACGAACAACAAATGTTTCGAATGTTCTACGCGATGATGCAAGCCCATCAGAAGGTTCAGAAAGAAGCTCAGCAAAACCAAGTGGAGAAGTTCATCGATAGATTTAGTTCGGAGTTACGGAAGTTAATCAACCCCACTGCAACTACCTTAGACGAGCATGTTCTTACTACAGCAAGACCCATGGAGTGCGACACAAGGATCGAGTCCAGCCAAAAACGGCCGTATGCATCAGCACCAGACCAAGCACAACAGGAAAGAGCTGCAAAGCGACCACAGATGAATCCACCATCGAGGGCAGCACCAAGAGCCTCATTCCTTCCTACTTGTCAATATTGTCGCAAGATAGGCCATACTGAAAGAGAGTGCAGACGCAAGTTAGGATTATGCTTGATTTGCGGAATCAGTCAACACTTAGCCAAGAATTGTACTCAGCATCGAGAGAAAGCATTGATGATTCATCAACCAGCCACATCAGCACCAGCCGGAGCACCACGGGAAAAAATTGCGAAGAAGTCTCACATTCACCAGCCACCAGAAGCATCTCCGCAAGTACTACCTATCTGTCAATATTGTCGCAAGCGAGGCCATGTAGAGAACGAGTGCAGACGAAAGAAGAAATTATGCTTAGCTTGCGGATCCAGTCAGCATTTATTAAAGGAATGCCCCGAACGTCGAGACAGAGCACCAATGAATAACCAACAAGCGATACCAGCACCAAGGCCAGCCTCTCCAGTATTGGAAATACTGCAAACAGAAGTTGAAGAAGTCCTACCACCAGCTCCAGGAGGGTATCAGCCGAGGCCACCTTTGATACCACAAGCAGCACTTTTCCAGCAGGCCCAGCAGCAGCAGAGGAATCGACTACGAAGACGCGAACAAGCTCTGGCGATGACTTTAGAGGACGTGCAGACTCATGGAGTAGCTAATGCGCCTAATTTTTTGTAGTTGTCTGTTTCTAGATTTGTTTTATCTCGTGCCTATTGATTCGTGACCTCAGACTTAACATATGTAATTTTGAACTTGCTTATAATTGATAAGCAGTAGAGATTATAGAGTCTTTTGTGATTGTGCTTATCTGGTGATTGTTTTATGAACTTGAATTAAGTTGTACCTCCTTTCATCATCATCTAGCGTACTTATAATTATTGTACTACCTTGACTGATGCTGCTATTTTATAGCCTAGTTTTGCAAGCTTACTCTTTATCGAGCTTGTTTATGACATATGTATTAGTGGACATGTACACTAATACCATTGTCTATTCAGAATCAGTGTATTACGGTCTGATCAACCTTAGTGCATTTGGTTCGCACTTCGCACGACTACTTCACGTGGATTGATATATATAGTTGACTAGTATACTTGCCCTCTAGATATGTCTGAGCATATCGTATCAGTTACATAACTGTACTAATACGAGCATGCGAACAAAGGATTACCCGAATAGGATTTCAATCCACAATTGTCTTGACAAATCCTATTTGAATTCGTTAAACGCCTTGATCCTGATACTTCTATTCTATTACCTCACCCTTGAACTCTTTATTATTGATCTTTGTCTTCCCTCATTTCGGAAAGACGGAACCGCGTGCTTGGTATAAGTTTGATATATAGACAGTACTAGATATACCCCCACAGGCCGGTCACATTATTGATGACCCCTTTATACATGATTAGGGGAATATCATAGGTGATATGTTGGTGTTAAAGACTTGAGGATCCAATAGCATGATTAAATAAATTGGAGCATAGCTTTATTAGATGTATAGCCTTAGATGATAGATGGGTAAATTCTAAGTTGGGTAGAGACCGCAATGCTCACTTGGGAGGAATCCTGTAGACTATAATCAAGTGAGATTGAGTAGAGAGAACCCTACCATATTTTAATTTCGAGGATGAAATTTTTATAAGTTGGGTAGATTGTAAGCCCCCTAAATTTTAGAATTATTAATTGGGGATTTTTCTGGAAATTTTTAGGATTTTTTTCTGATGATTAAAACCTAGGCGTTGGTAATTAAAGGATTTTAATTTTGGTTAATTCATATTAAAATATTATGGAAATAATATTTATGGTGTAAAATGGGAAACCGGGCATGTGGTATTTTTCGGTGAACTTATTGGACTCCGGAATCATTTTTAAAGCCCTAAAAACCAATTTAGAATTTAACCGAATTAAATCCGTGTGACGCCCGACATCCCCAGGAGAGCCGAAGCCCAGCCCAAGGAGCGTTGACCCGTTGACCCAGCCCGAATCCTAGGTCTAACCCTAGTCCAATTTCTGTAATGTATAAATACCTATTTTTCCTAAGTTTTCTCTACAAAGAAAAAGAAAAGAAAAAAAGATCCCCAAATTCTAAAATCCCTAATTACTAACCCTAACCCTAACCCTAACCTAACCCTAGCCCAGCCGCTCCTCAGTCGATCCCCGGCCGACTCCGGCGCCGCTCCCCTGCGACTTCCTTCCCGCGGCCACGTCGACCCCCTTCCCCGCCGTGCCCACGCCACCGCCTCTCCGCCGATGACAGCCTGTGCGACTCCTCGCCCCATCTCCCACACGTTCTGCCTCCGCCCGCTCGGCCCCGCACCGCCGCCTCCTTCCTCCAGACTTCTCTCCGCCGCCCGCAGCACCGCTCTCTAGTCGAAACCCTAATCCCCATCGACTACCTCGACCCCGCTCCGTCGACGAGCACCCAGCCGTCGACCACCACTGCCTTCCCATCTCGTCCACCTTCCCCGACTTCATCCACCCATCTCCACCGTCCCAACTCCCCTCGTCGGAACCCTAGCTCCCCCGTCATCTTCTTCCTCCAGACTCCACAGCCCGACCTCCTCCTCCATCTCCCCCGAGCGCCTCCACAGCGTTCCCTCCTCGACTCCGCCTGAGACTCGTCTCGACCACCGCTCACCCCGAGTCCCCACCAGAACGACCACTTCCTTCCTCCACCCGTCAACCTTCTCAGCAGCACCCCACCACCGTTCTCCTCCACCTGACTCCAGGCAGACCCCGCTCCAACGACCCCGACCGAAACCCTAACCTTCCTTCTCCCAGAACCAACTCTCCGCCGACGCCTGAGCCAACCACGGCGAAGCCCATCCCCGACCAGCGCAGCCTCCGGCGATCTCCGGCTAGCAGCATCGAAACCCTAACCCTGACACAGGACTCGTCGACACAGCGGACACAGCGAAGACAGCGGACACAGCAACTCAAGACAGGACACGAAGGATCCCCTCGGACACGGGAAATCGGTCTTCACGAAGCCCTGTTCAGGTACTCGTAACTTTCTACTCGTAACTCTGTTTTAATTTTCGTCAGTTGCTACACGTAGACTGTATGACCCTCTCGGTGCCCGTGCAACTCGCTCGGTGCATCGCGTCCTGTGGTGATCGTGAGCCGCGATCCAAAAACAGGAAAAACAATACCCAGTTTTACCCCGGAACTGAGTATGCCCCGCCAATCGGGAAGACTTGGTCGCACACGGTCTTTACCGAACTGTGCGCGACGTTGATACGGTCGTGTGGGATTTCACGGAAGTTGATTCGGAGGTGCGTGCACACCGGAATCAACGTGTATCCGCCGACAACGCCCCGTATCCGTCAGTTCTGGAACACGCTGTAACTTTGTGTACACACGTCAGATCGAGACGAAACTTGTGCCATCGCATCCGTAGCAATACGCTGGTCCTGTGCCTCAAGTTTGGTTCGATTCTGAGAACGTTGACAAAATCGCGTATCGTGGGCCCCACAGGCTCCACTTGACGGGCGATTTTGTGATCGGCTCATCGGAATCCAATTCTGAAAGTTCCGTTGGGTTCGTATCATCGTTCCTGACTTGTAGACACTGAGTTTGACGAATTTGGAGACCTTTGACCCTGGCACGCTTTTCGGTTCAAAGTGGCCCACATGTGGACCCCGCTTTGGCCCGGAAATGTCGTTTTTGCCCTTGTGTCCAAATTGGACTCAAGGACAGGCGTTTCTAGCTATTTGATATTTTCTGAATCTAATGGTGATGTTTATTTCAGCAACCTGAGTAGTACCTGCAGATCACGCTGAGACCAGAGCTACAGTTGGATCCATGACCACATGCAAGTGTACCTTGCCAAACTTTGCAGTATTGTTACATATTTTCCTTGTTTCATTATATTGCTGTGCATGCTTAACCTAGGACCGTGTGACGTACTTAGCGTCCGATTATAGTCGGGTGCCAACACCGTACGCGGTGTTGTGTACGGTCATCTAGAGATGGACATTCGTGACACTATATATTCTCGTACTGGTCTTACCAAGTACACTTTGACCCAGGACACTTGACACTACTCATGAGACAGAATCTTCCCGAGATATTCGTGGTGATTCTGTATAGGATACAGGACATGGACATTATATTCTTAGATATAGTATGACTTGTTGCATTAGATATGATCCCGCTTGACATGGACATGAGACGTTATGGTCATGATATACGTGGTTACATTGGGTGGGGAGAGACACACAGGCTACAAGCTGTTTCATATATCTATCTACTACTATTGTGAGGCCTCAGACTCTCGTAGCAGAGCTAGGCACATTACGTGTTTATTACCGCTACCGGCTCCCTGACACAGAGCTTGTAGTGGCTTCGGCCTGAGCACTAGTGATGCTCTCACTTGCATTTTCACATAGATGGTTATATAGCTTACCCTATTTATTGCATTTTTTGCTGCACTGCATTTATTTTTGGCTTGTATTTTCTGTACCTTGCTGTCCCCTGAGGACCTGGATCCGGACTTTATCCCCAGGACTAGCAGAGGAGATCCACTTAGAGTTATACAGTACTTGAGCTTTATCAGGAGCAGAAGCAGGAACATGAGCAGATACAGGAGCTGTACCGACACCTGAGGACGAGATTGTGCTAGAGGACTTCTCCTGGGTATTGCCTTGAGATTACTCATTTATTTCTATTTCCAGTTCCTTTATTTTCCAGTCTATTGCATTGAGGTATCAGACTTGTTCTCGGATTATTCTCCGAGACACCTTTATTGAGATATGCTAGTTTGTTTCTATTTACATTTATTCTGGCATTTGATCTGTGATTATCTGTTATGGATGAGATTAGTATAGACTGTGACAATCATTATTGGACCTGCTTATTGTTATATTACAGCTTAAGTATGCCCTGATGGATCCATTAAATTGGGTTGTCCATCGGTGCGTACTGCTGGCCATTATCACGCGTCTGGTCCCTCGGTATTTTGGGACTGGGGCGTGACAACAAGTCTCCACAAGCCTCAACATAAACTAAGAATAAGTCTAAACATAAACTCAATAAACGTCAATAAGTCTCAGTGCATAAGATAAATACTGTCTAGATAACTGCAGGTAATGTCTCTTCTAAAGGAATAGTCTCCTCTAAAATCTCTGGTGTGTAGTCTGCATCTATACCCGGTCCTAAGTGTGTGGTACAAAAATCCTCAAGATCCTCTGAAAAAAAATATCCAGTCAGGATTGGAACGAAGTACAACACTAACAGCAGTTCCACATATATTAACAAAAACTATAATACAGTATAAAAAAATACAAGATGGATATATGTACTGGCAATCAGAAATACTGGAGATAATGAAATACTGAAAATAGAAATACTGGAGCATGTCATCATCAATGTACATCTAGCAATGAATAGAAAACAAGTGCATGCTAGAACAATGAACTGGAATATAAGTAAATACTAGAACAATAACTAGAACATGTAGAGATGCTAGATCAGTATACTAGAGATATATGTCAAGAACATCTAACTACGTGTGTGAGACATTAGTATATCATGTGATCAACTTGGGACTGATCAGGCTTGCTATGTATGACTAGCTATGATTCATGTAAGGTCAGGCTAACCATCCGGATAGCTATGATGCAAGCAATAGTCAGGCTAATTATACATAATAGGCTATGAGGCATGTAATGGTCAGGCTGCACCGACGTGAGGTGTGGGTGAGCTATGATGCAAATAGAGTTGGGTATGATCACATAAACTACTAATATTTCCCCTGTTTCCCCAGCTAGCACGATGGATTCCAAATCACGACTCCTCGTGACAGGTCTCAATAATACCAACTCGTGTAAACAACAATGTCGGAATCATGTACGCTATACAACTAAAATTATAGAGATAATCAACATAATAGAAACTGTCAGAGAATGTACTCGCCTGTGGTCCTTAGCTGGCAATACCAATGTCCTGGTTTCAAGGTATCGTCTGAATGATCCAACAGTCCTATAGACATATCATAAAATATATTATTGCATCAGACATTACACTAACACACACAATCAAAATACAATGATCTCAGAGACTACGCTAGGGGTGTCACGTCTGTAGTTGCTGTGCATAACAGACAGTCAATGATACGGTCTTGCAAGTACGACGGTGGACATATGCCAGTCTGCTAACATGTTACATGGTTACGGGTCAATGTAATCTACGGGATATCCGTGGTTATACTCGGGTCTAGTACATAGACATATAATACATATTATTAACTAACATATACATTAATACTCATTAATTACATATATAATAGATATATGTATATACACTTAATAGAATTTATATTATGTATATATATATATATATATATATATATATATATATATATATATAGTATATCTCTCAATTAGTATATATGCATATGTATATGTATTATATATGTATATGCATATATACTAATTGAGAGATATACTATATATATATATATATATATATATATATATATATATATATATATATATATATATATATGCATACACCAATATTAATATTAAATATATACTAATACACATACCAATACCAACTACAAATACGCATGCATACAATGAAGAACTACGCGTATGCGTATACGTGTACATGTACGCGAGAGAAGACTCGAACCTGGGTACGGTGGACGAGACGTGCATGTCGAGGTCGTCACGAAGGGGGTGCTCGACTGCTCCTACTACTGCTATGTTAAAGAATTCGGCGGTTGGCAGCGTCTCCGGCGAGTCTCAGGCGTTCAGGCGAATCGACGACAGCGGGTTTAGCGGGTCTGGCTGGTCGAGGTCGTTGCTCCGGTCGGCTAGGCGAGTTTGACGCAGGCGTTCAGGCGAACAGCGGCTCGGTGCAGGCGGTTTCAAAGTCGACGGGATGGTAGCGGCTCGGTGCATCGTCGATTTCCGGCGTTCAGGCGTGTCCAGGGGGATGAAGGCGGGTTATCGAGATGGCGGGGACTCTGGTGGAAGCGACGGGCTCCGCTCAGGCGATGGTGGTGAGATGGTCGTGTAGTGCAGCGGGTCGGGGACAGCGGGATGAGGCATCGGGTCTTTGGTTCCAGCGGGTTTGGGCGAGTGGAGGCGGTGAAGTATGCGGTGGGGTGTTGGTGGTGTATGTGGAAGGGAACGGCGGCTGTGAGTTTAGGCGAGTCCTCCGGCGAGGGCTGAACTCCGGCAGGTTGAGTTCATAGGAGGGAGGAGGTGAACAGTAAGATGGAAAGGGAAACGAGTCGGCTGTACTCTAGGTTTGTTTGGTTGAAAAAAAAGAAAAATGAAAAGTAAAAAGGGATATTTATATATAGGTATAATGGGTTGACCTAGAATTAGGCTTGGTCAAAACCCTCTTGGGATTGGGCCTTGCCATGGATGTTTTCAATGGCTAGGATTCAAATAGATTTAAAATGAAAGGCTAGGGTTGCATTGTTTCAAGGTTTTGAAGGCCATGGTTTCAAGGAGGTTGATGTTGCAATGCACACTCCCGAAAATTATAGAAAAATATACATGAAGGAGAAATAGGTTTATTCACGTGTCGTGTCCAACGGGGTGGATACCTTAATGCACTTTTGCACAAAAGTGCCCAATAATTAGAAAATTCCACAAAGTGAGGTTTATGATTTTAATTAATTAAAATAAATACAAATAGTGTTCTAAAATTAATTATAAGTACAAGGGACTGAAATTAAGTGGGACACAAGCATCATGAATAAAGTAGACTCGGAAAAGAATATTATCCTAATTTGGGTTGCTCAAAATGGGTCAAAATTGTGTCTCCAATTTTGATTGGAACGCACAAGGATACAAGGTTTGATTTATAACGAATTAATACAATCTGTTACGATAAATGTTGTGCGACTAAAATAAAGCACAACAAGACATGGTTATGAGTCACACAAGGATCAAAATAACAGTCTGGCACGTCTAGGATAAGGGTGTAAAATTGGTTGAAAGATAATGGCTAGTGTAGTGCTCTAGTTATCGAAGCAATGGTAAAGTACAACAATCAAAATAAAATCACAGCAATTTAAATATAAATAATTATCATGCAATCATTTAAACATTAATTATGAAAAGACGAAAATACCACTAATCTGAAATGTGGGGTAACACTTATTGCTTTATCATATATGCTCTATGCTTACTGTTTCTTGTTTGAATAATTGAGACATAGAAGTTTCTTGACCATATGAGACTTGATTGTAGCATGCACCCTCTTGTCTTATACAGCCGTGATCGCCGTACGACGTATAGTACCTTGTACGAGATAACTGGCCATATCCGTCTACGTATTCCGGTACTGGGGCATGATAAGATTTTAGTGGTGGCCCATGCAGGCCTATTCTTCAGACTTGTGTGGTGTCATGTCATAGGAGTCTTAATCAAACATGATCTTTCTTGAAATCCTGAATTCGTCCTCTTCTATACTCAGCTTGAATTTTTCTAGATTGGTTGCTTCCTTGTTCCTTCTCGCCATGTACTTGATATTTCTTAAGCTCTTCTTTAGGGCTTATCCTTCCCCCGATGATGTAGCAACATGAGAGGCAGAGTTGCCAGTAGAATGAGATCCTGTGGTACCCCAGCTAAGGATCCAATTTTAGCCCACGATGAATGGGACAGAGCACCAGGCTCCAGGTGTTCCCGTACCTCCCGCAGTGCCAGCAATACTAGATATCCCGACCTTGCTAGAGATTATCCGTGGATTATTGGCTGCCCAAAAATACCAGATGGTGGTGCAACAACAACAATAACATCAACATCAGCAACAACAGCTCCAACAGCAGGAACAAAATATCCTGTTGAACCAAGGGTTACAGACGGTTCTAGAACGAGGGGGGAGAACAGATTCTGAGGCATTTGTTAGATTTTACAAACTGAACCCCAAATATTTCTATGGCACGCAGGATGCAATCACGACAGATAATTGGCTCCACGATATTGATACCATTCTGATAGCAACTAAAGTTTCGACCGAGGAACAGGTTGACCTGATTTGCCTACAACTCCAAGATCTTGCAAGGGATTGGTGGGCTACGAAGGGGGTATGATTGAGGCATCCTATTTTATGGGAGGATTTCAAGACCTGGTTTAGGGTGAAGTACTTTGGGATTGTGGATCAGTGTGGGTTACAATAGAGGTTCATTAACCTCAAGCAGGCTGGAAGGACAGTAGACGACTATGCGACAGAATTTTGCCGACTAAGCATATTTGCTCCAACCATGGTGGCAACAGAGTTGGATAGAGAAATAAGGTTCCAACAGGGACTTCACTTAAAAATCTTACACATGATAGAGGTGCACGACTACCAGACCTTCGAGGCGGTATTGATAGCAGCGAAGATGGTTGATCTTACTTCCCAGAGGATGGCATCCAGAAGAGTAGATCGAAAGAGGCCTCATGGACAAAATAATGAGGGAGGACCAGTACCGCGAATGTCAGCACCATCCCCTGGCATTCGTATTCATGACATGACATAGAGAAGGCCAGTGACCTCCACAGTGATGTCACCAACTTGGCAACAGCAGTCGAGGTAGCAACAACAACAGCAGCAACAACGACGGAGAGCACCGATATGTTATACCTACTGTGGCAAGGGAGGTCATACCGGGGATGTTTGTCAGGCATCTAACAGATTATGTTTGAGATGTGGGAGCCCTGGTCATAAGGTTGCTACATGCCCATTGATACAGAGGCCAGGAGGGCCATTGCAACAGTTTTCTGTATTGTCAGCTCCGAGGGCAATGCAGTAAGGAGGACCAGCAGTAGCAGTACGACCATTCGCTCAGCGTTCGTTGCCGATGCAAGCCCAGCTTTATAGGCAGCAATAGCAGAATCAGCAAGGGTCGCAACCATGGTATCTAGGAAGATAGCAGTAGGGAGCTCAACAAGGCCAAGGATAGGCACTCACCTTGTCTTTGGAGGAAGCTATGGCGTCGGGCGATGTAGTGGCAGGTAACATTTCTATTACAACCTTTCCTACCATTGCTTTAATTGAATTTGGAGCTTCGTACTCATTTATATCTGCACAATATGCGACACATATTGGATTAAAGTTTGAGGTATTGCCAGCGAGGCTGAATATACTCACTGGCAATGGGATCGTAGAAGTTAGTAAGGTGTGCCTAGTATGTCTAGTCGTGGTACGTGGGCATTTATTACCTACAAAGTTGATCGAGATTCCTATGGGTAACTTTGACATTATCTTAGGCATGGACTGGTTGAGATACAATCATGCAACGATAGAATGTCGTATAGAGTATTGTTTAGAATTCCCGGTCTAGAAGAGTTTGTCCTTAGCAGAATAGCAAAAGACCAGCACAAGGGAGGAGTCGCAACAGTAGCAAAGAAAGCAAACCAACTGCCTAAGATAGTTGAAGAGTTCATGGATGTCTTTTCCAATAATCTTCCGGATTACCCCTAGTTAGAGAAGTAGAGCTCTGTATAGAGTTAATGCCAGGAGCAGAACCAGTATCCCAGAAGGTGTACCCTATGTCACCACCAGAGCTTGATCAGTTATATCGACACGTGAAAGAACTTAAGGCGAACAAGTTTATTCGGACCAGTGGATCATCGTGGGGAGCACCAGCGGTATTAGTGAAGAAGAAGAAGGATGGGTCAACACGGTTGTGTATGGATTACAAGAGGTTGAATGCAGTGACTGTGAAAAACAAGTACCCATTACCAAGGATTAATAAATTTTTTGACCAATTAAGTAAAGCAAGAGTTTTCTCCAAGATAGATTTACGATCAGGACATCATTAGGTGCGAGTCCAGGAGCAGGATATACCGAAGACAATATTTAGGTCTGTCACGCCCCAGTTCCAAATATAAGAAACTGAGCCACGTGGCATTGGCCAGCGGGTACACTCCGACGGACAACCCAATCTAATGGACCCGATGGAGTGTACCTAAGATATAAAGTACAATGATATAACCCAATATTTAAATCATAAGCAATGTAACTAATCTCATCCACAGACATAAGAATATGAAACACATAGAGAAAACCAGTCAACTAATATGCAGAAAGAAAATAAGTCTGGAAATGTATCATAATACAATACGGATAAAGTCGCACGGGGACAAAATCGCTAATACAAGTACTGAATGAAAGGAAGCAATAAGATAACTAGGGCCAATATCTGCTAACTAGATAATGATACTGGACCCAAGGTGAAGTCACTACCGGTGATCAAGCAAAGTCCTCGGGAAGGATCTCGTCCTCTGCTACCAGTCCTGCTCCTGGATAAACACCCAGTCTGTACTCCTCCTAGTAGTCCTCTTTGCCTATGCTTGGAAGGGAACCAGGTCCTCAGAGGAACGCAACAAGGTACAAAAGTAACTTGCCATAGTAAAACAGAAAGGAAATATGTGATACGCCGGTGTAATCTAGAATAACTATCTAAGTGAGACATAACTTGAAGACATTCGACACGTGGACTTTCCAAATATAAATCCGTAGCTCCGAGGCACAAAGACACACGGTGCATACCCGTAGCTCCGAGCACAGAGACACACAGTAAGTACTACGACTCCGGATACAGGATCTCTACATAAATAAGGATATATATATATATATATATATATATATATATATATATATATATATATATATTGCATGCGAAGTTGTCCAAACGTCTAGTAACTATCTTCCCCTCCAATGCGGTCAGTGAGACGTATCCGCAGCTCGCGGAGCCTGAACCTCTATCTCTACAGTCTCGTCATACTGAAGTAAGTAGCACCAATCACGATCCTATGGTCATCACAGATTTTGGTCATGCTGACACTATCAGGATACAGGAAGTCTGGAATGATGACAATGTCTGAATGTGTTATAGAGTTCCGATATAACCAAGTAGGTAAATAAAGGTATCGAGAAACATCTAACAATCGATACTAGACGTTACCGACGAACGTCTGCACCCGGATATGACCCGGACGCTAAGTAACAATTTTGATCCAAAGCGTATACAGTTTATAGATGAATTAAATAAGTAAAACTAGAACTAAGTAACAGTATAGCAAGGTACACTTGCCTGGATTCGGATGCTGAAGATGAGGCTCTGGTCCAATATCCAAGTCCGAGGAGTCCAAAGAACCTAGAGAAGTAATTAAAACTAATTAATAAATAACTCAGTCTATTTATTATTGAAATTGCGTCATTGAGAACTTAACCTAGGTTTTGTCATAGTACATAACTCACGACTAAGCATACTAACTAGGGTGTTGACCAAAGTTTACTAGGGAAGCATTATAAAAATATATAATCATCAAATCGAATAACGTCCTCAAACACTAGTATTGATCAAGTGTAGATTTGGTCAATTGCAAATAATGTCCATCCTCAACCCATCTCATTAATGTAACCATAAACACAAGTGCATCAGTCATAAATTAGTTGTCACCTCCTAATATGCATAATGTTCACATTCTCATCCTCAATCATACCATCATTACTACCTAATAAAATTACATTGGCACAACACCCTCAAGTTACACATGCAAAATACTCAAATCTAAAATTATATTCTACACATGGCATGAACCCAAACACTAAAAAAATAACGTTTATCATGTATATACTCCCCAATATGTATTTAATTAAACATAGGCTAATCATCAACCCAAACTTTCATAACTCACTATACAATGCACATTAATCAAATCATGTATATGACCTAGCATGACATCCATCTATTTCTAGAACATAATTATATCACCCTCATGCATTCATGTATACTTAAAGCCCTAGGCATTGATGTTAATAAATCTAAAATAATCTAACTAGGATCATTTAACCAGATTTTACAAGTATTATTCAATGGAAACGTAGAACCTAACTAAGCATTCAAGGGTGAAGAAGAAGAAATAAATAAAGAAGAAGAAGAAGTGGTTCCAAGGGGGGTGGTGACTGTCGATGGTGGCAGCAGTATTACTGCGGCTGCTGTTGGAGGGGTGGCTGTGGTGGTGGTGATGGTGATGACAGCTGTGGTGGTAGTGGTGCTCGGTGGTGGCAGTGGTAGTGGTGATGGTGATGGTGATAACAGTGGTAGTGGTGGTGGTGGTGCTCGGTGGTGGTGGTGCTCGGTGGTGGCAGTGGTAGTGGTGGTAGTGATGGTGTCTACTGCTGTCGGTGATGGAGAGGAGGAGGTGGTCACGGTAAAATAGAGGTCGAAGAGGAGAGGAGATGTTCGGGGCAGTGGTGGTGATGTTGGCAGTGGTGGTGATGTTGGCTGTGGTGGTGGTGTTGACTGTGTTGCGGTGGAGTTGGTGGCGGCTCTGGTGGTAGCAGTAGAAATGGTGATGGCAGTGGTGGTAGTGGTTGTGAGGTTGGCTGTGGTGGTGAGGGTTAGGGTTCCAAAGAGAGAGGTGAGAAAGAATAAGAAGAAGAAGAAGAAGGAGGAGAAGAAGTGTTGGCTGAGAGGAGAGGGATGGGAGTAATGTAATGAAGAAAGAGGTTCTCCTTGGGGTTAGGGCCGACCTAGGGATGAGTGTGGTTTCCTTATGTAGGGAAAATATAGGGTTATGATAGGAGGGGGTTTAAATTAAAGCTAGGATCAAAAGTAGGATAAATAGTACAATGCAAATAAGAGTGAGGTGAGTGACCGGCCATATGACCAAGGAATGGGGCTCTTCATTTGGTTTCCCCCAATATGAGTTTGACACCTAGCAACCTTTTTTTATTTGGGTCCCTAAGAGTTTGGGGTTTATAAATGAAGGAAAACGATGAGAATTTGATGTAGAAAAAAGGGTGTTTGGGGTTTTGTTGGATGAAGAGGATGTATGGTATTTTGTATGAGCCTCATGATTGGGTGTGAGGGTTTAGTTGGGGTTAAGTTAAGTCGATTTTACCAAATTAAATAAATATTGTGTCATAAGTGTTCTTAAATAAAATGGGAGTACATGGAGTCTTAATTGGGAGTGACACAAATATCATGGACGTTGTAGGCTTGGTATTAGTCTTGGGCCCTTTAATTGGTTTGGTGAAACAGGTTGAGTTTGTGTCGTTAAAATTGATGAAAACTACATAGGTATAAGGCATAGAATTTAAATTAATCTTTTTGTGACTAAAAAATTATGCAATTAAAATAGAGCACAATGGACTATGTTTATGAGCGACAGAAATGTCCAGTGCCTAGGTTGTCTCGTCAGGTCATGAGGGCAAATTTTGTTGGAAGGTAAAGGCTATTATTGTGCTCCAAATATATTAGCAACAGTAAGGTGCACCATGAGTATAAATTAAAGAACCAGTCTTAATAACCCTAATTTCTAATCCTTAAACAATCCTGAAGCTAAACCATAATTCTCACCATACCCAGTCTACCTAAAAAAAAATTGGTGAAGGGGTTTACATCCTTCCCAACTTAGAAGAATTTCGTCCCCAAAATTAAAAGTAAAGCACGAATAAGAGTTGCGAGAATTAAAAAGTTAACAGGTAATTGAAATGCAGTACGTAAATTTGCACCTTGGTCCTCAAATAAATGAGGAAAATGCTGTCGAACAGAATCCTCGTGCTCCCAGGTAGACTCGTTCGGTAAATAATCCTTCTATGCAACCCTGACCAGTTAAATAGTCTGCCCCATCAAAACTTTCTCACTGCGATCGAGTATCCTTACTGGCTGCTCCACATATGATAAACTGGACCTGACTGTAATCTCTGAATGATCGAGCACGTGTTTAGGGTCTGCCATGTATCTTCTCAACAGTGAAACGTGAAATACGTCGTGCACACCTTCTAATGACAGAGGCAATACATGACGATAAGCCACTTCGCCAACACGCTCCAAGGTATTAAAATATCTGATGTACCTCAGACTCAGCTTGCCTCTGCCCCCAAATCTGATGGTACCACGAGTAGGCGATATCTTCAAAAATACATAATCACCTTCCTTGAATTCCAAAGGTCTATGGTGCGCATCTACCCAATGCTTCTGTCGGTCCTGTGATGTACGAAGATGGCTCTGAATCTGCTTTAATTTCTCTGCTGTCCGAGTCACTAACTCTGGACCAAGTATCTAGCGTTCTCCTATGTCACTCTAATACATCGGAGACCTGCATTTTCTGCCATACAATGCCTCAAATGGTGCCATCTAGATGCTTGCTTAGTAGCTGTTGTTGTAGGAGAATTCCACCAAGTGTAGATGGTCCTCCCAAGATCCTCCAAAGTCGATCATATACGCTCTCAACATATCCTCTAGTATCTGAATCATGCACTCTGACTGACCATCAGTCTATGGATGATATGCAGTGCTGAACTTGAGGCGAGTTTCTAGACTCTCCTGCATACTCCGCCAGAAATATGACGTGAATCTGGAATCACGATCCGATATAAAGCTTACAGCCACTCCATGTAGTCGTACTATCTGCCACATGTACATGTCAGCTAATATCTCCGTGGACTGTCCAACTCTGAAGGGCAAGAAATATGCTGACTTGGTAAATCGGTCCACGACAACCCAGACTGCATCCTTCACGCTAGGTGTCCTCGAAAATCCTATGACGAAGTCTATGGTAATGTATTCCCACTTCCACTCAGGAATCGGAAGCGGCTGCAATAGTCCTGCAGTCCTCTGATATTCGACCTTGACTTGCTGACAGACCAAATATCTCGTCATGAATCTCGCAATCTTTCTCTTTATCCCATACCACTAGTAGTATTATCTCAAATATTGGTACATCTTCGTACCCCCGAGATGAATAGAATAAATTGAACTATGGGCCTCGATCATCAAATCCTGGCGTAGCTCGCCACTCAGAATATAGGCGATCTCCACACCTCAACGTTCCATCCTCGTGAATCTGGTGTACCGTCTGTATGCCGGCCTCTATCCTCTTTCACAGTCACCAGAATCTTGCATCAGTAGACAAGGCTGCCTTGATCCTCTCAACCAATGTAGACTGAACCTCTAGACTGGCCAACTGTCCATCCATGCCTGGTAATACAACCTCTATCCCGAGCTCTTGAAGATCCTCTAACAAATGGTGTTGAGTTATCAAAAAGTACACCATGGGCTTCCTGCTTAAGGCATCTGCTACAACATTCACCTTGCCAGGGTGGTACTGCAACTCGATATCATAGTCTGTCATCAACTATAGCCAACGCCTCTGTCTAATATTGAGCTCCTTTTGAGTGTAGACATACTTCAGACTTTTGTGATCTATGTAAATCTCAACCCGCTCTCCATAAAGGTAGTACCGCCATAGCTATAGTAGAAATATCAACGCAGCTAGCTCTAGATCATGTGTCGAGTAATTCTTCTCATGAACCCTCAGCTGTCTCGATGCATAAGCTATTACCTTGCGGTGCTGCATCAGTACACATCATAGTCCGATCCCAGACACATCACTATACACCACACATCCTCCAGATCCAGAAGGAAGTTTCAGGATCGGTGATGTCGTTAGACGCTTCTTCAACTCATCGAAAGCCATTTGACACTTCTCAGTCCAGATAAACTCCTCGCCTTTAAGCGTCAACCGCGTCATAGGCGCAGCGATCCTCGAAAAGTTTTTCATGAACCTCCGGTAATATCCGGCAAGTCCGAGAAAACTCCTAACCTCCATAACTGATGTAGGGGTAGGCCACGTCTCCACTGCAGTGATCTCCTTCGGGTAAACTGATAGTCCATCTTCAGAGATTATGTGACCAAGAAATGGTACCCTATTCAAGCAGAACTTGCACTTGCTGAGCTTGGCATACAATCTCTTCTATCTTATCATCTCTAACACGATCCTGATATGCTCCTCATGCTCCTACTGGCTCTTCGAATATACCAAGATGTCGTCGATAAATACCACCACGAACTTATCCAAGTATTGGTGGAAAACCTTGTTCATTAGTCATACAAACACAACTGGCGCGTTGGTTAAACCAAACGGCATGACTATAAACTCATAGTGCCCTTACTTCGTCTAAAAATCTGTCTTCGAAATGTCCTCCTTTCTCACCTTGATCTGATGATAGTCGGATCTGAGATCGATCTTCAAGAATACACATGTGCCACTCAGCTGATCAAATAAATCATCGATGCACGATAAAGGGTACTTGTTCTTTATCGTTACAGCATTTAGCATCATATAATCAATACACAAACGTACCGTCCCGTCCTTCTTAGGCACAAATAAGATAGGCGCTCCCCATGGAGAAATACTAGCCTGAATGAAACCCTTGTCTAAGAGATCATCTACTTGGACCTTCAACTCAACCAACTCTTTCGGTGCTAGTCTGTAGACGGAGAAAGTAACTGGCTCGGCTCCGGGAGTCAACTTTATAGTAAACTCTATCTCTCTGTCAGGTGGTAGGCTTGAAAGATCCTCAAAAATTATATCCTCTAACTCTAATATAATGCGAGGGTATACTGGTTCACCTTATCTAATGCGTGATGCTAAGGTAGGTTGGACACCATGCTTTCGGGCTCCCCGAAGAAACTCAAACTCAGGGTGATCTGGTGGTCTAAATATAACGCATCCACGTCAACAATCTAGCGTCACATGGTATTGGCTCAACCAATCTATGCCTAGGACAATATTATAGTCTGGCATGGAGAAGACTAGAAATCGGACACGCATCCCTCGCCCGCAAATAACTTCTGAACAAGATCTACAAATGTCGCTAACCGGTACTATTCTACCTCCCGTAAGAATCTTCTTAATCTTTGGAAGGGGTGCAATTGCTATTCTATGGGTGGCCACAAAACTAACAGCTATGAAAGAGTGTGTGGCACCAGAATCAAATAATACTACTGCTGGTAATGAAGCTACTAAAATATTACCTGCGATCACCTCTCCAGCGGGCTTTGCCTCCTCAATGGTTATCGCAAAGGCCTGGCCATGTCCCGATGCTGGTATCCTCGGCTGCTATTGAGCCTGCTAGAAATGAACTGCCTGTAGGGCCAAGGGTGGCCTCCTCTGATTTCCTCCTGCTGCTGGTAGTCGCATCGCCCCAACTCCTGCGTAGGACGGCCTCGGTCCTGGAAAGACTAGTCCGGGGGCTGCTGGTAGGGCCTCAGTATTGGTAAGGCTGGTCGATGAACCATCGGTACTGGAACCCTCTGCTCTGGGCAATCCCTGACTGCATGCTTGTCAAATCCATATCCCATGCATACTCCCAACCTCCGTCGACAATCCCTCAACAAGTGTCCCCTATTGCCGCAGTAATGGCAAGTGGGAATCATTGGTCCCAACAAGGGTGCTGCTCTCTGCTGCTGTGGTACCATGGGATATTTTATAGGTCCTCCCTGCGGTATTCCACTACTAGAAAAAGTGGGATTGGCGACGTATTTTAGCGACTCCAAGTAAAAACGTCGCTAAATTAGCAACTCCGTAAAATCGTCGCTAGACGTCGCTAAATGGCGACATTTAGCGACGTTTAGCGACTTTTATTAAGATTTTAAAATATTAGTCGCTATAAGTTCAATCAAGGTCGCTAAACGTCGCTAATATATCTGATTTAGCGACGTTTAGCATCGTAATTAGCGACGTATCTATCAAAAATATTTAGCAACGTATTTAGCGACGTCTTTGACGTCGCTAATTTTTATTTTAGCGATATTTTTATTTAACGTCGCTAAACGTCGCTAAATTTTGGTTAATTATGTCTCAGTTTTCTTTCCCCATCTGTCAAAAAATTTAAAATATTTTTATTTAATGTCGCTAAATGTCGCTAAACGTCGCTAATTTTTATTTTAGCGACCGGCTCTCCACGGCTGCGGCTACTCCGGCATGCCCCTCCTCCTCCTCGAGCTCTAGATAATCTCTCTCTCTCTCTCTCTCTCTCTCTCTATCTCTCTCTCTCTCATGTGACACTGACACAAGACACACTTGACAGACACGACACACACACACAGACATGACACACGCACACAGACACTGACAGACACACACGACACACACGACACACACGACACACACACACAGACGCAGACACACACACACACACACACGCTCACACAGACACTGACACTGCCACTGCCACAGGCAAGACACACACTGACACACACACAATATTTGATCTATTGGATGTGTCCATGTGAATTGAGGGTTGGTATCATGGTGGTGTGGTGTATGGAGGATGTATCCTAGAGTATCTTGGTGTTGCACACCAAATGTTTGTCAATTGGACTAGTGGTTGTGTGTGTGTGTCTATTTATGCCTTAGAGTATCATATGATATGTATATGTAAATTGGTGTATTATCTATTTGCATATGAGAGAGTGTATGCATATATAGGTGTATCTCGATATATATATATATATATATATAGGTATATAGCTACTGTTATCTGTGTTGGTGTTCATAGTGTCTTCTAGCTGTGCTTGATGTGGGAGAGGGTAGAAGAGTCGAGTTGTGTGTGGGTGTCATTACTGAACTATGAGGCTTCAGGAACATAACTCAATTTAGTTTGGCCTAGTGCATTAGGCAAGCTGACAATGTGTTGCAGTGGTGTCGGGTTGGCACTGTGAGGAGGGGATTGGTTCCTGTCATCTTCTGTAGTGGAAGAGTGTTGGTGCACACTTGAGCAGTATCAAACACATGCATGCTTGAGCAATGGCAAGGCAGCAACAAGCACTGCTGTGAGCCATGGCAGTAGCTAAGGGCAGTTGGAAACAACTAAGTAAAGGGAAGATTTAGCCACTGCAGAATAAGTGCAAAGTATCAGAGGTTGTAGACTTAGTTAGGGTCTGCAGGCATGTGTTTGGGTTAAGGTATAGACAAGTATCGGGTAGGTGTTCACCGGTCACTTGTTGCATGCCAATACAACCCTTAACTGGGTTGTAGTCCAGTGAGCAAGTATAAGGATGAAGTGCAAGGTGCCAGGCCAAGGGTAAGAGGCTCTTAGTGTGGATAGTAGAGTACTTAATTTTAAAGCAGAATATCCTAGTACGACCTAGAAGACATAGTGTAACAAGGTATTAACCTAGTATTGACTAGTATAAACTAGTATGGATCTAGAAGTGGCTTAGAAACATCACCATGAACTAGTTAACCATGTTTATCATTTCAAGGGCTCTTGGACTTTGATAAATGAAAGTATGTATTATATCAGTTATGAAATGAAAGTATTGCTTATTTTAGACTTTGATAAATGGTCAGTTATTTTGAATATTGCTTATTTTAGACTTTGATAAATGAAAGTATGTATTATATCAGTTATAATTTTTATAGTACGGTTAAGTTATGAAGTTAGGTGATAAACCACTGTATGTAATGATTTATATGATACATACTATCATTTTTGCAGAAGTATCTAGAAATGGATATGAATTACTATCTGTATCATCGTTCGTGGATGTACAACTGTCATCCTGATGACATGTGCGGTGTGCGGGATGAATTCATTGAGGGTGTACAGCAGTTCCTGCAGTTCGCCAAGGCTTTCCCTCAGTACATGGATGGTACCAAAATTAAGTGTCCGTGTATGAGATATCACAACAGGAAATATCATCTAGAAGTGGAAGTTACATATCATTTATACTCGAAGGACTTCACGCCGAATTACTATCAGTGGACCGCGCACAGAGAACTTGTATCTCTAGCATCAGAGTCTGAGCCCTATGTGGAACCATATATGGATGTCCACGACCACGTTGCTTACGACAATGGGTTGGTGAACATGGTTTATGATGCGGCGGGGCATAGTTTCAATCCGGACAATTATGATGCGGCGGGACCTAGTTTCAATCCGGACAATTATGATACAGCTGAGGAGGCACCGAATGTCGATGCTATAAAGTTTATGGAGTTGCTGGAGAATACAAGGACTCCACTATATCCTGGTTGTGAGGATCATTCACCGTTGGAGATGGTTACAAGATTATTGAGCATTAAGTCCGATTTTAACATATCGCAAGAATGCTATAATCGACTGCTAGATTTGATTATAGAGATCTTGCCCGAGGGTACAAAGTTGCCTAAAGACTTCTATCGATCTAAGAGGATGGTGAGATCGCTTTGGATGGGATACGAGAAAATCGATGCATGTCGCAACGGGTGCATGTTGTACTACAAAGACGACAAGGATGAAGATGCGTGCAGATTCTGTGGTGCTGATCGCTACAAGGCCACTGTTAGAGGAAATTATGTCAGTGCAAGGAAGCCTACCGATTCGATGCACTACTTGCCTTTGACGCCGTGGTTGCAGCGGTTGTTTATGGTTAAGGAGACTGCAGAAAACATGAGTTGGCACAGGCAAAAACAGATCGAAGGAGTATTGGATCATCCATCCGATGGAGAAGCATGGAAGCACTTTGATCGAGAGTATCCACATTTTGCCGAGAAAGCACGTAATGTCAGATTGGGGCTCTCCTCTGACGGTTTTACCCCATTCAGACTTTCGGGCTCCCAGTATTCGTGTTGGCCTGTGATCGTCACTTCGTACAATCTACCGCCTTGGATGTGCATGAAGACTCCGTATATGTTCCTAATCGTTATTATCCCGGGTCCGAACAATCCGAAGAGGAACATCGATGTGTCTTTACAGCCTTTGATAGATGAGTTGAATCAGCTATGGGAAGTAGGTGCCAACACGTACGATGTTTCTATAAAGCAAAATTTTCAGATAAGGGCAGCACTTATGTGGACCATCAACGACTTTTCGGCCTATGGAATATTATCGGGATGGAGCACCCATGGTTGTCTCTCATATCCGTATTGCATGGACCATACTCAGGCTTTCCGTTTGAAACACGGAGGCAAACCGTGCTTCTTCGATTGTCATCGATAATTTTTGCCGAAGGATCATCCGTACCGGAGGAACCAGAATGCTTTTCGTGCGGGAGTTATGGAGAAGGTCAATCCACCGCCAAGGTGGCCTGGATACACGATATGGGAGGAGGTAAAAGATTTACCAAGTGCTATCAAAGAGCCTGCTAAGGGGTACAAGTGTGACGGATTTGGTCATACCCATAACTGGACGAAGAGGAGTATATTCTGGGATCTGCCATATTGGAGCACCAATTTGATCAGACATAACCTTGATGTCATGCATATCGAGAAGAATGTGTTTGATAACATAATTAATACTGTAATGGAGGTAAAGGGAAAGACGAAAGATAATCTGAAGGCCAGGTTGGACTTAGAAGAAATATGTAGACGTCCTGCATTGCATTTGATAGAGGAGGGGAATGAAAAGTTAAAGCAACCTAAGTCAGTTTTCTCACTAGAGAAAGAGGATAAAGGTAGACTTTGTAGGTGGATTCAGGATCTAAAGTTTCCAGATGGGTACGTGTCGAACTTGAGAAGATGCGTCGACCTCAAGGAGAACAAACTGGTGGGTATGAAGAGCCACGATTGTCACGTATTCATGGAGAGGTTAATTCCGATTGCATTTCGGGAATTCTTACCGCAGGTCGTTTGGGACCCATTGACAGAGCTGAGCATATTCTTCAGAGATCTTTGTTGTACTAAGTTGCTCGTCGATCGTCTAGAAAAGCAAGAGAAGGACATTGCGGTAACACTATGTAAGCTCGAGAAGGTGTTTCCTCCTGGATTCTTCGACTCAATGGAGCATTTGCCAATTCATCTTTCCTATGAGGCACGTGTTGGTGGTCCTGTCGGTTATCGGTAGATGTACCCCTTTAAGCGGCATCTGAATCAGCTAAAGAGAAAGGTGAAAAACAAGGCACGGGTTGAGGGCTCTATTTGTGAAGCTTATGTTCTCGAGGAGATTACAAACTTTTGCTCAACGTATTTCAAACCGCATGTTGCTACTAATAGGACAAAATCTCCGAGAAATGATGATGCATATCAGGAATCTAATGATGCAATACTCAAAGTATTCAATGCGTCCGGAAAGCCTTCGGGAAAAATGAAGAAGAGATATTTGAATGACGATAAGCTAAGGGCTGCTCAATTGTATATATTACTCAATTGCGACGAGGATGAAGTGGAGAAGCTAGAGGGATAAGTAATTAATACGTCCACGTTTACATCATCTCAATGTAATAGTATAAAATATTACGTTACTAATCAGCAGTTGCTTCATTATTTTTCAGCACATATAATGATGAGTTGAGGTCGGTTAGACCCTACATAACAGACGAAGAAGTAGAACAAGATATGAGATGCCATTTTCTTTCTTGGTTGAGCGCATATGTAAGATGCTTGGTAATTATATTTTATTTTTGTACTTGCAAAACAAATAACTTACTATCGCTACTTTGGTATTTAGGTCGATCGTCTAATAACACCCGAGACTGAATCTATTAGAACTCTAGCCAAGGGACCAAATACTGTCGTAAAAATATGGCCAAGTTTCTGTGTGAATGGGTTCAGGTTCAAGTCAATAAATTCTCCTATCAGAGACAGCTTTCTGGATCTTGATTCCACGAAAAATAGTTGTTTGTGTATCAAATCTTCGAACTACAAAGACGTCAATCCGGGCAATAATTTTTTTTGGAATCTTACGAGAGATTGTGGAGTTGACATATAATTATGGCACAGAACCTGCTAATATCATGCTATTCAGGTGTTAATGGTTCGATCCGATTCAAGATCAAGGTTGGAAAATTGACAAGCATGGCCTTGTGGATATAAACTACAAGCGTAGATATCAAGGCTACGAACCATTTGTCCTATCAAGTCAGGCTCAGCTCGTATACTTCACAACTTATCCTAGACGGGGGACAGCGAGGTCGGATTGGTGGGCAGTATACAAGACTAAAGCTAGAAATACCTTTGACATTGACGAAATAGCTTATCAGGAGGACGATCTACCTCTTGTAACAAATATTGTAGATGTGAACTCAACGGAAGTTACTCATTACAGGAGTAATAATGTAAAAGATGTAGAATTATCCGAAGAGCAAGATGAAGTAGATGAAAGTGAAGACGAGGAAGAGGAAGAGGAGGACGAGGAAGGCGAACAAGATGAATTTTTTGAAGATGATTGAAAATAAAATATATTGCATGTAGAATGTAACTATATTTTGACTGTAGAATGTAGATCAAGGTTGGAAAATTGACGAAGTAGATGTACCCATTAACGAATATATGTATTATATTTTGACTGTAGAATGCTTTGAGATATGCATCATATTTCGACTGAAGAATGTACTATATATTTGTGTTTCTCTATATTCATCATATGTTGTTATCAGATATGACAGGACTGTAGAAGCATAAAAAATACGCTGGGAAGAGCTACGCAGCCTCTTGATGCAGAGCAGCGTAACGGAGGCCTTCAGAGCCATCAAGCGTGCAACAGAGCTTTCTCCGCTAAAACACGGCATGAAGTATAAGCTCAAAGGACCATCCGCGTAAGTGCAGTACGTCCAGGCCGCTCCAGCGTAAAACAGAGTTCTTCATCGCCTCCATGGTGTAAAACTCAATCGCTCTCAAAGCAGCGTTAATGCGTACGAGGAACGCTTCGTCTTCCCCAAAATGAACCTGTCAAGTCACGCAGTGAATCTGACCTCTGACTCCTGACAAAAAGTGCTGCACGGCTACCCAGACGACAGCTGGAAACGATGGCAGACCCCTTGGGATGTGCCCCACAGTATGATGGCGGATCTCTGCATTTAATGTAGAGGATTTGGTTAAAGCATCACCAAACCATCGTTTACTGGAGTTCCCTCAGCATAAATCGCTCTTTCGCGTACAAGGGAATACGCTGCCCTGTTTTACACAGGCAAACATGAGCTGTTTTACGCTCCGCAGCAGGCAAACCGCCTGCCACGTCAAAAGCTGCACCTCGTACGGGACTCGAGGCACGTCTCCACGTCTAATTACACAGAGCGGTGACAGTTTCTCTCAAGGCACGTCTCTGCGACGGGTGCACAGAAGGGCTGCAGACCTTCAAAACATGCCTCCACATTTAATGCATAAGATGGTGGCAAATCTCTGCAAGATATTCGATTTTATCTCCAAAAGCCGTAGTTCCGGCTAAGACGTCCACATCAGCACGGTACGCAGCAGCTTCTACGCCCATTCTAGTACAGTACGCAGCGGCTTCTACGCCCATTCAGGATCTGTGCTCATACGGCTTTTACGCCCACTCAGTCTCTACGACCACTCAGTCTCTACGACCACTCGGCTTCTATGCCTGTTTGGCTTCTATGCCTGCTCGGCTTTTATGCCTACTCGGCTTCTATGCCTGTTCGGCTTCTATGCCTATTCGGCTTCTATGCCTACTTGGCTTCTATGCCATGGTGACAGACATTTGGCTTCTATGCCAACCTCTGCTACACAATGGATACCTACCTACGTGGCTTTTACGCCGTGATCTTAGTAGCAATTGTACGCGTTGTGTCCCCTTAGTTGGACCCGCGTCACACGCTCATTCAAAAGATCATCTATACGTAGGCATTGGTTACTTTAACCATTGTGTAAAAGGGTGTTGTACTTTCCACTCCTCGGTTGTTATACCGATGGAGTGGTCACTGTCACCAAAACTCTATAAATAGAGACCCCTATCAATGGGGAACAAGGTCGACAATTTGGAAGATCGAACCAGGTCGAAGAATTGGTAAAAAGAGAGAGAGAGAGAGAGAGAGAGAGAGAGAGAGCACCCGGAGCTCAGGCAAAGAGTAGGGATCGACGACTTCGGCATCGTGCATCCACCCTCTCCTGCAACCTACGAAGCTGCTTCCTGTCTCCTACGGCACTTCTTCAACATCGTGTGGTCCAAGGGCTAAAGTGATCGACCACAGATCAGACACCTATAACAATATCTACCCAGATTAAATAAATTGTACTCCCACATCCTGTATAGGATTACACTGTACAAGTTTGTTTGTAAACAAAAGAAGGCGGGTTCCGTGTAAACCCCCATATCGAATACATTCCTATTCTTTTCGTTTAAATAACCACAAACAAGATGGCGACTCTGCTGGGGACATCTTTTTCTTCTAACGAGGAAGCAATTGCTCAACACGATGCGGTATCTGTGGGATCCGTGAAGAAGACACTGGTCGTCCAATTCGACCAGTCTGCCTACGAAGACATGCTTCGGACTGGGGGTAGCTCTCACTCTCTCTCCGTCCAAGACAACAGGAAGCTGCGCAAAGTGTGGATGCCCAAGACATCCTCTACCGTTTCTATGGACTCTCCGATCTCTCCGATCTCTCCGACCAATGAGGTGGTAGCATCGCTCCCTCCGTGCCCTGTACGTAAAAATCAGTCTCCCGCTACGCGCGGTACAGACAAAACTTTGGGCAAAGCCTCAGCGCTAACCCAGAAGTATCCACTGCGCTTTACGCGTAGGAATCAGTCTCCCGCTACGCGCGGTACAGACAAAACTTTGGACAAAGTCTCAGCGCTAACCCAGAAGTATCCACTGCGCTTTACGCATAGGAATCAGTCTCCCGCTACGTGCGGTACAGACAAAACTTCGGGCAAAGCCTCAGCGCTAACCCAGAAGTATCCACTGCGCTCTACACGTAGGAATCAGTCTCTCGCTACGCGCGGTACAGACAAAACTTTTGATGGTGCCTCAACGCCAAATCGGAAGTATAGATCACGCTCTACGCGCAAAACAACATCTGACCTCTACGGTAAACCAGATGAGCGCTGTGATCTCCGCGAGGGGAAGCAAACAGGCGAATACTCAGCTTTTCGGCCTTTACGCCAGCAAGAGAACAATCTGCCTACTCTCCAGATTACGCGAGAAGCCGATGGCCGACTGAGGACCTCTTCAGCTTTACGCCAGTCTGAGCGAATCTCCAAATTACGCCAGGCGAGGTCCCACGACGTAAAGCAAGCTCAGGTTGCTACTCCTGACCTACACGAATGCCTAAACCAGAAGCGTAAGGAGAGGGGACCTTCCAACATGTCTATTACGCCCCCTAGAGAGTAATATTGTAATAGTCATAAAATCGTGATTGACTGCTACTGTTCTAAAGCAAGACGGTCGGTTTTCGACCGACTGAGCTACTCTCAGTCTTTCCCAAAAAAAGAGCCCGCGTATGCATTCGTGAACATGGCTTCATGCATACCTAGAAGAAGGTCAAGCTCAAGACGTCATCCCTCTGGACCTCCGAGCCGAAGGAGATTCGAAGACCTCCTCAGGAACACTGAAGCTAGGGTGTTCCAAAACACCCGTACAAGGTCACAGCAACCGGCTTCGTACTCATCTGATTCCAACACTGGGGGTCGCCAATCTCCCAGATCAGATGCTGAGAGTATAGAGTCGACTTCTGCAGTGACCTATACTAATCCTTCGGTGACGCCCAGGGAAATGGGAGTTTACGCTGTTGAAGATGGACGCGAGGAAGCTTCGCCCTCAGGAAACGCGGAACAACGCATCACTGTGCTGGAGACGTCTCTGAAACAAATACAATCCGTAATGGAGAACATGCACCAGATGATGCTAACTCAGCACGCAACTGCCGTGGCTCAAGCGTCGGTCCCGCCAACTCAGATACGTGTGGGGGTAGACTTGCCACCATCCAACCCAAGCCAAGAGCCCGCTCTAGATCAAGAGTCGGCAGCTCCTCCCCTTCCCCACTCGGTGAATATATTACCTCCCGTTGGAGTCACGATACAACCAGCTCCATACTACACCGGAGCCTCGCTCTCAGCTGAAAATCCGATGCAGGCAGTACGGGAGTTGAAAGCCCAGTTTAACGCCTTGAAGCACAAAGATCAGCTCAAGAAACTGGGAATCAACCAACCTTACCCAGCTACCTGGTAAGAAGTCCCTTTTCCTCCGAAATACAAATCTCAGACTATGGCTCTGTTCGAAGGAAAAACATCACCAAGTCAATACATGAACTATTTCAGTATGATGACGGTGTTGCTGCAAGGGAACGACGCCCTCCTCACTCGGGTGTTCAAAGGCTGCCTCTCAGGAGTAGCCTATCAGTGGTACCGTAGCTTGGCGGACAACTGCATTACTTCCTTCGAAGACTTCAAAGCTTTATTCTTCACACGATTCTACGAGGGTGGGATGGACATGTCTATGTCCTCTCTCATCGAAGTCAAACAAAGGGAAAAGGAGGACGTTCGCACCTTCGTCGAACGTTTTCGTCAAGCCACCTTACAAATGCCTCCAGGAGTTCCGGACTCGGCGTTAGTAGACATTTGCAGGAAGAACCTCCTTCCCGTAATCTCGGTGTTTACAGGACCATATCAGTTCCATGAGTGGCCTTCGTTCATCGTCTCGGCAGTGGCCGCCGAAGACAACAGTCGCAAGGCGCGCGACAATGGCATTATGATCTCCGCCTCCGATAGAGGCAAAAGGTTATCTTCCAGCAGCGACCATCCTCGCAGCTCCAAGGGAAAAGAAGCTCTGATGGTCAATACGTCTAAACAAAAGGCGGCGGCAACCACGCAGACAAATTCCGGGACTTCCAGGCCCGTCGAAGTCTACTCTTTCGATGACGACGATATCCCTAGTATATTCGAGTGTCTCGTCAAAAGCGGCAAGATCACTTTTCCGGAGCTAAGGCGGCCCCAAGAAGTCGGCAGCACTGACGACCCCAAATACTGCATCTTTCACAGATACGTACACCACCCAACAAAGGTGTGTTACGTACTAAAAAGGAAGATCCAGGAGACGATCAATGCCAAGGTCATCACTTTGAATCTGTGAACAAGGGCACGAGCCGTACCAATTGGATTCCCATTCCTTTCTTTCATAAAGATTTGCTCCAATAAAAAACTGCCAGGTCCATATTACCTCTGAGCAGATATGTGCCTCCTTCCCCGATGGAGTTACAATCACAAAGTTTGTCATGTTCATATTACCTCTGAATAAACTTTCGACCATCAATTATCATGTCCATATTATCTCTGATATTGATTGTCATCTACACTTAACATTCATACTTAGATTCTAAAGTACGCCAGTAATGTTAAGTCCACAAAAATTGCCAAGACCATACGGAAGAAGCGCCAGGCGAAGGACGAAGCACTCGTCCGGGAGCCAGGAAAACCCTCCGTCGCACTACCGCTGTCAATCAGAGTGAAAGGACGAACCACTCATCCAAAAGCCATAGAGCCTATGGCTATTCACCTGAACAGATCCAACTCAGGAAAAGGAAGCGACTCTCCAACGGTCACTCTGAACCAAAAGCCTCCACCTTTGGTCATCAATCTTCGGCGCAACGGGCAGCCGACCGATGTAAACACGACCAGGAACGGAGTTCCAGATGATAATAAACTTCCTCTTTTCCAGTACATTGATGCTCAGATTCCAAATCAGGAATCTACGCCCCGTGACGAGGTAGGACCCATAGCACAAAAATTCTTGGCAGCTATAAACTCCTACCATCCATATGTCTGGGAAGCAGCGTCATCGTCCAACATCGTCACGACGTATGGACCCCATGAGGATTCTATCTTCGTTGTCCCACCTAGCTGCAGTAGTCAGCGCCCCATATTCTTCGGTCGCATGCGCAGTCAACCGACCAGCCTGGAAGACCCTTTCGATGACGATACTGGGAAAATGCAGATTCATCGATACAGCCCGCAGGCATTAAGGATCATGCAAAACATGGGCTATGACTTGAAGCGGAAGCCAGGCCTCAACTACGGAAGAGGCAGACAACGCCGCCACGCGGCAACCCCCGCTATCGTCAAACTCGTTTCGGGTTAGGGTATGCCACCTCCCTTACGACTTTCAAGTTGGATGAGGATATCTTTTTCTCCTCCCAGGACGGTCCGTCACCCCCCGACTCACCTGATGCTCTCGGACAAACGCTATCAGTAAATATGATGGTGACAGATCCCCCAGAAGCAGATGAACAGGATTCTGAGCTGTTTGAGAGTGACTCTTGGGCTCAATAAATGGATACGCAGTGGGAATTCCGCTTCGAGCAAAGAGAACCTCCCACCAAAGACGAAGTTATCCAAATCGATGTTGGGGGTAAATTTTTGCCAAAACCGATATTTATCAGTGACAATCTTCCCCCAGCTGAAAGGGGAGAAATCATACAGCTGATAAAGGAATACGTCGACGTCATTATGGGGACATTCTGGGCCTTGACCCAAAGGTGGCTACTCATAAGCTCAATATATTGACCGATTCAAAGCCTATGAAGCAGCACCAATGCCGGTTCCGCCCGGACATGATGGATGCCATTGAAGCTGAAGTCAAGAAGCTGATAGCCTGTGGTTTCATCCGGGAGGAACAACATCCCGACTGGGTCGCCAATGTTGTCCCAGTCATGAAGAAAAATAGGAAGGTACGTATCTGCATCGATTACCGAGATCTGAATGCGGCCTGCCCCAAGGATGAATTCCCTCTTCCCATCACGGACATCATGATCGACAACACCTGCGGCTTTGAACGCATGTCTTTCATGGACGGGTTCTCAGGGTACAATCAGATCAAGATGCATCCTAAAGATGAGAAGCACACTGCCTTCCTTACCCCATTGGGAGTATATTGCTACACAGTCATGCCCTTCGGATTGAAGAACGCCGGGGCTACATACCAACGGGCTATGAGCAGCATATTCCATGACCATTTAAGCAAAACAGTAGAATGTTACGTGGACGACATAGCCGTCAAGAGCCGCCTCAAGGATTATCACATTCAAGACTTGAGGACGGTATTCGAGTTAATGCGCCAACATCAACTCAAGATGAACCCTACGAAGTCCTTTCTGGGTGTATCTAGTGGCAAATTCCTGGGATTTGTCATCACCGCCAAAGGCATCCAGGTGGACCCTGACAAAGTCCAGGCCATCGTAGAAATGCGACCGCCCCACAATTTGAAGGAATTCCGGGGATTTCAAGGCCGTCTGGCTTATATCCGGAGGTTCATATCCAACCTTTCGGGAAGATGTCAGCCCTTTTCGCATCTCATGAAGAAAGGTGTATCCTTCGTGTGGGACGAAACCTGTCAGCAAGCATTTGGGGATATCAAACGCTACCTCACCAGTCCGCCAGTTCTGGTGCCTCCCGTTATGGGAAAACCGTTCTTGCTGTACGTTCGAGCAATGGATCATTCGCTAGGAGCTCTTCTCGTACAGAAGAACGATGTAGGGCATGAACAGGCTATCTACTACCTCAGCAGGATGATGGTCGGAGCCGAACACCGGTATAACCCAGTGGAGAAAGAATGCTTGGCTCTGATATTCGCTATCCAAAAGATGCGGCACTACGTCACCGGCCAGACTATCCACATCATCTCCAGGATTAACCCTCTTCGAGTATTGATGAGCAAGCCGAGCGTTCTTAATTCCCGACTCGCAACTTGGGCGATGCTGTTAACACCATATGACATGGTATACGTACCGCAGAAGTCCATCAAAGGCCAAGCGTTGGCCGACTTCCTAGCTGCTCATCCGATCCCGGAGACCTCCAAATTATACGAAGACATTCCCGACGAAGTTGCAGAATATAATTCCGCAATGGAAGGTGACGCATGGCAACTGTTCTTTGACGGCGCCTCCAGAACCGGTCCTAAGGGAAACATCATTTCAGGAGTAGGGGTCGTCCTGGTCGCCCCTGATCAGCTCGTCATCTACCGAGCATATTCTCTTAGCGAGCCCTGCTCCAATAATGTGGCAGAGTACAACGCTCTACTAATAGGGCTCCAAGTTGCTAAAGAGCTGGAGGTAGAGTCCCTGGAAGCTTTTGGTGATTCTCTGCTTATCGTCAATCAAGTCAGAGGAATATATGAAGTCCGGAATCCAGACCTCATCCCCTATCACCAAGCGACGGTCGAGATAGCCATGACATTCAAAGGATTCTTCCTAGAGCATGTCCCTCGATCCCAGAATCTGGAAGCTGATGCCCTAGCCAGTCTAGCGGCGGATTTAGCTACTCCTATAAGAAGGCAGATTTCGGTGATCCTTCTTAACAGAGATTTATTCTGCATGAAGAACAACCTCCACATAGAACGCAGCCACGCTGTGAACACAGATCCCCCTGGAAGAGACTGGAGGAGTCTCTTCATATATTTTATCGCATACAGAATCTTGCCAAAAGACCCCAGAGAAGCAGTATCCGTCAAGAGACGATCATTACGCTTCTACTTCGATGCATCTTCACAAATGCCTATATCGTCGGACTTACGACGGACTGCTATTAAGATGTCTCTCAGACGATAAAGCACAGCAGGTTATCCGGGAAGCTCACGACGGCGTATGCGGAGCGCATCAACCCGGTCCTAAGCTACAGGATCGTATCAGGAGAATGGGCTATTACTGGCCCACTATGATCACAGACGCGATCAGCTATGCAAGACAATGCAGAGCCTGTCAGGTTCATGCAGACTTCATACACCAACCGTCTGAATATCTACATCCTACGGTTGTATCCTGGCCCTTCGAAGCATGGGGTATGGATATCGTTGGTCCCATTCACCCGTCTTCCTCCAGAGGCCACCGGTTCATACTGGCCATCATGGATTACTTCTCCAAATGGGCAGAGGCGATCCCTCTGGCTGAGGTAAAGGCGTCTGACGTAATCAGCTTCATCAAGCACCACGTCATTTATCGCTTCGTGGTACCCCGGAGGATAATTCACGACAATGGGCCTCAGTTCATCAGCCAAGCGTTTCATCGGTTTTGCGATAAAAATCGGATACACAATATTGCCTCTACGGCATATTATCCAGCTGCTAAAGGTTTGGCGGAAGCTTTCAACAAAACCATTATCAAACTCTTGAAGAAATTTGTCTCTTCAAACAAGAGAGACTGGAACGAGAAGTTAGGCGAATGTCTCTAGGCATACCGCACAACGGTACGAACACCGACAGGTTGTACCCCTTTTTCACTGGTCTACGGAAGCGAAGCAGTTCTTCCCATCGAAATCCAGATCCCGTCGCTCAGGATAGCCATGACTAGTGAACTGACTCGAGAAAAGAATGACCTGTTAAGGCTCCAAGAGGTGGAAGGATTAGACGAGAAACGCCTCCAAGCTCAACAGCGCATCGCGCTCTACCAAGCACGCATTTCCAAAGCTTTCAATCGTAAAGTAAAGGAAAGAGTGTTCAAAGTCGGCGAGCTAGTCCTAGCCGTAAGAAGGCCGATAATTCTTACTCACAGGAGTAAAGGCAAATTTTACCCAAGTGGGAAGGCCCTTATGCGATCGAGACAACGTTCTCGAATGGCGCTTACAGGTTAGCCCAGCCTAATGGAGACCTGTTAATGGCTCCTATCAACGGCAAATTCCTGAAAAGGTACTATGCTTAAACTCCCCTGCTCGGGTGGAATATAGCAAGGATCTCATATTCTGACAAGACTACTCCCAAAACAAAACTAGCTGGGTCATATCCTATCATGTCTGTACGACCTCTGAATAGATATGTCCTGCTAAGAAGCCTATCGAGAGTCTATCATGTCCATACTACCTCTGATATTACTCTCGCCTAAAGAAAAGGATTCTGCAACTGTCATTTACATTCCGAAATGACGGGTCCACAAAAAGTCAGAAAAGAGTCACCTTTATTTATTCCCAAAAAGGGAGACAGAATTACATTTGGGCAAGCAAAAAGGAAAAGGATATATCATGATGGCGGAGTAGTCAGATTGCGGATCAGCCGCTCCAGTGCAGCTATCCTCTCATTTCTAAGAACCAAGGCATCGGCGCGAGCCTGCTCCAGCCGTACCTCGGGAGTGTTCGTAAGGGTTAGATCAGCCTTTGCCCGAAGATAGCCCGCACGAGCAGCTTCTGTACGGTCCAAATCTTGCCACGCTGCGCTCAGACGACCAGCTGCTACCTCTAGACCCGCCAACGATTGAGAAGCCCACTCCTCAGCCCGAGCGAGTTTTTCCTTCAGCCTGGAGGCCCTCGCGGCGTTCCCTTCATGCTCGGTGCGACACTGCGTCTCAACGGCAAGAGCCTCTTCTACGACAGCTTTTCTCCTATCCATCTCCAGCTTATGCCTCTGGATGGAGTTGTCTAGGCTTTCCAGCTTTGTAGCAAGCTGCGCAGTCATGAGGTCGAACCGAGCCTGGACATCAGCATCGAGGCTGCCCCAAGTCAGCTGCAAGTATTCAGTAATGGGTTGCTCTAACCCATTAACCACCGCCTCTAGAGCGTCAGCTGCCCCAGGATCGCCGAGCTCCCTGATGACCACGATCGAAGCAAGAGAAGTCTTCTTCAGGCGCTCAAAATCTAGACTCTTCGCTAACACCATTGATATCATCGTTTTCAAACCGGTGTAGAAGAGGCTGGTATGTTGCTCGGTCAACGCAACTAGATCCGACTGGACGCCGGGAGCGGCCGCAATATCAGCAAGTCCCTCTCCAGGGATAATTGCAGACGAGGTGGCCACAACCGTCGTATCGAAGCATGGCACGACCGAAGAAGGTGCGGCAACGACGGTCGAAGTCATCGCCACGATCACAAGAGGCAAGGTCACGACGACGGGTTCATCCTCCTCTTGAGGTGACGAAACTACTCCGGGCGTACTGGCCCCCGAAGCCACTTCCTCATCAAAGTCGAACGCCTCCATATCATCGTTTGGAGCCCGAGCGGAGCCAGAATGCGCTTCAACGCTATCCCCTGAAAAGAGGACAAGAAAGTTAATATCAGTATGATGATAATCTTTCTAAAGGGAGACATGAAGACGACATTTACCCGGAGCCAACGGCATATACGACGCATCTGCACCCGAGGTTGCTAAACCACGTCTTAATGACGCAATGCGAATCGTCATGCCTGGAGAAGGAGGTGGGCCGACTGACATCACCGAGAGTTCTGCCAAGCCCTTACCAAGACGCGGTCGAGGTTCATTAGCTGGAATCTCGCCAGGCACGCTCGCTGACACAACGGGAGTTTTATCCGTTGCTGACCTCGAAAAAGATTCTCCCATCTGCCTCGGCCACACAGGCAAACTTGCTCCGCTACCTGGAGCAGCAGCCACGACAGCGACCTCTAGCGAGGATTCTCCGGCGCCGCCGGCAGGAACTGTAGAAGGTCCCTCTCTAAAAGGCGAGGAACCTCCAGCCAAAGAATCATCCCTGATATGGGAAGAGGCAGGCTCACTCCCGGGAGCCTCAACACCAAGAATACGGAGAGGACGAGCGACCGTCTCCTTCCTCCTCTTACGAAGAGAAACTTCCTTCGGAGCAGAAGCCCGTTGCTTCCTAGAAGAGACTACCAAAGCCCCCGCAGGCGGAGGCACTTCGCACCTCGGCACCGACACCAGAGGCTCATCCGGAGTACCAGACTCCTCGCCCTCATCCGAAGAAACCGAGGGGATGTCAACTCTTCCCCCAGGCTTGGGAGAAGACACCCTGAAGCTTCCATGCGTGTCAAATCACGATGGAAGGTGTTAATCGCCACATAAAACTGGGCGTAAGAATAGAGAATACGGAGCTCCGTGGAGGTTGTAACGACCGGCACGATAAAGCTTGCCCCCGTACAACCCATGAGGAAATATCGCCACCCTCTAGCTCCATCAATGAGTCCGCCCCTGGACCTGAAGCTGGTAACGGCATTGCCCACGTGCAACTGATCGTACCCAAACTGCCTAGCGAACCGACTAGGCAAGTAGGGCTCGAAAAAGCAGTAATCTTCGCTCCTGTACAGCAGATGAGAGGGCCTAATACAGACCAACCAGTTAAAAGCTTCCGGGGAAAGGTCGGCCTTCTCTCCACCTGAATCCTCAAGCCGCACCCCTGATTGATTGCGATATACGGGAGGGACGATACAGAAAATCTTCCAGTCATGGCTGAGGTTCAACACCAACCGACAGTCTAAGACTGTGTTCACATTCCAGGAGGAATCCTTGTAATTCAGCAAGAATATACCCCCCGAGCTGCTACCGGAGCCAGGAGACATCACCCGGGGATTGTGGAGGATTAACCATCCCATCAAGTATAGGTATGGTAATTCCACCCTGGGAAAACTCTCACGCCGAGCTTCGTCGATGAGCAACCCATCAGTTATGGCTCTCAGGCCAGCCTGTATACGGCACACCATGGCGGGAAGCAAGCCCAGTCTTGCCCCAAACACCAAGCGCACTGCCGGCCACAGGATGTTTCGGTGAATACGGTCCGCGGACGCTGTGCCGGGCACTACTACTCGACGCAGCCATATGGAGAGGAAACCAGCCAACTGGGCTTCCTTAGACAGAGGCCGACGATAGCGCCTCAAGTAACTACAGGCCTTAGTGCCTTCGGGGTACTTTCCTACCCCCTCGACGAGAATCTGATCCGGACCTGCGGCCTCCTCCATAAGACCCTCGACGACCTGGGCGCTAAGCACGCCCAAACAGTTCACGGGCTCATTTTTGCCCCCCGAGGCTTTCTCCGACTTGGCAGCCCTAGCTCGGTGAAAGAAGAGGTAGGACATCCACTTGGTGGTATGAGCCAAATCAGAAGGCTCGTTATAAAAAGTGGTGCACACGAAGTATTGACACATCAGCTCCTGATATACTTCCGCCATCCGAGGGTCCAAATCCTCCAACTCCCGGTTGGTGGGAACGTACTCTTCATATGGGGTATCCCCCATCGGCAGTCTCGAGACAACTGCCATATCGTGGAGCGCCAATCCCAACTCCCCCAGTGGAGTGGCAAAGGTCCCGGTGAGCCGAATGTACCGCTCCATCAGCGCCAGGAACAAGTTAGGGTTCGGAGGTAACCCGACGCTCGTCGCACTCACAGCGGCATATAGTCCAATAACCTCCAGCTCTCTCCGGAAGTGCTTCAAGGCCCAGTCAATCAGGCATGTCCATCGGGAGTTTGTTGGGGCAATCCACCCATTACACCGAGGATTCTCCTTGGGATATACCCCGCCTCGTCCCATGAAGTCGTTGCAGAAGGTCGGCAATTAGATCGGCTGGATCATCGAGCTGTCTTCACTCGGGACACTACCCGGGCACAGTCCCCGAAACAACGTCACAAAGCCGGAAGGGCGACTGACAAACGACCCCCGGTCAGCTCCTTTGAGATGAAAGATCTTCCCCGGCTTACCGTGAAGATCAGGAGTCAGCATCCACGACATCTTCCTGGGATGCGTCGCATGGAAGAAGGCCGAGATGAGATAATCCCTCGGCATCGTTGGCAAATACAAAACCAAATTCCCGACAGGGAAAACCCAGGGCTCCCTCTTGGGCCTCGTCTGGGACTGTTTGTCAATCATGTCCCCAAAGAGGAAAGCCGGCTTTATGTACTGCTCCCCGTCTACATAGGTCAGGGGCTCGCCATTAATCATGCTCAGCAGCGTCCGCTCGCCCTGAACCGATATCAGAAACCCCCTTCCCTCAGGATACTGGGGTCCGGAGATGGGAAATGCCACGTGGGACAGATCCTCCAGGTAGTTCGAGTGCAGCATCCCAGCAGCGGAGCCTATCACCTCGGCCAGTGGAGACTCACCCAAATCAACTGCAAAAGTGCAAGGAAAAGATGTCACTACAAGTCTTGCACGAACATGCAGACCGAAGAAACGACAGTCTGTGTTCTACGCAGGATTATGCAAATCTGGCTATTTTACGCCGGCAGTCCTCCCCACAAGCGTAAAACTCAAATTTTACGATATACACCAATTTTCGATAGCCAGAGCTTTTACGCTCAAAACTACGAAAATATGGAGTCTCTACGCTGGCACATTAGAAATGTGGACGTAAAAGATGAAAACGCCTCCGTGCATCAACTTCCTTCGAAGAGACCATCAGCACAGAAGACGACCTAGCGCGGTCACGTTCAACGTGTGTGAAGGATTTTTCGTCGTTTTTGTCACCCCAAAGGCTCTACCTCTAAGGCCGGGTGTGCTACTCGTCGGCGGGATACTTTGCTCGGAAGGAAGTTCGCCTTGCCCGACCAGAGACTCCCTCGCTGGGGCAGAAGAATGAGAGGAAGAACCTATGCTCTTTCCCTTAGCGGAGGGGGTTTGTTTCGGCGCCATTTTTGATGACTCGAAGTGCTCGAAGAAGGAACGAAGAAAAACTTGAACAGTCGAAAGCTCTCTTTCACAGAAGACAGATAAAAAGTTTTTCTCTCAAAAAACTTGGGGTATATATAGTCCGGGTCGACTCCTCGAATCCTCGGACGAACTCCTCGAGACCCTAACCAAATCTCGCAAATTAAATGATGGATTATGATTAGATGCTACGTCAGCCCACTACCCTTGGAAGACGGACAGTCAGTGAATTCAAAAGATTTTTCGTGCAAAACGGTTCAGCGGGTTCTACGCTAAAGGAGCTTTCTACGCTCGACAGCAACGGATCTACGATTTTATGCTCGCAAGCTACAAGTCTATGGTTTTACGCCCGAATGCCTTTGTGCTCGGTAGCTTTTATGCTCGAGAGGCCACAAACCTACGACTTTACGCTCAGCAGATACCAAATCGACGATCTCACGCTCGGTGGCGCTCAGTTTACGCTCAGAGGCAACAGATCCGCAAACTTTACGCTCGAAGAAATTTTCTTTTCAGGATCTACAAATCAAACAGTTCTACGCTAAAGGAGCTTTCTACGCTCGACGGCTACGAATCTACAGCTTTACGTTCGACAACTATAAGTCTATGGTTTTATGCCCGGATGCCTTTGTGCTCGGTAGATTTTATGCTCGAGAGGCTACAAACCTACGACTTCACGCTCAGGAACCACAAGTCTACGATTTCACGCTCGATGGTATTTTTACGCTCAGAGGCTACAGATTGATAATTTCACGCTCCACGACTTTCCGTATATCCAAACAGTCCCCAAGGCGGTCAATTGCAAAGAGTTCATACCGAAGATACTCGTTCTTGACTCAAAGCATCCCAAGTACCCAAAGCATACAAGAGTTCAAACATTGAGAAATTACTCTTCTCGGGTCAATTGGAGGTTCATCCAGACTCCAGTCTGAACGCCTCGTCTACCAAGATGGCAAACTCAGTTTTGACAGCCATTCCTCGACCCTGTCCCAAGGGATTTTCGAGAAGTCACTCTTGAAGACGAAGTCTGAACAAAAATTCTGTTCATCAGAAGTTCAGAGCTCTACGCAGTTCCTCGGTCCTAGCAACAGGACAGTTCTAAAATGTTCAAAATGCTCTACAGCGTTCTGTGGACTATTCGTTATGCGTAAAGGACAGGACCTAGCACTCTTTCTATAGAGTCGGTGTAAAGATTCAGACGTGTTGAAGCTACACATATTCAGACTTCACAGCAACGTATGGCAAGATGATCATATGAAGAAGCAAGACGATTTTATTAAAGATCAAAATCATGATTACATATGAGGGAAATCCAATCTACAAGGGTTTTTTTTTTATTTTCATGATTACATCTGAGGGAAACTCCATCTACAAAGGAGATACCCCCTCGTCGTCTGAAGATCGCCCAGAAACTGTTCTGACAGGTTCTCGCTGGGCTTCAATTCTTCATCCATCTTCTCCAGCAGTCAGTCGGTTGCCGCAAACTGACTGACATGGCAATGATCAACGGCGAGCGGATACAGAACTGGGCCTACATAGATTTTGTAGATCCTATGCTCCGTGCACCGCTCAAGCCGGGACAGAATGAGTCTTTCTGACTCTCGTCACCAGAGGGCATCGAGGGAAGGCGCAGCTTGCCAAGCCGCTGTGGTGAAATATGATCCTTCCTTTCTCCCGGAAGAACCACCATACAAAGTTGCTGATCATCCCGAGCAAGGGAGGCTAAGATATCCCTCCATGATCCATCATTGCAGTGGACATTTGCTCGAAGATGCCATCTTTTTTGGCTCCCTACATACTGGAAGAACATGATCTCCTTCTTCCCCAGGTCGACCCGACGAACTCCGACGATCATCTCTGCATGGTGATGGGAATGTGGTGAGAACAGGTTCACCCCCCCAGCCTTTTTATAGGCAAAAGAGATTACAGCGATCCCCAATAAATCTGCCATAAAGTCCGCATCGACCGTTTCAACGCTCCATTCATAAACGTTTCGAGTTACGAGGGGCCGTTCATACTTCATTCAAAGCGTTTCAAATTCTGAGGAATTTAAAAGCTTTGAAGGGGGTCTTGTAGAAGCATGAAAAATACGCTGGGAAGAGCTACGCAGCCTCTTGATGCATAGCAGTGTAAACGGAGGCCTTCAGAGCCATCAAGCGTGCAACAGAGCTTTCTCCGCTAAAACACGGCATGAAGTATAAGCTCAAAGGACCATCCGCGTAAGTGCAGTACGTCCAGGCCGCTCCAGCGTAAAACAGAGTTCTTCATCGCCTTCATGGCGTAAAACTCAACCGCTCTCAAAGCAGCATTAATGCGTACGAGGAACGCTTCGTCTTTCCCGAAATGAACCTGTCAAGTCATGCAGTAAATCTGACCTCTGACTCCTGATAAAAAGTGCTGCACGGCTACCCAGACGACGGCTGGAAACGATGGCAGACACCTCGGGACGCGCCCCACAGTATGATGGCGGATCTCTGCATTTAATGCAGAGGATTTGGTTAAAGAATCACCAAACCGTCGTTTACTGGAGTCCCCTCAGCATAAACCGCTCTTTCGCGTACAAGGGAATACGCTGCCCTGTTTTACACAGGCAAACATGAGCTATTTTACGCTCCGCAGCAGGCAAACCGCCTGCCACGTCAAAAGTTGCACCTCGTACGGGACTCGAGGCACGTCTCCACGTCTAATTGCACAGAGCGGTGACAGTTTCTCTTAAGGCACGTCTCTGCGACGGGTGCACAGAAGGGCTGCAGACCTTCAAAATATGCCTCCGCATTTAATGCATAAGATGGTGGCAAATCTCTGCAAGATATTCGATTATATCTCCAAAAGCCGTAGTTTCGACTAAGACGTCCACATCAGTACGGTACGCAGCGGCTTCTACGCCCATTCTATTACAGTACGCAGCGGCTTCTATGCCCATTCAGGATCTGTGCTCATACGGCTTCTACGTCCACTCAGTCTCTACGACCACTCGGCTTCTATGCCTGTTCGACTTCTATGCCTGCTCGGCTTCTATGCCTACTCGGCTTCTATGCCTGTTCGGCTTCTATGCCTATTCGGCTTCTATGCCTACTTGGCTTCTATGCCATGGTGACAGACATTTGGCTTCTATGCCAACCTCTGCTACACAATGGATACCTACCTACGTGGCTTTTACGCCATGATCTTAGTAGCAATTGTACGCATTGTGTCCCCTTAGTTGGACCCGCGTCACACGCTCATTCAAAAGATCATCTATACGTAGGCATTGGTTACTTTAACCATTGTGTAAAAGGGTGCTGTACTTTCTACTCCTCGGTTGTTACACCGATGGAGTGGTCACTGTCACCAAAGCTCTATAAATAGAGACCCCTATCAATGGGGAACAAGGTCAACAATTTGGAAGATCGAACCAGGTTGGAGAATTGGTAAAAAGAGAGAGAGAGAGAGAGAGAGAGAGAGAGAGAGAGCACCCGAAGCTCAGGCAAAGAGTAGGGATCGACGACTTCGACATCGTGCATCCACCCTCTCCTGCAACCTTCGAAGCTGCTTCCTGTCTCCTACGGTACTTCTTCAATATCGTGTGGTCCAAGGGCTAAAGTGATCGACCGCAGATCAGACACCTATAGCAATATCTACCCAGATTACATAAATTGTACTCCCACATCCTCGTATAGGATTACACTGTACAAGTTTGTTTGTAAACAAAAGAAGGCGGGTTCCGTATAAACTCCCATATCGAATACATTCCTATTTTTCGTTTAAATAACCACAAACAAGGACAACGCGGAGGATTCGGCAGGTCCCGAGGTAGACAGAGTGCTCCTCCGGTACTTCCTACTGTTGGTTCCGGATCATCGTCGTCCAGTACTCCAGTATATCGATCACTCACATCTCCGACTGTTGGGACGAGTAGTACCTGGCGTGATAGTACACCCTCGTCCAGCGTTCCTCCTGCTGACGGAACCATGGGGACAGATGAGCATGTCGAGGAGGTCGTGCCCACGTTGTCCCAGCATCAGCAAGATCCTCCATGCGCACCTCCGGAGGAGACGAGGACAGAGATTTGGGCCGACGGTATAAAGTAAGTCAATTAGATGGTTTAGTATATATTTGTGTTTCTCTTTATTCATCGTATATTGACTTTTTCAGTATTTTAAATTATTATCTCTGTATAGATATCGTCAATCGTCTGTTCAGAGACGCCTGAGCCAATTTATGAGGAACAACTACGGTGGCCCTTGGATCAACTACTCTGAGGCTCCGAAGGAGAGGAAGGTGTTCTGGTTTGCGCACTTCCAGGTAAAAGTATATTAAATAAATCCTCTAATTTATGCATATTATCCGTGATGCTAACTTACTAAATTATTTATTGTAGCAAACGTATGTTTATCCTCCGCACCGGGCCGAGTTGATCGAGCGGCTCTTTCCTACTGTTGTCGCCAAGCTTATCCGAGATGCTCTGGATGACCAGAAGGCTCGTGATCGTGCTAGAAAACCGATCCAAGGTTGGATCACGTCTGAGCAGTGGACTGCGATGAGGGCTAGATTCGATGATCTGAGCTACAAGAAAAGGTCTAAGAAGGCCAAGGCGGCTAGGCAGAATGCTGCCAAGTGGTGTGGTAGCTCGATTCTGATGACGAAACATTTCCGTCGTCTGGTATATTTTTTCTTTTAAAATATATTATTTTAATATAAGTACCATAAAATGTGTAAACTCCCTCACCCAAAATATGTATTTTGTGTATATTTTATATTATTATATTTATTATAGATGTTGAATTTATTTAGAGTATTCTCTTAGTTAATTAGAAAATAAATTTTTTTAGTATATTTACTTATATAAATATTTATTTAGAATTATTTTTAGGCTATTTTAGATTATTGAGATTTTTTCATAATTTTTAGTTAATTAAAAACTAGTAACACTAATTTTCTAGGACTTTGAAGAATTTATTTTATGTTCAAACTTAATTAAAAATATACCAAACTTTTATTTTAGGTTCTAAATAATAAAATATTTTTTCTAGAATTTTTTGGGAATTTTTTGATTATTTTTAGCATTTATTTTGAGTTAATTATGAAAAACTAAATTAAAAACTAATTTCTGAAAAAGAAAACCCAAAAAGTAATTAATTCTGCCCAGTCAGCAAACAGTGGGCCCACCTGTCAGCCTCCCGCAGCGAACAGTGCCGGGCCTGCCTGTCAGTGACCGCGAGGTGGGTGCGAGCCGAGCCGAGCTGACCTCGAGCCGAGCCGAGTCAGAGTTCGACTCGGACTCAGCTGAGCCGAGCCGGGTCAAACCATGATCGTTCGATTTGGGCAGGGCTGCACGAATGGATGATACATGTCAACTCCGAGCCGCGGCTGCACTCTCTCTCTCCTCTCTATATATAATAGTTTAAGTTATTTTCTAGTGTTTTTCTTGAGCCGATTTTTGGAGAATTGCCATCTTAGGTTCCTTCATCTACCAGAAGCCATTGCGTATAGCTCCGGACTCCAAACAAGGCGTAGTTTTTTGTGTTAGAACGATATTGAGGTCAGCTTTTGGATTATATAAATTTTTTTACGAAATTATGAGTATTAAATTCTGGAAAATTCGTAGAGAACAGCATGTCCGAAAATAGACGTGTTTCAATATTTTTGCGATTTTGGGAGAACCCGGAATCAGAATCATGAACCGTTTGAAGTTTCGAAAAGCTAATATCTAGATAATTGACATATATTTTTCCTAGAATTTAAATCGAAGTATTTATATACTGTTCATTCTATAGAACTTCTAGGTTAGAATTTAACCATCGGTGCACAATATAAAATTTGTATGTGCCATAATTCCCAAACGAATTTGAATTCGGATGAGCCATAAATTTTAGAATGTTTTTGACACTGAAATCTATAGGAAATCATGCATGAAAGTTGAGTTTGTGTCGGTTAACTTTTCAGTCAACAGATCGCCTCGATTTGCGTGCCATGAGTCTCGAGTTGATAAAATTTAGTTCTTTGGACAAAATTTAGGAATTAACATAAAAATCAGAATAATAAGATTAAAATAGGATTTTAGAGTAATTATTCCATAATTAAATAAATTAAAATAAATTATCTTTTGACGTGATAAATTTGTAATACATAGGCTATTTGGACTGTGACTTGGAATCTGATTCATACCAGCAGCAGGACCCCAGGAGAGTATATTCTCTGACAGTGTTCTAGTAGGATGTAGTATTTAGCCACCACGGTTAGTTTACATCAGACCCTGAGTCGGAGAACCCAACGCGCGTTCGTACATTTACATGTACGCAAATATTATTTAGTTTGGTATATATATTTATGTACGTAATTACTATATATATTCCAATAATTATGTAAATAAATTGATGGTTATATTATTATATAGTTATATGAATATATATGTAAGTAAATGCTAATTGATAATTATGACTAAATATTCAGACTGTACGACCCTAGGACACCGTGGACTATCCCATACTTACCTTGACCTTGTTGACCCTAAGAACTTGTGAATTTGTCCGCCTTGCGTACATTAACGTACTGGCATAGACACCTATCAGTTGACTGACTGATTTCGTACAGTACTTGAAGACACGACACCCGCGTAATTCAACGCGTAATTGACCGTGTTAGATGAATAGTGTTACTCCTAGTATACCCCCTGAGTCCAGTGTAAATGTGGTCGTGTATGTGCTAGTGTAAAGACTAATGATTCTATTATATTATATTTATGTGTACATAGGATATTGGATTTGTTCTGTGCGATTTCTGGAGCAGATTATTGGTACATTGCAGCTTCCTTGCCAGGCAAGTATATATTGCCATTGTATTGTTATTTATATTCCATATATTACATGCATCTTTATTTTCTGTCTTTATTTCATATATTTTAACTGTTATATAAAATGCGCGCGACGGTGTCGTCGCGATATATTTTTATTTATGTATTTGTATTGACCTTGTTTATGAGACTACCCCATTATCATGTAGCATTATTAGATTCATTGGCCGTGACACAGTTGTTACACGAGTTATGAGTCTCATATAGATCACGGACTTGCATGCCGGTTTGACCTCCTGTACGTGTGGGCCATGCGTTAAGAATAACTGCTGTTAGAAACTTTGCATGCTAGTAGACTTAGCAGTTATTAGAGGTCTAGGGACATAGCCTATTGTAGTACGGTGGTCCCATACTTGTCCTTGTTTGGTTGCAGGATTGGGCTAGGGTACTAAGAATAGGCTATGAACCAAATGGTGTCATGGATGTGACATGCTTAGAGCATGGGGTGGGGAGAACAATAAGTATCGCATTTGAGCTCCTTTACACTTTTTTCTTTTGTAACCCGGAAGCTTCGCTGGAGATACGGGCGGTGATGACCCCTATACTACTTGGCGGGCCTCCGCCATTCAAAAGACGACATGCCTTTGAGGCCCCTGGTTCTCCGAGAGAGTCATGTCAATCCCACTTTTTAGCCAGATAGCTCACTTGTGGGGAAAGTTGTTCTTAACTGCATTCACTTAGATGGTTAGGTGACCCCTTTGGATATTTATTTTAGTACTTTATTGGCATGTGTTTAAGTATCTTGTCATGTCCCTCTGAGGACCTGGTCCCCTGCCAGGTGTATCTGTTCTTGAGTATTTGCAGGAGCGCATATTTGGATGGCTATATGCTTCATGGATGTCTTCTCTTCGAGCCGTGATTAATAGCTGGTATTCTTATATTATGTTTGTTGTGGTGTACTTATATTGTATTTGTCCTTATATTCGAGTTGGTAGTGGATTTGTTTCCATCCAACTATCATCCTTAGATACTTATATAGATATATAGTTTCATATATACTGGTTATTTATTTATATTTGATTTTCTGTGGATGAGATTTAGATTATACCCTGTGACTTGTGATAGATTTATACCACATATGGATTGATATTCATATTACAGCGTACGTATGGATTTGGTTTCCATATATTGGAGTTGCCATATCCATGCGGCTGGCATGCTTACGTGTCCTAGTCCTACGTAATTTTGGGACTGGGGCGTGACATATTTTTGTGGTGGCCCATGCAGGTCGAGAGCATATTGTCTCGGTTACGTTACTATACCGAGCAAGCCTGCACCTAGGAATAGAGTATAGGATCTCATCCATAATTGACTATGACTCATTCCTTTCAATCTGTTCTATCTAAATAATCATATCCTGCTTGATTCCTGTGTTTCCCTAATAGTTCCTTGAGTATGGCATTCTCCTAGAATATAAAAATCCTTGTTGTAGATGATAATTAGGGTAACACAACTATTAAGAATACGACTAGAGTATTGACACATCATTAAATTAGAATACCTAATGAACCCTAGCGTCCCTTATCTATAGAATGTTTTACTATTACCCCTTGATGTATTTATGAAGACTTGAGAGTAGTATAAACACTACTAGGATTAGTTTGAAATTTGACCATAATGTTTGACCCTAGTATTGAGGAACCAATAGAAAACCAAAATTGAATATTAGGACTGAAACTAACCTTCGCAGTTAGATAAGTATTGGAGAACTAAATTTAGGTTCTTGTCTAGAGATAAGCAGACAGTACCTTAGAAAGCCAAGAGCATTGAATATAGTATTTTCTTGATCATACCGCAAACGCAGATAGTAGCGTAGCATCTCCCCTTAGGAAACCTTGACATTATCTATAGCCTCTCTATTTTATTTCATATATTGTTCCCCTGAAACCCTAGCGCTCGCTACTTGTGTGACGACTAATCATGTTTTCTCTTCTTCATCTTTTAACTCGTGTCACCTGATCCTCCTGATAGTAGGCCAAGTAATTTTATCCTTTGTTAAGGACATATAGTTTGCTAGGATTATAGTTGTAGTCTTGAATTTGAACATTTTGTGCTTGGTAGTTAAAGTTTGATAAGTTGAGTTGTTCTTGCAGACTGCGACCCGATGATTATCCCTTAGTACTAAATCACGTAATTTGTACCCTCACCTTGATACGAGTTAGACCCATTTCCCCCCTTAACAGCTAGTAACTCTTCTATCCCTATGATTGACACATGTTCTATGAGCACTATGATTAAGACTTAAGGTGACCCTTACCTATATAATGCAATAGGAGATCCTAATAAGAGTTTCTGTTCTATGTACATGTGCAAGGTTATTTTTGTAGGATCCTCTTAGGACTGTCACAGTACTAGTTTAATTCTTTTAAGTTGGGTAGTATGTCTCACAACCTAGTATCACATAGTCCACTTGACCCATCGAGGTAGTGTAACTGAATGACATTAATTGTATGCTAGCATAAGACGACAGTGTTTATTCAAACAATAGAATTTAGAGGTCCTTGCCCCCATTTGGTCGACTAGCGACATAGACAAGGAGGTTGTATGATAACTATAGAGATTTGTAGAGTCTTTATTATTATTGCTTATTCTATTTTTTGTTTTATTTTTGTGAACTTGAATTGACTTGTACCTCCTTTCATCATCATCTAGCGTACCTATAATTGTTGTACCACCTTGACTTATGCCGCTATTATAGCCTAGTTTTGCAAGCTTATTCTTTCATCAAGCTTGTTCACTATATATGTATTAGTGGATGCATACATTAATACATTTCAGAATCAGTGTACTACGGTCTGATCAACCATAGTGCGCGTGGTTCGTCCTTCGTATAACTACTTTACGTGGATTGAGATATCTAGTGATTAGTAGATGAATAAACTTGCCCTCTAGATATGTCTGAGCATATCGTATCCGTTACATAACTGTACCGATGCGAGCATGTGGATAGGCATTACCAAAATAAGATTTTAATCCATAACTGCCTTGACAATTCCCATTGAATTCTTTAAACGCCTTGTCCCCCATACTACTAATCGATTACCTCCCCCTTGAACTCTTTATTATTGTTTTCTGTCTTCCCTAATTTCGGAAAGATGAAACCTCGTGCTGGATATAAAGTTTGATACACAGAGAGTACTAGATATACCCCATAGGCCGATCACATACTTGAGGATTATTCTTTTATAATTAAGGACATATCATATAAGATATAATTGGCATGGAAGTTTTGAGGATTGAATGACATGAGTAAAACAAATTAAGGAATATTTTCTTAAGGTATATAGCCTTATGTGATAGATGGATAAATTATAAGTTGGGTAGCAGTGCATTGTCAACTCGAGAGAAATTTCTTTTAGATTGTGATCGAGTAAGATTAGATTGGGAGAGGTTCAAGCCATTTTAATTTTGAGAAATTTAGAAGAATGACTAAGATGATGAGGATTAATGAATTGATATTGAGGACCCAATATTTATACCTTAAGTACATGATTTAAATTTTTTTTGAACAATGAAGGTAGAATCATCATTTTGAATTTGGAGGATAAATATAGAATTTTAGACTTGAACATTGGTGGACTGCGTTTAAATTATTTTTTAATTTGATGATTTGAATTAAGAATTAAAATTTTGGTTGGACTACCTATTGGAAATATTGAGGTTGTGAATGGAATATAAAAGTTGAAGCATACAAAAATTTATAAGTGAAAAATAGGAATGATAATGGACTCAAATTACTTCTAGAGAAAATTATGATAGTTGGAGATCGTGAGGAAAATTTAATTGCGTATTTAAATCTTGAAGATGTTATATGGATTCGGATATGGATAATTTGAAAAAGCGAGAAGAGATAACCATAGGTTGAATTTTGATTTGAACAATGATTATCTTAATTTTGAAGTGGTCACGATAGATTTGAATAGATTTTGTTATTTAAATTTTTGGAAGAGATTGTGATTGACGTACCTTATGTACGAATGTGAAGGATTTAACAAATTATGCCTTATTTTAATTTCGAGGACGAAATTATTTTAAGTTGGGTAGATTGTAAACTCTCTCACCCAAAATAGGTATTTTGTGTATATTTTATATTATTATATTTATTATAGATGTTAAATTTATTTAGAGTATTCTCTTAGTTAATTAGAAAATAAATTTTTTTAGTATATTTACTTATATAAATATTTATTTAGAATTATTTTTAGGCTATTTTAGATTATTGGAATTTTTCCATAATTTTTAGTTAATTAAAAACTAGTAACACTAATTTTCTAGGACTTTGAAAAATTTATTTTATGCTCAAACTTAATTAAAAATGTCTCAAACTTTTATTTTAGGTTCTAAATAATAAAATATATTTTCTAAAATTTTTTGGGAATTTTTTGATTATTTTTAGCATTTATTTTGAGTTAATTATGAAAGACTGGATTAAAAACTAATTTCTGAAAAGAAAACCCAAAAAGTAATTAATTCTGCCCAGTCAGCAAACAGTGGGCCCACCTGTCAGCCTCCCGCAGCGAACAGTGCCGGGCCCGCCTGTCAGTGACCACGGGGTGGGTGCGAGCCGAGCCGAGCCGAGCCGACCTCGAGCCGAGCCGAGTCAGAGTTCGACTCGGACTCAGCTGAGCCGAGCCGGGTCAAACCATGATCGTTCAATTTGGACGGGGCTGCACGGATGGCTGACACATGTCAACTCAGAGCCGTGTCTGCACTCTCTCTCTCCTCTATATATAATAGTTTAAGTTATTTTCTAGGGTTTTTCTTGAGCCAATTTTTGGAGAATTGTCATCTAGGGTTCCTTCATTTTCCAGAAGCCATTGCGCATAGCTCTGGACTCCAAACAAGGCCTAGTTTTTTGTGTTAGAATGATATTGAGGTTAGATTTCTGATTATATAAATTGTTTTATGAAATTATGAGTATTAAATTCTGAAAAATTCGTAGAGCATAGCATGTCCAAAAATAGACATGTTTCGATGTTTTCGCGATTCCTGGAGAACCAGGAATCAGAATCATGAACCGTTTGAAGTTTTGGAAAGCTAATGTCTAGATAATTGACATATGTTTTTTCTAGAATTTAATTCGAAGTATTTATATACTGTTAATTTTGTAGAACTTCTAGGTTAGAATTTAACCATTGGTGCACAATACAAAATTTGTATGTGCCATAATTCCCAAACGAATTTGAATTCGGACGAGCCGTAAATTCCAGCATGTTTTTAATACTAAAATATACAAGAAATTATGCATGAAAGTTGAGTTTGTGTCGGTTGACTTTTTGGTCAACAGATCGCCTCGATTTGCGTGCCATGAGTCTCGAGTTGATAAAATTTAGTTCTTTGGAAAAAATTTAGGAATTAACATAAAAATCAGAATAATAAGATTAAAATAGGATTTTAGAGTAATTATTCCAGAATTAAATAAATTAAAATAAATTATCTTTTGATGAGATAAATTTGTAATACATAGGCTATTTGGACTGTGACTTGGACTCTGATTCATACCAGCAGCAGGACCCCAGGCGAGTACATTCTCTGACAGTGTTCCAGTAGGACATAGTATTTAGCCACCACGGTTAGTTTACATCAGACCCTGAGTCGGAGAACCCAACGCGCGTTCGTACATTTACATGTACGCAAATATTATTCAGTTTGGTATATATATTTATGTACGTAATTACTATATGTATTCCAATAATTATGTAAATAAATTGATGGTTATATTATTATATAGTTATATGAATATATATGTAAGTAAATGCTAATTGATAATTATGACTAAATATTCAGACTGTACGACCCTAGGACACCGTGGACTATCCCATAATTACCTTGACCATGTTGACCCTAAAAACTTATGAATTTGTTCGCCTTGCGTACATTAACGTACTGGCATAGACACCTGTCAGTTGACTGACTGATTTCGTACAGTACTTGAAGACACGACACCCGCGTAATTCAACGCATAATTGACCGTGTTAGATGACTAGTGTTACCCCTAGTATACCCCCTGAGTCCAGTGTAAATATGGTTGTGTATGTGCTAGTGTAAAGACTAATGATTCTATTGTATTATATTTATGTGTACATAGAATATTGGATTTGTTCTGTGCGATTTTTGGAGCAGATTATTGGTACATTACAGCTTCCTTGCCGGGCAAGCATACCTTGCCATTGTACTGTTATTTATATTCCATATATTGCATGCATCTTTATTTCATATATTTTAACTGTTATATAAAATGCGCACGACGGTGTCGTCACGATATATTTTTATTTATGTATTTACATTGACCTTGTTTATGAGACTACTCCATTATCATGTAGCATTATTAGGTTCATTGGCCGTGACACAGTTGTTACACGAGTTGTGAGTCTCATGTAGATCACGGACTTGCGTGTAGGTTTGGCCTCCTGTACGTGTGGGCCGTGCGTTAGGAATAACTGCTGTTAGAAACTTTGCATGCTAGTAGACTTAGCAGTTATTAGAGGTCTAGGGACATAGCCTATTGTAGTACGGTGGTCCCATCCTTGTCCTTGTTTGGTTGCAGGATTGGGCTAGGGTCTATGAACCAAATGGTGTCATGGATGTGACATGCTTAGAGCATGGGGTAGGAAGAACAACAAGTACCGCATTTGAGCTCCTTTACACTTTTTCCTTTTGTAACCCGGAAGCTTCGCTGGAGATACGGGCGGTGATGACCCCTATACTACTTGGCGGGCCTTCGCCGTTCAAAAGACGACGTGCCTTTGAGGCCCCTGGTTCTCCGGGAGAGTCATACCAATCCCAGTTTTCAGCCAAATAGCTCACTTGTGGGGAAAGTTGTTCTTAACAGCATTCACTTAGACGGTTAGGTGACCCCTTTGGATATTTATTTCAGTACTTTATTGGCATGTGTTTAATTATTTTGTTATGTCCCTCTGAGGACCTGGTCCCCTGCCAGGTGTATCTGTTCTTGAGTATTTGCAGGAGCGCAAATTTGGATGGCTATATGCTTCATGGATGTCTTCTCTTCGAGCCATGATTGATAGCTGGTATTCTTATATTGTGTTTGTTGTGGTGTACTTATATTGTATTTGTCCTTATATTCGAGTTGGTAGTGGATTTGTTTCCATCCAACTATCATCCTTAGATACTTATATAGATATCTAGTTTCATAGATACTGGTTATTTATTTATATTTGATTTTCTGTGGATAAGATTTAGATTATACCCTGTGACTTGTGATAGATTTATACCACATGTGGATTGATATTCATATTACAGCGTATGTATGGATTTGGTTTCCATATATTGGAGTTGCCATATCCATGCGGCTGGCATACTTACGTGTCCTAGTCCTACGTATTTTTGGGACTGGGGCGTGACAAAATGGTACTTGGAAAAAATATTTAAGTTTAGTAATAAATAATATATTTTTAACAGGTACAGAGGGGTGAGGATGCAAACATGGTGACCCTCTTCTTGGCCACCCATCGCAAGGACGGAAATCTCATTGATGAGAGGGCCTCACAGACCTATGTAAGTATTACTTTACTTTATGTTAATTTTAATATAACTTAGGCAATTATCGAGTTTCCAAACCTTTCTAGGCCGAGTATCTTAGGCTGCGTGAGCGGGCGACTGCTAGTGCACCTACACCTGGAGAGGCTGGTACTTCGTCTCAGCCCGCTCCAGCTCCGTCGGCGGACGACCTGTGGGTGACCGCAGCTGGTGGTCTCCAGAGGGGTACGTACTACGGTACGGGCTCCTATGGCGTCCTGGTTGCGACGTAGTCATCTAGGGCCTCCCGGACACCTGCACATTCGACACAGCCCTCGCAGTCGCAGCCCTCGCAGTCGTCGGCCAGAGTCCAGGAGGCCGTCCAGGAGGCCATTGACCGTCAGATTGCGTCTCTTCGTGACAATTTGCTGCTAAGTATGGAGGAGCAGCCCCGGTCCCAGCCGCAGGCGGATGATCCGATGCTCATCGCACGATTGGATATGCTCGACCGCAGCATGACGGAGCTCCAAAATTTGACAAATGATATTAGAGCCTCCAATGACCGCAACATCATGGAGCTGCAGGCGTCACAGGTATCAATTGGCGAGAGGCTGACGATGATGCAGGATTCAATGGTTCATAGCAGTACGAGGCTGTTATCTACCATGGATTCTTACAACCAGCGACTCGCAGACTTGGAGCGGGCACGGCCTCCTGGTGCGCCTATATCGACACAGACTCCACCAACGTCACTGCCTTCTCCATCGACATCGGTGTCGATTCCACGGGACGAGTATGAGGAGTTCTTATCCTTCAAGCGTGCCGGTGGTCAGCCTCCTGCAGATCCGCAGTAGTATAGTTAGTTACTGGATATTTATATTTTTTTATTATTTAGGATGCGATTGTATGGATATAAATTTGCCATATTCTTTACGTTTACGATGAGATTTGCTGGATGCTTTCTTTTCTTCAAATTTTATTATATTATTCATATTTTGGTTTATAACTGATGACTGATACTTGGCCTGTATTTACCTAGTGCACTAGAATTTTTTCCCTTGGTGCTGCTACTATGTTCTTTATTCAATTATTTCTACTACCATCATATACCTGATAATGAACCCAAGGGGGTCGGTAAACCCAGAAATACAATATTTTTTTTATTTTTTTTGAAAATTAGCGATATTTTTAGCGACGTTTAGCGACGTTTAGCGATGTTTAGCGACGTTCTCCTTAGTCGCTAAATACGTCGCTAATTAGCAATGCTGTAACCAGTCACTAAATACGTCGCTAATGACGTCGCTAAAAACATCGTTGTACGTCGCAAATTGCTGACATGGCAGTATTGCCAGGTCATTAATGACGTCGGTGTAACGTCGCTATATAAGTCGCTAATCAGCGACGTTTAGCGGCTTTAATAAACGTCGCTATTTAGTGATGCGGCGTCACAAAACGTCGCTAAATTTAGCGACACATTAAAGTCGCTAAAAAACGTCGGCATAGCGACGTTTAGCGACATTTTTTGTTTTAGCGACTTAGTTTTTTCCGACTGCTTTAAAACGTCGCTAATAACGTCGCTAAACCAAATTAGCGACGATTTTTGGTTATTTAGCGACATTTTTAGACGTCGCTAATTTGACTTTTTCTGGTAGTGTTCGAACTGACGTTGATGATGCATAGGAGCGCTTCAGATTGGCCTCCATCTTGTTGATACGATCCTGGCGTCGGGCTGCTAACAGAACCTCGGAGTAGGAGGTGGGGGCTATAGATCCAATAAACCTATGTGTCTCAAAACTTAGGCCTTCGTAGAACTTCTCGGCCTTCTTCTCTTCAGTTGGTATCAAGTACGGGGCAAAATGGCTCAAGCGGAGGAACTCAGCATTGTACTCCTCAATGGTCGAATTGCCCTGCCGGAGGTTTTGGAACATGTCCCAAAGTTTCGTACTAGCAATAGAAGGAATAAATATCTCCTTGAAGATCCTAGAGAACTCCTCCCAAGTGACCCGATCGGGCCCTAATTGCTCTTCCTCTGAAAGCAACCAATGATGAGCTTTGTCAGTAAGCTGCATCCTGACAGCGATCATCCATCTATGTCTCGGGAGATCGGTGGCCTCCAACTGGTGTTGAATATTGGTAAGCCATGCGTGTACCTCCGTCGGCTCCTCCGTGCCAGTAAATGGAAGTGGTATTATACGACAAAAGTCAATGACAGACCCCATTGTCGACTGGCGAGCTGATGGTGGCGCCTGTCCTAAAGCCGTCATAATACTCTCTCTCAAAGACTCGACCTGGCGCTGTTGGGCCTGCTGCTGAGCCTGCTGCTGGACCTGCTGCTGGTCCTGCATCATAACGTAGATCATCTGAAACATCTGTGGCCCATCCATGGGTTGCCCTGGTGGGAAGGGCATGTATGGCATCTGTAAGGGAATTGGAGGTAGTGGGGGAACTGTTGCTCCTCCTGTCCTGCGGCCCGCTGACCCTCATGATCTTCCCGGTGCGGAGACTGGTGCCCGTCCGGAGGCACCTCTGTCTATCCAGATGACTGTCCCTGGGAAGCCGGGGTCAACAGAAGAACCTTCCCCAGTGTCGGCTCCCCAGATGATTCGACATCACGGGGGACATTGCCCGGCTGTGCGACACGTCCGCTACGGAGATTCATAACTCTGAAAAAAAGTCATATTTAAGATCAGCATTTTGGAATTAAACATGATACAAATTTGCAAAATAAAATCAAAATAGAGGTATTATGTGAAGTACTCAAGCATGTAGATGAGATTCTAATGTCTAATCCTAATTGCAGGCTCGCTTAGCACAGTCAGGTAACCAAGAGATTTAAATTGGACCTGCATGGGCCACCATAAAAACTATGTCACGCCCGAATTCTAAATATAAGGAACTGAGCCACGTGGCATTGGCCAGCGGGTACACTCTGACGGGGAACCTAATCTAATGGACCCGATGGAGTGCACTAAGTTGTAAAGTACAATGATATAACCCAATATTTAAATCATAAGCAATATAACTAATCTCATCCACAGACATAAGAATATGAAACACATAGAGAAAACCAGTCTGCTAATGTGCAAAAAGAAAATAAGTATGGAAATGTATCATAATACAATACAGATAGAGTCGCACGGGGACAAACCCGCTAATACAAGTACTGAATGAAAGGAAGTAATAAGATAAGTAGGGCCGATATCTGCTAACTAGATAATGATACCGGACCCATGGTGAAGTCACTACCGGTGATCAAGCGAAGTCCTCGGGAAGGATCTCGTCCTCTGCTACCAGTCCTGCTCTTGGATATACACCCAGTCCGTACTCCTCCGGGTAGTCCTCCTCGCCTATGACTGGAAGGGAATCAGGTTTTCAGAGGGACGTAACAAGGTACAAAAATAGCATGCCATAGTAAAATAGAAAAAAAACATGTGATACGTCGGTGTAATCTAGAATAATCACATAAGTCAAACACAACTTGAAGAGAACGTTCGACACGTGGGCTTTTCAAATATAAATTCATAGCTCCGAGGCACAGAGACACACGGTGAGTACCCGTAGCTCCGAGCACAGAGACACACAGTAAGTACTACGACTCCGGATATATGATCTCTACATAAAAAGGATATATATATATATATATATATATATATATATATATAGTGCATGCGAAGTAGCCCAAGCTTCTAGTAACTGTCTTCCACTCCCAATGTGGTCAACGAGACGCATCCGTAGCTCGTTGAGCCTGAACCTCTATCTCTACAGTCTTGTCATACTGAAGTAACTATCACCAATCACGATCCTATAGTCATTACAAGTTCCAGTCATGCTGACACTATCAGGATACAAGAAGTCTGGAACGATGACTGTGTCTGAATGTGTCATAGGATTTCGATGTAACCAAGTAGGTACATAAGGGTATCGAGAAACATCTAACAATCGATACTAGACGTTACCGACGAACGTCTGTACCCGAATATGACCCGGACGCTAAGTAACGATTTTGATCCAAAGTGCACACAATGTATAGATGAATTAAATAAGTAAAACTGGAACTGAGTTACAGTATGGCAAGATACACTTACCTAGATCTGGATGCTGAAGATAAGGCTCTAGTTCAATGTCCAATTCCGAGGAGTCCAAAAAACCTAGAAAAGTAATTAAAACTAATTAATAAATAACTCAAAGTCTATTTATTATTGAAATAGTGTTATTGAGAACTTAACCTAGGTTTTGTCATAGTACATAACTCATGACTATGCATACTAACTAGGGTGTTGACCAAAGTTGACTAGGGAATCATTATAAAAATACATAATCATCAAATCGTATAACGTCCTCAAACACTAGTTTGATCAAGCGTAGATTTGGTCAATTGAAAATAATGTCCATCCTCAACCCATCTCATCAATGTAACCATAAACACAAGTGCATCAGTCATAAATAAGTTGTCACCTCCTAATACGCATAATGCTCACATTCTCATCCTCAATCATACCATCATTACTACCAAATAAAATTACATTGGCACAACACCCTTAAGTCTACACATGCAAAATACTCAAATCTGAAATTAAATTCTATACATGGCATGAACCCAAACACTAAACAAATAATATTTATCATGTATACACTCCTCAATATGTATTTAATTAAACATGGGCTAATCATCAACCCAAACTTTCATAACTCACTATAAAATGCACATTAATCAAATCATGTATACGCCTAGCATGACATCTATTTATTTTTAGAACATAATTATATCACCCTCATGCATTCACACATACTTAAAGCCCTAGGCATTGATGTTAATAAATTTTAAAATAATCTAACCAGGATTATTTAACTAGATTTTACAAGTATTATTCGATGGAAACGTAGAACCTAAGCATTCGAGAGTGAAGAAGAAGAAGAAATGAATAAAGAAGAAGAAGAAGAAGAAGAAGAAGAAGAAAAAGAAAAAGAAGTGGTACCAAGGGGGGTTGTGGTTGTCGGTAGTGGCAGCGGTGTTGCTGCGGCTACTGTTGGAGGGGTGACTGTGGTGGTGGTGATGATAGTGGTGGTGGAAGTGGTGCTCGGTGGTGGCAGTGGTGGTGGTGATGGTGATGACAATGGTGGTAGTAGTGGTGCTCGATGGTGGCAGCGGTGGTAGTGATGGTGTCTGCTGCTATCGGTGATGGGGGGGAGGAGGTGGTCGCGATGAGATGGAGGTCAAAGAGGAGTAGAGATGGTCGGGGTAATGGTAGTGATGTTGGCAGTGGTGGTGGTGTTGACGATGGTGCGGGTGGAGTTGGTGTCGACTGTGGTAGTAGTGGTGGGAATGGTGATGGCGGTGGTGGCAGTGGTGGTGAGGTTGGCGGTGGTGGCAGTGGTGGTGAGGGTTAGGGTTCCAAGGAGAGAGGTGAGGAAGAAGAAGAAGGAGAAGAAGAAGAAAAAGTGTCGGCTGAGAGGAGAGGGAGGGGAGTAATGTAATAAAGAGAGATATTCTCCTTGGGGTTAGGGTCGGCCTAGGGATGAGTGTAGTTTCCTTATGTAGGGGAAATATAGGATTGTGATTGTCACGCCCCGATCTCCCGCAGGCAATCGGCCGTTCCCACTAGGCGGGAATCACCCTCGCCAGCGCTCCCGCGGAACGATCGCTTAACTAATCCGGGCGTGATGCCGCACGAGCGTGAGCCACGCCCGTGCAAGGCCATGGTTCATTGGCTGGCGGCAAGAGTTCTAAGCCACAGAGTCGCACAGATTGTCCGAGTGCAGCGGAGTCATGAACGCATAGCGATTCGGTAACAAGTTCTCTGAGTTGACAAATATAGCGGAAGCATTGAAACAAGTAAAGTAATCTCTTTATTGATATGAACAAGTGTTACAGGCGGCGTATAGCCGAGATTACAAGTCGCTCGAGCCTCTCTCTCTGAAACAGTAAAAGCGTGCCAAGTGGCTACAACTGTGGAATGATTTGTACAGGCGATGGTCAGGCGATGTTCACAACTTATGTCTTGTATATGTACTTCAGTCCCGGACGCACCGTTGCAAGGCTTCAGAGGAAACTCCTGGCCTTAGCACGCACGAAGGAGGCGTCCGCACCGCACGAGGTTCTCCCGCACCCTGCATATCAAACTGGTGGATTATCAGTACATTGAATGCACTGGTGGGGAAGCTACTCGCCCGCTCGACAAATCCAAACACGTAGTACAGGTTTCGTGCACAACTATTAAGTTGTCTTTCTAGTTGCCTTAGGATCAGTTTCATGCAAACATTGAATAGCTATCGTGTCGGGCAGTGCGCCGTGCGATGTTTGAGGAAACACGGCGAGACTTACCATCTCCTTCCCTGTCCAAGGCAAATATTGTTAATTCAAGCACGGGCAAGTATAAGCATTCAGGAGCATAGCATATGCAACATGCAAACACGAGGGTCGTTTAACATGGTCGTTCAGGTGTTTATTTGTTCTTGATGCGATGCAATGACTCGCACGCGGATAGCCGCTAAGCGAGGATGACTTATCTATATGAACAGGAGTCGCTGGCATAGCCATAAAGGACGGTTGTAGCACATGAAAGAGAATGAAATGCAACGCACGGATCAGGAGCGCTACACGTCATTCCTTCCGAGTCAGGCGGCTACTTAGTCTGAGAGCAAGAATGGCGTGAAGGAAAAGTTAACAGGGCTACACGCCATTCTGCCCAAAACAGGCAGACTAACAGGGGTTCCTGTCCGGATCGGATCGGCCCGGTGCCCCGGAGACCGTCCGCAGGAATGAGATCAGGGAAATCTCACTTGAAACAAGTTGTCCGCGACATGCAGGTCAGGGTCAGGTGCAGGAACAAGTTCAAGACAGGATATATATATATGAACAAGTTATATGGAACAAGTTCAAGTCAGGATATATATATGGAACTTGTTAAGGCAGTATCGTTGATTCAGTAGTTTGCTCCATGAGCTGTAATTCAGTAATTTATTCTGTCAGGGTGCAGATTCCCTGGTTCGGGAATTGCCTTGGTGACCTAACAGTCCCGGATACTTGCAGGTTCGTTCAGGCACGGAACGACTACGTAGTAGTCTTCCGGGGTTTGGATGAAAACATGGCAACATTACAAGCAGACAAGCATGCGTTCTAAGGAACATAAACAGGCACGTTTGCTCGGACCCGAAGGTACGCCGAGAGATGAAACCGTTAAGGGACTTAGCATGCGAGGGTCTGAACATAAGCAGTATTTCAATTTCCATGTTCTAGCATAAGCAATATGAGTTAGGATTATTCCCTTAGCTAGGTGCGTTGGATTTATTAGCATGCAGGGGGTGAAACACCTAGCGACTAGCATAAATATTCCAGATTTTATGTGTGCTGGCTAAGCAAAGACAAGTTCACCGTAGCCACCCACCTTAGCGATGATTCGCCTCGGTAGAGCGATACGGTTGAGCGAGCCTCTGAAAGTCCAAGCCGGATTCCTGTAGGGACAAGTCTGGATATCCTTTGCTTCTTGATCGAGGCAAAGCAGGTCGGGACAGCTGCACGATTGCCGTTTGAGACGGCAGTCCGCTTGAGCGGAACAGGGTGTTACATCCTACCCAACTTAGAAAAAGTCTCGTCCTCGAGACTTACTAAGGACAAGCAGTAATCTAGGGTTGAGACAATCCTAGACAAGTCGTTTGTACTTGTTCATTTGGATCTTCACTTGCACAAGCGTCGATCTTAGCATATCGCTTAGACTGGATCGTGCGCACCTTCGACATGCATTTCTAGTGTGAACACGTCAACCAGCTCAGTGATAGCGAAGTCTTAGAACTCGAGTTTCACCTTTTCTTAAGTCTCGGATGGTGCACTAGTTCAAGGCGTCCCTCGAATAGATGCATTCAACCAAACTTAGGGTCAGTAAAAATCGGACAAGCTACTAGCGATACTCTCGAAGGGTTCGCACAGGTTGGCACAAAGGCCACTCGCAGCATACAACCAGACGAGCAAGCATATCATTCAAAACATATTTTGAAAGTATTTAGACTTATTGTTGGAACATCCCATCGAGGCATTGAGAGAGAGCGTGCACATAACCCACGAACGAGCTTTCGAAACAGAGATATCGAATCGAAGTCCAAAGGCGTAGAAGCCAGGCTCTGATACCAACATGTCACGCCCCGATCTCCCGCAGGCAATCGGCCGTTCCCGCTAGGCGGGAATCACCCTCGCCAGCGCTCCCGCGGAACGATCGCTTAACTAATCCGGGCGTGATGCCGCACGAGCGTGAGCCACACCCGTGCAAGGCCATGGTTCATTGGCTGGCGGCAAGAGTTCTAAGCCACAGAGTCGCACAGATTGTCCGAGTGCAGCGGAGTCATGAACGCATAGCGATTCGGTAACAAGTTCTCTGAGTTGACAAATATAGCGGAAGCATTGAAACAAGTAAAGTAATCTCTTTATTGATATGAACAAGTGTTACAGGCGGCGTATAGCCGAGATTACAAGTCGCTCGAGCCTCTCTCTCTGAAACAGTAAAAGCGTGCCAAGTGGCTACAACTGTGGAATGATTTGTACAGGCGATGGTCAGGCGATGTTCACAACTTATGTCTTGTATATGTACTTCAGTCCCGGACGCACCGTTGCAAGGCTTCAGAGGAAACTCCTGGCCTTAGCACGCACGAAGGAGGCGTCTGCACCGCACGAGATTCTCCCGCACCCTGCATATCAAACTGGTGGATTATCAGTACATTGAATGCACTGGTGGGGAAGCTACTCGCCCGCTCGACAAATCCAAACACGTAGTACAGGTTTCGTGCACAACTATTAAGTTGTCTTTCTAGTTGCCTTAGGATCAGTTTCATGCAAACATTGAATAGCTATCGTGTCGGGCAGTGCGCCGTGCGATGTTTGAGGAAACACGGCGAGACTTACCATCTCCTTCCCTGTCCAAGGCAAACATTGTTAATTCAAGCACGGGCAAGTATAAGCATTCAGGAGCATAGCATATGCAACATGCAAACACGAGGGTCGTTTAACATGGTCGTTCAGGTGTTTATTTGTTCTTGATGCGATGCAATGACTCGCACGCGGATAGCCGCTAAGCGAGGATGACTTATCTATATGAACAGGAGTCGCTGGCATAGCCATAAAGGACGGTTGTAGCACATGAAAGAGAATGAAATGCAACGCACGGATCAGGAGCGCTACACGTCATTCCTTCCGAGTCAGGCGGCTACTTAGTCTGAGAGCAAGAATGGCGTGAAGGAAAAGTTAACAGGGCTACACGCCATTCTGCCCAAAACAGGCAGACTAACAGGGGTTCCTGTCCGGATCGGATCGGCCCGGTGCCCCGGAGACCGTCCGCAGGAATAAGATCAGGGAAATCTCACTTGAAACAAGTTGTCCGCGACATGCAGGTCAGGGTCAGGTGCAGGAACAAGTTCAAGACAGGATATATATATATGAACAAGTTATATGGAACAAGTTCAAGTCAGGATATATATATGGAACTTGTTAAGGCAGTATCGTTGATTCAGTAGTTTGCTCCATGAGCTGTAATTCAGTAATTTATTCTGTCAGGGTGCAGATTCCCTGGTTCGGGAATTACCTTGGTGACCTAACAGTCCCGGATACTTGCAGGTTCGTTCAGGCACGGAACGACTACGTAGTAGTCTTCCGGGGTTTGGATGAAAACATGGCAACATTACAAGCAGACAAGCATGCGTTCTAAGGAACATAAACAGGCACGTTTGCTCGGACCCGAAGGTACGCCGAGAGATGAAACCGTTAAGGGACTTAGCATGCGAGGGTCTGAACATAAGCAGTATTTCAATTTCCATGTTCTAGCATAAGCAATATGAGTTGGGATTATTCCCTTAGCTAGGTGCGTTGGATTTATTAGCATGCAGGGGGTGAAACACCTAGCGACTAGCATAAATATTCCAGATTTTATGTGTACTGGCTAAGCAAAGACAAGTTCACCGTAGCCACCCACCTTAGCGATGATTCGTCTCGGTAGAGCGATACGGTTGAGCGAGCCTCTGAAAGTCCAAGCCGGATTCCTGTAGGGACAAGTCTGGATATCCTTTGCTTCTTGATCGAGGCAAAGCAGGTCGGGACAGCTGCACGATTGCCGTTTGAGACGGCAGTCCGCTTGAGCGGAACAGGGTGTTACAGTGATAGGGTAAGGTTTAAATCAAAGGCTAGGATCAAAAGTAGGTTGAATAGTATAATGCAAAGGAGAGAGTGAGGTGAGTGACCGGTCACATGACCAAGGAATGGGGCTCTTCATTTGGTTTTCCCCAATAGGAATTTGACACCTAGCTACCCTTTTTTATTTGGGTCCCTAAGAGTTTGGGATTTACAAATGAAGGAAAAAGATGAGGATTTATTGTGGAAAAAGGGTGTTTGGTGTTTTGTTGGATGGAGAGGGTATGTAGTATTTTGTATGAGCCTCATGATTGGGTATGGGGGTTTAGTTGGGGTTAAGTTAAGTCAGTTTCACCAAATTAAATAAATATTGTGTCATATGTGTTCTTAAATAAAATGGGAGTACATGGGGTCTCAATTGGGAGTGACACAAATATCATGGACGTTTGAGGCTTGGTATTAGTATTGGGCCCTTTAATTGGTTAGGCAAAACAGGTTGGGTTTGTGTTCCTAAAAATCGATGGCAACTACATAGGTACAAGGCATAAAATTTAATTTAATCTTTTTGTGACTGGAAAGTTGTGCAATTAAAATAGAGCATAAGAAAGTATGTTTGTGAGTGACAAAAATGTCCAGTGCCTAGGTTGGCTCGTCGGGGCAAGAGTACAAAATTTGTTGGAAGGTAAAGGCTATTGTTGTGCTCTAAATATATTAGCAACAGTAAGTTGCACCAAGAGTATAAATTAAAGAACCAGTCTTAATAACCCTAATTTATAATCCTTAAACAATCCTGAAGCTAAACCATAATTCGCACCATACCCAGTCTACCTAAAAAAAAAATTTAAGGGGGTTTACAAGGTCACGATATGGGCATTACGAATTCTTAGTTATGTCATTCAGACTGATTAATGCTCCAGCGGTATTTATGGACTTGATGAACTGTATTTACATGCCTTACTTAGACTAATTTGTGGTAGTATTCATCGATGACATCCTGGTGTATTCTCGTAATGAGAAGGAGCATGAAGAGCATCTTAAGATAGTACTACGAATTTTGAGGGAGCACCAATTATATACAAGGCTTAGTAAGTCTAATTTTTGGCTGGATCACATATCCTTTCTTGGGCACATTATTAATGAAGCAGGAGTGTCAGTTGACCCCAAGAAGGTAGATGCAGTAGAGAACTGGCCAGTTCCGAAGACAATAGTAGAAGTGCATAGTTTCTTGGGCATGGAAGAATACTACAGGAGATTTGTGTCAGATTTTGCTAAAATCTCGGCACCATTGACTCGGTTGACGCGTAAGGAAGTTAAATTTGTGTGGTCAACGGAATGTTAGACAACCTTTGAAGAGTTGAAGAAGAAGTTAATCTCTGCACCAATCCTTACTCTTCCAGCAGGCTCCGGAGGATTCACCGTGTATTGTAATGCATCTGGAAAAGGACTTATATATGTTTGGATGCAGTAAGGAAGAGTGATAGCGTATGCTTCTCGGCAGCTCAGGGATCACGAGAAAAACTATCCAACTCACGATTTGGAGCTAGCAGCCGTAGTGTTTGCACTTAAGTTATGGAGGCACTACTTATTTGGCGATTTAGTACAAATATTCACAGATCATAAGAGTTTGAAGTATGTATTTACGTAGAAGGACCTGAACATGAGGCAGAGAAGGTGGCTAGAGTTGTTGAAAGATTATGACATAGAACTTCAGTACCATCCAGGCAAGGCTAATGTAGTAGGTGATGCACTTAGCAGAGGAGGTAGAAAATTTATGTTAACTACTCAGAAGCACATTCTGGAATACTTACGAGATATGGATATCAAGATAGTACTTTCACAGAATACAGGAGTTCAGGCTAGCCTAAAGATTCAGTCAACTTTGGTAAATAAAATCAAACTAGCTCAGGCAGAGGACCCAAAGATTCAAAAGCTACGAGAAGAATGTAAGTCAGGCCTACGGAAGGAGTTGACAATACATGCGGATGGAACGCTAAGGTTTGGAAGTCGTTTATGCGTACCAAGCGGGGATATTCATCAAGAAGTTATGACTGAAGCACACAGTTCCCAGTATTCCATTCATCCGGGAGGCACGAAGATGTACCAAGATATCAAGCAACACTTTTGGTGGAAAGAAATAAAGAAGAAAATAGCACGCTTCGTATCGCGATGTCTGATATGTCAGCAAGTGAAGGAAGAACAACAGAGATCGACAAGATTATTGTAGCCACTTCCTATTCTAGAGTGGAAGTGGAAATACATCATGATGGACTATGTGACTGGTTTACCTAGATAACCGACTGGTCGAGATACAGTTTAGGTGATAGTGGATCGTCTCACAAAAGTAGCTCACTTTCTTCCTTTTCGATTAGGACAGTCTACAGAACAATTGGCTGAAATATATATGCGACAGATAATAAGACAGCACAGTATCCCAGTAAGTATCATGTCAGATCGAGACACTCGGTTCACTTCACATTTTTGGAAAAGTTTGCATAAGAGTTTGGGCACCAAGTTAAGATTCAACACAACTTACTACCCCTAGACAGATGGATAATCAGAGAGAACCATCCAGACCTTGGAGGATATACTTCGAGTTTGTACCTTAGACCTTGGTGGATCTTGGGAAGATCACCTTTTTTTGTCGAGTTCTCGTACAACAATAGTTATCAGGCACATTTTGAAGCACTGTATGGCAAGAAGTGTAGATCACCGTTGGCTTGGGACGACATTGGTGAGCAAAAGATGTTAGGCCCTAAAATGATCACACAGAAAGTAGAGGTTGTCAAGCAGATTAGAGAGCAACTTCGTGTTGCACAAGATAGGCACCGTCATTGGGCAAATCAACATCGTAGACCTTTAGAGATTCGGGGTTCATGGGAAGCTTAGTCCGCCATACGTAGGTCCGTTCGATATTCTCGAGCGGGTAGACGATGTTGCTTATCGTCTTGCCCTTTTGCCTTCGTTACGTGACGTGCACGATATATTTCATGTGTCTCAGTTGCATAGGTATGTTTCGGATTAAGTTATATCCTCGATCACTCTGAATTAGTTGTTGGTACCAACTTATCTTACGAGGAGCAACCCGTATCTATATTGGACCGAAGGAAGAATGTGCTCAAGAATCGGACTATTTCTCTTGTCCAGGTTGCTTTGAGCCATTACTGTCTAGCGGTATCAACGTGGGAGCGCGAGGATGATATTCGATCCTGGTACCCGCACATATTCGATTCAGATGGTATATTCTTTCTTATGCCTTCATATCTCGAATTCTGTGATCAGGTGATCACCTATATGTTGTGATGATATTGCTTGCATGTGTAGTTGCTAGTAGATTTGTATCGTGCTTGTCCTGACTTCTCTAGCTATTGCTTGGATTCGAATTTCGAGGACGAGATTTTTTTAAGGTGGATAGAGATGTCACTCCCTGTTCCCGATATACGTATTTGGAACATATTTTTATTTTAGCATGGTTGCATGTGCATGGAGACTAGACCATTCTTTGGTTTAACCTTGCTCATGGTTTATTTTGTGGGTTGATTCAAGTCATAAGAACCCTTGGTTCAACCCCCAACCCTACCATATATAACCCAATATTTCTCTTTCTCTCTCTCTCTCTTCACTTCTTTATTTTCTTCCTCTCTTTAGTTTTCTCTCCTCATTTCCTTAGGCAAGTACACCTTACATGAGAAATAGAGAAACCCTCTATATTATTGTTCCATTATATTTGTTATGTGTTTCATAGCACTTTTAGAACTTGGAGTTCTATGTTTTTATGTGTGGTTTTGAGAAGATTTGTATTCTAAACTTAGGATTTTATGGGTTTCATGAGTTTTTTTATTTATTAAACATTTATTTTAGAAAAAACAGTTTTTGCTTCATGATAGAGCTTTCAATTTAGAGCATTTTGGCTTTTGGTTCACCCGATTTGGACTTAAAATGAGGATTTTATGGACAAAACAATATTTTAGTTTTTGGAGATTTTGCCATGGCCGAACCTACTGTTTGGAGAAGACGAAGTCTTCATGCGGCCAGCGAGTTATACGGCTGAGAGTGCTATGCGGCCTGAGAGGGTTATGCGGCCTAAACTCTTGTCGCATACTGACATCATGTATCCATCTTGTTGGACGTAGGACTCCTTATTTACACAAGTGTCCTTGAACACCTTGTGTTTTCACTCGCTGAACGAATGAGAATTTTGCTAAGTCCAAAAGACCTCTATGCGACATCGACTCCATGCGGCATTGATTTTATATGCGGCACCAACACTTATGCGGCAAGTAGAATATGCGGCCACCATTTTCTTGGACGTATGACTCCGAACCGTGGCACATGTTTCGATGATATTTATCTTTTCTTCCTGACACACTTTATGGCTTGTCACATCAATCACTTTATGTCACATCACTGATAATTTATTTATTGTCTATCACTTCAACACTTGTTCCGAGTAGACTTTAACCCTGAGCATGCGGCCCAGACTCTATATGCAGCGAAAAGGTTCATGCGGCTTGACTTCATATGCATCCAGGACTTGTCATACGATCTGACTTCATATGCGACCTAGAGTCATATGCGGCCTGGACTTTCCATGCTGTCTAGAAACCCATTCGATTGAATATTTTCTTGATTCGTGTGACCCAATATATAATTGATAATTGGACTCGAATACTATATCCGTGCTGATACTACTATTGCCTAATAATTGTCCATGATTTAATCTGCGCCGAGGTGCGACACATCGTGTCACGTGTTAAGTGATTATATTTGGGTTGTGCATCAAGAATTTCTTCAAATTTCTGAATGAATGATATTATAATATATATATATATATATATATATATATATATATATTGTTTCCCCAGCACGGACATAATAACAGAGTCAACTACCAAAGCGTGGTTAGGATATTGTTTGTCTGAATGTTGCATACACGCTCGGGTGAATCCAGATTTGACTACCATAGATTTGTATCTAACATGCCCGTACTTTGTACGACATCTTAAAAAAAATTCTCATGTGACCACGTCTTGAGATTTTAAACAAAACATAGGGCTAATTAGGTAACTAAAAGTGGTAGTAACATTGGAGGGAACGGTATCTCGAGATCATGCCAATGACCCTTCCCACAGAGATTTATTCTTAGTGCATTATGGTTGGCCACCACATATACTGTATATTATCTGCCTTAGTGGAGTGCAGTATCTGACCAATTATTATGTCGAGCCGCTGTTTCACTATAGGAATACTGGAATCGCTAATACCGTATTTTTATACCAGTGGCCCTACGGGAGACTGGTGCATCCTGCAAGTGCCTGTTTTATTTATCTATTGGTTCGGTTAGCTCGTGTTCGGCACTGGCGTGATCTGAGGATACTTATTATGCACTATTTATGAGATAACCTTAGACTCCACAAAAATAGCAAGTCGTACAACTAATTGGCCGATATAAGAAATGGACTTGGTTGTAATTTTACTATTCGGCTAGTAGCCTAGGGAAATAGACTATCATAGTATGATGGTTTAACCCTTATCCTTGTTTGGTTGTAGGGTTGGAACTTTGCGTTATGATGTGCCATGGACCTAAGTTACGATACTGAACCTATGTAATATTATATATTTTTCTTGGGTTTTTGTTTCTCCATTTCGTGCTTCCTTTGTGGTACTTGCTATTTGGGGTCTAACCCTACTAGTTTTACATGGCCAGGTTTCAAGCCAGCACCCGAGGATCCAGCGTACCTTCCCCCAACTCATGGCTCGTACCAGGAATATAGTCGCAGGGGATAACGAGTGGTTTTCTTCTTCCCTGCTCATCAATGAACATTTACTTCTTTTAGCGTTTAGCCACCGGCACCTGTTAGCCGGCTCGTCTGGACATTAGTTTCCTTACATTATTGTATTAAATCAGACTTCAGCGGATCACTATCATGTACTTTGTTACTCTTTCAGCTTTTTATTTTGTACAGCTGGTCTCCAGAATATTTTAAAAAATAGTTTGGGATGCCTTATTGCTTTATCATATATGCTCTATGCTTACTGTTTCATGTTTGAATAATTGATACATAGAAGTTCTTGTCCATAGGAAACTTGATTGTAGCATGCACCCCTTGTCTTATACAGCCGTGATAGTCGTACGATGTATAGCACCTTGTAGGGGGTACCTGGCCATGTCCGTCTCCGTATTCCGGTACTGGGCGTGACACATAGATTAGGAGTTTTTTAGGATTGGCATATTATTATCGGAGATTTGTACATGACTTCTCCAGGATTGCAGAGCTGATGACTAGGCTGACCAGGAATGATGTAGATTTTGTCTGGACTGAGGAGTGTCAGGCCACTTTTGATGAGCTAAAAAGAGATTGACGACTGCTCCAATATTAACGTTGCCATCGGGGATAGGTGGATTCACTATCTATAGTGATGCTTCAGGGAAGGGTTTGGGTTGTGTCTTACAGCAGAACGGAAAGGTGATTGCATATGCGTCAAGATAATTGCGTCCTCATGAGAAGAACTACCCTACCCACAATTTGGAGTTGGCAGCAGTCATCTTTGCTATAAAGTTGTGAAAATACTATTTGTACGGAGAGCGTGTAGAGATCTTTACATATCACAAGAGCTTGAATACGTGTTTACACAGAAAGAGCTGAATATGAGACAACGGCGATGGTTAGAGCTGATGAAGGAATTCTACATATTATTGCAGTATTATCTAGGAAAGGCCAACGTAGTCGCCGATGCTTTGAGAAGATATCCAGTGGCTATGTACTTGACGACGAAAAGACACTTATTGACTGATTTTAAGAGTTTGGATATTGAGGTGCTAGTTCCTGGTGTCGAGGAATAGATGTGGGGATTATAGATACAGTCGGAGCTGATGAACTGGATCGGGGATATATAGTATGAGGATGAGACTCTGAGGAGTATTATGATACAAGCTTGGATGGGATTAATAGATGATTTCACTATTGTTGAGGATGGATCATTGCGGCACGGTACCAGATTGTGTGTGCCGAGTGGAGGGTTGCACGGGGAGGTCCTTCAGGAGGTGCATCGATCTCAGTACTCTATGCATCCAGGTGCCAACAAGATGTATAGAGATCTGAAGGAGCATGTATGGTGGTATGGTATAAAGCGGGAGATAGCGCGCTTCATATTCAGGTGTTTAGTATGCCAGCAGGTAAAGGCGGAAAGACAGAGGCCAGGTGGATTGCTTCAGCCTTTACCCATTCCAGAGTGGAAGTGGGATCATGTTACCATGAATTTTGTTTCAGATCTTATGCATTCTCCAGGAGAAAAAGACGCAATTTTGGTCATCATAGACAGGTTGACCAAATCGGCCCACTTCTTGCCATTCAAATTCGGTATGTCTACGGAGGAGCTAGCAGAGATGTATGTGCGACAGATTGTCAGATTTTATGGAGTTCCTCTGAGCATCGTCTCAGATTGGGATAGTCGCTTCACATCCCACTTTTGGAGGAGTTTGCAGGCTAGCTTGGGCACCCAGCTCAAGTTCAGCACCGCATATCACCCCCAAAAAGACGGATAGTCGGAGAAGACTATTCAGACTCTTGAGAATATGCTTCGTACTTGTGTTCTGGATTTTGGAGGCTCTTGGGAGAATCATCTTCACTTGGTAAAGTTTGCTTACAACAGCTATCAGGCCAGTATTGAGATGTCACCATTCGGGGCTTCATATGGACGGAGATATCGTATTCCTTTATCTTGGGATGATGTCAGTGAGAGGGCCTTGTTGGGGCCAGAGATGATTGTGGATGCAGCTGAGAAGGTAAAGCTTATTAGAGATAGACTTTGGGTGGCGCCGGACAGACAGCGGCATTGGGCCAATAGCCACCGGAGACCCTTGGAGTTTGAGGTATAGATTTTATTTGCATTGCTTGTGATTGCTATATTTTAGATTGAGTGTTAAGGCTGTATTTTGTTCTAGGTTGGCGATCAGGTATTCTTGTGGATTTCTCTGACTCGGGGCACAATTCGCTTTAGTGGAGGAAGGAAGCTTAGTTCACAGTACATCGGACCCTTCAGTATTCTTGCGAGGGTCGGTGTAGTGGCTTACAAACAAGACTTGTCGCCTGCAGTAGAGGTAGTACATGATGTATTTCACCTGTCGCAGCTGAGACGGTATGTGGTAGATCCTAGCCATGTATTGGATCACCCGGAGATCGAGATGGGTCAGACTCTCAGTTATCCAGAGAAGCCGGTGGAGATTCTGGATTGCAGGGAGAAGGTGTTGCGAAACCAGACAATTTCCTTGGTACGTATCACATGGAGGCATCACTCTCCGGGAGAGTCTACCTGGGAGAGGGAAGTCGAGATACGCGAGCGATTCCCTTATATGTTTGAGACGTGAGGTAATTTTCTTCTTGTTGTAATTGCTTGTTGTAGTATTAGTTCCTTCCTTAAATTTTGAGGACACAATTTTTCTAAGGAGGTTAGGATTGTCACCCTCACATTTCTTATATTTTTATCATTTTGCATAATTATTTTAGTGTTTAATATTTTTTATAGTGTGCTATTAATTAATATTGTACTTTGTGCTAATTATTATAGTTAGTAGGCTAGCCTATTTATTAGACTTGATACTAGTGGACCCAATAGGACTAGTCATGACACATTAAGCCCAACATTTGACTAGGCCCATTAGACCCATTCCTTTCATTAAATAGAAGATTAGATTAAGCCTTCATTAGAATTAAAAGCTTTCATCATTAACCCCTAATTAAATACCCATCATTAATGATTAGTGGGGGGTATATGGGTCAATATAAATTGCTTGGAAGAGAGGGAAAGGGTCGGCCACTATAGAAGGAAGAAATCCTTCTCTCTCATTTTTATTCATTTTATTTTAGATCCCCAATTTAGTTCTTCCCCAAATTGATTCATCCCTCCACAAAATTAACCCAATTCACTCCCATTCCCTTCTATTTTCATCAATTAAGAATCATTGGATTTTGGATTTGCAAGAAGAACTTGGAGAAGGAGGCATTGGTAAGAAGCTCATGTCCGGATCATGTCCAATTGAGCAATTCATTGGAAATCCATCTCTCAATAGGTATAATTTTGATTCTCTTTAATTTAGGTTCTAATTCATGCATTTGACCATTAAAAACCCTTCCATGGCTTAGGACTACCCATAGGAAGAAGAACTAGGTTCATATGACTTGTATTGTGACTTCTACATTGGTTTTTGTGTCCAATTTAGGAGAATTCTGAGATTGGTGCACCAAGTATTTGTTATTTGGTCAATTAGATCTAATTAGACTTAGATTGAGTGTGGGGTGCTAGATACGTGTCCACAATTGGATACGAGTAGGCCGTATCATGGTAATTTAGTGATACAGGTTAGTTTGGAGATTTTTTCTTCGACACGGGAGTTTGCACATGTCATATTTTGCTACGAACACGTAGATGAGTAGCTAGCACTTTGTATTGCTCCTAATTATGATTTTGGGCTTGTCCACATTTATGGAGAGTTGGGTAAGGTTTGGAGTGAGTATCAAGGGCGTATCGCAAGCGTATCATAGATTTAATGTGATACGAGTGTGATACACACATTGTGTTTGATGTATTGTCATATGGGTGTTTTGAGTTTCTAATTTGGTTATTACTATTGTTTAGATTAGTTATAGTATGTAAATTTGTATCTATAGGATTCATAATATATATATATATATATATATATATATATAGTGTATCAGTCTTGGGGTTATGGGGGATCTGTTGTGAGTGGTTGTTTGGTATGCAGTCATGTTGTAGAGGGTCTGTCATTTGTTGATGTAGTATTGGTTGCATGTATCAGTGATACATGGACGAGGGGATGAGTGTGACATTCGGGTTCATCTGTGTGTGCTTGGGTGGTTGTATACACAAGTGCCAATGCACCTTAGCTGTGAAGGTTAAGGTCTGATGGAGGCTCACAGCAGCAGTTGTGGTCACAGCAGTGAGCTGCTGTTGGAATTGTTGCTGTCAACCAGTGAAGGGGAGGCAGACCTGTGCACTTGGTGCACATGTATTAGGAACAACAACACATCAGATGGGGGTTGCCACAGTGAGCAGTGATGGAGGGCAACAGCTCCTAGAGCTGACAGCAAGGTTAGTTAGTTTGACATGTTATGTTAGTTATTAATAGTATATGTTAGTTTTAGTCATTATATGTGTTAGATATTAGTTGTTAGTAGTGGTAAGTATAAAGTGTTAGCTATATGTTAGAAGTCAGAGTTAGCACTTTAGTTAGCTAATGTAGTTAGTATATCAGTTAGTGGTTAGCTTGATTAGTTTATATGTATATGTAAGTGAGGTATTAATACTCTAACTAGTATTAATATAGCAGATATACAAGTTAAATGTAGGGGTGTATATGTATATATATCTAGTGTTAATAACTAGTGTAGGTGTATAGTGATATTGATACTAAGGTATCCCAACACCTAGTATAGGCTAGTGTGACTTGTATCATAAAGATATGGACCTAAGATCATAACTATGGACTCATAGAACCTAGAAATAACTAATTTGACCAAGTTTGACTAGTTTGACCTAGAGTTGACCTAGTTTGACTATTTTGACTTAGAAATGAACTAGAAAGCATATTTTGACTCATTTAGCATATTTATCATTCATTACACCCATTGACATAATTATTTATATATAGGATTGTATGATACCAGCTTGAGCACCGAGTTACATCAATTGCTCAGGACCAGAGGCGAGTACATTCTCTGACAGTTTTATGTTTATGATATCTTCTATGTTTCTTGTATTTAGTGTAGATACCCTTGACTTCTTGACACATGGTTACATGGATTGGTATTTTCTGTATTCTGTCATGAAATGTTATTACTGGTAGTTCCTGGCGTTTCCTGTACATGCCTTGTTATGGACACTGATTCCTGGGGAGACTAGCTACCTTCTCAGAGAATCCCGTGTCATAGCGTGTCATGGTTGGATCCACTATACCAGTCGGAGGCGGAGAGTGTTAGTTAGATATGTGATCATACCCACCTTGTACACGATTCATGTACAAGTACTCTTTTAGTATTAATCATACATCTCACATATGATTAGCCAGGCCATAATTTCTGTATAAGTTTCCAAGCCGGTCACATGTCGAAACTAATACTCACTCACTTAGTTGGTTGTATTTCCTGACTCCTATATATGATGCTCATCTCTCTTGTACTATTTATAGTATTTTCATATCCTGTATATTTTTTTCTTATGCTCTATTTATCTTGTATATTCTCTCTATTTACTATTACATAGTCTTTATCATTTATTTGGAACTGCTGTTAGAGGTGTGCTTCGCTCCAATCCTGATTGGATATATTTTTTTATATGATTTAGATGACTGGTATCCTACATATTATGGACCTTAGGACGTAGTTGGAGTAAAGTTGCAGACGGTGGCTCAGGAGGAGCCGATCCTGGGAGATGATCAGCTAGCTATAGATAGTTAAATTATTGTATTGGGCATGGCTCAATTAGACATTTTGGCATGTATTATATTTGAGACTATTGTGCTAGTCTATTAGACTTGGATATGAGTTATATTTGTGACTTGAGATTTCTATTTCTTCTATTCCATATCGTGCTATATCTTCCTCTAGTTTTATATTGTGATTGAGTATGGACTACCTTTATCATATTATCATATTGTTTCTCCATTTGGAGTTGAGATGGCATGACAGGTACCTTATATATATTGTACGTGTCAGATATTTAGATAGTATTGATGACCTAGACAGCGTTCTACCACCGATGTTGCGGCGTAGCCTGGACATACCCAAGTACTCATACCCCTACACGGGGTGCGGTTCGTGACACACTCAATCCATATATGGTCGGGATGACTGCATGCAACTTGAAAATCTTCCTTCCCAATGTATCTAGGTGATCATTCTAGTTATTAATTCCTTTTTTTTTAATTCTCAGTCGTTGACATCCGTAGAATCCATCATATATATGGTTTCCCTCGGGGAAATGTAGTACTCGAAAGTATTATAACATTCATAATGATTAGCCTAAAACATGCTAGCAACCCACATCGCTATAATTACTATATACTAGAGTGTGCTGCGATAAGCACAGAGAGAATCGATACGGTATTAATAAAGTGCAATACGGTATAGGACGGTATATGTTGGATGCCATTAGACTTGATATTGGTGCCCTTCCATAAATAGCTGATCATAGCAGTACATTGTTATAAGCAGGCTAACTTCATGCATTAGTGACATAGCGTAGAGGATACCTACGTATTCAGATAGTTCGTAAAAATACAGAAAGTGATATGATGCTCTGACAAGTGAAAGATAAACAATGTGTAATAGGGATACTCTCGTACACGAGGCACGAGTACCACCATAGTCAATTCCTACAATTATTAATAGAAAAGAAATAATGCTTGAAGAATAAGTATTCATGAAATTCAATAGAAATCAATACGAAATTCGTATTTATAAATTTTTCGTATTTCCTACGGAATAAAAAACAATCTGATACGGAATTCGATATGGTGCTCCCGTATCGAATTATTTTTTATTCCGTAGGAAATACAAAAATTTTATAAATACGAGTTCCGTATTGATTTCTATTGAATTTCATGAATACTTATTGTTCAAGCATGATTCCTTTTCTGTTAATAACTGTAGGAATTGACTATGGTGGTACTCGTGCTTCATGCACGAGAGTATCCCTATTACACGTTGTTTATCTTTCATGTGCCGGAGCACCATATCACTTTTCGTATTTTTACGAACTCATAATACGTAGGTATCCTCTACGTTATGTCACTAATGCATGACGTTAGCCTTCTTATAACAATGTACTGTTATGATCGGCTATTAACGGAAGGGCACCGATATCATGTCTAATGACATCCATCCTATATCGTATTGCACTATATTAATACCCTATTGATTCTCTCTATGGCTTATCGCAGCACACTCTAGTCTATAGTAATTATAGCGACGTGGGTTGCTAGCATGTTTAGGCTATTGATTGTGAATATTATAATACTTTCGAGTACTACATTTCCCCAAGTAAAACCATATATATGATGGATTCCACGGATGTCCACGACTAAGAATTTAAATATATCACGCCCCGATCTATTCGGTCTACCGACTAGCGTCCATCCGTTCGGGTCAAACATAGCACACGTTACCGTTCCAAGTCTAACACTAAGTCTTGTTGCCTAAGCAAAGACAAGTTCATCGTAGCCATCTTGAATGATGATCTAAGGCTGAGGCAACTTATATAAGTCGTTATACTTGTCCATGCGGGTATTCACTTGCACTAGCATTCGAGATCATCATATCGCGAGTCTGGATCGTGCACATATTCAAAGCATCCTTCAAACCTATGCATGTCACCAACTTGCAGATGAAATGAGGAAAAAAAACTCGAAAACCACTAAAACCATAAATATCCAAATCCACTAATGTCATCATGCCACGATGTTAATAATCAAGGACTCACCTCACGATACCGAAATTATGAAAACTCACCTCACGAAACCGAAATTATGAAAATCCATTATGATAAAACAAATCGAAGAAAATCAAGAAAAATATTAAAAAAAATCAACATTACTACACTAACAGTATACTAGGTAGTATAATGTCCTGGGACAGAGAGCATTATATATAAAATCTGTACTGACAATATACTGTTAGTATACTAGGCAGTATATTGTTCAGAGCACTACATATAACTTTATTGTGCCAAATTCATAATCACGTGTACATGTTACGAAGAAAGATCCATGATTTTTCGTTACAATAAAACGAGTTGTCGACAAAATCTAGAAATCTGATAAAAAGATTGATACTTGATCGATTCAAGTTCCGTCAAGACAACGGGCTAGAGTATCCCCTGTTACAAACAATACAAATCGAAAAAAAATTCCAAGAGTTCACATGATAACTATATCAAAACCAAATTGAAACCAATATTCAATGTCGAGAGCAAGGTGTACTTACTAAGGGAGGGCGATACGATCGATACAGAGCGTAGGATGCGTGCTCGTGTCAATGTCCTCCACTAGACCGTCTCAAAAATACAAGCCTCACTTCCTCAACTCGCGAGCTCGCGAAAGTGAAGAAGAGTGTGTGGGAGATATAGGAATAGTTCTCTTTTTTGGCTCTTAAGAGGAGAGAGAGAGAGAGAGAGAGAGAGAGAGAGAGAGGAATGAGGAGTAACACTTGCATAAACTTCCAGTGGATGAAAATCCAATGGCCCAAAATGACATGCATGACTCATATCAAGAAAACAGTATATTGGACAATATACTTATACTGTTCGAACAGAAAATTTAGGAAAAAACTAATTTTTAGGGTTTCGGTTCAACGTGCGGTCCCTAGTTGAGGTACATGGTCATGCCATAGGTCTTTACAAGTCTCAGCAAGTCTGTGGGTTGACACGATTCTCAATAAACTCAGAAATATATTAAGTTGCACAAGTCATTAATTGATTTTATTGAAAACTAGAATAAAACGAAATTTCTCGTATGATCCTCGATGCAGATGAAATGAGAACAAAAATCTCGAAAACCACTCAAACCATAAATATCCAAATCCACTAATGCCATCATGGCACGATATTAATAATCAAGGACTCACCTTACGATACCGAAATTATGAAAATCTACTATGATACCGAAAATTCATTATCCTTGATTACGATACCGAAATCACGAAAACCGAAAGAATAAAATATACAATACTTGTATATCCGTATACGAATACCGATACGGTGAGACAAGCATCACAATGAGCATCTCACTCTCCCTCCGGGCTCACGATCCCCCTAACACACCGGATCAACACATTGTCTAGCGGACCTCGAATCTCACGTCGAGCAACAAAAAGACCAACGAACGTTGAGGACAACTGCTCGATCCTCCGGCCATGCCCCCTCTCCATCGTTCATCGCCTCCGCCCTAGCCCTCAAGCCTTGACGAGAAACCTCCCGGAGTCATCTTCGCTTCATCCTCCTATGGAGTATTCGTCATCCTCAAGCAACCCTTCCATGCTAAAAAGGTAAAGTAGGATGGTGTGGATATCATGCACATCATAATTACAAATATTCTCACCTTAATGCTAGAATTGCAAACAAATATTTACACCATGACAAGCATCTGTAGGAAAGCTCTACTAAAAATGTCAAAAATCATCGGTGGATGAACAAGATAAGTAATACTATTACTGTTCCCGTCCAAGTTATATATAGACATCAAAACAATTTTGCAATTTACACTGATTTGTGGTGTACAATAAAAGCTAAAAAGAAGAGCAACTATATCTTGTATTAATCAATGTACATATATACAAGTCTTTCTTTACCCTTTCAAAGTGTACTCTTCCATTATATACACCTATCCATTAACTTGCAATTGGATTGATGAACAAGAAAATGTTTCAGATACCAGATGGAAAACTTGCTTTACAGGAAAGTAGCAACTAAAACTGATGATTTATATAGTTTTCACCTGAGATTACTTCGATGCAAAACATGCATTCCCCACCTTCTTTCTTTTCCTTGTTCAATTGTAGACAGCAAAACCTGAAGGAGATCCTCCGCTTCTTCACAATTTAGTAGTTCCGCTCTCATGTAGAAAAGGGGTGAAGTGGGAGCACTCCATAATTTGTTATTCCTTGTGACAGTTTTCTTCTGCTTCGACATTGTCTCTGCACTACTTCCAACAATACTGACGGTGTCCTCAGTTCTATCGACATGAACTATGCTCTCGAGACTCATCACAGTTTCAATAACCCACTCCGGCTTAGCAGGCACGCCAACAAATTCTGGCGAGCCTAACCCCACCAAGCAAGGACAACAAACAATAAAGACTAGATTCTCACTAAAAATGATGAATTTGCCTGCTTGTTTTAGTGCTTTGCACAAGACAAATGTCTCATCCTTGAGCCTGAAACCATCTGCTTGCAGGAGCATGGATACTCCAACAGCTTCCTCCCAGGAGTAAGGCGACAGAGGGCATTCCCTTGATAATGGCCTCGGGAGGCGTATGCGGAGGCGTTTGGATAGGTGAGGGCTACTTCGATTTCTAATGCTCTGTGCAGTTTTCCCAGTTGCTTCAAAAATGCTAGCCATTGGTCTAGCTACAAGTCCAGCAGTTCCCATCGCAATTCCTAACGAAAAATGTGCCCAGATGAAATCCTAGCAAATAAAAAACACTGCTGCTTATTTAACATGTGGAGGATGCTTTCAGCGCTGTCTACCTGAGAGAATTCCAGGAAGCCCATGCTTTTCAGCCCCTCTGATTGGGGATTGAAGGAGTCCTGTCAGGCCCTAGTTCACAAATTGATCTTATTAGTAATACCATAGTATAGTCATTTATGAGATACATGGTCGAATAAACAAATGTGACAATAGCTCAAATGTCATCAATGTTTACTGTGGAAATAAGTAGTAGAATTGGAGGAGTGCTAGACTGGTTTCTAACAAATGCTTGATATCTCAACTTTGCTGAAACTTTCTAGCATAAACAAGTAGATAGTACTTTTTGCATCTAAATGGTGAGAAAAATAACACCAGCAAGGAGAAGCTGATACTTCCTCCTTGCTTTCATCAGAATAAACATTGCATGACAACTATAGCAGGTGATCCTTCCATGAATGGCCTTTCATGTCTATGGCGAGTGCTTCGTCGGTCCATTGTAATTCCTTGGTTAGATATTTGGTACACCTTGGGGAATGGACATCCAATGATAACTAGTTTCCGTGCTTGCTGACTTAGTGCTGCACTTCACAGCCTACCACATCTATTAGTGGAAGTCTTGGAGGACAACTATGTCACGAAGAACTACAATATGGTATTAAGATCAGCGCGCATTTTTTACTACATGATACTAGTACAAGATGAAATTAATACACCTGAAATATTTCTACTTGCAAACTGACGGGAGGGGAAAATATCATAAACTAAATAAAAAAAGTCGTCAATAATTTCAGCAATCATATGGAGAGACAGGTTAATCATGAAAGCTCAATTATATGGAATTTCAAAGTCGGAGTTTGATATTAAACCTTAATTACAAAAGGTACAAGAATACTAAAAGCGTAACTGAATGTCATTCATCAATTAAGTATGGTTAATTACTTGAACATCATTTATTTATAAGGCAAAGTATGAAAAGAAGCATCAGCAAGTTTCTTACTCTCTGATATACACCAAAATTATAACAATCTGAAGTGGGAACCCCTACTGACAAATACATTATTTGAAAATGGCTACACTCGTAGATCCAGCATAAAGTTCGCCACCTACATGGGAGTTCTCCAGATCCATCCTGTTTCCACTTTCACCGCCAGGATTTTTCACTTCCTGTGCTATGCATTTTACTCTCCCCCTTCCTCTCTCTTTCCGCTATCCGACACTTGGAAGCCAGAAACTCCTAGGAGGTCAATGAATCTTAGTAAGAACCGCGATTTGGTGGTTCTTACTTGGGAGCTCGTTTCCCCGACGACGGGAGCGCGTTTCTCCGGCGACATGAGTGTTTCCCATAACAAGACCATAATTTAAAAGAGGACATAAATTTTGAGGAAAAAGTTGGAGAAATTTTAATACATGTTCATCACAGGAACAAGAAACTAATAATTACTTACCTTGACATCATAAAAATCACATGCGAATAATCTTTCTCTAACTTGAACTGAACTTTATAAATTCTAATAAATATTAAGATATCTATAAAGTTTGATAATAATAATTAATAAATATAAATATTTTATTTAAGCACGCTCCCATCACGGTCCCAACGTTAGACTCTTCTAAGTAGTCGCGTTCCCCCGCTCCCGCTTTTCGCTTCTAAGATCTGACACCACCTCTTCTCCTTGCCTTACTCCTTCCACTTTAAAGTAAAGCAGTTCCACCCTGCGGGTTCGTCACCCCAATCTGACAGACACATCAACATCACTCACCTCACTTTGTCGATACCACAAACACCACCAAGTATATTCGAGGTACACCCTCTTCTTCCCGTCCCCACCTCCTTCATTTCTCTTTTCTTTTTTCAATTATCAATCTAGTGTCAGGGAGTGTAGGCAGAACAACTAATCAAGTTCCTAATTTTGGGTTGTACAAGACAAACATAGGATCTGTTCCAGCAAGAAACAGGCCAAAATTCCCCAAATCAGGCTGATATACATAAATAAGCCAAATTGCTGAAACTAGCAGAAATCTGGCCAGAATTGGCCAAAACATGTCGAAGTTTAGTCAAGAGTGGCCAAAGAAGGCTAAAATTGGCTCAGACAGGTTAGAACCATTACTACTAACACAAAGGACAAGTTTATCAACATTGTTGAGTAGGTTGCACACTTATCTTGTTAAGTTTGTGCTACTAACTTTGACTCAATGTAGTCAAAGGCGCGCCTCAGGCGCGCCTTGCTCCTAGGCGCAGGGGCAGCGCCTCAGGGCACTCCAGGCGAGGCGCAATTCTTAAGGCGCACCTAAGACGCGCCTAGGTGCACCTTTTTCGATCGCCTTGGAATAGCTAAGGCGCGCCTTAAAAATCTTGTAAAAAAATAACATGTTTAGACTATTTTTTTTAACTGTTGTACTATTTTTAGACTTTTTTTGAACTGATGTACTTTTTTTTATTGTTTTCTCTCTCACTCACTCAATTCAAAGTGATTGCAACCTAGACATGGGAGAATTTGAAGCACACATGTTTATCAATGTAGAAATCCGATGTGAATATATATATATATATATATATATATATATATATATATATATATAATTTTTGCGCCTCGTGTCGCTCGGGCACGCGCCTTAAGTGCGCCTTGAACCTCGGGCGATTTGGACCCTTTGCGCCTTGAGTGCGCCTTGCGCCTTTGACTACCTTGCTTTGACTATATTCATCAGACCTCTTTGCTTTATCCAAGTATAACACCTCAAACCAAATCTTTAAGGCCTAACCTTTTGAGCATGCAATTATTGGAATCAAAGTACAATACATAGGAGCTTTTACTCCAAAACAATTATTACCTCCAAGAACTCGTTCAATAAACCTTTACCATTTGATTCTAGACCCTTAAGCTGTACATCCATTTCAGCAACAGCCTGTTCATCAAATGTAAAAGCTACTATACCCTGCATAAGCAAAACAAGTAACGATTAAGAGAAATAATAAGTTGCTGATGTGATGAGACAATTAAGAGGACTGTATGATACCTTGTGAGCAGCTTTACTGAATTGAGTGGTAGCACTGCTTACAGCATAAACGGTATTACTAACAAGGCTTTTGGAGCCTTCTAAAATGCCAGTCACTAATCCAACTGGGCTCTGCATGTTGAATATTCAAATTACAATGTTCAGTTGTTGGATACATAAGATCTTTGTAAATGAAACTGTACAATAAAACCACACACCTGAACAATTCCTCTGCTAGAAACAGAAAAGAAGTCCTTAATAGCAAGCCCAACATTCCTTGCAAAGCCCATAGGATTTCCTATAACACCAGCAGAACCAAGCACCTGCCAACCAAAGTGCAGCATAAAGAAGTAATTAATAACCAACTTATATTATTTCTCTCTGTATATCATAATGAATGACAAATGAATAAATTAGGTTAATGCCCCAAGGTTATATCATTGTGCATAGCTTATGCTTAGATATAAGTAGAGACATTTGTAAATATAAGAATGTTATTTTTCACCTTTAAAGCTCATAGCACCTCCTAGTTCTGACATGAATAATTAATGACCTAAAGTTGCAACAAAACCCTAAAAGAACATTAATTAGAAGAACACTTAGTTAAATTGCAAGAAACATCACAAGTGTCTTATACATTGTAATAAGTCGCAGTTAATGAATTTTCAAAGAATTAACCATAATACGATTTGGGAACTAACAATAAATTGCATTGCACTAACTCAGGGTGCTAAATGAAATAATGCTTAAACCCAGTATTTTTCAAATGTATTTCACCTTGTAAATTTCATGAAGCAACTGACGTGTGTAGTGTCGAACAACGATCTCTTGGATTGAATCATGGCTAGCCATAAGATGTTCCAACATAAGTTCTCCAAGGTGAACCGGCACCCCTTCAACATCAACGAGTGCCATCAAACCTCTCTGACATCAATGATAAGGAGAGCATTCAGTTTTTTATTATATAAGAAAAAGAAAAGAAGGTAAACACATAAATCAAAATCTGTACAGTATAATTTACATTTTATATCCATAATTTTTTTAAATAGACCGTTGAACCTAAATTAAGCCTTATATGCCAAAAAGGGAATCACACATGTTCACATTTTTAACTGAATATATAAAACAAAAGGTACAGTTAGAAAGTAGATTTCTGTAATGAAATTATACACAAGCTTTGGAACTGTGATGCTGCTATTGAATTTCATTTCTCAAAATTGAAGATGTGTGCACGAAGAAAATCACAATTATGTAGTGAATTTACACTACAGGAAAACAATAAATGATAGTGCAAGTCAAATGAGCACGAGCCTTCTTTTCAAGCCATAAACACTGTTCAAATCTTGTCTAACAGTATGCAGGCTAGTGTACATGTATTTATTGAATATCTTTTAAGGTAGAAATTTTTGCAACTGAAGCACTCCGATTTCTAGCAGTTAGTCTGGTTTTTGAGAGCGAATATTTAATGAGAAGCACAGCAGGTACTAGCAAAGAGCGGATTATTTTTACCTGAAATGTAGTACTGATTTGAGTAAGGCTTTCAACTTCTTCATTCCTAATCATCCATGGGGTGCTTGAAAAGCTTTAACACCCAAAAATCAAATTAGCTTTAAAATGAGAATTAATTTAATTAAGAAACTGTGAATCAAAAATTTAATTGAAACATAAGACTAAACAAGTACATGAGAAAAACATGAAAGCATCGAAAGCTATCTTTATAAGATTTATACCTAAAAGACAAACTTATAGGTGCCAATTCAAAGACTTCAACATAGATCTTTCTCTGTCTTCTAGCTGAAAGGTAAATTTGTTGCCATGGAGCTCCTATTGGGATAACAGAAGGTAACAATTGACTATATTTATTATAGTCCACAAATCGAGAAACCGTTGACAAATTATTTTGTCCATGCTTGTGATCCATATCATTTATAGACAGCTGTCGTGAAGCTCCAGTACCATAATCAAGATTCTGCATTTCAAAAAAATTCTGCAAGCTTCTGCTCCGTAACCTTGATGACACAGTTCTAAAGAAGTCAAACAAGCTTAAGAAACCTTGCTCTTCAAGCTCAATGCACAAAGGGGCCAATCTGCAATAGTTTTTTTTTTAAATTACCAGAAGCATTGATGTACATATCAGATTGGTGCAAAATATATAAGGATAAATACCGCAAGTTTATATATTTAAAAGAAATCAGTGAAGCATCGGCATTCCTCCATTTAGCTGCAGCCATGTAAAGTACAGAATCACACGTACTTTCGGATGCACAAGCACCTGCACTATGATCCCCTATTCTCAACTTATATTCTTTATTTTTCCTGAAACTTGCAGATCTGCCTTTATTTTCATTGTCAAATGAGAGCATGATAGGATATGGAGTATCAGACAACTGATTATCAATTTGCACCGATAAGATCTGGAATGATATTTCTTGCTGATCAGAACTCTGCATTACAGTAAGTGTAGTATCCTTCATACTTGCAAAAACCAACTCCTGAAAGAAAAGATCAGCAGTTGACAAGTAGAATGATTGATGTCATATACACAATGAATGCCCATATCACAAAAGGCACAAGTCAAATCTGTCAGTAATTAGCACCTGGGGGTAAGAGTTAATCAGGGAGATTCCAATAAAGGGGAAATGCAATGTAACAACTTCACCAACAGAACCATGACAACTCTGCTTCTGATCACCTTTACTTTTGCCTTTGGATACTAGCAAGGAACTTTCTTTAGTGCCATCTACAACATGATAGCTCGAATCAATAATACTGAGCACCTGAAATTTATGAGAGAAAGTTGTTAAACAAACAATTCATAAGTAAGATTCAATTCTGTCCTACTGCATCAAACTTTCCAAAGTGAACCTTAGTAGCTCCTTCTGCACGTATCGAGACATGGAGACTTCTTTCAGGTTTCTGTAAACATAACTTTAGCCAGTCAATATACTAGAGCAATAGACCTGCCGGTATAACATTTTCCTACAGTGAACTACATAGGCATCATGAACAAGGAAATGTTATACAAATAGAAACATTATGAACAAGCACACATTAAACCTTCAAATGTTTCATACCTTACTAGCTTCACATTCCTCACCATGTTGCACACAAAAACAAGCAGACGGTATGGTATCGAAACTCACATTATAAAATCTAAATATCTCAAACAGATTTATACCCTCTGAACTTCATGCTTTTTCCTATGTTGCATGGTAGAATAGGCAACACCATCATTTGATTGTATGCTGAACTTGTGAGATAAATTGATCTTGTAGTTAAACAGGTTACCAAGGCTTGTGATGTATTTGCAACTTTAACACAAAAGGGTTCTACATTAATTATTGATGTACATATTTAAGGTAATTATTAGTATCTGTACCTAAGCAGGCACCTCAAATTAGGCCGGGTTTCCATATCCAACACATCAGCGATTTATGTTCCTCGGACATGGCATCAAATGTTCGACATGGCAGAACCATGTCCAACAAACAAACTAGTTCAAACATGCTCCAGAAAGCTTGTATATGAATTAATCAAATGTCCTTATATATTATTTAAGCAAGAGTCTTTAGATATTTTTCCCACTTAGTTATATTATAAATAAAATAAACAAAACCCCCCTTTTCGAGTTCAGTAAAATGTCAAAACAATCAAATTTGTCAGATATAAAAGTCGAGGTTTCAGTAAAAATAAAAATCAAACTTTCGAGCTGGTTTAAAAGGTTAGCCTTAAAATTTAAATTTATATTTTTAAATATAGATTTGGTTTTAAAGATAGATTTATTTTTAAAGATAAACTGTTTTTAGATTTGTTTTGAAAGATAAATTATTTTTTTTAATTTGGTCTTTAGAAATAAATCTCTTTTTTTTTAAATTATCTATATTTTAAAAAATATCTCTATTTTACAAAATAAATTGATGGATAAGAACTTTTTTTTTTTAAGATAGAGATAGATTTGTTTTTTAAAAGGAAAGATTTAAATTTTTTTAAAGAGAGAAATTTGGAAGGGAAATATACGTATGTCCTTGTCCCGTAAGTTTCCCGTAAAGTGAATCTCGTACAGGAAGGTTTATATATATATATATATATATATATATATATATATATATATATAGTGTAACTGCAGCAGGAAGAAAAAGCATTGCATAAATATTCTAAGGCTGTTCTTCAAAAAGAAATAAATTTAGCACAAAGAGCAAGTGTCATTGGCTACATGATGGAGATAAATGCAACAAATTCTTCTACAACACAATCAAAATCAAGGAGCAACAGAGGCTGGCTGGGTATTGATGACAAAGGGCAACGATGTAATAATTGAGAAGCCATTATTCAGGAAACTCTGCATATGGAGATCTGTATAATTAGCATCGGTACAGAACTTCCTTCTAAAGAATCATCCCAAAGAGAATCATGGCCCAACATGCTAATCACATACTCCTATCAGAAATAAAAGAAGTAAAGAGTACCATTGATGAAGTTGATATCAGTAGAGCTACAGGCCCAGATGGATTTAGTGCAAAGTTCTTCCAACTACATTGGACCAACTCAAGGAGAGTATCATGACAACCATTCTGAACTTTTTCAGAGAGGGTGAAGGAAATTAACTACACTTTTTTTTCACTAATACCAAAGGTTGAAGGAGCTATTAGGGTTCAAGACTTTAGACCAATTTCTTGCTGCAATTTAATCTACAATCTTATCACTAAGTTATGTGCAGAAGACTGGAAGATATTTTTAAAGAACTCATCTCTGACAACCAGTCGACATTCATCAAGGAAGGAGCATTGGATATAACATCTTACGGGCTCATGAACTCATTAGACTTTGATGAAAAAGGGGGGTGGCAAATGTTGCACTAAAATAGATCTGAGGAAGATTTATGATACAGTGAACGAGGAGTTCATATGCCACCTTTCTGAATGCATGGGCCTCAATTCACATTGGGTGGGTCTTATTTGAGAATGCATCTCTACTCCAATTATTATCTCAATTCTTAATAAAGATCAAGCAAGAGGACTCAGGAAAAGAGACCCCCTGTTTCCTTACCTGTTCTCTATTGCTATAGTACGTCTACTTTGTTGGATATAGAGGTTGAAGCAGGCAGGCTTACAACACTTCAAAGAAAATTCAACCTAACATATCCCACCTATTATATGCGGAAGATGTGCTATTGTTTGGTAAAACCACAGTGAAATCAGTTCTAGCTATAAAATAGTGTTTTGCCAAACTTAGAAGATATGACTGGGCTATCCATGAATGTCATGAAGAGCAGGGTATTCTTCTGTAAATACTGTCAGAACAAGAGTATCATCAAACAGTTACTGGATATGGAAGAAGGATTTCTACCAGTCACCTATCTGGGAGTCCCACTTTCTACTAGAGCTTCAGAACACTCACGGGGGCTCTAAAATATAGAATCTTGTAGAAGAAGGATGGAGGGTGGGAGAGCAAAACTACTCCCATACACAGGAAGAATACAGTTACTAAAATCAGTCATCAGTAACAGCTATCTATTGGCTACAAGTATTTAGACTCCCTGGAAGACTAAGAAGAAGAATTCACTCCATATGTGCTAACTTCCTAAGAGACTCCTAAGCATACTATCAGTGGGATGATCTTTAAAAAACAAAAGAATAAGGAGGACTAGGTATGAAAAACTTGAATGATATCATGAATGCCTTACAGATGAAGAGAGCTTGGAACCTGCTTACTAAAGAGCGACTGCGGAATGAGTGAATGAGAAACAAATATCTCATGGGCAGAAACTTCTGGAACATATAATAAGACAACAATTCATCAATGATGATGGCCTGCGTGTTATGAGATGTAGTGCTTCCCTGTAATTTATAACATGGTTCTGGAGCATGTTTGAACTAGTTTGTTTGTTGGACATGGTTCCCTATATATACATCGTGAACTTGTCATGTTGTATCCTTAGGATTTTCGTCTGTGTCCTGCTGCAACCTTTTCTGTGTCAGCTCTTCCTTGACTGTGCACATTACAATAGAGCAACTAGTACAGATACACATATTGGCTACGAAGATAAATACACTGCTCAAATGTACTGTTCTAATTTGTTTTCATTTATCATATAAGTTGGAAGACCAATTCATAAAATGGTGAAACAAATCCTACTTGGAAGAGCTAAGTGAAGAACAAGGAGAAAGGACAAATTTATACACTATCAACATTCATGTGACTTTTAACACTTCAAATTATAACACTGTCAATATACAAAGCGTACCTCAGGAGTTGAAGGTAAAGATACAGGCACATACTCCTGTATATTATCGAGAGTGTAAGTTCCTAAAATTCGTTCCCCAGGCACCTGTGAATAAGTTAATAGGTAACACGTAAGCACGATAATGAAACTTGAAATTCTGGAGCAAAAGGCAAAGACCACATACCTCAATAACAAGACGATGAGGGTAGCAAGGTTCATCCCAGGCATATTCGGAAGATGCATAAGCATGTATAGTGGTTTCAAAGGGTTCACACTTCTGTTGGTAAATCCGCAGCTTCTGTGGCCAGGATGAAAACAAACAAAAATATCTTAACTGGAACTCTAACGAGATGCAAATATGGTAACAATTCAAAGATAAGATCATGACCAAAAGTGGAACCATTGATGAGGAAAAAAAACAAGGTAGAGCTTCTTATGACTTATGAATCAAGAGAGTGAATACTGTAATATCCATAAAACAATCTCCCTGAAGTTAACATAATAAGAAAGAGGTGCTTAATTACAAAAGGAAAATACAGATTTAAATCTCCATATCGTCGATAAGATCATGACCAAAAGTGGAACCATTGATGAGGAAAAAAAACAAGGTAGAGCTTATTATGACTTATGAATCAAGAGAGTGAATACTGTAATATCCATAAAACAATCTCCCTGAAGTTAACATAATAAGAAAGAGGTGCTTAATTACAAAAGGAAAATACAGATTTAAATCTCCATATCGTCTCCAGAAAAAATTACAAGATTCTGTCAGAAATATTACCGGAAAAAGGTTTACCATACCAGTGAATTGAGGCAATTCATCTTTTGAGACCATTGTTTTTTTTCTAATGAGGCATAGCATTGTTCAATGAATATTTCGTATTTATTCCCAGCATGCACTATGCTCCTTTCAATAAAAAAACATTAGCAATGGTAATATTAATGAAAGTTTCATGATAAAACATTTTATTCATGACTTCACAATGGTAAAAGTTTCAGAAATTTATTGTTGAGCTGTCTTATCACTGGATGAGAGAACTTGAATAAGACAATGAAGACATGAAGTTATACATTGTACTTCTCATTTTCTTCCTTAACCAAATATAAAGACTGGGTCGATCAAGTTAATCGTCTGTAATACATATGTTTTTCTTACAAAGACTAAGTGGATAGGTGAGGCATCTATGAAAAATGAAAGTATTAGATACAAACTTTGGTATTATGGATAGGAGAAACACAAACAAACAGGATTCTTGTAGTTCAATGTCAAGTCTGAAAAGATAATATATGAACAAATTGATCCATGGAATACTGGAGGACAAAAGTATTTATAGAAGTCAATTTTTTTCAACATGCCGGACAAGATGATAAAGGATATTTGAGGGTGTATGGAAGGTCATGGATAAGGGATAAGCATGGAACAGGGGTTGCAGAGGTTTCCAGTGTCATGAACTTACATCAGAAAATACACGTTAGAGAAGAGATGAACATTTAAATTCATCTAGAGCTGGAAGGAATATAGTCAAATATGCGACTCTAGTTGTAATTCTGAAGTAATACTGTAAGTATGCTTGACAAAAATAGGTCGATGTTCTACACATGTTTAAACATAAAAGAAAAAGATTGGCCACCTTGGTGGGGCCAAGCTTACCTGGAACATGGAACACAAAGGTTTGCGGAACGAAGACGGGTACGATGTATGCTTGGGTCCCAGTATAGCACAAGTTGGAGGTAGTGTGCTTCAAAATGCTTATTTGAAATTGAACCGGAACGTGAAACACTTTTTAGGACGTATATGCAAAATAATATATTATATAATAAAAATTAAAAACAAGTTCATTATTTGCAAACTTCTTAGCAAAAATGTTTTTTCAAAAAGAAGTACCAAGTCATCTCTTAAATTTTTATTAAAAAATAACTAAAAGAACTATATCTTCTTTTTCCCTTTATCCTTAGCTAAATTTCAATCATGGTTCAGTAAGGGTGGAACGGAAATGAACTATTTCTTCTGTTTAGGTCACCGGTATAGGTCCATATAGGTCACGGGTTCAAGTTGACATAAACCCGGTAACACATTGTAAATCAAGGTAAGTCCAAATAGTAGGTCACCAGGTTTAAGTTACTGAAGTCACCGGAACGTGGAAACCACGTACCAATTCGCCGGCATACTGCATTTATTTACGTACAAATTGGAACGTACTTTGCCACCTATATGATGAATTTCGGTAACATGGGCGGGTAGGCCGTCTTTTAGAATACTAGTGATGCGGGACGGTAACTTAAGTTCAACTAATCAAAAATTTCAATTAGAGTTTATAGAAGATTTCGAATTGTAAACAAAATTATTGATAATACTTTCACTACACTTATTACAAGATGCAAAGATTTAACAATGAACTTGAATGCGAGTTTTGAAATATACAGAAGATTCTGGAATCCAATGTTGAAGAGGTATTGACGAAGAGCGCACAAAAGAATATTGTGGTAAATGAAACAATTTTGAAATTTAAGTTAAAATTAATTAGGCATTGCACCAATGTATAAAAACTCAAATTTTAATTTCTTTATTCATCTCTCTCTTCTTCTACAAGTCTTTGGCCATATTTATACCCATACATTCAACCACAAGATAACACAAAATAATCGTAAGGAATATAAGCTTTCTATCCAAACTAACCTCCCAATAACAAACAAATAATAATAAAGATAAAAGAATCTCAACTCCTCAACTAAAATATCATCCAAACTAATCTAAAGGGATATACTTCCAATTATTATTTTTAATCCTAATAAACAAATTAAACTAAATTAATCTTGGTCCTCTATCAACTAGTTACGAAAGGTTTAGTGTATGTAAAAGAACAATATTATTTATACTAATATGTTTGTAAACCCTCTCCTTGTAAAAGAACGTGGACTGCTCCTGAAGATACCTTTACAAAATCAGAGGGTATAGATTTGAGCTTCACACATCCTCATATAGCACGTACATTCTCATATTAGAAATAACTAAAATGGGCAGTATCTGGACCTTTTAAAAAGACTAGTAATGTTCAACTGCGTTGCACGTAAAAAAAAAAAAAAAAAAACACTATGATATTGTTAAAAAATAGATAAAAATTTAAATTATATTAAAATATTTTAAATATGATTTGAATATATTTTAATTAGGATTTGTTATAGATATATTTTTAGAATTTTGGATATGTATTTAGTTAGATAATACAATTTACTTAGTTTAAATATAATTTGAATATTGAATATATTTTAGGATTTATTATATGTTAAGGTAGTAGAAGGATTTATAAATTTTTTTATTTTTAACTACGTGAGGAGGTACATACTTCGGTTAGAAAGATTTTTTATTTTTATTTTATTTTTTTATTTAGTGGAAGATATACATACGGTTGGACGGCTTATTTTTGAGTTGTTTCCAAGCCGCATTATAAGAGTAGAGATATGTGTTACTCGAACTGAAATCTTACTAAGCCTTCTAGTCTGGTGATTTCCATCCTTACGGTGTTGCTTGCTTATTTTTAAATCATAATCTCAAAACCTGAACAGACATGGGGTTTATATCTTTGTAAAAGTGGCTATACTGCAAAACAACTAGAGACGAATAGAGAGCTATGTAAAAGTGACTATATCTTCATTTTTGCAAACAAACAAAGAGTTAAGTTTGCAGATAGAGAAGAGAAGGGAAAGTAGGAGAAGAGAGAATATGAGAAAGGGGATTGCAAGGCCTTAAACCCTAGGTTGCATCTCATGTCTATTTATATTGATATGCAATACACCCACAATTACTATTATACCCTCATATGAAAAATAACAAAATAAAATAACTCTAACACCCTCCCTCAAGCAGGAGCATATAGATCAGACATGCCCAGCTTGCTACATAAATCAGAAAATGGACCACGAGCAAGTGGTTTGGTGAGGATATCACCTAATTGATCCTCTGACAGAACATAAGGAGTGACAATCTGTTTCTTCAGCAACAAATCACGATCAAAATGACAATCCACCTCGATATGCTTCGTGCGCTCATGAAACACCGGATTACTTGCGATAAACATTGCCGACTGATTATCACAATACATCTCCATCGGAATAGGAATCATAATTCCCATTTCATGAAGAAAAGACTGCACCCACATCATCACAGAAGCTGTATGAGCCATCGCACGGTACTCGACCTCTGCACTAGAACGAGCCACAACATTCTGCTTCTTACTACGCCACGTGACAAGATTGCCACCCACAAACGTACAATAGCCAGAAGTAGACCTCCTATCACTGCGACTGCCTGCCCAATCAGCATCACTGAACCCAGTCACCGTAAGCAACTGGGAAGGTTTGTACAACAAACCCTTTCCAGGTGCACCCTTCAAGTATCGAAGAATGCGAGAGATAGCCTCCCAATGTGGTTGCCGAGGGGCATGCATAAACTGACTAACTACTCCAACTGCATATGTGATGTCTGGTCGAGTAACAGTAAGATATATAAGTTTGCCAACCAAACGTCTATAATATCCAACATCCTAAAATAACTCTCCCTGACAGCATCAAGCTTGTTATGATAATCCATATGAGTCTCAACTGGCCGACACTCCAACATCCCAGTCTCGGAGAGCAAGTCTAGAACATACTTACGTTGTGACAGATACAAGCAACCTCGATTCCAAGAAAATATTGAAGAAGACCCAAATCCTTAGTATAAAACTGACGACTAAGGTAGGCCTTCATGTCCACAATTCCAGCATGATCACTCTCAGATATAATGATATCATCAACATAAACAATCAACACAATAATACCTACTAAGGAAGAATGGCAAAATACTGATTGATCTGATGTGGTACGCTGAAAGCCATACTGAATGAGAACTGAACTGAACTTGTCAAACCAAGCACGAGATGACTGTTTCAGTCCATATAATGCTTTCTTCAATCGACATACGAGTTTTTTATTTCCTGCTACAACATATCGCGGTGGTTGATCCATATAAACCTCCTCATGTAAGTCACCATGCAAGAAAGCATTCTTTATGTCCAGCTGATATATAGGCCACTGGTGATTAACCGCCACAGAAATAAGAATCCGAACTGAATTCAGCCAAGCCACTCGAGAGAAAGTCTCCATATAATCTACGCCATATGTCTGAGTATACCATTTGGCAACCAACCGTGCCTTGAGGCACTCAACAGAACCATCAGGGTGATACTTAACAGTGTACACCCATCTACAACCCACTGTTTGCTTTCCAACAGGAAGTTATGTAAGCTCCCAAGTCTGATTTTGATGTAAAGCATACATCTCCTCATCCATTGCACTTTTCCAACCAGAAGATGATGAAGCACGGTGTAATGAAACATAGATAGAAATGGGATACTTATTCTTTGTGGTACAAAGGCGTTGTCTTTTTCTGAGAGCAATAGGAAGATCATTTGAATCTGTGGTGATGGAAGCAGAAACCTCAGGCACGGAAGATGATTGGTTGAAGGCTGAATTCTGCAGAACCACTAGCCTGTCCTTGGATCTCTGATAAACCTGTAAATGGGGAATGGAGACAAATTGATTCAGAAATGACCGGAAGTGGTATGGAAGATATCAAATCTGTTGTAAAAGGAATACAACGGTCTCCTGAAGGAAAGAAAGGGGTAGACTCAAAGAATGTAACATCCACACTGACATAATATTTGCGTGACTGTGGACTGTAACAACGATAACCTTTTTGAGTACGTGGATAACCAAGAAAGACACACTTCAGAGATCTAGGAGCCAACTTATCTCGATTAGGTTCCAAGTTATGAATAAAAGCGACACACCCAAACACTCGAGGAGATAACGAAAAAGGTGCGACATCTGTATGTAATATGGTAAATGGAACTTTGTCATTTAATACAGATGATGGCATGCGATTAATAAGATAACATGCAGTAAGAACGGCATATGCCCAAAATGCAGTAAGAACGGCATATGCCCAATACTATTTAGGGACATGCATATTGAACATGAGAGTTCGAGCCACATCTAAAATGTGTCGATGTTTGCGTTCGGCTATACCATTTTGTTGAGAGGTGTGGACACAACTGGTTTGATAAATCATATCACGATCAACACAGAAACTGTTCACAGAAGATTGAGTATACTCCAAAGCATTATCATTTTGATACGTTTATCAAACTGAACATAGACTTCATTATAAAAGGCAGATAACACATTTGGAAACTTAGATCTTTCTTTCATTAAATAACACCAAGTCATTCTGGAATAATCATCAATAAAAATAACAAAATACTGAAATCCTTTTGGACTTTTGACTTTAGACGGACCCCAAATATCATAATGAACAAGATCAAAAGACTTTAATTGACGACTCTCACTACGACGAGGAAAGGAACTACGGTGATGCTTGCCTAACTGACAAGCCTCACATTCAAGACTAGAAACATGACCCAAACTAGGAACAACTTGATGCAACTTAGCCAAAAACGGATGTCCCAAACGATAATGCCACTGCAACGGAGAAGTAGAAACAGAAGTGAAGGCCTTTCCAGGTAGATCCAAGTAGTACAGTCCATCTTTTTCATGTCCCGAACCAATCATCTTCTTCGTCCTGAGGTACTGAAAAACACACGAATTGGGAAAAAATATCACAGAACATTGAAGAGATTTGGTTAACTGGCTCACAGATAACAAATTAAATAAAAAATTAGGCACATATAATGAATCAAATAATGATAGTGATTGAGTAGGGTGAATGACACATTTCCCAAGCACAGGACGAGTAGACCCATCAGCCAAGATAATATTATGTTCCATGGAACTACGATTATGAAAGATGTTATACCAGACATGTGAGAGCTTGCTCCTGAGTCGATGACCCAAGAGGTGGATGGTGACTGGGTTGCCACAAAAGCAGGATCACCTATATGTGTCATGGTTGCAGTAGGTTGGGAGGTGGTACTAGCAAGCGCATTCAACTTCTGGACGATCTGTTGAAATGGAGATGAGGTATCGGACGTTGAAGTCTGATTGAAATCCGAAGTATCATCTCTTGGAGCAGAAGTGGTGACGTGGGACTGCATATTTTCATTATGCACTTGATGTGCATATTCTGGTTTGCCCCACTTGTCCCAACAATAGTCTTCTACATGACCAATCATTTCACAATAGTTACACTTCTGTGGTTGACCACGGCCACCACCACCACCGCGGCCACCACCACGACCATTGTCTCTAGCACCACGGCCTCCTCCTCGACCAAAACTATGACCACCATCTCTACCGCCACGTCCAATACCACGTCCACCACCACGACCAACAGCACTAGAAACTATGGCAGAAGAGTCAGTACTCGACACCGCAGAACTCTGTCCCAGAAAGGAACGATTGAGACGGGACAGTATCTGCCACCGTAGGTAACTGCTCTCCAGCAAGGATTTGAGCTTTATAAGGTTCGAGCGCAGGATCCAAGCTGGCTAGGATAAGTGAAACATGAAACTCTTCCTTCTGTCTCCGAGCTTCCTTCAAATCAGTAGTAACATGATGATATTGAAGCAGTTCCTCCCACAAAGCCTTCTTTGAAGCCAGATATTCATTCACAGGCTTTCCATTTTGCTTTGTATTGAACAATAACTCGTACAACTCATAGATACGGGCAACGTTTCGCTTTTGCGAATATGATTCTTCCAGAGATGCCCAAATCTGTTTGCTTGATTCACACCACTGAATATTAGCAGCGATATGCGGTTCCATACTATGCCACAACCACGACATAACGTATGCATTTGCACTCATCCAATCTTCATACTCAGCGGACGTTTCAGGCAGGGGTTCTTCCGTCAAAAACTTCAACTTCTTCTTCGCCCTTAACACCACTTTGATAGACTTGGACCAGGTAAGGTAGTTCGCACCATTGAGTTTCACCGCTGTAATCGACTTTCCTAATTCATCATTATGAATAACAGTAAAAGGAGAACCACCTCCGCTACCACCACCACTATTAACCTCGCTAGAAGATTCGGTCCCCACCATACTTGCAGATGTAACAGAAAGACGAGGTCTTTGAAACCCTAGATCTCATAACGAACCTCAACCGACGACGAATAACCAACGGAGATATGTAGAAACCCTAGATCTCATAAACGAATCACGAACAACGAACGACGAACAGGGAATCATGAAAAGTAGACGAAAAACAGCAAAAAAAAAATTGGGGCCGTCGCCCCGAACCCTGCAATCAGGGGCTACCGCCCCCGAACCCCTGTCAAACTCACGACCGAGTTCGATCGGCCCTGTCGTGGATGGGATGTACAGTACTTACAACTATATGCTCTGATACCAAGTTAAGTTTGGAGATAGAGAAGAGAAGGAAAAGAAGGAGAATATGCGAAAGGAGATTGCAAGGGCCTTAAACCCTATGTTGCATCTCATGTCTATTTATATTGATATGCAATACACCCACAATTACTATTATACCCTCATATGAAAAATAACAAAATAAAATAACTCTAACACAAAGAATATGAATAAACTATGCAAACAAGATACTTGCCTCCATTGTGAAATTATCAATTCTGTACGGTGTGAATCCAGTCTTGTCATCAGATAAAACTATCAATTGTGTCAAAGAATTTGTACTAGAATTCCTCATCCTTTTGTCACAGATGGACATATCAGCATTTTGCACCTCAACTCGAACCATATTTGATGTACCAGAGACATAATTATGCATTTTCACTTGGACATCTCCAAGGCAATCAGGAAGGAAACTGCCAGACCACTGCCACCCTCGTTCATTGAAACGGATAGAAATATACAGCTCCCTGTGACAATTATGGTCATGGATGAATAGTCAAACATTAAGATAGACATTCCTTATGCACAAACCAGATTTATGTCCTGATACCAACATAAATCATGATACGAAGGAACTGCCACAATTATACAAACATGAACTTCCAGATTAGACAACAAATCTTGCAATGAAGACAAAAAGTTTATTAATTTCCAACCAAAATGACAAAGACCATAACACATTTAGCTGCAAATGGAGTAAACAACAGCAATCACTAGAAATTTAATATTTGGGGGGGGGGGGGGGGGGGGGGGGGGGGTTCACATTAACACTATTGATTGCAAAGAGTAACAACAACGATGACGACAATAATACCCAAGCCTTCATTCCAAAATTTTGGACGTCTAGATGGATCTTTTTAACTATTCTGCTATGTTACGGGGCATCTCTTCACTAACATTAGCAAGGAGTGTATATTATATTAGCTCAATCCTATGCACATTAATGTCCCCAAATCATGATACAAGATAATGATAAAGCTGACTGTGAAATATGACACCACACCATTGTGCAGAAGAATTTCTTTTTGCTGATATCAAATGTGCAATACAGATACTGCAGCACCACCCTACTTATAGATTTATAACACTGGTCATAATTTTGCATACAGAATTATAGATTTATAACAACAAAAGAGTTTTCATATATGGTTTTATCCTCAACGTTTTCATAAAGCTGCAATGAGTACCATGCTTTCACCATATTATGAATATATAGGTTTCAGGTTATCATGTTCAATAATGATAATTATCGCGAGTTATTGGGAATTTATGTGCGAGCCACTCTTGATGGGTGGTTACACGAGGCACTCTAGATGGGTGGTTACACCTTAAACTGCTAGGTTATCTCAATAAACTCATATAAGATACAGTAGCTGCATTTACCTTCCCGCTCGTCATTCATCCAGACAATATATCTCAATGAACAGAACTGTTGATTAGACAATAGTGTAGGGAGCTGCTTTCAAAATGCTTTACACAATATTAATGTTGAATGTCAGTAACTAATTATTATGATAGATTGTCTATAAAACTTTCTGTATTCAACTGTCCACGAAATCATTTTAAGGCTTTTGTATGTCTACATTTGAGATTAATAGTGCCTGAAGTTGGTTTCTCACAATAGCTTTGATAATTGAATAAAAGGAGCAGTTTCATGCATATATAGCTCTTATCAGTTAATGAGAATATACAATGAAAGAACAACAACAAGAACAGCAGCAGCGACAACAACAAATCCTTGATCCCAAATTCCAGGCGTCGGCGGTTTGTATCCTCTTTCTTCAATTCGGCTCTGTTAACGGCCATGTCCTCTTTTAAACTAACAAAACATATCTTTCTTTAATGAGAATATATAATGAAAGTATGATTGTTAAATATGATCATAATAAAGAATGTATTCACATCAGTGGCCAAACACTACTGTCTCTGGACATTATGAATACATTTATACGAAACCCTTATTTTTCTAACTGAAGGATGAATATATAATGATTCCACATCATGCTGCTATCATGCTTTGTGAAAGTGAACCCTTTACTATTTCCTATTAATTTAGAGCAACAAACAACACCAGCATAAGAGAAACATCTAGTCTTACAATTATTGAAATGAATGATGGATTAAAGACACATAAAAATTATAGATTATAAATCATGCATATAATCAGTATATGTTTCTAATAAACTGTTAGATAGAAACCTTGTTGTATCCGACCAATGAAGATGAGAATGTTGGCCAACACCCAAATGGTAGAAGGCATTTGTTCCTTTCTGCCTGTAGCACAAGTCTTTGCTGCATGCATTACAAATGACATATCTGCAAAACATAAAATATGTAAATAAATGTTCTGAACCAATGAGAATATGATTTTGTATTTCACCATATTATGCTAGTTTTTCTTAAACACTTGATAATATTAATTATTACCAATGAAGTCCAAGGCTTCTAAAATCTAACTCCATGGAGAAACTGTTAACGAAGATCTTTCTCCGGATACTTGAGAAGAATATTGCATATGTACAGGATCAGTGTAGCATTTAACAACTCATCCCTCGTGTTGTCTACCATGGATAATCCGTGTTACATAAACTGCTTAGGGTAGATACGACCATCGTTTGCAGTATCGGCCGATACCAATACGGTTTGGCATGTCCCAATCTGATACCGATACTGACCGTTACCAACATTGGGAGTCTCTTTTTCGATCAATTCGGCAAAAAAATTGAATGAAAAAACCAATCAGCAATGGTGTAAAAGCATAATAAGGTTGCAAAAGTATGTAAAAGGAGAAAAATTATATATTGCACATAAACCGATCGGGGAGGGTGACTACTATTTCATTCAATTCCAAAATTACTAAGAAACAACAACAGGAAATACTTAAAATTATGCTTAAATGTATAAAATATTTTTCTAAAATTTTAATAATTTATTAATAATTACTTGCTTTCCGATATCAAAAAAAATCCGATACTCCGAAACCGTCGATACTGCCGATATTGATAGTCAAAAGAATGGTCTAATACCGATTCCGATACCGAAACTATGAACCTTGTATACGACCTTCATTGTGTGCATGCAACCTTCATCTCTTACTAGGTTTGCACAAATCATTTGTATCTTCTGTCAGTTATCACATGTAATTTACCATCCCTTCGAGAAATTAGAGGGCATGGCTCCACTTACTGTAGTTTCTTCCTCCAGTATCAATATAAGGTATTAAGGTATTATCAATATGATGTTTTTCAAATAAAATAAATTTGTAAAAAATGTAAATAGTTCAGAGGCATACACATTTGTCTATGTTTTCAAAACCAAGGCTGATCTAACGCATGTTAGAAAATTAAAAAACTCGAGAAAACACAATAGAAAACTAGCAATTTATTTTTCAAGGAAACTCCTGAAAAGAATGCCATATATCTATGAATTATAAATATAAACCAAGACCAATAGCATCCTTACTTGAGCTGTGTGCCCTCCTATTATTAGGATGCCATGCTTAACAACAATGGATAGACAAAATGTTAAAAAAAACAGGAGAGAAAAAGTTCAAAAGTATGAAAATAAAATAATGGCAAAAGATTATTATAACCACACTTGATATTACTTGGTAATTACCTGGGTTGAAAAGTGACAGCTCTTGTTCTCCCTGATAATTCTCCAGCCACAGGACTTGATGTCACAGAAATCAAGAATGCACCAGGACCACATTCTTCAGGAATAGTGACATTAGTTGAACCACTTGCTGGGACAAGAGGAAATGGGATCGACCAAGTTGTGCTCAAAATATTGCCACCTCTGCTATGCGGCAGAGATGCACACACTTTAACTACAACTTCAGATGCAGCAATATGGTCAAAAGGAGCATACATATATGGCTTCACTTCTCTGCTGGATCCGTTTTGCATGTGGTCAACGCCATCTTGAGCCTTCCCCAACATGTGCTGTGAACTGCTTGGAAGTCCATTTTCCAGACTATAAGTTCCACTTGCATCAAGATCTTTGATGTTAGAATAATGCCTACAGGGTATTGGGAGGGGAAAATGCTTGGTCGAGAGATGATGTAAATAGAAGTCAGTACTTTCTCGTGTTGATATAGTGTGAGTATTAACGCCCAGGTGATGAGCAGATGACTCTAACTCAGAAGATAAAATCGGAAGACCTTCCTTTTCTGATGAGAGATACTCATCCTCAATCAATTGGTAACTTGAGGGAATAACCTGGGTGTTTCCTTTTGTTACATGATTACTGGTGACAATTGTCAATAACAAACCACTGCAATTATACAACAAAAATGGAACTGATAGGCAAATTTCTCGTGCACCACAGGATTCATCCATTGCTTTCTCCAGATTCACATATGTGGGACCTAGGGTGATCAGGCAGTCGAAAAATGCAGAATATTAAAGAACACATAAAATAGACGAATACGAGGAAAAAGACAAATAATTACCACTAGAGGTTTCAGGATAAAGAGAGAGTGTCTCAGAGAAATAAAACTTGGATCCATTTAACTTCGCCATAGAGCAGAAGGATTCCGCTCGAGGGAACCTTACAATAACTGGCTTGAAACCTTGTATATGGAATGTGATTCCAAGGTCGTGTGTAGAATCAATGAGGTAAATAGAAGCAGAATCTACCTGAAGAATATATGTACAGACAAAATAAGCATTAAAGAGCATAACTATCTATTGCATTTACGATTGAATAAGATAAACAGCTGACCTCAGAAAGGGAAATCGAATGAGTAACACCACCATTCTCTATTAATAAAGATAAGCCTATGGGGAGATAATTTTTCACTGATAAAGGAGTAGTCAATTTAACTTGGCGCAAGAGATGCCTTGGCGCATCTGTTTTTAATATTGTTTCACCAGCACTTCTAAAAGTTCCCCTCTTGGTTGCAGAACTATCAGAACATTTTCTTGCCATACCTGAAGGAGACAAGCTATAATCTTGAACTGATATGCAACAACGGAATGGATCATTAGTGGGATGTGAAGGATAACAAAGAAATGATCTTAGAAAGCCAGGTCTATTTTCTTGAGAAAGTATGTTCTGAAGGGAATGTGCTTCACTCCACAAGTAATTGCTTCCAAGTGGACGCCACCTCATTCGACCAGCCTCAGCCAAATGTAGTGGCAGTGGAATCTCTTGCCCTGGAAGTATTGGATCTAGGACCTGCAAGAAAATAAAAAATAATAATTAAACAACATAAACAAAAAATAAGAGAACATATACAAGATTCCAATTTTGGATGACCTTTGATGGGTAACTTCACCTCATAGAAAGACCCCCATTGAGTGTCTATAATATAATACAAGGATTTTTAAAATGGTGTAAAATTAGAAAATATCCAATATAAGGATAAACAAACTGTATTTGACACAAGCAGGCCATTCCAAAATAAACTAGATCGCACCAAAATAGTGCAGTGTCCATGATGCCGTGTCGTGTCCGTGTTCAAGCAACATAGTGAATACCACATGACACAGTTCAGACATGGCGACAGATTCAGAACCTGTGTGTGTGTCCTAGTGTATTTTGGAGTGTTCGTGACGAGTCAAATGTGTCCGACAAGATTCAACACAAGACACGACAAGGAATTTTGGAGTGTCAATGCTTCCAAGCTAATGAGTTGAAATACACAATTAGAACAATGAATATTATTAAAGCTTTCAAAAAATATTATCATCAATGACAAAGTAGCTTTTTCAAGTTCACATAGTTTATATTGTTTTGCTACCCATGGAAAATAATTTCATAAATTGTAACAAAAAACAAATCTTGTGAAAGCGATTTTGTTAAGCCTTAAAATATAACCGAGGACCTCAGTTATACCTTTGGAGAAACACCAAAAGGAATATCAAATCGTAGCTCCAGAGGCATTGATGTTGCATTGTGAAGTAAGACCTGAAATGAAGAACTGGTAAAACTCGCTGCTTGAACTTTACTGACCAATTTAATAAACTTTAAAGAACCTACCGTTGAATACAACCGTATCATCTTGCTGTAGTGCTGCATTGAAACCTCAAAAACAACAGGAACAACTAATCCATTACTTTGATCACTTCTACTTCTCTCAATCTTTGGATTGAACCCTGAGGAATCACCTTTTCTGTCAACTTCCACCATAGTAGCTAATTGTTGATTATTTGAGAAATTCACCTCAAAGTAGTTAAGACCCACAAGGTCCATCGACATAGGTCTCGAGGGACCAGTAGTTCCCTCCAGTTGAATGGAAATCATATGATGTGCAACAGCAGTCATATTTTTCTCAAGTAGACGCTCAGATGAATATGTGGTCCTTTGTCGAAAATACTGTTCATCAAATGTTTCTTCAACATAAATTGGAACAGTATGACCAGGCTGGGCAATAGTTCCATCTTTCATCGAGAGGCTGCAAACATCGTCCGTACTGATTGGACCACGGGAAACATGGAATGTCAAAGGCAAGGATGTGTCATTACGGAGAATATAGGGGGCATATCTTTTGGTATGTACATCAGTTGTGGATTGAAATCCAATAGTTCCTTCTTGAAGCACATCTCTGGCTTTCTCATCCAGAGCATCGTCTATCATTTGCTTTACTCTGAAAATAGCCTGCATTGAGTATGGTAATCAGCACAAGCAAGGTAAAAAAACAAAGATAGCTATATAGTAGTGGCTGGTTCGAACCACAGGTTTTTCAGATTAGCATGATATCATGTAATCACTAATCTCTACAACTGGCTATTCAGCTACAACCTATAGTGGTGATCCCAAAGAAGTGTACAGTCAGTTATTAGACTTTGAACTTAAGCACACGCAGCACACGTATCTTGTGTTAATGGTTGGAAAGCTTGAGCATCCGAAAGGATGAGAAGAAATAATTTCATCTTGGGCTCTAAGAATGTGAACTAACACTTGAGCATATGCAGGCAAGCCACATGAACACAAACCAGCCAGATGGAAGACCAATCTAACATCTGATTTTTAATGATGACAGGCCTATCCCTGCTACAGTTTCCTACACCTTGTTATCCTAGTTTAACCTAGTCTCGACCCCAGCACCTTAATCAAGTCACATATGTAGAACTTTAAAATCCAGTAACTTGCCACAGTAGGAGCTCTCTGCGCCCTGCACTTTTCTAAGATATAGACGAGATAACAGAATAGTGTTTTTTCACTATGAAAATGAAAATCTCAAACATAGTCCTAATTGAGATAACATCTGCAATGACGGATATACAAGATCAATATCACAGATCAAGTTAGTTTCAAAGATGGTAGCATAGTTATAACAGGAATAAGAGAACAAGATAGGATACAATGGAGACAGCACAAACATGTGTATCTCAATCAGTGATTCTTAATATTCTCTCCCTTAAAACAAACAGCATGAGAAAGTCCATTTCAGAACATGCTGGTTAATTTCAGTTACTAATAAATCATCCAAGGCTTCTTCTTGAAGAGCAACGATGTGAGTGAGCCATTTACGTATGTAGAATTAGAATAATGGATTGTTTATTATTGATGAAAAGACTACATATATATAGGAGAGGCTAACCCCTCTCTCTATTATTCTATCCGATGTGGGACTTAAGCCCATTACTAATATAACACTTAACACCCCCCCTCAAACTGGAGCATATATGTCAATCATGTCCAGTTTGTTACATAAAAATTGCACCCGATGACCAAAAAGAGATTTCGTGAAGATATCGACTATCTGATCACCAGTCCTCAAGAAACTTTATCATCCCCTTTTTATACTCATCACGGACGAAGTGGACATCAATTTCAATGTGCTTCGTCCTTCCATGAAATACATGATTGGTAGCAATATGGATAGCAGATTGGTTATCACACCACATATTTGCTGCTTTAGATCCTGCTTCTTCTCCCAGCTTTTGTAGAAGATGTTGCAGATATAACACTTCTGCCGTGCCATGAGCAATGACTCGATATTTTGCTTCGGAACTTGATCGTGCGATCACAATCTGCTTCTTGCTCTTCCACGATACCAAGTTTCTGCCAATAAATACCGAGTAACCAGATGTAGATCGTCTATCTGGCAGGCTTGCACCCCAGTCAGCATCGGTAAAACACTCAACATTTGTATGTTCCTAATTCTCCATGCGAATTTCTTTTCCAGGATTCTGGACTAGATAGATAAGAATTATGAGAACTGCATGCAAATGTGGAACTTGTGGAGAAGACATAAATCTACTCGCGACACTGATTGCAAAGAAAATACCTGGTCGAGTCATAACCGCCAAGTAGTTGAGTTTTCCAACCACTCGACGATATTGATCCGGATTAGACATCAGTAACCCTTCGTCGGGAAGTAACTTTTCTCATGGATCCATTGGCGATGTTGCTCCCTTGGCTTGCATCATTCCTGCATCATTTAGTATGTCTAGCACATACTTCCATTGAGACATGATAATGTGCTTCTTTTTCCGTACGACTTCAACACCTAAGAAGTAGTTTAACGATCCTATATCCTTGGTCTGAAACTGTTCTCCCAAAAACTTCTTCAGTCATGCAATGTCCAAACTGTCGTCTCCTGTGATCACAATGTCATCAACCTAAACACCAAATAGTATTCTTCCCACCGATGTCTGTCGGTAAAATACTGAATGATCATTTTTTGATTAACACATGACAAACTGAGTGATAACATATGTAAACCGACCAAACCATGCACGAGGTGATTGTTTGAGACCATAGAGGACCTTCCTCAGATGACACAATTTACCCTCCCTTGCAACGAATCCGGGTGGTTGCACCACATATACTTCTTCGCCAAGATCCCTGTGGAGGAAGGCATTCTTGATATCCAGCTGAAGTAGTGGCCAGTCATAACGAACAGTTAAGGCCAAGAGTACGCGTACAGAGGTCATCCAGGTAATTTGGGAGAATGTCTCAACATAATCTTCACCATAAGTCTGAAAATATTATTTAGCAACAGATGAGCCTTCAGTCGATCAAGGGTGTCATCCAGTTTCACTCTGATCGTGATCACCCATTTGCAACTGATAGCCTGTTTACCAGACGACAAATCTTTCAAGTCCAAAGTATGGTTCTCCCGAAGCGCTTTCATCTCTTCGTCCCTAACAGCACGCCAACCGAGATGTTTGAGACTCACCTCGACAAAATTGAAAAACTGAATCCCATCAATAGTAGTTATCAAGGACTGAGTTGGCTCGTAAGCCCTTTGTAGTTTTCAACATACAAGGGATGATCACGACAGGCATGACGAGGTCGAGCTGGAGGAACAGACAGAGGCGACTCAGTGGAACTAGAGGAGGATGATGGCTCTGTGACTGTAGGCAGAGGCACCATCTGCGACACTCGTTCGGACGACGGCGATGCTGACTGAACCGATGTCTGCGGACCGTCGGGCCGGGATACTGTCTAGGTAGGGAGGACATCCATACGGGAGGTTGTTGTGTTTAAACAGAAAACTACAAGAAATCATCTTCTGGGTAGACTTGGGGCACTGGACCTGTAGTTTGTAGAAGTAGAGGAAACTCGGTTTCAACGAAAGTAACATTCCGAGAGAAAAAATATCTTTTCAGTGTAGGTGAAAAATAACGGTACCCTTTCTGATCTTTCGGATACCTAAGAAAAATATATTGGATTGCCTTAGGATCTAATTTAGAAAGGGTTGGGCGGGTATCCCGAACATAACACAAGCAACCAAAGATTTTGATAGGTATAAAAAACGGCTCTCGTTCGGAATATAGCCTAGAGAAGGGAGTAGCATCATTGAAAACCAACGATGGCATGCGCTTAATAAGATAGCATGTTGTAAGTACCACATCCGACAAAAATCTTCTGGACGTACGTGCTTGAAACATAAGAGCACGCGTTGTTTCCAAGAGATGATTCTTGCGTTAGACCACACCATTCTGTTGTGGCGTACAAGGACATGAAATTTAGTGGATGATGTCATGTCGAGATAGATGTGAATTGAACTCAGGAGACATACTCACGACAATTGTCATTTCGACGACATTTAATCGGAACACCAAATTGTGTTTTGATTTTCGCATAAAAATTGCGCCAAATGTCAATTAGTTCGGAGCGAGATTTCATCAAATAGACAAAAGTGACACGTGAGTAATCATCAACAAATGTAACAAAGTACTTAAAATCCATTGAGTCAATCGGACATGACCCATATATATCATAATACACCAACTCAAAAGGAGCATATGCAAATTTATTTTGACTAATCGGATAAGAAATTCGATGACGTTTAGCTAAATTACACGACTTGCAATGAAAGGAAACAGGAATATCTAAAGATGGGTACAATTTCTGGAGAGCTTGGATAGATAGATGGCCCAAACGACAGTGTAGCTCGAAAGGATCGAGATTCACGCTGTCACAAGCCACATAGGAAGGTGGATCAAGCAGGTACAAGCCTCCAGCCACATGCCCCCTACTGACAGTCTTTCCAGTCTTGAGGTCCTGAAAAACACAACAATCAAAAAAAATGTTACCGAGCAATGCATGTCGCCAGTAATCTGACTAATGGAAAGTAAACTGAACGGGCTGCCAGGTGTATGTAATACGAAATTGAGTGACAATCCGAAAGAAAGACGGGCACTTCCACGTCCACAGACTGTTAGGGAACCACCATTGGAAACAGTAATATCGAAAACACGTCCCACCGATATATAATTTCGTATCAAACCTGTGTCGCCAGTCATGTGAGTTGACGAACCAGAGTCAATCACCCACTGCTTGGACCTCACCACACATGTCGCAAGTACCGGGCTATGGATACAGACGTGGATGCCTCACCATGACGTTGAGCTTGGAACTCAAGAAAATCTGTATATGATTCTGCAGTCATCTGGATAGCTCGAACGCCATCATCAAGAGCGTCCGTTGTAACATTGGCGGCAGGAGCTTTACGACACTGCAATTGAAAATAGCCATGTTGTCCACAGTTGAAGCATGTGTGCGATCTTCCTCCGTCACGACCGCCAATGCCTCGTCCCATATTACGACCATCAGTGCGGCTATCATGTCGTCCACCACGACCACCACGGAATCCAGGACGTGCCGCACCAAGAGCAGAACGATGCAGCAGAAGCATCACCCGAAGTGGTCTGAACGACTTCCGCTGCACGAAGAACACGATAGTTAGCCTCCATCATAGACGGAATATCAGATCCAATAATGATCTGAGAGCGAGCAGAGTCTACATCAGGACGGAGAGATGCCAAATATGCCATCACATAAAACTGCTCACGTTGAACCCTTGCTTCATTGATATCGGTTGTGAGGGGTAAGACACGATCGATCTCATCAGCCATAGCCTTAAAGGTCCGATAGTGGTCCTTATGAGATTTGTCTCTCTGATTTGCTCGGTATACGCCAACGACCGAGTCGTAGATACGGGACAAATCGTGTTTTCCATCAAATGTCGCCGCTAGGACCTCCCATAATTCCTTCACGGAATCTGTATTCTGAACTGTCTTCCACCGATGGTTTCATTGAATTCATCAGCTGTGTAAACAGTCGATTATCATCTCTCCCACTGCTTAAATATGGGATCAGTCTCTGCTGGAGGGTTGTCAGTCAGATGTTTGGACAACTGCATTCCCCGAAGTGTCTTCTTGACCTTCTTTCTCCATGTCGAGTAATCCTCTTGTTCGTTCAATCGTCGATTGACAAGTAGAATCGAGAAAATTTTCATGCCAGTCCCCGTTGGTCCCGCTATTGCGTTTCCGACACTAGTGTCTGTAGCACTGCTATCCGCCTCAGTACCTGTCATCCTTCAGTATTCTGGATTCGACTGTCGGTTTGATTTTTCCAACTGGACAACACATCAACCCTGTTAATGTGCTAGAAACGTGGTCAAAACTGGCACACGCATAGGAAGCAGAAATGGAATATGGATCTCACAAGTCAGGATAGAGAGGCAGCCCAGGTTACTCTATGTTAGATCCCGATGTGAAGATCAGGTAAGAAAATAAACAAAGATTCATGCAAAATAATCCACTTGTCTGCTCTTTGTTCATAAACCGATGTTGAGAACTAGAGGTTCCAACAAACAAACAAATGTTTAACCTCTAAGAATCCCAACATGTTTTTTTTTAGAAGACAGGAAAAGACGACTAGGGTTTATAGTAGGCGGCTGGGTTAGGGTTTGGTTTAATAGACATGTTGACGGCTAGGGTTAGGGTTTTGTGGAGAGGGGGAAGAAGGTCGACGGAGGGGAGGCACAGGTAGGCGGGGCAGGGGGTTGCAGCAGCGCAGCACAAGAGCAGCGGCAGCAGCAGGGTGTGGAGGGGAGTAGGGGCGGAGCAGGGGGGACTGCAGGTAGCGGCGGCAGCAGTAGGGTCAGCGGCAGGGACAGTAGGGGGACAGGCCTAAGGAGAGGGGGCAGGCCGGAGGAGGGGAGAGGGGCAACTGTAGCAGCGGGAGGAAGGAGTGGTCAGCAGCGGGGAGAGGGGGGAATCTAGGGTTAGGTTTTTTTTTTCTGATGGAGAGAGAGGTGGATGGATTATGGCTCTGATACCATGTAGAATTAGAATAATGGATTTTTTATTCTTCATGAAAAGACTACATATATATATATATGAGAGGCTAACCCCTCTCTCTATTATTATACCCGATGTGGGACTAAAGCCCATTACTAATATAACAATTAACAAAGTCGCTCAACCACCAGAAGGAGTTTTAATTGTAGAAAGAAGAGAAAGCAAGTCTCTTCATCAAATCAAAAACTAAAGCAAGTCTCTTCATCAAATCAAAAACTAGTAAGCTCAAAGATAGTTATAAGTAAGATCAACAGCAAAGACCAAGGTAAACATCAAAACACAATACTAACAACAGGAACAAACAAGTTAGGAAAAGCTGGAAAGATCATAAACATGTTACCTCAATTACTGGTTCTGTAATATTCAAATGAAGGTGATCCTTTGATTCCAGATATATATCCGTCATTGCAGATGTATTCAAGAAGACTTCCTTTTGATACTTCCTTACTAAGTTTAATTGAAAGCTACATGGCTCAACAAAAGGTTCCCACATAACCTAGAAAAATTATCAAAACTTATCAAGAAACTCTACAAGATTCAGAGTAGAATTGTGGAATGAATTAATGTCTAGGCAAACCTTGTCAATATTACTGTAGTTGATTACGATGTCATTATTAGCTGATCCCTCCATAACTTCTTCTGTTTGCTTGAATTGTAATCTTGTGTTCTTTGTCAAGATCTCTAAGATAGGTCCATGGTAATTCCACTATAAAATAAAAACGTGGATCAGTGAAAACCGAGGCCAGAAGCATTTTGGAATGAAATAATAAAGTAGAAAGATCACAAATGTACAAAATTATGTTTGCACTTGAGTTATAATGGTTACATCACAAAAGCAAGGTTGAACTATGGTAACCATAAAAAGAGTTTACATAACTGGTGGCTGCATAGAATACGCTCCAGCGAGATAATCAGTAAGCTGTTGGTCTCAACAATAAATGCTTCTCATACACAGTCATCCTCATCCAATCCTTCTCCCAGAAGAATTCGTCGGCTGTGGACTTATTGAGAGTCAATATTTAGTGCCTATTTTGTTCGTGATACAAAGGTGTAACAAAACCAAGATATGTTGGTTTTGTTGGTTTGTTTTAGGATTATGGTGATTAAGAGGGTTTTTTGTGTTTGATAAACATGATCCGAGGTGAAAATTGTTAGAATTAGATAAGTTCATTTAAAAAGGTTGTGTTTATCTAAGTTAAAGAATATATTATGATTAGTTTAAAGTTTAGATTAGTTTCTTGGTTGTTAAAAAAAGATCAAATGGCTAGGATTTATTGTAGGGTTCAGGCTATAGATACAGGTCTCTTTGGAGAAAAGATTAAGAGAGTGTATGCGTGTGTGTGTGTGAGAGAGAGAGAATTGTTTTTTTGGTTGAGTTTTGGTGAGGATTATGAGAGATTGTAATCCTTTTCTTTTCATTGTCGCATTGGTATCATAACAAGACCTACCACTTGTCTATCCAGTTTAAGCTCATGCAACCATGAGAATCCTTCATGTTCCCTGGGCTATAAAGAGTCTAGACAAAGAGGTAAGATGATACAATTTGCTATAGGGAATAGATTCATCTATATGGCACATTAAGCCAAAGAATGAAAAGGAATGGCATTCCCATATTTCTCATAACATATTACATATCCTGAAATATGATACAAAACTTCTGTTTCAACCATGAGAACGTAAACCAATAAAATAGATACTCTACATATTGAGGTATTTCAAAAGGTTTCCTCAAAAAAATTGAAAACAACCCTAACGAAAATCAACTAAGAAGTACTGTAGCCAATTCAAGACAACCAGAAAAAAGGTTTGCTATTGTTTCAATTGTTTTACCAAAAGCAATATATTAAGCTGGTATTAGGAGAATAATTGCAGGAAGACTCACAATCAGAAGGGGTTAATTGGCGTGATGGTAAGGCTTGTTGCTTGCAAGTTCGAATTTATGGGGGTAAGGTTGCATACATCAAGACCCTCCCCATACCCTGTGTAAGCGGGACACCTTTTTTAAGACGGCTCACATTCCTATCTTCTTCAAAGGAGACATCTAAGGAGTTGCTAGCTGCAAAAATTTTATATGTAAATTCTTAACTACACTCTAACTCTTCCTATGAGAAAATTCCCTTCTGATCAGAAATTCACATTTTTCTCAAACTGGTTTAAGGAAATTCAACCCAAAAAACCAGTAAAGATATAGTCTTCATGGTAGTAAGATAGGAATAGGGCATATGGAGCCACTAAAACTCTCATTAAAAGCCTCAGTCTGGAGATACATTACCATATCTCAAATTCAATAATTGGTCTCCTGATAAACACCAATACTGCAGATGCCATATCTATGAATTCAAAAAATCTTTTGCATCAATTTCCACTCAATGCTTATAAGATACATATATATAGACATGCAAAAAAGTCATAAGCAAGTTAGTTACTTGCTCCAGCGTACCGAAGGTTCCTGGAGAGACATTAAATCATCTATCCAGAAGCTAAAATGTAGACATGCTTTCAGCAATATATAATCTCACTCGAGTATGTCTCAAGCTCATCACATAAGCCTTTCCCCTCGAATGGGATATCCATGGAGAACTTAAGACTCGATAGTAGACCCCCAAATTAGTGACCAACCCTGGCCAACTACCGACAAGTGAAGCCTATCCCGTAAGAAATTGCACAATAGCTTGCAGGTACAAGAACTTATAATGTACTCTCTGTTAAATTCCATGCATCTAAGGAACAGCAGTCCAACTCTTCCAAAATAACAAAATAGTCTATATGGGAAAAGACGATAAGATTCACTTGAAAGGCCTATGTTCATTGGTAAGGCCCGATTGAAACACCTTTCATCAAATCACAGACACGAAAAATACCAAAAAGCAATTTTTAAAAATTCAACCAATACCATAAATATCATCTATACCATATTGGATTTGAGCCGAGATGATAGACTGCAAGATGAAACTGGCATCGTCAATAACACAAGTTATGGTCTAAATTGGAAAGTTTCAACCAATTTCGGATCCACTATGCCAGCCAAAACTTATATCTTTTTATACTAACCAAAATTGGACAGAATTGACTGAAACTTCATGAAATCTTTTTGAATTGGCCCAAACTTCCAACAATTTGTCAAAGCTGGGTATGTTCTGAAATAATTATGCAATTAGCATGTTATAATTTCATAACATGCATCTACTTGATTTGGTTTTACTTTCAAATGTTTTATAACTTTTAACGTTCCTATGTGGTTACTTGTGAAATAGACTATTCAATTAGCATGTTATAATTTCATAGAAATTAACCAATTATTCACGAAACAAGCATAAAACTACATGAACAATTAAATAATATTTTGAACCTTAACATTTATTTTTTTATACATTGAAAAATCTAAAATTTAGAAAGGAAAATTGTAAACTTGATACTGAAATACAACATTGTCGAAATTGCCAATGCAGTTACTTATAGAGAGGGTCTAACTATGTTGCATGAATAAGGAACAATACAGAAGGGATACAAACAATTCCTAATAGGTACAGAAGTAATTACCTATAGTGCACGAATATGGACACCAACATGGGTATCGACACAATACGGAAACGGACATCATTTTGTTGTGTCTGTGCAACATAGGGGTCTAATGACAGAATTTATACCGTCTTAATTAACCTTGACTAAAAGCACAATCCATCACCTTAGGCGATACCTATTTCATAGTCAAGCAGCCTATTTTAGATAAAAATAAATATCCATGATGACTGACCAAACCATATTGGTTTCATAATGAGTATAATAATTAAAAAAACCAATATCACTACCAAGTATCTTCAGATATTTCTTTTTCTCATTAATTTAGCTTGAGTAGATACTAGATAGAGAGTAATCCAATGTTATTCTATTCAATTTGTAACCATCATTCCTTCATCTAATCCTTAACTGTATAAAAAGTAATGATTCAATTAGAACAACTAGAATATGGTACTTTTCAAATAATTAAATGGTAAGAATATATTATGATCACCAAAGTCTGGGCAACACAATGGTCAAGGGTATTTGGTACTGGAATGCTATGTCCTAGGTTCGAAATCCAGTGGAAGAGTAAAACTGGCACGTATTCTAAAAAAAGAACAGAATATGATTTGACAGATATATGATAATTCTATCAGATCATAATACATTCTCTTTTTTATTCACATGTACATTACGTATTCTGATAAGTACATGTTTGTGGTGTGTTCATGCAGGTGTGTTTGTGTCTGCAGCACACACAAAAAAGAGGAATTATTATAAGGCATACCCTTCCATCACTTAGCAGCAGAGAGCCCTTCCGTAAATGAACTTTAAATATCAAGCAATGAGGCCAAATAGAGGTTGATGTTCTTGCTGGAAGTTTAAGTCGATTGAAACTCCAGAAGTTCAATATCTGATATGAGATTCCAACATCCAAGGAATCCAGTTTAACCTCAAAAGAAATATGCATCAACTCTTCTTGCCTTTTGTGAGACACGGATTCAAGTTTCAACTGGGAAATCTGTATGAATGGAATGGAAATAATGTTCTGGTTTTGAGTCATCTTTAGTACTGCCGTCAACTTTTCCATGTTGCATTCTAACTTCATAAAATTCTTTCCTATAGATAATTCATAATGTCTGCTATGAATAGTGAACTTGACATACTTCTGATGCTTAGATCCAGCGGATGGCATGTCTTCCTTTGGCAGCTCAGTAGTTTCATTCTTTGCATGTTTTTCTTCTTTGTCAAAAACAGGTAAATGGATTGAAACTGCTGTGTTCACAGACTTTATAGTTAAAATAACAGCTTCCTTCATTAAGTATTCAGGTGCAAAACAAGGTGAATAAGGCTCTGAAACATCTTCAAGAGCTGTGTGTGGACTTGCACACGATGAAACCGAGCCACCAGCAAATTCTCCAGTATAAGAGCAAAGAACATCGATAAAACTATACCACTCAAACAAATGCAACCAAACATCAAGACTAGGTACTGCAAGTAAAAGTTGCATCTCTCCTTGTTCAGAACGGGAGAAATTAATGCAAAGATGGGAACACATGGAACTTCCAGAGACAAATGATGCCAGTGGAATATTACTAAGAAATGAATACAGAATAATGCGAGGTATATCAATGTCCAAGTATTCAGGTACCCCTCTTCTAAACGATGCAGAAAAGTTAAGCTCAACATCTGTTTTTGCAACCGTTTCGGATGAAGCAGACTTTTGTAACCTTAAGCTAGAGAACTTTACTGAGAAAGCCTTAGCATAGAGTTTCAAACGAACAATGCTCTCATTTGATATGTCAACTGTAACTGTGCTGGAGTCTTCCAGAGTCCTCCTAGCTTGCAGAAACTGCAAGACATCAGAACTGAACAACAGAGATCGTTTACCAACAGATGATAGCCCATTAATAGCACAATGAAGTGCTTCAACACCAGTAAAAAGGTACTTATCTGCAAGAATATAGCCAGTTTAGTACTAAATATATAGAAAAAATTGCTCTGGGAAAGATGATTTCATTGTACCTTCAGCAATGAAGTCACAAACATCGACTCTCATCATAACCAAAGTAGGAGCAGGAGAGTTTTCATCAGAAATCCTAGTTTTGCAGGGTGTTCTAATCCATAAGTCAGCATCAAGTTGTTCAATGAGAGACATGTTTCCATTGGTGCTATGCTCATCTGGTTTCAACAAGAAATTTACATCATTTCTAACTGATATGAGCGACAGAGATGTACTTCTTCCAAATACATTAATGACATCTACTCTATCAATGATTGGATTGGCGGGAATTGCACAGTTGAAAGGAATGTCCTTATCAGCATCCAATGGACTAAACATAGGGATAAAACAAAAATATAAACGTGGAAGTCCAAGTTGTAAACAGAATTCTGTATTAGTCTCCACAGGTAAAATGAGTCTTGAATGGAGTATCTCAATTTTGCATAAGAAATCAGAATGCATCTCTTGAACATTTTCAAAATCACTATTAACACCACTATACTGATCATGTACATCCTCATTTCCACTGAATTTCCAATCAGGCAACGCGAAGTAACCAATAACAATAGCCAGGAAATCTGGTGATAAAATGCAGCTAACGTGCTGAATGCTAATACTTATTTCCATAGGAGTTAATATATCATGTTTTTGTTTCCTCAAACGGATGTCCACAACTGGAGAAATATCAGGTGAAGCTGGGCCCCAGAGATGCTCACGGATGTAAGGTGGAGACCAAGATGAAGAAAATATTAACCCATCAGTAGCGATATGTGCATCCCAACAGTCAGTTTCTTTGTATGAAAGGGAAGATCTACATTTTGGGAGGGTAATTGCTCCCAATATGCAGGAAGAATCATGGAAATAAACACGTACATCGTCAAGAATAATATCAATAAGAAACACATTATAGATGTGTAAATGCTCAGGAAGATTACACGTTTCATTTCTGAAAGGACATTTCACATTTGCATAGTGCACAAATCTGGGTTTCCTCCTGGAGTTGAATGTCGAGAGAGATGTATACGATCTCTGCAACTCGAGACCTCCGTTAATGAGTGAGCCTTCAAGACAACTGAGGTAACCTGAACTAGGAATAGTCACAAATGGAAAATGATCCATACTGCCTGCAGTAATAGCTGACTCGGTTTCGTAGATGTTACAGTGGATGGATTTTGACTTCATATCACCAGTTCCTTTCGTACCTTCAGCTTTTCTATTTGCTTGAAAGGAGGTTCCACTATAATCAGATGAACGAAAATGCTTCCCAAGTTTGCAAAAGAAGCTTTGTATCAACCAAAAAATTCTAGGATAGATATGAAGATCAAGATTACTTATGGACACACTGGATTCATGGTGAACTATAGAGCCATGTCTGCGAGCATGATAATCCAACTTTAAACAACTTTCAACTGAACTTTCCTGTGTAATGCCTGGTGAACTGGGAGCAACATACAGAACATCTAGATGTGGAGAAGAACTATAAGAACCATTTCTTATGAGACATAAGATACAACTTTGAGATTCATCTTTCATGTTGAGCGCTTCGACCTTTAAGAGCTTGACAATGAAGGAAAATTGCGGGTATTCTTTCATGGCATACCTGCATTCAACAATAAATGAATTCTGATAAGTACTAAACCAAGCAATGTATTAACCACATGATGAATCTGGTCAGGTAACTAACCAAACATCTATATTCGCTAAGGTAAATGAGACAACTGAAGAGTTAGCCTCCTCTTCTGCAAAGTCCACATGAAAGCACAGCTGATCTAGCTTAATAGATACAGAAAACTGTAAGCTGTACAAATCTTCAGGTTTACTAATCTCATCGAAAAGAGTCCACGTCACGACTTCCATTTTGCTTGGGAACAAGTTATTATGAGCTCCAGCCAATGCATAAAAAATTGTTGGAGAGAAGTGCACGACAACAAATGGCAAAGCACAAATAACCTAAAGGTGAAAAAGAAAGATTTATTATAATAATAGTACTTCCTTGAGTTGAATGGATGCAATCAGCTAGGCAAAAAAGAAAGTTGTACAGGCAAGCTATAATATAAAACACCTTCAATGGAGAAAAAGACAGGTAGCTTTCCAAGCTAAACATAAAAGAACCACAGACAAACAAATCACAGTCGTTTGTGCATGCATCAGTGTTGGTATGCCTTGTCAGTTCTTGCTGTTGTGGTTTGACGGGGAGACTAGGGAACGAAATAAATGGGGGTTGATTGTAGGGGGTCCAGGAGATGTTTTATTGGGTGGTGAAGAAGCTTGCAAGTCGGGTTAAAATTACAATTCTAACAGCATTATTTAAATTTCTGCTACAGACAAGTATATTATTCAACAAGCCCCTATCCTAATGGAATGATTCTATTGAAAGCTTATTGCTAAATATAAGAGGTATGTGTCCGAAAAGAAGTGTTACAACTTTCACCATCACCTAGTCCCCTATATTTTGAACACTAAAGTAATAGTTAATTAACCTAGTTTTGCATTGTCCGGACACAAGGTCAGTTTCAAGCAAGCCTTTTTACCTGTGCTGCATAATGTGACTGAGTGGACATTTTCAAGAAAAAAGTTAAAACTTTTCTACTCCGCATTTTTCTCAAATCAACTAAATATGGAATGATCAGTTGCATCCTGTGATCCTGTTAAGATCATGATCAATAGATTGGTATTTTACTTACGTGATCACCATTGTGAAACTAACATTCAAGTCTAGTTAACAAAATCGAACACTTTGAAAGCATTATGTAAGAACAGTTAACACTTGCTGTATCAGAATACTTTTAAATGTTACAGCATTACAACATTACTAACAACATAGGCTTCAAGGCAAGGGCTTTGCACCATTAAGACTGTTCCCAAGGCATACCACATGAATAAAGCATGTCCATAAACCAAAATGCAGGATGAGATGTAAAAAAATATGGTCCATGCTGTTCATATTGACCTTCTCCTTACTTTAGTAGCCTAGTTTTACATTGTTTGGACACAAGGTCAGTTTCAAGCAAGCCTTTTACCTGTGCTGGATAATGTGACTGAGTGGACATTTTCAAGAAAAGAAACTTTTCTACTCTGCATTTTTCTCAAATCAACAAAATATGGAATGATCAGTTGCATCCTGTGAAGATCATGATCAATAGATTGGTATTTTACTTATATGATCGCCGTTGTGAAACTAATATTCATGTCTAGTTAACAAAATCGATCACTTTGAAAGCATTACGTAAGAACAATAACACTTGCCGTATCAGAATACTTTGAATGTTACAGCATTACAACATTAATAACAACATAGGCTTTAAGGCAAGGGCTTTGCACATTACGACTGTTCCCAAGGCATACCACATGAAATAAAACATGTCCATCAACCAAAATGCAGGATGAGATGTCAAAAAGGATGGTCCACGTTGTTCATATTGACCTTGTCCTAGTGTACTAAACATTATATATTCAGGGGGGCATTTGCCTAAAAGCATTTCCACAATAAGATGATTGTATTTTGGGAATGCAAAAAACAAGAAGCATAATTGTTATTTGGCCCAAGGTAGTAAGTGGGTGCACAATCAGGAGCAAGATTCCAGAAAAATATATGATATATCGACTATCGAGTCTCAAGAAGAACAAATATTAAGTACATTGAGCCAGTAATTGTTTTCTATTAAGACAGAAATTAATTAGTTATTGATAAGTTTTAAAATAATAGGATTACTTTAGCCCTTTCAATCATAAATGTAGTCTAGGAGTTTTATTTCACTTCAGTTGGTCGCAAAGTTAATTTCTAAAGGTTGTAAGATCTAAAGTGGAAAAATGTACATTAATTAGATAGTCTAGTGTAGGAATGATATTGGTTGATCAAAAAATTTAATTAACAGAAGAAACTTAGGTTTGACGGAAAGAAAAGAAGCCAAAGAGAGAGGTTGATACTGTGGAACCTGAACCAGACCAAGCACTCAGGAAAGAAACTGGTTAAAGATACGAGCCCAGCGTGTTTTCTTTTGGTTGAGATTAGTATATCACATCCTATTTGGGTCTTTCTGTTAAACCATAGAAGCCATAATCTTCTAGGAGGCTAACGAATCTCAGTAAGAATCTCGATTCAGCAGTTCTAACTTATGAGCGACTTGGGAGCTCATTTCCCCGACGACAGAGCATGTTTTCCTGGCGACGGGAGCACTTCCCATAACAGGGCTTGAATTTTAAAACATGACAGAAATTTTGGAAGGAACGTTAGAGAATTTTTAATACGCGTTCATCAAAGTGCAAGAAACTAAGGAGTACTTACCTTGACATCATAAAAATCACCATGCAAATAATCTCTCTGTAACTTTGAACTAAACTTTATAAATTCTAATAAATATTAAGATATTTATAAATTTTGATAACAACAATTAATAACATAAAAAAATTATTAGCACACACTCCCAACTTTAGATTTTTCTAAGTAGTCGTGCTCCACCGCTCCCGTCCCCGCTTCTGGCTTCTTAGTGTTAAACAACTTCATTTTTGCTTGTGTTATGTTTTGAGTTTTCAAGCCTATATGAAGGCGGGACTGGTTATCCATTTATCGCCAATTGATCTTTGTAGCAAAAAGAGAGACAGTTTGTAAAAAAGAAAAATATTCAAAATGAGAAAACAAGAGCTCTTCATGAATGATGAAAATGTTCAGAATCACTCTTACAACACCAAGGTGGCTTTAGTCCCCACCAAGAAAAGGAGGGAAAGAGAAAGCAGCCCACTTCTCCAACTTAGCAAGAGCGATGCAAGAAAACAGTAGCATCATCATTCAGATGGACAAAAGAATTCTAAGCTGATTTAAACAAGAATTGTTTAAAATGCTTAGTGTAGCCTTTGAGACTACATTATTGCTACTACCTTTCATTGATTGCTTTGAGTACATATATATAGGAGAGGATGAGTCTCTCACCATCATTTTTAAGAAATGTGGGACTAAACATTGGCCACCCACAAAACACACACAAAATCTCTAACACAACAAAATCATTAAAGAGAGTAAGAATCTAAAGATGGTTCGTATTAATAGAGAATATAACATAATTATATGAAGTCAATTACCTCAACTGCTTTGAGATCCGGTTCATCAAAGAACATGCAAAGTTGAAATCCTATAGAAGCATTGAATTTCTCAATAATTGATGTTGTGCCAGTTATGTTGGAGATTGACACACATACCTAGAAGATGCCAAATTTAATATTGTTAATCATGTAAATGTCAGTTATATAGATATATCAATTTAGTTTAGCTATGTCGTATCTTGCCTCAAGACCGGTCAAACCAATGTCAAAGTGATCATAGAGATCTAGAAGCAGGAGATTAAATGGTGTGTCATCTTTGGTGTCCTTGAAGGAAGCTTTTACGCATGTGTCATCAGAGCAGTGACCATCTGGTAATGGGACATTTTCATCCCTAGGTCTGGATTTAAAGGAAGCACCTTCCAGTTGCAAGGCCTGCCACATGAAATTTTCTTCAAATAGAGACAAATCAATTGACATACTAAAATTTGATACAGAGAAAATATAGATGGACCAAAAGTATTTCAAGGTAATATTAATCACGTATCAAAAAAGTCTAAAATTTCAAGCAGAGCAAATTGATTTGTCATCATCTACGCCTTCTCCTGTCAAAATTAGGCTGTCCGTTGAGCATGAGAAGCTTCATAAATGAACTGCTGAAGATTTTATTAGGCTATTAACCTGATCAAAACTCTCTCTACTGGAACCAAATTACTTGCCAAATCATGAGAAAGTGAGGACCTTGCCATGAAAGCTAGAAGGTCGGTTTGCGGGTACATAGACCTACCCTTTTGGTCATGCAGTTAAAGCTCAAGAAAAGGAGCGCCTCCAAGAACTCCGACTAGAAAAAGAGTGTAGAGTCTGTAGGCAAAGATGCCAGATAACAGGTGATGAGAACTAAAACACTGATTATATTTGATAAATACTAATCTTGCAACGAGAGGCAGTACTGACGTGCTTTCGGTCAAGCATGAACTCAAACTGCAGTCAGGCCAAGCATGAGTTCAATCTATACTCCTAATGGCCAAGCTCAAGCTCAGATAAGTTTCACATCATAGTAACAAAATAAATCCGACAAATAGAGCATGAGAGAAGGGAGAAGAGAAATATAAAAGATGGTTGTCACAGTCTTAATGATTTTAAGATAACTGGGATTACAGTTGGAGGTCAGGTTACCAACAGAAAAGTAAAAAATGAAGTTAGGTATGAGAGCTACAGAAAAAAGATTTTGTAAGCTTTACAAAGATAAATGTATCTACTTTGATAGTCTATTTGTCAGCATAAGATTGACAAATGGAAAGAAAAGCAGCAGTTTAAAAACAATGATTTAAGCCAAAGGAGGATTTAATTGATCTAAAACATAATTTTATAGCTAATAATCAATAGAAAAAGAAAAAACAACAAACTTGGAAGTACCAGAATGGCATCCGCTAATTCTTGAGTTTCCAGAGGAAGCTTGATAAGGACATTATGCAAACAAATATCCCAGTTCACCTTCTTACGGATAAATGAAAGATATCTGCAAGTTCAACAGATATGGATGAAACAAATGAAGTATGACTAGTCCTCATTAGGAAAGCTCAAGACCAGGATATGAGATGTAGAAACTTACTCAGCTTTTGATAGCAATCTAGACTTAAAAGACCCGAACCCATTAAGAGAAAGAAGTACCTACAGTTCAGTAACAGAGTAAATAATAACAAAAGCAACGTATAACACAGTAAGTATACTAGACAATATCTTCAGTGGATTCATGCCAAGTTCATCCTTTTAGGCTCTGGCAACAATAGTATTTATGAGGGTATTTGAAGTATAGCAAAAACCAGCTTTGAGTTTGAACACTAAAATCATTAACTATGAAGAACTCAAATAATCACAGCTACTTTTGTTGTAGTATTTGCCAAGATATTATAACCAAATACTCGTCCTCTATTACTCTCAATGTTCCCCATATAGTGAGGTTCCTGAGAATTATTTCAATTTAACTATTCCATTCCTAGGTAAATCGGAAAAGAAAAACCTCCATTAAAGATCATAATAAGGTAGTGTGAGGCGCCTAATGCACAGAAAAGAATTCTATGCTTTGGTTATTATAATAACTGGGATCCCTAACTCATATATTACTCAATAGGCAACATAACTGAATCGATCTTATGCAAAATTCTTTTAGCTAACATGGTATATTACTCAGAGCATGAGAATATATTTCCTGGTCTGTATGAAATAAGAATCCAGATACATAGTTTACAACTATATCAAAGGGTAAAGTGCAAAAATAACCTCCCGTAATTTGCCTTATTAGCAAATTAAGACCACCTAATTTTTTTGCTCGAAATAACCCCTCCCGTTCATTTTCCGTAAAAAAAATACCGTTAAAAACAAAATGAAAACCCTAAACTACCCTTCCCCTTCCCCCCCTTACCCTCCTCCTCCTCCCCCCCTCCCCCACCACCACCTTCACCACCACCACCAATCCCACCCTCAGCCCCCCCCCCCCCTTCCTCCTCCACCGATCTCCCCGTAGCTCCCCAGCATCCGCCCCCCGCAGCGCCCCCGCGCGCACAGCTCCTCTGCCCTCCCCCGCGCGCAGCTCCCCCTAGCCGCCCCCCCGCACAACTCCCCAGCGGCCGCCCCCGCACCGTCCCCCCTCGGCCCGAGCCTCCCCCCCTCCACCCCGCGCCTCACCCCCTCTCCTCCCCGAGTCGCCACCCCTACCGCCGAAGGAGGGGGGGGAGAGGGTTAGGGTTAGGATTAGGTTTAGGTCTAGGGTTAGGATTGGATTAGGATTAGGATTAGGATTAGGGAGGGTATATTAGTCATTTCACGTCGAATTTGACGTCCGTAAACGGCAGAAAATCAAATTGGGTGCAAAATACACCAAAGATAAAATACGAGAATTTTTTAAATCCAGGGGTCTTTAATTGCAAAAACGCAAATTACGGGAGGGTTTTTTTGCACTTTACTCCCATATCAAATAATTAATATAAATAGAGTGCATGTGTTTGTAACTTTGTAAACACAACTGGTTGTGGTACATAGAATAAAACTAGCAAACTAGCACTAGGAAAATGGACAAGCTTGATTCTATGACATGGCATGCTTAGGCTATAATGTCAAGTACCAAAACTTTGTGTACTACATGTGCCATAAGGGTTCACCTTACACATTTGTTAAGAACATAATGTGATATATACGACCAATAAAATGAACAAAGCAAATGTGGACAGCAGAAATAGAAAGAAAATTTCGAGCAAATACAAACAACACAATATACCGAGTCAGTTCTTACCCTATTGTGCTGGAACTGGAAAGATGTCAAAACATGACAAAACTGTAATAGGCCTAGAAAGAAATCTAATTCAAATGTAGTTTCAAAAGGTTGGACCATAACCTAACAACAGAAGAGAACATCAGTAATTAATAAGGAAAAATATAACTAACTAAAAGTTGGGAATACTCATAAAAGCATGCAAACAATTTGAGAAATGTAAAATTACCTTCACCAAAAGTTCAGAGTTTTGGCTTGGTTGTGTCATATCAACTTGAATATTAATGAAGGAAAGTGGATGGACTGTCGAGATTCCTTCGTAGGCAGCCTACATGATATCTAACTTACTAAAAATGTCATAACATGAAAACATTAATGCTTTTACAGATCTCGAAAATCAAGCGAAAGACAAAATACAAGACCTTTTCTCCAATTAGCATTACTTTGTCATTAGAAGGGTTGATTATCTTCACCGAGTCTGTCAAGGCAAGGATAGCTATCGAGTCTTCCCAGATTTTACACTCAATACTGATCCCACCAAATATTGCTTTAGCAACATTCTTCTTCTCTCTCCTAATTTTTTTTCATTTGAAAGGTCAGTTAGTTTATTAAAAGACGTCTCAAATCCAGAATGATGAATACTATATAATAGAAATGAAATAAATGCATGATTGCTACTTATGAAGGAATACAGCATATTAACATTGAACATACAGAAAAATGGTGAGTTACAGATACAACAACAACAACATATCCTACATCTCATATTGTTGTGTTCAGTTATTTGAATCACTTTCTTCCATTCAGCTCTGTTAAGGATCATGTCCTCTGTAACATTAAAAAATATATATGTATCATATCCTTCTTTATATCCTGATCAAACTTCATTTCGGCTACCCCTAGTTCTAGCAGCTTCTTTAACTAAATCCTACTCCTGATTGGTGCATCTATTAGTATTTGTTGGACATTTCAATTCCTTATGACAGATTTTGGTTTTCTCATCTTATTCTCAATTGACACAAACTCCAACTTCCTGCAAATTCTTATTTATTATCTTATCGTTTAACGAATTGCAACCCATCCATCTAGGGGTGAGCACTTTTCGGGTTTGGACCAAAAACCGACCCCAACAAGGAATTCGGTTCGGGTTTCAAAATTTTCGGATCGGTTTCGGTTCTTAATAACCCACTATTCGGTATTCAGTTTCGGGTTCGGTTATGGGTTTCGGTTTCGGTTTAAAACCGAAAACCGATTAAGAAATGTAAAGTTACCATAAAACCCTTGGTCCATATAAAAGTCTAAAATTTCTAGTTTTGGTCATTTCCTACTTGCCTCTCTCTCTCCTCAGGACCTCAAGTCACTACACCTCCGCCCCTCATCTCTCTCGTTTCTTCTCCTCATTTCCTCTTGACCTCAAGTCCCTCCCTCCCTCCCTGGCTCGAAGAACCCCCCCCCCCCCCAACTCATCCCCTCTCGAGTTCTCTCTCCTCTCTCACTCATCTCTCTCGTCTCTCGCTCCCCGTCTATTTTTGGTCCTGGCCTAAATCCACGACCACCACCATGGCCGCCGACGCCACCATCGTTGTTGTCGTACCTCTCCTCCGCCATCGAGAGCAGACCCCAGCATCGAGCTCGCCGAGCACGGCTCGCCGAGTCTCTCTCTCTCTCTCTCTCCTTTCATCTTTCTCTACAGAAGCTTCTCGTCGGCAATGAGCTCAGTCCGCCGGCAGACATCGGTTTTAGGTTAAACCGAATAAACCGAATAACCGAGCAAATTATTTCGGTTTCGGTTTGTTCGGTTCTTCAAAATACGGTTCGGTTGAAACTGAAATAACCGAATACTCACCCCTGCATCCATCTAAGCATTCACTTATCTCATTTTATAGACATGTTTATTAATTGCTCAACACTCTGATTGATAAAGCTTGGCTTGTTTTATTATTATGTTATAAAAACTCTTTCAACTTCAATGGTATCCTATAATCACATAGCACTCTTTAAGAGTTCTCTCAACTTCAACGGTGTCTTATAATCATAAGGTACTAATGAAGCACTCCACTTCAAGCATCCTGATTTAATCCTGTGACGATACACTTCTCAATCTCCATGTTGTGATAAATGATTGATCATAAATACTAAAAATCATGCTCATTGGTTATCTCTTGGCCACTAATTTGGACTACTCCCTGTTTCTTTTTGAATTTTCGTTGAAACTGCATTTCACATAATTTTTGTTGAAACTACATTTCATATACTTCTGGTAATATAAAACCTTTAGACTCCGAAAGTTCCTTTCCACAAGTCTATTTTATGGAGTACCCTTCTCTAATATCATGAATTTTTAACCCAATATCATCAAAAAAATAGCAAACTCATCTGAGATGTGCCTAGTATTCCATCCATGACTCGTGCAAAGAGGTCCATGCTTAATGTTGATAGTTGATATATGCCATGGTAACGGGTTGAACTCAATCACTTTAATATTGTGGCCTATGTTGTCAAGATCTTATGATACATGACACATCTTTCGACACTATAAGATACATATCCTTGGACAGGTGTCTTTCTTATAGCATCCTACATTGATTTCAAGGATCTCCAATGACCATACCCAACATCTTCGTCTTGACATCTACCATCTGTGGAACACGGGCATATAATTCTTGGAAACAACTTAGGCAACTGACTTCTTTCTTGGATATCTGAACCTTTTTTTATATTTTTTTCTAGGCCTTTTAAGGAGAGTTCTATGTATCCCTTTTTCTAGGGCTTTTACAACTTACACATTGTTTAGAAATTAGAAAGTACGACAACTTTTTTTGAAATGTGAACACAATTGTTAAGAGTCAAGCTCTTTTCGATATATTAGTATATTAAAAATCTATAATAGCATTCTGGGATGTTATATTTTTGGGACTTTTTTATACAAGTCCCTTCAATCTTAATATTTAAAGGTAGGTACCCCAAATCTTGATCACTGCGGGAAAAGCCGTCCAATCACAAACAATGTGAGTTGAGACTCATCCATCTCCATCAACTAAAAACTAGCTGAACTATTGGATTAATGGTATGTGTCGAAATTAGGAAGAGAAAAATTGATTATATTGATCATTTAGAAAGAAACCAAAGGCTTATTTATAGGTATAATATGGGTAAGATATAATGAATCCGGACACCTTTAAACAAAGTAATAATCAACTAAGGCAACGATATTAATGTACTTCTTAATATGGGCCAAGACAAATGAAGTAACTAGCTATAACGATTACACAAATAAATTATCTTATTAACACCTCATTTTCAATTCTTCTTAATCTGGATATACTTTTGACCAGTGTTTTAAAAGTCTGTGAGAGGCTCGCGCCTAGGCGCATCTCACGCTCGAGGCTCACCCTTGCGCCTCATTTTCTAAGAGGCGATGCTCATTCACCTGGGCTCTTCCAAGGTTAGCATCTCATATGGCCACACCTACTTTTGAGGTGTGGCTGACATGAGACTCATTAGCCTGATGTTTTTTCTATTTTTGTTATTTTGCCTTTTTCTTTTTGTGATTATGTATCGTAGTATTTTGACATATCTAACAATCAAACTTATGTTTCTATTGTAATTAATATGTTTTCTACCTTGACTTTTGATGTTGTTAAGTCAATGAAGACAAAATCCTAGCTGAAAATATTGTCCTCAATTGGATTTGAATGTTATACACATTATCAAATGTATCATGTGTACAAACTAATCTTTCTATTGTAATTAATAGGTTCTGTATTTGATAAAGATGATGATGAAAGATACAAAATCATTATAATTGTTTGCGATAAAGATTCCAATATGCATCATGATGAGCTTTAGGGTTTTGTCTATTTCTATTATTATGAAATTGTGATAGTTTCTTTTGAGTTTTCATGATGGTTAACTGTTAGTTGTTGATTCTATAATAGTGCTATCAATTGGTTAGACTCCATTTTCTAATAATTTTATGGTGTTATGAATACATAATGACTTTATTTATTTCAATCTAAAGTATTTAAAAAATACTAAAAGTGTGTGTCGCGCTTCCTTGAAGCCCATGTCTCGTTGTACACCTCGTGCCTAGGCTCCTGAGGACCCCAGCGCATCAAGTGCGCCTCACACTTTAGAACATTGCTTTCGATACTCACCCAAAAGCTAAATCATTGATGTTACCAAAGCTAAGCTTGCCTAAGAATGCATTGAAGAGTTTCGGAGGTAACGTCTTTGTGAGGATATTAGCAAGTTACTCAGCAGATCGAACATGATAAAATGCAACAACAGTCTTAAAATCAGGTAACTTAATGTTAGGGGTCCATAGGTTTGTCGCTGGGTCGACACCTCAACATTCATGTCTCTGTAAGAACATCAAGTACATATTTTCTTTGTGAGAGAAAATATATCATCCTTGCTATGGGCGATCTCAATACTAAGAAAGTAACAAAGTTGACCATGAACATTTGTTTGAAAAACATGTGATAGATACCGCTTAATTTTGTTATACCTTGTAAGTCACTGTCACTCTGTCAGTAACGATTATGTCGTCAACACACACCAATAGGATCAAAATACCCTTGCTCCCTCTTTTTATAAAAAGAGATTGATTTGTCATGCTTCTAGAGAAACCATTGGAGTAAGCTACTTCCCCAAACTTTCAAATACCATGAGAATTCAGCCTTCGATTCTTTCTCATGCGCTTATTGATGAATATCACATATGGTCTCTAGATATGGTGATCTTTGGTTGAACCTCAAGGATCTTATATAGGTAAGGTTCCACGCATCTCTCTAATCAAGGATTATAATGGCGACCTCACCTAGAACTTCTTTTACAATGACTTCTATATCAAATTCTTTCTCACCATCCGCTCTTGCCCTTGAAAATGTCCATCCAAATCTTGTTGGCGTTCAGGCGGGGAGTCGAGGCAGGTAGTCGGGGTTGGTGGTTGATTGGGTCGTGGAAAGAGAAGAAAGAGAAAGCTTATAAAGAATCCATGACCTTATTGTGTAACATGAGCTTAAGTATACAAATGAACCAAAGACAAAATAAGGACTACCCAACTTTTTCTACAATAAAAACCCATTAACTCATTACTTATATTAGGGGCTTTAACCAAGCACCCCCTGCTCGGGCTCGGCTCTCTAAGGACAAACAAAACTCGAACTAAGCTCGAGCTCTAAGACGAGCCCAAAATTAATGTTATGCTCAGTTCGCTAAAATATTCACAAACCGAGCTGCTCATTTAAACTTAAAATCTAGATGAACTTGAATTTTAGACAAGCATAAGCTTGAATTGTGCTTGTTTGTGAGCTCATGAGCTTTGTCACAAACAGAAAATATAGTTTAGTAAGCATACTATCAAACTGAAGATGTTTAAATAAAAATAAACTCCATACAAAATTAGAAAAGTCTTTTAGTGTAAGATCTCTTTTATATATATATATATATATATATATATATATATTAAAAAATAAAATATATATTATATTTATATAAAAAATTAAAATATATATATATATATATATATATATATATATATATATATAAGCCGACTCACGAGTTGAATACATCAAAGCTCGTTTTGGGCTCTTTAATCTAATGAGCATATTGGTAGGCTCGAGTCCGTGCTCTCAAGCTTAAAAAGCTTACGGCTCATGAGCTTTTTTAGCAAGCTAAGCTCAAGCCAACTCGCGAATAGTTTGGTTTGTTAACATCCCTATTTATCAAGAGCCAAAGGAGAACCATTGTTGGGGATAAGATAAGAAAGACAATGTCAAAAGAAATAAAAGTTGACATAATATATCTTATCAAGTGAGTTAAGTTACTAGAGGACTATTAACTCACACTGTTTGAAATTTAGGAGACTATTTTGCAATTTATCAAGATTTGGGGTACCTATCTTTAAATATAAAAGATTAAAGTGACTTGTATCAAAAACATACTATATCATTTGCACTTACTTATCGACTTAATGATGAACTTGTCCCTAAATGCTTGACGATGCTCTTATTGTTGCTCGTTGTATTCAATGTATTCCCACATATATAGGGTTATATTAATTTTGAATTAAGATTTTTATGAAACAGTGTATCATAAATAACAATGATAATCAAGCAGAGCCATACATTCTACGAGTTGTATCTTGATTTAACAATGTAGATTATGGCATGTACTATCTATGTCGGGATAGCCCAATATATATTTTAATTTAGTTATTTCATGTGAATGCTAGGAAATTCATTGTCATTGCCAGCTAACTAATGCAACCCCTCCCATTTCTGGGCTTAAGAGCCACAAGAAATAAGATCTTAGTGTTGTAGATTTTATAATGTATGCTAAAAACTGAAAAAGCAGAATCACCTTGTCAAAAAATTCAGATTACTAAGTAAAACCACACATCCTTCATATAATTATCTTTTCAAATTTTATAATGTTTTAAGAGAAATCATGGGTTCACCAATTTCTGACTGAGTCATGAGACTAATTGTAATATCCACATGAAGCTATTGCCATGTGTTAGAGTAACTATAAGAGTTGTGCTAAGGGTTGAGGGTAATATACTTATATGTAGGCCCATTTTTGGAAAGAGATGGATTCACACGAGTAAAATTTAGTCCGCTTGAAATTAATGTGCTAGAGGATTCGAACCTGTGGTACTCTACTACCACGTTAAAGTCCTTGTCATTGCATGAAAACTCTAGAGTCGTAGTGAGGGTTGAAGGTTATATATTTATATCCTATTTACCATGTATAAGAATACATGTTGCATATGCTCGGAATCCAGCACATTCATTTTATTGGATTTTAGTATAGAAGATACTCCTAAGACAGAAACAATACATTATAATACCCGATTAACTACAGAACTCTCGTTGAGTATCAGAATCGGTTTTCCTTCCAGGAAGCACCGAAGCAGCATTTCTTACAACATTGCTTCCCGCTAAAAATTAAGTTCTATAAAATTTGTCTAACTAGTGGGTACAGAAACTCCTAAACCGACGTGGTATCTACGTCGTGCCCTTGTCAGACACTAATCTAACTCAAAAATATGAACAAGGACACAACAATTTGTGGTGTATCCTTGTAGCTTTCTTGGCATCATGTCATGTTGTATTAGTGTACATGCAGTATAGCAAATAATGACAACAAACTATTGAATAAATAGGAATAAATGATTTGGAAAAGGTTAGCATTACCCAGTGCTAACTGTAACCATTATTTGACTGATATTGATCTTAATGGAAGATGAAGAGAATTTATCCCTTAATGAAGAATCGCCATCAAAAGAAGGGATTGGATGAAACTCAGTCGCTTGGTAAATATCCTGTGTAGAAGGAATAGAACAAGAGTTTCAAAAGTGAGCTAAATAAAGAAAATCATGAACAGGTAATACCTTAATGATTTCATCTGAAACAACACCAGCAAATGCACTAGAATCAGCAGTTCCACCAGCTCCAAGCATGCCAAGGGACAACCAGTTTAACCATCCCCTTGCTCTACTTGCAGACTGCTCAGGGCTCTGTTGCTTTTCTTGAATAAGCACACCATCATTTGTTGTCGTAATAGAAGTTGACTTCAAATCCTCCTGTTGATTAGAAAAAATTGGCAATTACAACTAAATAAAGAAAAAAAAGCATCAGCATATGAATCTATTTTTTTTATATGAATCTAATTTGAAAGAATATAGCAGATGAAGAGTAACTGAAGTTTGCTCGGGACACAAATACCGGAATGTATAATCCACTTCACTTTATATCCATAATGGATAAGCAAAATCCACAAAGTGATATTTTTGTCTTTTTATACATTAAACTTTACTAGGGTGCTGTGTGAATAATAAACTAGACTAAGGAGCTGTTTGGTTGGCTGTTAATGCAACTGCAGCAGCATTTGTTGCAGGCTTGCAGCATTTACACCAATTATGTTATTTGTTTTGCTGTAAATGGAACCGCCACTAATGCAACAAAAGATGCACTACGTACATCAGTTCGTGCAACATCTGTTGCATCAATTTTGGCTGCAACTCCAGTTACAGTAGGAAATCACATGCAGAGTCCAACTTCAACTTGAAAGAATTCATTGGAACCTTCTACTTGGGGGTCTCACTTTCAGGGGTTTTATTGTTGGATGAAAGCAACATACTATTATGTCAAAAAACATATGTTCGCTGATATGGTAGCTGGCAACAGGCACCACTTACTCCCCAACCTGCTGCAAGGGATTTTCAATTACAGGTAAACTGAATTGCACCTAAGTCAAATAAAAAGAGATTTTTTTTCTATCTAGGCATTAGCCACCTTAAATTCTGTCTATTTCAATAAAGATACTCTAATTATTATTTGACCATACCTCACCCGAAACTGATAAAACTCTTCGTTACAAGGACCCCAGTATCTATATCTTTAAATGACAAGATTTTGATGGCTATGTCAAAGTTTAAGGGAAATGATCTCAATAATAAGGTTTGTGGGTCCAATATGAGAAAAGGTATGACGAGATATGGATGGCAATGTCAATCTATAAGGGACAAGACGGAGGACAAAATCAGACTTGGTTCGAGTTCATTGGGAGATTGGTTCTTGAAGCTTTGGTCATATTATTTAGATTTGGTTCATCATGGTTGATTCAGCTTATTAGTTGGTTTGTTTTAGGAGTTATCTTTTAGTTGTTGGGTAGTTAGATCAGATTTTGTTGGTTATTTTTCTGTTTGATTATATAGAAAGCTCATATGGCAATAAAGATGTACTGAAGTGACAACCCACATATTCCTTTTTATTCCTTCTACAAACCAAAATCAGCAACAAACAGTCCCCATTATTCATCCTATACAAATCATCCCTAGTGTCTTTGTGACGTCAACTAGGAGGAAATTGAGACCCATTGATCATGATTGAACACTTCAAGTCAATCTCTATCTTCGGTTCTTGGATTGGAGGCTTTGGGCATGAAGGATTCATCGTCTTTGGAGAATGTTCTTGATTGTTACATTAATATCATAATATTTGGCAAACTAGAACCCTACATTGATTTCAATTGTGAATTCAGACTATATGTTAGGGTTATTTGTTAATCTTTCTAACTAAACCATTGTTTCAGCAACAGTATAAGAGCATTTACTGATCTAAATTAAACATAAAAGCTATTACACTGAAGTATTGAGACTGAATCAATGATTGACAATAACCATGTATATTTCTGCCAATATATGTTACATTGATGCTGTAACAGTGAAATACCTGCAATTTATGCTCTGCAATACACCTGAAGTTCAGAATATCATCAATGTCACACTCTTTATCCATCTTCTCCAGCTCATTCAGAATGTCTTTGTGAACAAGCTAGAAATAACAATGCAAAAGCAAATAAATGAAGTACAATTACCACAACAAATAAAATCAAGTGTCAATGTTAACTACCAGCTCATGACTAATGTGACATGCAAAAGGAGACTTCTAGTGCTATAAAGTAACAGTTGAACTGAAAAGAAAATGAATGTGATTGGAACAATTTGCCTATTTGTAGTTCAGGAGAGACATTACATTTAATTAAAATATTGCAATAATCTAATATTAAATGCAGAAATACATCCAGTAGAATACCAAAAAGTAAATAGTCTCAATAGTGTTCCTACGATGCCAAATGATTTTAGAGATTACATGACTAGGTACATGCAGACCCAAAGGTCATGAAAAGAAACTATTTGTCGCCTCAGATTAAAATAGGATTCACAAGACACTTTTTTCATTTTTCTAAAAGTTTGCCAGACACTAATATCCAAGTCAAAAATACAATATGTTTTAGAAGATCCAGTGTTCATTTGTGTTATTCGTCTTTTCTAAGCCGCATAGCTTGACAGCAAGATTACTTGGAAACGTGGAACACACAGGAATGTGGATCAATAAATGGAATTATGTACACCAGGGTCCCGGTACGCAGTATGTTGGGGGTATGAATTCTTCTGAATGCAATGCGTTTAACATGGAACTTTAAGGTACAAATACGTAATACACCAGATGTTTAAGATTCAAAATTGATTCGTACAATAACATGGCATCATAAAAAGTTCACAACTATAAGAATATTCATAAGTTGCCAAAAATGCTAGCAATTCTCTCTTTCCAAAAAAAGTCGTTTAACATTGAACCCATAGACTTTTAATGAAAACCAATTAAAAGTACAACTTCTTCCCTTTATCCTTGTTAGAAAAATCTACTAGTTATAGGCAATTCTAGAGAGAAATATTATTTAGGAAACAAAAAGCTTTTCTAAACCATTAGAAGTTAACACACACACACACACACACATTCACGGAGAATGAGCTCCTTCTCAGCCAACCAAACTAGCTTCACCTTATTTCTCCATTTCCTTTCCTCTCCATCACACCCATGGAAACACCTTACCCGTCAAGGAGAGCACAAGAACTGAAATCTAGGGAGTATTTTATTTATGTTATTTCTATATGTATTGTGAACCGAGAGACAATGCAGAGGGAAAGGAAGGATAATGAGAGCTGAAACTTAGGCTTACTTACTTTATATTATTTCTAAATGGTGGAACCTTAATTGAGCCTGGCTCGGACAAGAAGTGCAGGAGGCAAAACTTGAGGGATGACCTCAACTGAGACTAGAACCACATCTAAAAGCCTTAATATGAGTAATTAACTTATATAGTCACGTCATCAGAGTCAAATCATTTTTTTCAAATTAAAATAATGATGACAGGAAGTAAATAACATATTAGACAAATTATAGAACTCAAGAAATGTTAAAAGAGGACAAGGCCCATAACAGAGCTGAGCGGAACAAAAGGACTCAAATAGCCAACCCAAGATGTTTGGGGTGAATGTTTTGTTCTTGTTGTTTGTACAACATCAAGAGTTGACAGGGAAAAGAACTAAATATCCACAAGAAAAAACAGGAGAAAACAGGACTTTTAAGAAAATGTCTTTTTGTTCACCTGTTCTTGCTGCAGTAGCTCCAATTTTCTCTTGTACAGATCTACATATCTTAGGCACTGAATTCTGTATTACAAATAAAGGCATTTTTAATAGAGTATTGTGCTGAAGTAATGCATAATGCTCAATATATTTAAGAACCAGTAAAATAGCTGCAGATCAACTTTTTTCACGGTAATCTAAACAGGATTGACAAGTCAAGAGCTGAAGCTAAGTTAATGTGCTAAAAGAATTTTGTGAATGATGGTCAAATACAAAGACACCACATAGTGAGCGATACAGATTCATATCCGTGTGAAATCTCCTCTAATAATGGCATAAAAATCCATTATTATCTTGTTATATCTGATCACTAAAGCACCTATGAATCATAGAAAATTGATGGACATTGATAAGAGGATAAGGAAAGTAGAAATCATAAACTAATGAAGAAAGGTGAAATTTAAAGGATGTATGACATAAGAAGTTGAACCAATTGTAGAGTTAATAATATGAATATTTACTAAAATAAGATACTCATGAAACCATGAAAATGGAGTTAACATTTCTGATTCTATTAAGGTCTACCATTCATAATGATCATCATAATATACAGTTGTTAGCAGACAAGAACGACAATTTAAAAATTGGGGGGGAGGCAAGGATAAGCTGTATACAAAATGACGCCAGTGCATAAGACTGAGCATGAGATGCAATAAGGCACAACATTGCTTAGGCCAAGCACTTACTGGGGCAAAAAGCAACGGAAGTAGAAAAAAATTCAACAGGAATGCCTATGTTCGAGGATTAGTTAGAGAAGATAGAATGGATAAGGCACAGAATGCATCAAAACTCAAAAACAAGGAGCACAACTTTATAGATAAAAACTACGAAAAGGATTACTAGGAATAAAAGTCAGTGTTCTCAAAATCAGGATTAGGCGTCGCCTAAGCGCTAGGCGCTCAGTGACTGCACGATGCACGCCTAATGCCCTTAGCCTGTCCATGTGCCAGACTCTGCAGGTTATTTGGGGTTTATGGGCAATTTTAAGCAGTTTTTTTTTTTTTTGACAGATTTTTTGTGGACAGCCTAGAACTAGGCGGCGCCTAGGACTGGGCTAGGCGCTAGACAGCAGGTGCCCGCCTGACTACCGCCTAGCGACTTTTACAACCTTGATAAAACTGTAGATTGTCAATATGATACAAAGAGTGAGCAATGTAGCATGGGTTTTTGTACTAAACTATGTTGCATGGATACAGATATTCTGACAGAAAATGGATACTAAATCACGGCAAATTTGAAAGACTAGGATATGATACAGCAGATATGCCAGTAAACAAATACGTAAATTAATGTGTTAGCCTTAGTTCTTTTACTAAAACAGAAACTAAAGTTTATAGTGAGAGGTTTAAAAGAACAAATTCAATTTTAAATCAGTAGAAACTAAAATAGAGGATGCCAAGGGTTTAACCAAATAAGAGGGGAAATGATATTTTTTTAGCTTTAAACAGAAAATTAGGACAAAAATGGACTCATACTTCATTGGTTCCAAGGATTGTCTCACTACCACTATTATCTTTTTATTCTCCTTTAACATGTAGATATGCCATTGATATGTAAGTAAACCTAACTAGTTAGGGAGCATTTCTGATACATAACCTTGACTTAAGTATCAGAGGATCTGAATATGAATAGAAATGATTGAAGTTCAAGGCTTCCAATCTTGGCATTGGAGTAATTTAAAATAAATTAGTTAGAAATCTACGAAGAATATGCCATAGGATGCAGATATCACATGGCATGGAAACATCAACCAGTGCATCTGTACATACATATTGTAGACAAAACTAACAGATATTTGCATGAAAAATTGCTTCATCAGTTCACAAAGAAGACCATTAATGGAAAGCCTGAGTAGAAATTTTGTATTACAAATAAAAGAGGCACCTGCATACATAAACCTAATGCAAGCAATTCAAATAAGGAAAGACACATAAAAGTCAATTAACAGCAAAATGAAATGGATCTGTCCCTACACAAGCGTCATAATATTCTGTATCTACGTCCTGTCAGCATCTAAGAATTCTGGTATACTTTAACTGACCAAGGTTACAGACAGCCCATGCCTTGTGCATGGTGAGAGTTGGAAACAAACATTTACTAGATGGTATGCATCAACCGTCAAAATGTTATTCCTTAGAACAAAAATATGCCCTGCGTGGGCATGAGATTCAATAAGATTTAGCCAGAAGGACCAGAACACAGAGAATGCCACAACGACCAATTCAATTCAAATTAGCGAGATTCATCGGGTATAAACATACCATCAGAAGATATGGGCCCTGAGGCAAAGACTACAAGAAACTCGTGGATTGGTAGGTGTTTGCCTGTTTATGGCATGAACCTTACCCAGGTTGAAGTGACTTCAAAGTAGCCAAAAGGTGCACATTTCTATCAAACACACATCTATTGGCATTCAATCAGGAAATTGGGATCAAATCGCATTTCAAAGGCTGAAAACTAACAATACAGCATTCTAATGTGTGACATCAAGGTATGGCTGATTTAGATATTATGGCCTGTCCTACGCACGTCATTAATAATGCAACAACTAACAAAGTTATGGAGAATGCAGCCTTCATCCCTTCGTTCCTCTAGCATAATCAAGACAGATAAACAAAAACAAGCATAGTTGACCAAGTGGTCTTGTTATGGAAGCAAACAGCTTTGTTTATTGGAACAGAAAAAACTATCACACTAAAAAGTAGGAATTTTAATAAGATGTCTAACAAGTTAAAACATGTTTCATAATAAATATCCAAACTTACTTTCAACATGAATGTACTGCATTAATAATTTGAATATTCAGTCTTGTCAAGGAAATAGAGAAGAAAAGAAAAACCTCAAAAACTTCTGGACGATCACAACTAGAATAGCTAGCTTCTACTATATTATCTTTACATAAAAAACATACTTTTACAACCTACGGCAACATGACTACAACAACAACAAAGGTTTTATCCAAAATTTTCGGGCTCGACCATTTCAATCATTTTTTTTTTCATTTAGCTCTGGTAAGGCTGATGTCCTTGTTGTCACGCCCCGATCTCCCGCCGGAATCGGCCGTCCCCGCTAGGCGCGAATCACCGCGCCAGCGCTCCCGCGGGACGTACGTTTCCATCGGGACGCGATGCCGCACGAGCCTGGGATTGCGTCCGTGCAAGGCAAATACCGAAACGGCCGTTGATAACTAGTTCACAGAGTCGTCAAGCGGAAACATAAAATGAACACAAGTATTGAATCCAAATCAAGCTTTTTATTGATATGAAGTAAAAATTACAAGCGGCGCTAGGCCGAGATTACAAACCGCTCATGCTTTCTCTCTCTTACAATAAACATGCCCTTAGGCTCAGAACCAATACAAACGATCTGGATGATGATGTTCTCATACATTATGTCTCATATATGCGAGCTCCGGGTCCGTGCGCCACGCTCCAAGACACCAAGTGCGGTCCGGCGCCCCATTGCGTTAAGCGATCTCCGAATCCGTACGAGTTCCCCCTGCACCCTGCATGCAGACTGGTGGGGTATCAGTACATTGATTGCACTGGTGGAGAGGCCTCTCGCCCACGCCACAAAACAAGCACGTTCATTAGTTATGTGCACCGACTGATTTTGTTGTCTTTCTATTCTTTAGCCTTAGGATTAGTTACATGGCAATATAAAGAAAGTAATCTCCGTGTCAGCTCAAGAGTGTCATAATAATGAACAATTGAGTTCACCTCACCATTTCTTACCATTCGGCCTTCCCTGTCGTAAGAAGCAATATTAACAATAATCTACGAAATATCAAGAAGCAACTATGAAACCCAAGTGTTATGCCGTGCCTCTGCCTCACAAGACCCATTTTACTAGAACTATATGTGATACCGTGCATCCATTCTACTTATGCAAATTATCGTGCAAACGCACTCCTTCCTGTTTCTTCTTTTCTCAATGCGGATAGCCGCTATGCAAACATGACTTATCTATATGAAGGTCACTGGCTCTGCTAGCCATATTGGACATAATCTGCGATGGACGGCTGTTTTCCCAGCTCGGTTGCTAGCCTTGCTGGACCTCCTAGCCGTCTAACGAGTCGACGCCCATCCAGGTCGGTAGCAAGCCTTGCTGGATGTCTCGCCCTCGTCCGCTAGTCATCAGCTAGCGTATTGCCAGGACTACACTGGCACTGTCCTCCCGGGCCGACACGATTCGGATGCCTCAGCAATCGTGTCGAGGACTCTCTCTACCTGGTGCGCAACCAGTTGTCCGTGACCATGCAACTACTCCCCCACATTCCAATCCTAGCCGAGGACAACTCTCGGATCTATCTTAGCCGAGGACTACACTCGGATCTTTTCTTCCTTACGCAGCTCTCAGATTTGAGACTCCCTCGGTGATCTGCATATCCCGAGTACCTTCCTTTCCTTCCATCTCCTGACTCGTAATGACTACTTGATAGCCTTCCTCATCTATGCATGCAACATGATTTTACTCCATCCCGTGTTATGTTCCGTACGGTGCAACGCCTCAGTATAAACTCACACTACTTTATAGCATATATGAAAAAAATTACTGCATTCCAACTCAACAATCCCGACTACACAAATAGCAAGTAAAATCTCCATGTTCAATACAGTGATAAGGCGGGATTATCCCCTTAGCTATGTGCGTTCATCTCTTTTATTAGCATGCAAAGGTTATCGCCTGTAAACTAGCATGTAACATCCATTTTCTTAGTGTGCAGCTAAGTAGAGACAGGTTCACCGGGGCCACCCACCTTAGCGATGTATCGCATCGGTCGAGCGAGACTCCGGACGCGCCTCTGATAGCCTAAGTCTGACTCCATTGAAGATCCCAACATGAATCCCTTTGCATCGAACGAGCCATCTCGTTGAGCAAGGCGGGCTGAATAGCTATACTTGTGTCGTTTGAATCGGCCCTCCGGGTTGAGCAGAGCGGGTCGTTACATTATACACCACTCAGAACAAGTCTCGTCCTCGAGACTTCCTGAGCGCAACTCGTACTATCGACAACTTCTAAACCAACTCTATATATCTTGTCTAACCTTCAAGGACTGTCTTAATACCATAATCAATTATTTTATTTTCTCACCATGCGTTACGCTGATATTTAGCCAACTCTCATCGAACGACTCTACCGTTCGATGCCATCATACTATACTCAACTTAATCGTTGCACTCCCGACTCAAAATCTACTGCACCTGGCGCAGGATTGCAATACCCAAGCACGGGGTATTCTATAACTTAATGGGCACTTACAACTCATAATTGGGTGGTCTTGCCCAACTAGCTATGTTATCTCCATAGGAGCCCAACGCAACCGAACACATTGACAGTTTACTTGACGTCGCCCATCGAAACCCATCGTTACGCCTAAATCCAAAAGTTTGAATCACGGCTAATTTTCCAATCTCGTTTGGATCAAATCTCTATGAGTCACCGTCCAATCTCGCTAAGTAATTCGCACCCAATCACCTACATTTTCTGACTCAGTCTATATTGCGCCTTAGCACAGAGCTAACTCGTCCACCTGGGGTACGCTCTAATCTTTTGCGTCTTTTGGTTCAGTGGAACTTAACTTCCTATTCGTTTTACTCGTTCCGTTCGCACGAGTGCTTAATCATTTTATCCGAATGATCCCTTCGTACAACTTATTGCATTCCCAAACTCAGTCTCTTGTTGCGCCTTAGCGCAGAACTATCTCGGTAGCATGGGGAATGATACAATCTTTCCTCTATGATAATTTAGGTTGAGGCCAACCTATTTCAGTTGCCATACTCATCCGTGCGAATCCGAACATTTTCCTTTGCAGCTGCATCAGAGTTATGCATATCGCTAAGTCTGGATCATACCCATATTCAAGGCGTCCCCCAAATATGTGTATTTCAACCAAGCTTAGTGACAGCTAAGTCTGACAAGCTACTCGTGAAAATCTATCGAAACGCGGATCGTTCTGCTATATGAATGACCGAACACTGGTTCGATTTAGTTATCGTCTACTCCAATCTCACCCAATTTCAAGTTTAGCATTACTAATAGCAACGCACATCATCCAAGCGACGATCCAACTCATCACGCCAACTTATCTCCAATATCACCAATTCTAATCGTGAAAGTTCCGTCCGACAATTCTCTAATACCGTTTTATTCCTCACCGTCGCATAACCGATTCGACCAAATCAATTATTACCCGAGTCCTATCTCGTATTGCGTTTGTTTCAACGCGAACGTTGTTAGTGTATATTCCCAATTCCAAATCCTAACTCTAAGTCTCGTTGCCCCAGTTCCATCATTCTTCCCGAACGATACTCTGAAGTCAGCCACTCCAGTTTAACTCAAGGCACAGGGTCGTCTGCCTAACCACTAGGTCAGCTCACAAAGTCATAGGTACAGCTCAAATTTGCGACTCATCGTGCAACCGCGTTGCACAACGCTCGCCCCAAACACCCTAAGGTCAAACCATTGTTCCTTTACACTGGTATTCTACCCAAGCTCGTTTCACTCAGATTTCTAAACATCGAGCACAAATCATCCTAACACACCAACATGTTCGTTCAACCGAACCCACGATACGCCCACGTTACAGGTCTAACCCATCGATTCGCACACACTATCTCTATCAACACGTTTGATAGAATTCAACAATCCATCCTCTTCTACACTTGTATCACTAAGCCAAATTCCATTATAAATCATCGATGTATATCATAACTCTAAGTCGTCCAGCACGATCTACGTATCCGTTCATGAAAACATCCAACATCTCTTACTTCACGTTTCTAGACTAACTCCTCCTCAAAAATCCTTAGATTCATTTGTATCCTGAAACTTGTCTTATCGTATCGAGCCACAAGTCAAAATGATCCTTCAATTGTCACGTTCCGGTCTCCCGCAAGTTCAATCATCTCCGTCGGACATGATATCACCACGCCAACGCTCCCGCAGAATGATTGTCCTAATCCGGACGTGACGCATGTGCGAGCAAGAAGTCGTACTCGCACAAGACAAGAAGGTCAATCGTTATGGTTATCATCGAACGAACAGACACCTTATCTTCACCTTTCGTTTTATCCCAAGTTGTACATTGATCCACCAAGCCATGTTCTTCTTAAAACCATTCTTACCGCCACCAAGTTCGCCTAATCAAACCATCCAACTTCAATATTACCATTTGATCGCTTCTTAGTCTACTCTTAGCATTCCTCAAACAACTAAATTCAAGTCCCAAATCCAAGTCTATCCCATTTGATACGTTCCATCATCGAGTTCGTTTGGAATAATCACCGAACATGTTACCTTGAGTTCGATTATCCCCGCCGTACGTGAAATCACCACACCGGCGCTCCCGCAGGATAATCATTCTCGCTGGGACAGATTTCGAATGTTATCTTTCCGAACTTGATTTCAGGATCGCTCTTCCAAACTCCAAGCCAAATTTGTTACCGCTTACCTCGATCCATCAGACTTACTATTTAACTAACTTGCATCAATCCATACTTATCTTCCAACCATTGCTATGGTCTAAATCTTCCAAAATTTGAAACCATCGCATTCGTACCCAAACTGAACTCTATCGAGCGATATCCTACTCAAATCAAAATTTTCCATGCACGCTATCATTCGTTCGCTCCATTATTTCAATCGCACTACTCCGATCGCATCTCAGATTATCCAATCTCAACTCAAGTTTTTAATTTGCTTGTTTCAACTCAAAATCGCTCGTACAATCCTTTAAGTTTCTCCGACCATGTAATCAATTTCAATTGCCCTGGATTTCTATTCGATATAAGCCTTATCCCTTATTCAACTCATTGTAACTCGTTCGAACCAAGTATTGCATGCTCCTCCAAGTTCGCTTACTTGCTAGGCATTGTTTATTTACACTAAGGCTTTACCCGATCTCGTCGCTTGCTGCTAGACTCGCTTAATACTCCAAAATCCCTGATTTGTTCGAACACTTCTAAGCCGACCCATACACCACTCAGGGTTCGAGTTATACTCCATGAATCTATATAACTCATCATATACACAATTTGCATAATCGAACAAGGGACTTATCGCATACACCACTCAGGAATCGAGTCATCTTAATAACTCTTGAATCCCGTTCGCATCCTTCACTCGTATTCCGAATTAGTTTCTTAGAACTCCGACACGATCCCCATTTGTCGCCTTAACGATCTTAGACTCGTATACACCTCTATTCTTAGTCCTCTATACAGACTATGCTTAAAATCATAACTTATCGCTATGAACAACTGTTCAACTATATCTGAAAGTTCCATACACGATCCCCATTACTCGCCTTAGCGGCACTCCGATAACGTCTCTATCGATTTCCCTCCTAAGTCAAACTTTATTCTCATCCGAACAATACCCAAATCTCGCTGCAACCCACTAGCACCAAGGGTCTTGGTGCACGATGCTCAACGCAACTTGGCCAAAAGGCCATGTGCAGAGCAATGTCTGAACGATATTCTTATCTCGCACTCTACTCGCTTGGTGTTTTCATATAGGCATATAACTTGCCGACTATAACCCGAGTCTACTCTCACAAGGTCTTTCACAGGTTGGGACAAAAGCCTACGCATCATAATCCCGTTCAAGCAATCGTATATTTCACATGCACTTTTTTGAAAATATTTAGACTTATTGTATGGAACATCCATCGAAGCATCGAGAGAGAGCATCTACCACTTCTTCAATAAACAAGTTCAAAACTGAGAGAATCGAAAAGAATTTCAAGGACGCAAAGCCGTGCTCTGATACCAATATGTCACGCCCCGATCTCCCGCCGGAATCGGCCGTCCCCGCTAGGCATGAATCACCGCGCCAGCGCTCCCGCGGGACGTACGTTTCCATCGGGACGCGATGCCGCACGAGCCTGGGATTGCGCCCGTGCAAGGCAAATACCGAAACGGCCGTTGATAACTAGTTCACAGAGTCGTCAAGCGGAAACATAAAATGAACACAAGTATTGAATCCAAATCAAGCTCTTTATTGATATGAAGTAAAGATTACAAGCGGCGCTAGGCCGAGATTACAAACCGCTCATGCTCTCTCTCTCTCTCTCTCTCCCTCTCTCTTACAATGAACATGCCTTATGCTCAGAACCAATACAAACGATCTGGATGATGATGTTCTCATACATTATGTCTCATATATGCGAGCTCCGGGTCCGTGCGCCACGCTCCAAGACACCAAGTGCGGTCCGGCGCCCCATTGCGTTAAGCGATCTCCGAATCCGTACGAGTTCCCCCTGCACCCTGCATGCAGACTGGTGGGGTATCAGTACATTGATTGCACTGGTGGGGAGGCCTCTCGCCCACGCCACAAAACAAGCACGTTCATTAGTTATGTGCACCGACTGATTTTGTTGTCTTTCTATTCTTTAGCCTTAGGATTAGTTACATGGCAATATAAAGAAAGTAATCTCCGTGTCAGCTCAAGAGTGTTATAATAATGAACAATTGAGTTCACCTCACCATTTCTTACCATTCGGCCTTCCCTGTCGTAAGCAGCAATATTAACAATAATCTACGGAATATCAAGAAGCAACTATGAAACCCAAGTGTTATGCCGTGCCTCTGCCTCACAAGACCCATTTTACTAGAACTATATGTGATACCATGCATCCATTCTACTTATGCAAATTATCGTGCAAACGCACTCCTTCCCGTTTCTCCTTTTCTCAATGCGGATAGCCGCTATGCAAACATGACTTATCTATATGAAGGTCACTGGCTCTGCTAGCCATATTGGACATAATCTGCGATGGACGGCCGTCTTCCCAGCTCGGTTGCTAGCCTTGCTGGACCTCCTAGCCGTCTAACGAGTCGACGCCCATCCAGGTCGGTAGCAAGCCTTGCTGGATGTCTCGCCCTCGTCCGCTAGTCATCAGCTAGCGTATTGCCAGGACTACACTGGCACTGTCCTCCCGGGCCGACACGATTCGGATGCCTCAGCAATCGTGTCGAGGACTCTCTACCTGGTGCGCAACCAGTTGTCCGTGACCATGCAACTACTCCTCCACATTCCAATCCTAGCCGAGGACAACTCTCGGATCTATCTTAGCCGAAGACTACACTGGGATCTTTTCTTCCTTACGCAGCTCTCAGATTTGAGACTGCCTCGGTGATCTGCATATCCCGAGTACCTTCCTTTCCTTCCATCTCCTGACTCGTAATGACTACTTGATAGCCTTCCTCGTCTATGCATGCAACATGATTTTACTCCATCCCATGTTATGTTCTGTACGGTGCAACGCCTCAGTATAAACTCACACTACTTTATAGCATATATGAAGGAAATTACTGCATTCCAACTCAACAATCCCGACTACACAAATAGCAAGTAAAATCTCCATGTTCTATACAGTGATAAGGCGGGGTTATCCCCTTAGCTATGTACGTTCATCTCTTTTATTAGCATGCAAAGGTTATCGCCTGTAAACTAGCATGTAACATCCATTTTCTTAGTGTGCAGCTAAGTAGAGACAGGTTCACCGGGGCCACCCACCTTAGCGATGTATCGCATCGGTCGAGCGAGACTCCGGACGCGCCTCTGATAGCCTAAGTCTGACTCCATTGAAGATCCCAACATGAATCCCTTTGCATCGAACGAGCCATCTCGTTGAGCAAGGCGGGCTGAATAGCTATACTTGTGCCGTTTGAATCGGCCCTCCGGGTTGAGCGGAGCGGGTCGTTACACTTGTACCACTAACAAAAACCATATCTTCCTTGCAACTTCAATTCATGTTCATTTAGGCCTACTTCTAGTCCTAGCGGCTCCTTTAACTACTATATTTTCAGTCCTTTTAGTGTAAGTTGCATAGGTCCAAACCATCTAAGGCGATTTTCTCTTATCTTGTTCTCATTTGGAACCGCCTCTAACTTCCCAAAAATACACTTATTTTTTTATCGTATCTTTTAATGTATTGTCACTCATCCATCTTAGTATTCTCATTTCAATGCTAATTTTCTAGGCATGTTTTTTAATTGCACAAAACTATCATCCATAAAGCATGGCTAGTCATGTAGCACTCTTATAGAACTAGTCTTTCAATTTCAAAAGTATTATACAATCACGAAGTACTCAAAAAGGACTACATTTCTACCATCTTGGTTTAATTCAATGCATGACATCCTTCGCAGTCTCTTCATCGTCATGATTGACCCTAAATACCGAAAACTACAACTTGTAGGCAGCTCATGTCCATTTAATGTCCACACTTATTTATCTTTGACTTCTGGTTGAATTTACATTCTATATACTTCATTTCGTCTACTAATTTTAAAACCGTTAGATTCTCAAGCTTCTCTCCATACTTCTATTTTAGCATCAAACCCTTCTCTACTTACACCGAACATCACAATATCGTAGTAAACATCATACATCATGTTCATGGATATGCCTATTAACTTCCTCCACAACTAAAGTAAAAAAGGTAACAATTTAATGTTGATCCTTCACATAAGCCAATACTAATAGAAAATGGTTAGCTATTCCCTCCAAAGGTTTAGACGGTCTTCATTGCTCCGGTATACATAAATACAAGACTAACTGGCAACTTAATACCATAAACTATGTCAAATTGGCAACTTGGTACCATGAACTTTGATTTTGCAAATAAATACCCTTTATTATCGTTTATTTTGCAAACGGATATAGCAAAAGACAATTTCGTCCGTGTCTCCATGACATGGGATAGAGGCTATACACCACTCGGGGGGAGGGTTGGGGGTAGAGGAAGGTAAAGGGTAGGGATGGTCAAGACACAAATGTGAAAGGAGATTGTCAAAGGGAAGTGTGCAAGGGGGAGGGTGGGTTGCGTAAAGGGGGAGGGGTATAGGGGCCGGTCGGGAGTGGAGTTGAGAAAATCAAAGCAGTGGAGAGGGTTGTGGGAGAGGCAAGATGTAGAGGAAGGGCACGGGAAAGGGTGTAGGGGGACGGTGTGGGCAGGACAATGGGGGATTCGGATTAGGGTTAGATGGAGAATGAGGAGGATGAGGAAGAAGAGATTGGGACTTTGGAATGTTTTTAGGGTCAAAAGCATCCAACTCACCGTCAAAATTGTAGTCAACTTAACATAAACAAGTTGCAACTGCCTTGAAAGTTCATGGTATTAACTTACACAATTTCAAAGTTCGTGGTAGCAAGTTGTCAATTAGTCAAAGTTCATGGTATTTAGTTGCAAATTAGCCTATACTAAATCTAAATGTGACTGCTAAAGACTCCTTTAACTATTATCTTATGGCAATGGTTACGAAACTAGAATACACAATATCTAGTATTAATATAATCTGAATTCTACAACATTATTAATCAACAAAAAAAGGTATATCACAAAAGATAAACTTGATCATAGTATAGAGTTGTTAAAGATAAAAGAAAAAGGATGCTAAAACGATTTGACATCCTTAAAGACAATGATCCAATGCCTAACATTTAGAGAGTAGAAACAAGTTTCAATTATTGCAATATAACAAACAAATATCCATATATAATAATGGTTTATCTATGGTTCAAATGAAGATAAAAAATAATAACCTTAAAAGCATGCACACATCTATGTGAGTGAAAAAAACTGATTAAACAAGCATGCTCACATTTGTCTCCCAATATTTTTCCAAGAAACCTTCTTCAATTTCTGGCGAACATCTGCTAAAACAGATTCTTGAACATAATGCCACCACAATATTTGCCAGCCATTAAGCTTCCGTGATAAAGTGATTTGAGGGGGGCGATATCGTCCATACCTGTTAAAGCAAAAGAATATTGAAGTGAAGGGATAATATGTGAATGTATGATATATTGTTCCTTAGAATGCAACGTACCAGAAACTATATATATATATATATATATATATTGCTTCATGCAAAACTTATACAAAATGCATAGTGCTTATCAAGTACAAGCAATGAAAATCAGACAAGACTAACACAAGAAAGTTTCTCTCTTCTAGTAAAGTTTCGGCCAATAAATATGGGTATCGTCCCTTATCGGTCTGCATGTCCCAAAATGTGGGGTTTGGTATCCAAGTTGCTCAAAATCAGTGTAACCGTTGCAAGGGAAATGAAGATCTACGCATAGTCCGAGAGAACAAAAGAGAACCTGTCGTGAATGGTTCTCTCTCTCTAAGAGCCATTGAAGTAGAATCCTTGATATCAGCTCTTGTAAATGGGACTCATCCAAATTCCAGCACCTAGTAAACCTACCCTTAGCAATTTGTGACTGCTTACGCTAATATATCTTGTATTGTATCCACACCCGTTCGTAGCTGCCTTTTCAGAAGGTTCTCTAGGATCAGAAGGTTTCTGGAACCCTGATGCAATTTATGGAGACAATTGTTGGTGGGATTGTTCATGGCATAACATTTGCAATTTTCTCTACTACATGAATCAAGCCCTCTAGCAGTAATTAGTTTTCCACCATGATAGTTTTCATGGTATAGTTAATATAACAAAAGAAACTGTGTAGTCACCGAGTATATTTTCTTTCCTTTCAAGCAATCATTTTCGTGATTCCTACCCAAATGATAACCAAGAAAGTCTACCCAATTTATAACCAAGAAAGTCATGCTGTATGGATCTATAATGATAAGCAACGGCTTACCTCACTTGATAAAGATCCCAATCTATAATTGTTGCGCCTTATCCCATCAACCACTATAACACTTCTCAGTAAGCATTAGCATTTCATGTCCATGACCCACAGTCACATATTTCACAAAGAAACAAAAAACCAAGTGTAGTTCGTCTTTTTTTTTAATCTTTCAATCAGTTACATGAATTCATAAACTTTCTGGATTTTCTTGTAAAAAATAAACTAGAAACAATGAACTTTCTAATTGCATTTCATCGAGAAGAGCCTAAGTACTCACAAGTTTGTATCATTAGTAAGTCAGCATTCAAATCTCTAGTACCAAAAGACCACAGAATTGTTCTTTATGCCCCCTCGACCAGACATAATTTATAAATTCCTCACTTCTACATATATGTAGTTCAACATCTTCCAAAGAAATTTTTCATTAGATTTTTTATTCTTAACCTTATAACAACTTTTAAAAATTCAAATGAAGAAATATTAACTAAGCAAAAGAGCATAGGGGCTTTCCATATACTACGCAAAGTTTTAGTAATGCATTGATGTCATTACTAATATCCAATGATTTTTCCCATTTCTTTATATCTCTGAATTGATACAGGTGACTTTGTTTCCCATGTAAATCCCCTAAAGCAACGAAAAACAGAGACCTAATGGCAAAAGCATGGCCAGATCATAATTAAATACTATAATAGGTAATGACATAATTTCCCCATGTTAGAGCTTAATTCACACTTCCTCTCAATTAATTAACCCAAATAATCTCCAAGAGTCATATTACTCATTGTTAGGACAAAAAATCCTAAATGAAGGTATTATATTTGGGGGTAGGGTATTAACTATTAAATAATAGAGAGAGAATGAAAAATGGAGGAAAGGCTTAGATGATTGAGGAACCTCATGAATGCTTTCAGTAGCGCCACATACATATAGTTCCTCATGGTGCATCTACATTATTATTTTAACATTCACCACTCAAGTTGGAGGGTGCATATTGTACAAACTTGTCACAATCCTCAAATGAGACCTTCCTAGTTCCATAGTACAAAATATGCTCGTTCATGTTCATATCCACATAAAAATATCGTTGTTGTCTTCTTCCCTCTTAACACGTAACAAGTGAGTCCACCTCAATATGCTGTCCTCTGATGAAGATAGATCTGCAATGTAGATTGTTGTCTTGCTGTCACATACAATCACATATTCTTCAAGCGAAAGTATAATCCACAAAAACTCACCAGTGGTATGGGGAACGGCTACATCCTCAGATAATGTACTCAATCAAAACACGGCACTTTGCTTCTTCCTCTTCAAGAAATCAGGTTACCACCAACAAAGACATAGTAATCAGTTGTGGGTCTCGAATCCATCACCATTGGTAAAACCAGTAACTCAGCAGTGCCCAAAGTAAGAGTACATCAATTCCTTTCCGAGTGAACTCTTCAAGTAGCTTAAAATACATACTGTGGTCTCCCAATAAGCAATCCTTGGGTCAGCCATGAAATTACTGATCACACTGATGGAAATTTGTGATTTTGACTTAAGATTCAAAAACAATCTGCTAACCAGGATTCAAATTGAGCTAACTTTACCGTCAAATAAATTTATCACAGCATTCATGCTACTGCAATTCGTAAGTATATAGTATATTAGACTAATATAAATCCATAACCTTCATCTTAGCTAGTCTATGTAAACCACTTGATCTTGAGCCAGATCTACTATACAATGTCGTAGATGTCGGATGTTGGGTTCATGTCGGATTTTAATTTTTCAATTTCGGATACCAGAGACATGTATGGGCATTCTAAAATGACAGATGTCAGTAAATATGCAATATGTTATATACTAAATCTGCAATGTATATCTACAAAAATGTTGGATACCAATAAATGAAGTCCTGCCTGGTAGAGGAAGGAGCTCTTGCTCTGTGGAGGAAGGATACCCAAGTCCTGATTTTGGAAAAATCTGCAAAATTTTAGGATTTTTTGGGGGCAAAGTCGAGCGAGAGAGAAAGAGAGACTCACGTCAGAGGAGGACGAGCTCTCGACTGAGGAACTGCGGCTAGGGTTCGGGGTCAAAGACAAGAAAAGGTGAAAAAGGGTTAGGACTTGGGTCACATAGAAGAGAAAAAGTTTATTTTAATTGAGTTATTGGATTAAATTGTAGGATTTTAGAATACCCCTTTCATTAATATATAAAACTCATTTGTGTAAGAAGTCCTAAAAAAATCGGTAGCATTTCACCTTCTGGTGTTGGCAACATCGGACGTATCGGGTTTAGACTGATATGCCGACCCATTTAACCAAAACTTTGTTGGTTTGTGTAATTTGCTAGTCAAAACCGATATGTCAGCCGACATCTACAACATTGAAAGTATATCAATGTCATCATTGCCCAACCTACCGTTTGCATTCATCTGCTTCATTATTTAACATCAAACCTTACAGACATTGATATTTTCAGTATCATACTAGACCCTCATGTATACTATCCTGATATTTCTAATTTAGTGAATATATTCCTAGGTCAATAGCTACATTCAAACTTACTGAAACCTTTGATAAAGGAAAGTGAATGGTTCATCAATGAAATTTCCAAGGTATCACGAAAATTTTTTATTAACCATAGAAATATAAGCCATATTGTGGACAAGATGAGAGACAATGGACTTATGTGCTTTGGAATTTGGACATGTACGACACTGTAACACAGACCAATAGACGCTTCCATAAAGAGGAGTGATAATATAGTAGTTAATGGAGTTGCTAGGACTAGAGGAAGGCCTAGGTGAACACGGTTACAAAGAATAGGGCCTTTAACATATACGAATGGAAGAGAATTCAAACAATCGACCCAAACAATGAAAGATACAGGATTTGTTGTTATTTTTGTTGTAGAAATTTAAGACATCTCTCATTGAAATAGGGTTGACTTTAGGAACATGGTTACCTAAATTCACCACTTAGGTACTATTTCGTGATTTGTGAACGCCGACCCACGTTCCGCTATCCGGGGACACACATCCGGAACGTGGAATGTCGGTGAATTAGAAAGTATAATTCTACACTCAGACCAGCAAATACATAATGTACTCCCTTGGGTTCGAGGCAAGCTTTTAAAGGGAATAATATGTAGTTTTTACTATTTTTGGTTAAAGGTCTTAGAGCCTTGCTATTTCTTTTTTAGAAGACATTATCCTCGGATTGTTTGGAACTTATGAATATTTATTTAGTCTTGAATTTCTGGTGATCTACATCATGGTACTTGATTGACTTTGAACCTTAATTATACTTTTTTTTAAATATATTATATGAAATATTTGCTGCTTAAAATGTTCTGGAACCACGTTCGAGATATGTATTGTGTTCCTACCCTCAATGTACCGCGTACAAGGACCCCTGTGTACCACATTTCTGTTTGTGTTCCACATTCCAGGTAACCATGTTTAGGGCATAGGTCAAATCCACAAAAATAGTGAACAGATTTACCAAACAGCTAGCAATCTGGCATAGTATGTTAGACTAGAATATAAATCAATATTTTTCACCCTAGCCAGTCTACGAACTTACAACTTACCTTGACCCAGATATAGAATATCAATGGCTTTCACCATTAAACCAAAGTTTTCACCTTCAGCTTCATTCTTTTAACATCAAAAGCCTTTTGACACCAATCTTTTCAGTATCATAACACACTCTCCTGTACACTATGCCAAAGTTACCCGAAATCGCTCAACCCCTCTGCAATTTGTGAGCCGTGAATTTCATTCCAAATAGTGGAACATTTATGTCCCAGAACCCTAAATATATTGTTCCAAAATTCCAAATCCATGCAACCAAAATCGATGCTAGCTCACACATCTGAACATGATGCAAAACCATTAGGAAACTACATACTGCACCCGACTTGTAGCAATCAATAGGCCTACCCTCACTGTCAATCAAACAAAATTACTCCTAGTCGTACAGTTCACTCCACTTAAACATGCCAACGAAGCCTAGCTCCACCATTCACTCCAAACCAAGTGGCATACCATACCTGTTTTTGTTCCTTGCTCCATAATGTTCCACATTCAAGGTAACCTTGCATATCTTTCTGATATAGTGGGAGTATATTCCTAGGTCAGTACGCTGACCACGTCCTATAGGGATCTTGCCCAACTTCCTAAAACTTTTAGGAAAAGGAAGCAAATGGTTCATCAGCGAAAATTGAGGCATCACCAAAAGCTCAACAATAATAAGCATTTAATACTGGTCGAAATGAGGTTGACATTAGGGCATAATAAAAATATGGACAGATTTTACTAGCAGCTGGCAATCTGGCACGGACCCTTCCAACTGGCACGAAATTTCTCACCAAGCAAATTATAAATACTAGAGGGGCTTGCCATAAAACTAGAAAGCCAAATGTTGGCTATCTACCTTATTTGTAATGACACTGAACCAAGGAGCAGACATGCTGAAATTCTACTATACTATGGAAGTGTCTAGTTGAAGGGGAAAGATGATGAGCCTTTCTATTGGGGACCGAACAGAGTGAAGCACTGCCCCTCGAGCTCACTAGAAGAAGCAAAATGAATGGATATGCAAAAATGGCCCTAGTTATACAAATCATGATATAAAAACACAAACTATAAACCTAGCATTCAAAATGCATGCTTCTTTAGAAAATCAAAATCAAAATAGCATTAGAACTTACAACCAACATGAGAGAAGTATTACGAGCCAACAGTTCAAAACTCCTTGGAAACAAAAGCAACTTTTCATAGAAAAAACTATTCCATTGTAGTTATTCAGAGTAGTACATGTATACAACAGAGATGCAATGCTCCTCAAGCTCACTAGAAGAATCAAAATAAACAAATATGCAAAACTGGCCCTAGTTATACAAATCATGATATGAAGGCACAAATTATAAACCTAGCATTCCAAAATGCATACTTCTTTAGGAAATGGCACAGACTAAAGATTGATATGTTATTTAAAATGAAAATAAACTCTTAGAGAACAAGATCATTCCATTCAAGGATTAACTTTAACAAACAAAAAATTTCATCAACCAATGAAACAAATCAAAATAACCCAAAAGAGTTCTTCAACCTATGAAGGCTGAAGCAAACCAAAATAGCATTAGAACTTAAAAGCCATATTAGAGAAGTATTACAGAACCAACTGCTCAAAACTCCTTGGTAACAAAATCAATTTTCATTGAAAACATGTCATTGAAAACATATTCCATTGTAGTTATTCAGAGTACTACTTATATATGTTTAGCATTCTACATGAATGATGCATTTTCAAAAAATTCCATAAACAACTTCAAAAAAAAGGATGTGTTGCTCCAAACGAAACACTGATTCACCTTCGATGTAGGACTGCAATTCAACAATATATTAGGACTTAATCATCAAATCAAGGTTCCCGTTTAACAAAATTGCAAGAGAAGGGAACAAGACTTCTACAGAGTTGAAATTTGTGATCATAGCACCGTAACTATGAGTTATGGAACAGCTTATAGTGTCAAGAATAGCAATGACCTGAGCAAAGGATACAATGGGAAGCTAAACTTTTCTCAAACAGCAGAAATTTTAAAATATAACGAATCCAAAAAGATACTTACTTTTCTCTTAGTGTGAATATAGATAAGTTATCACAAAGACCAAGAATCTGTTCCAGCTGAATCTCGTTCAATGAAACAACCTAATGAAGGGCCATGCATTATAAGAAGCTCGTAATTCTGATAAATGGAGAAAAATGGAATATAACTAATAACATAAATTTCCCATTCAATTCCAGAGGAACATACCAAGGTTGTAAGCTCAGTGATAATGGCGTACTGGGGTGAACCATCAAGCTTTCCAGATTTATTGACCTAGAAATATACCATTGAGTATAACCATTAGTATGAGAAAGAAAAAGAAAAAGAAAAGAAAAGAGTTAAGTAAAAGTTCAAAAAGGCAGACGGTAATGATTATACATATTTCAGTAAACAAAGCAATAATCTTGAGTATCCAATTCATCAGATACACATACCACCAGTGAAACCGACACGTCAAATGGATTTATTAGATAGTCATATTTTTCATCACAGAGTAGCTGGGACTCGATGGTTTCGCCGCGAATCAAAGAATGTAGGCTTCCTTCCAACAAGTTGCAATAGAGCCCAACATCCGATATTTCAACAATCTTGTTTACTTGTGCACTTTTCGATTTCCCTATAATAGGCCTGAATAGAGATAAAGTAAATAGCAACGAAGTGCAGGTCAAAAAGATGAAGAATATATCATCAAACAAAAAAAATATTATCCCAAATGCCACTTGAAAACTAAATTTCTCAAATTACCAGAAATGGCGACATATAAATGTAAACTCTGAAAATTGAACTTTTTTACGTTCTTATAAAAAGCCAGATAGTATTAGTAAAAGAAAATGATACTAAAGAGAGGTGGTGTTAGTTTCCAAGTTGTTTAATGAGAACAAGATAGGAAATCTTAATATAGAGATATAAAAGTTAGATAGGAAAGAACTATTGTTATTAGGTGTCTAGAGTTAAATTCTTCAAAGAAATGAAAAGTGAAAAAAATGTGGGATCTGATAATGTCTGTCAAGGTTACTTGAAAGACAAAGGATTACTGTGGCTAAACTAATTTAGCCAACCAAAATGAATCAAACTAGATTCTAGAACTTAAGGAGAGAGTAATTGGAGCAAAGGTTAGGAAAAGAAACAAGAATTCCTTAGAAACAATTTTGCTTTATGCCAAGGAGGGATTTCATGGAAGCTATTAATAGAAAGATCAACATACAACTTTAGAGATAAGTGTGATATCTTCTTACGGTTCCCTTTAAAACAATTATGGAATAGTCTCTGATGCACTGGGTTATGGAGAAAAATAATCTCCATAAGCAATATTGGGATTATCAAGGCTATGTATGACATAGAGGAGTTGGCTTCTAAAATAGAATTTTGGTGAGAAGTTCTAGAATCTAAGCCGAGAACGTTATATATATATATATATATATATATATATATATATATATATATATATATATATATATTGCAGCAAGATAATTGTATTAGAATATATGATTAGCCCGGGACTTATTACATCATCCTCTCTCCCCGGCATGGCCGGGTCGTTATCTTTGCACACCGATCTTCGATTTTTGCATCTAATGCATCCTTCTCTCAATCCAATGTAGCTCGGGCAGATCTCTATCTTGCACGCTCTACTCGGGGCCAAGTCTATATATGGAATGTAGCTTTAGCAAAAGTTCAAGAAGAAATAAAGCAGTCCATATTAATGACCAGGAGTTCAAAGTGAAAGTATTTTGCTAGGGATAAAGCATTCATCATTGTAGAGAGGTTGAGAAGGATGTATTCGTAGAATTAAAAATTTAAAACAGGATTTGTGATTTGGGAAGTTCTTTTGAAATGCCTTGTGATAGCAGGATCTCTCAAATCTGAAGTTCTATAAGACTGCTATAATACCAGCCATGTTTGTATGTCTTCAGGAAATACAGAAAAAAAAAATGTGCATATATTGGGAAAAGCGGCATTTTTCAGAGGAATAGTAGCATATTTTGGAGGATATCGCTCTGCTCACTTTCACGTACAAATTTATTTAGCATGCCTAATAGGATAGTTCTCTTCAAATCTGGTGTATAATTGATGGCACATGATGTGGTCTCTCTCGAGGTCAACTCATGTGCAGGCATATATGATAGCCTATGGTCATCAATCTATTTTCAACTATGAATACTTTGTTTATAAACCACAATAGGGCAGCAAAACTTTGTATATCCTGGTTGGGAACTTTCTTGTGTATACCCTTAGTGTAAAGGTTAATGTGGCAGAAGATCCTCTAGCTACTTGGCAAGCCATCTCATTTTCACTTACATTTATTCCTTCCTACCAAGACTGGCCACCTATGATTGACCATTCACCAAACTCTTTCCCAATGGGCACTATTTATAGATAACAGCCTTTTTAAATATCTCTGGATTTATTAGCCCTCATCCCAATTAACCATCCCATGTTCATTATCATAATAATACAACCTATGTTGCACCATTTAATGCATCCCTCAAAACCTTAGCACATGTACCTTATCATAATAATCTATCCCGCAACTTTTGTCGACCCTTTCGTGGTTACCCATCCCAGTGCTCATAGTAATACTACATATGTTGCTTCATCAAATACAAACTAAAAACCTCTGCAGTTTCTTTCACCAGCCAATATGGTCTTATTCTTCCGATATTTCATTTCCTTCACCAGATATAAGTTTAACTTTAGTACTTACCATAGTGCAGCCAGGGTGCATAAGAAAGAAGTTAGGGGCTAATCCATGATATTGAAACAAGTTTCAATTATGGAACTTCATAGCAATGTTCAAAAACTCGGACAGGTATCAGTTTCATATCCTCACTATGAGTATCATTTTTGCTGGTTTTGAATCAGAGTTTTGGAAGTTTCGGTTGTTTCTGACCCTAAAATTCAACCGTATCGGTTTCGGCCAATACTTATAAACCTGGCCCTATATATCCTGGATTTAGGGATTCAAGAGGTATCTGGCCAAGTTTTAATGGTGAAGAAACACTACCAAGTAAGAAAGACGCAACAGGTGGTCTAAATCTACAGCATATCACCCATTATAAAGTTGGTAAGGGCATTCTGCAATAGTATAGAAATCCAAAAAAGGCATGCAACGTAATTGAGACAGTTTCATTAAAAAAAAGAGCAGAAATTAAGGAAAGAAGAAAAATGAAAATTCAGGTTAAGAAATGAGAAAGTACAATCGAATGCCGAGAGGGAAAAGAGGAAATAATTGGTACATCTATAGGAGCAAGTCATGACATCCTCCTTTAAGTAAGGTATACAATAATAATTAATTGATACTCCCCCACAAGCTGGAGCATAAATATCAATCATTTCCATCTAGGATAACACTCAAGAAACAAAGGTGGAGGCAAACAAAGGTCAAGGTAGTGGTTTGGTGAGATATATGTCAACTGAGTTGAAGAAGACACGTGTTGTAATTTGTAAGACAACTTTCTTTGGTCACTTTCTCTCAAATAAAGTGACAATTTATCTCCATGTGCTTAGTCCTTTTATGAAAGATTGGATTCTCAGCAATATGGATTGCAGTCTTATTGTCACAGTAGAGAACAACTCGAGAAGAAAGAAAATTCTAAGATATGTAAGGAGTGAGTTGAGCCAAATCAACTTAGAGACGTGCCATTGCTCTATATTCAACATTAGCAAAAGAATGAACAATTATATTATGCTTCTTACTCCTCCATGTAACCAAATTATCTTCCAAAAAACAGGGTAACCGCTGGTAGAGCAACGATCATCAGCTGATCCAGCAAAGTCAACATATACAAAGGCTACAGACAATGTAGAAGGACGGTAAGGAAGGCCATGTCCAGAAGTTCCCTTTATTCAGTGTAGAATTCTTTCAACAGTCTGAAGATGACAGGTCAAAGGATTATGTATATAATGGCTTGCCGAACTCACAAGTTAGCAATGTTCGGACGAGTGAATTAGCTTTCCAACCATCATGTATAACATCCCGGGTCAAACAGAGGATGATCTAATAAAGAACTCAATCTGGATAGTTTGACTAGAATCCATATGTGAGTTTGCTGGTTTGGAACCTAGGAATCATATCTATATATAAAAGAGACAACGCAAATTTGCAATAAGAAAGTTGCAATCGTCTGGAACTTTGTGATACCTTAATACCAAAAAAGTATCTAAATTGTTCAAGGTCCCTTCTATGAAAATGAGAATCTAAGTATTCTTTCACCTTGGAGATGACAGCAAAATTATTTTCGGTGATGATTATAACATCCACATAAACAAGTAAGATGACTATGTCCTAACACCTCTGATGGATAAATAAGGATATATCTGAGATGCCTACGAACAAACCCAATTTGTTGCAAGATCCTGCTAAATTTGTCAAACCACGCATGCAGTGACTGTTTCAAATTATACAAGGACTTCTCTAGGAGAGAGAGAAGATGGGTAGTAGTACAAGAGCGCTTACCATTGCGAAAAGCAATAAGAAGAGATAGACCTTCATTTGGAGTCAGTAGAGATATAGTAGGAAAAGAAGGCCACATTGTAGTACCTGTAGAAGAATTACCAGTGATACCCCAAAAAAATAATGGCATGTAGAAAAATAACCTTCTCCCGACGCCTATATACCTAGGGAAAGGGAACCAAAAACCCAATCATAGGAAAGATAAGAGAAATAGGTAATATCAAGTTCAAAGACAGGAATAAGAGGAAAAGGAATCATGGACGATGGAGATGAAGATGATGTATATGAAGTGAAGTAGGTATGATTCTCGAGAAAAGTAACATCACAAGAGACAACCATCTTCGAAGTAGTGGGATCAAAACAAACATAACATTCTTATGCTCGACAATAACCAACAAATATCACATGGGTAGCATGTTGTTCAAGTTTATCTACTTGAAGCCCAAGATTATGAGTGTCATAAAGACAACAAAAAACTTTGAGTTAATTGTATTTACCCCACCCCTCATTTCATATTTCTAACTCTACACCCCCCTCCCTTTTAATTTTATTAGTGTTACCCCCCCCCCCCCCTTATTCCATGCATTTAGCAAAAAAAATTGTATTTAACCCCCCTCCCCAATTTTTTAACACTAATTGGGGGGTAACACTAATATAATTAAAAATGGGAGGGTTATAGAGATATGAATATGAAATGGGAGGGTAAATACAATTAACTCAAAAACTTTTGGAACAAAAGAAAATTGACTACCATGCGGAAAGAGGATAGAAAAATATGATTTGTTCTCAAGTACATGAGAGGACATGCAATTTATATAAAAACAAGCAGCAAAGACCGTAAAATTCCATAAATTCTTGGGAATAAGGAGAGAGCGGTTTACCTGAAGGTGTCTATTTCTTACGTTGCATAATACTATTATAATGAGGAGTATACGAACAAGAATTCTGATGAAGTATGCTATGAGTAAGACAATGTTTTAAACTCCCAGCTTACATACTCAGTATTATTCTAGCGAAAAATTATGATGCAAAAATCATAAAGATTAGAACTTCCAGCTATAAAGATTTGAGAAACAAACGAAAGATTGGACCTAGAGACATTCATGTCATGCGTGAGTGATCATCAGTATAAGTGACAAAATATTTATAATCATGCACACTCGAACGTGCAAGGATCCCGAAATATCACTATGAAGCAAAAGGTGAATTGTGTCGTTTATTAACTGGATGAAAAATGCATGAACAATAAATACAGATAATGATAAATTAGGTAATATAGTATGTAAGGACGATAACGGAGGATACTCAAGTCTCATATGCCACTGAATGGAAGAGAAACCACTAATGTATTGGACAGATAATCTATGTAGTAAAGGTCGTTATGTTCATGCCTTGATTCCTCAGAAAGTCTTGTATATCAAAGTGAGATGAACAAAATGTTACTGAACAATTAGAATCATGTGTAATGTATAGATAATAAGTTATGCAAGTTTTTTTTTCAAATGTAAAAACGAAATAAGCAATAAATCAGCAACACCGAAAACATCAGTCGTACCGTCAACCATACAAATAAATTTGTGAGGGCTAGAAGCAAGATTAGATGACCCTTCATAATACATGATTCGAGGCGCAAATTAGCAACCCACGAATGAGAATGAAAAAGAAGAGATACCTAATGGAGTGGAAAGATTGGCAGAAACTACAGAGGAAAAGAGTCGACACAATTGGCCTCATTCATCATTGGAAAAGGACATATAGTCACTAGATGAGAAGGTGGAGGAGCACTAGTAAGGGAAAATGCACGTCTTGCAATAGGTGTATCATCAGGATAACCATGCTTTTCCTAACACCAGTCCTTGGCATGAACTACAGAGGAAAAGAATCGACACAATTGACCTCATTCATCATTGGAAAAGAGCATCTGGTCACTAAGTGGAGAAAGTGGAGGAGCACTAGTATGGGCAAATTAATAGTGCAAATCAGACGGACCAAATTCGAGCCCGTTTGAATAAACCCGTTAATGGATTGGGTTAGAGTTAAAGATACTCGGGCTCGAAGTAAAATATTTGAGCCCGATCAAAAATTGGGGTAGGCTCGGATTCATGTGTCGGGTTACCCAAAAAACTTGGAACCTGACATACATATAATTTATATTTTTTTATTTTGTTTATATATACATTGTTTCATACTTCTTAAATAAAAATTTAAACCCTAAATTTTTTCACACAAACTTTTCAACTTCTTATCCTAAATCTCATTTTAGTTTGTATTTTGTAAGATTGAGGCTTGATTGCTATTTGATTATTTATTTAATATTAATCTTGTTTAAAATTATTTCAAATATCATATTAGAGCTCGATAAATCCGATGGACACGACCAAACCCGAGCCCAACCCGGGAAACCTGGGTTCCTTTTCTTTCCTTCGGGTTCGGTTTTGGGCTTCATATGTTGAACCCGAGGTCGGGTTTGGCTTGGGCTCGGGTTAGACTTATGATTCATCGGGTTGGACTCGGATTAAGCTCAGGCCCGACCCAACACGTCTGAGTTGCACCCCTAGGACAAATATATTTCTTACAGTAAGTGTATCATCAAGATAACCATGATTTTCCTAACACCAGTCCTTGGTATGATTAGTTCCCCCACAATAAGAACAATATAGACCACCATCTCGTCCCCAGATACTGCGACCTCGAGCAGATAAAGGAGGATGCCCACGAGCAACACCCCGACCTCCGGGGAAAGAATCAGAAGTTCTTCGTCTAGACTGAAAGTGACCACCACTACCCTGGCTACGATAGTCGACAGGAACTCGATATAGGTGGAAGATTGCGTAAGCATATGATAAACCGTCGACAAGACAGTCGTCAGAGAAGGAGACTTATGTTGAGAGGGAACCAGTGGACAAACATTCTCAAAAGTATATGGTAATCGAGTCATGAGAAGGACGCTAACAAAGGCCTCTCGTTGTCTACAAGTAACAGTATGATCAGAGGATATCGAATGAAAGACATTCCATTGTTCAAGAAAGTCACTGAAGAGGGTATTAAAGTCCTGCAAATGTTCTCCATGTGTAGCGTTATTGAAGGCGTAAAATATGTCAAAGTTTTTGAAGATTGTCTTCAGATGAGTATAGAGACCAAAGATGCGTCCAAATTTTTTTGACAGTTTTCAGAGATAATAGAGTTTAGCAACGAGCATCCATAAAGTAAGACAACCAAACAATTACCTTGTTATCATTATGAAATCAAGAGCCACATTGGGGATCCTTAGAGTCCAACAATGATTTCGTCAACTGGCAATAGAGACATTTGTTGTATAAAACCTTTTTCTACATCATTGGACCATTGTAAGTAATTATTTTTGCGCATAGAGAAAGATTGTGATGAGTTTTAAATTGAAGTCGATTGAAGAGGAAGAAGCATCAATAGGAACACATTTGTCATCGTCGAAGGCAATAATCAAGGCACACAAGATCAGCAGAGCAAAAATTGTTATCCAACTCACCAATAGGCAAGAGATCAAAGACCTCATAGCACAATGTCGAAGTAAAGCAGCTTTAAAGACGAGAAAACCAAGCGAGAGACCTCAAGCAAGCACAAAATCAAGCCAGTAATATGGCATCGAGAAACAATAGAGATCAAAGTGGATTTGAGAGGGGTGAGTCTAGGATAATCCATTAAAGATGGCTAGGCTAGGGAGGGACTTAAAGGAAGTGTTTTATCTTCGTCGTACGCGTCGATTGTAGCCTTGTCGTAGGCTTTGGTAGTAACCTTGTTGTAAGTGGGTGTATTAGCCTTGTAGAAGGTTGCACCTTTAGCCCTGCGAGATTGGTATTTGTTTTAGCTCTACCCGTTGTTATTTTAAACCTAGCCTTAGCATAGACTGATCCCGAAGTGTTAGCTTCGCCAAAGACTATTATCGTTCTGAGAAGTTGTAGTGGCTTCGTCGGAAACTACTGCAGGTTTCTGGTTCCCCAAGTTCAACCACAGAAGTGGCTATGGCCAGAGCCGTGGGAGGGATGTCAGCTAAGCTAGAGGGAGTGAGGAAAAAAATTAATAGATTTAGAGTTCTCTCCAAATTTAGAGAGAACTTTTAATTTATTGATGTGAATAAAACATGAGAAGCCTTGATACATTTATGGGAGTAAGTCATGAGATCCTCCTTAACCCAAAAAATGTGGGACTAAAGTGAGGTATACAACAATAGTTAAAGTGACACACATCATTTGTTCTTGGAGAAAACCTTGATCCAGTGTGAATAAGCCTAGAACAAAAGAAATACAGAGTACAGACAAAATATTCTCTTGGTTTTCAACTAAATAGGAATCAGTAAAACAAATTGAGAACTAATAAGAGCATCCATAACAAATTATGAACTAACAAAAGCATCCACAACCTCATAGTTTCGAACAAATAAACCATTTATCAAAAAAAAAAAAACTAGAAGCTATACTACTGCATTCAGACGCCCAAAATTGCATATTATGATAAACTAGGTCAATTTATGAATCAATATAGGGCTATCTTAAGAAAAGGAATAACAGAAAGTATCAATAGAAATCAGTAGTAACCTAACCTATTTAAAGACATAAAAGACATCAATCCAATTCCTCTAAGTAAAGCTTGTTCACTAGTTCAATCTGAGCAATGTAATTATAGAGACCATAAAAGTTCCATGATAAATGGAAAGGCCTATATGTTGGCTCTTCAAAAGATGGAGGCATAGAATTATATGTTAAAAAAAATTAATAATAAGATTACTATTATGATCAAGCAATGGATATGGATATTTAAGAATCCAAGAGAAGGGAACAGATCATTACAGGACAGGAATATGATCCACAACAGTACATACATCAATTTAAAGAGGCCCTTTTGTTTCTTTAATCGCATGATCAATTAGTCATCAACTAGCACAGGTACACCAAAGGAAGAGATCTATTAATTTAGAATATTTGGCACCAGCAATCAATTCTTTTAGAAGACATTGTAAAATATACGACATTGTACTTCATGTTATTCATCTCACATGACATGCTCCATACTCAACTTCTAGAGAATATGCTTGTACTAGATGTTAATTCATCTTGAAACCAAACAAAACCAAATTCTTTTATTAACGGAACAAGGATAAGCAGGAGACCCTTGTCTACAGCATGGGCATCCTAATAAACTTTACAGCAGAATGAGGGACAGTTTTGGAATGGGCATGCTAATAAACTTCACAACAGAATGATGGACAGTTATGATAGAGAATTGCAGGTTCTAGGACAAAGAAGCAAGATCGAGTGAACAAGCAAATTTCCTTAAATTGTGGTAACACAAAAAAAAAAACACAAGGCAAGAAAGATAAGTCTCTACATACAAGAATGGCTAGAAATTTTGATTTCATTAAGTAAATTGACTAATTTAAAAGATGATATCTAGAAAGATAAATACAGATATAACTCATATATATTAAAAACCAAAATTAGCAAAAAAAGAAGCTTATTGGTAATGAAACATCAACAAAATAGGATGAAACCCTGTTGAAATTAGTTGATAATTTTATTGATTGTCTCATTGGCATTATATAGCCTTACAGTCATTAATACAATGATTTCAATCATTATGACAATAATCTCATAATGGAATATCCTGTGACATATTCTGGCATCCCAAATATGTCCTCAGGATATTCCCATGTTCTTATACTATACTTAAATATGACACCCAACATACCATATCAACACTCTCCCTCAAGATGGGTGAAAGATATTCACTAAGCCCATCTTGTCACATCCTCTAATCATGTTCACTGAGGCGAGTCCCTTGGTTAGTCCATCTGCTACTTGATCCCTGGTTGGAACATGGCCAAGCTCCAGTAATCCTCTATCCAACTTCTCTTTGATGAAGAATCTATCAATCTCGATGTGTTTGGTCCTGTCATGCTGTACTGGATTGTTGGCGATACTAATAGCTGACTGATTGTCACACCACAGCTTCATCTTGGCTCCTTGATCCAGCTTCAGCTCCACCAGCATATTCTTCAACCATAGCAGCTCTGCAACTCCCAAGGCCATAGCTCTGTACTCTGCTTCAGCTGTCGATCTGGCCACCACAGACTGCTTCTTACTCCTCCAGGAGACCAAGTTACCTCCTACAAATATGCAATATCCCGAGGTAGACCTCCTGTCATCAGCACAACTAGTCCAGTCAGAATCACAGTAGCCCTCGATGCTCACGTGATTGTTCTTCCTGAATATTAGTCCCTTCCCGGGAGCACCTTTCAAGTACCTCAGAATCTGGTACACTGCATCCATATGACCCTTCCGTGGGTCATGCATGTAGCGGCTCACCACACTTACTGCAAAGCAGATATCAGGACGTGTGTGGCTCAAATAGATCAACTTGCCAACCAGTCTCTGGTATCTGTCCCGATCAACTGGTTCTCCAGCCTCAGCATCAATCTTGAACCTCTGATCTATTGGTGTCGCTGCAGGTTTGCACCCCAACATCCCAGTTTCTGTGAGAAGGTCCAGTGCATACTTCCTTTGAGAGAGAACAATCCCCTCTGCTTCTCGAGCAATCTCAATCCCAAGGAAGTACCGAAGAAGGCCGAGATCCTTCACCTCGAATTCCTTGCCCAGTTTTCCTTTGAGTTGGGCGATCTCCTGCTCATCATCTCCTGTGATAATCATATCGTCCACATACACCGCAAGCATGGTGATGTGGCCTCCACTCCGACGGAAGAACACAGTATGATCAGCATTGATCTGCTGATATTCCATCCCTATCATCGCCCTTCTGAATCTGTCAAACCACGCTCGAGGAGACTGCTTCAGTCCATAGAGGGACTTCTTCAACCTGCAGACCTTGCCTACTGTCTGATTGGTGCCAAATCCTGGTGGTATCTCCATGTACACCTCCTCTACTAGATCTCCGTGAAGAAACGCATTCTTCACATCCAGTTGGTGTAGCTTCCATCCACCATTCGCTGCCAGAGAAATCAGAGTCCTGACAGTGCTCATCTTTGCAACTGGTGCAAAGGTCTCGTCATAGTCGATGCCGTACGTCTGACTGTATCCTTTGGCTACTAGTCGAGCTTTGTAGCGATCAACCTGTCCATCTGGATTCTGCTTCACGGTAAAGACCCATTTGCATCCAACTGCTCTCTTCCCCTCTGGCAGTCTCACAAGCTCCCAAGTGTGGTTCTTCTCCAGAGCTCCCAACTCCTCGTGCATTGCCGCTTTCCACTTTGGATCATTCTTGGCAACCTGCCAATTGTTAGGTACAGTAATACTATCCAAAGATGCTATAAATGCTCCATGAGAAGAAGGGATATGGTCATAAGAAATAAACTGAGCAATATCCCAACCATATCTGTTTGGAGGATTTCCTGCATTGCTGCGAGTGGTCCTCCGTACAGATAGTGGTATGGGAGGAGTAGTAGTAATAGGAATGATATCTTGTGAAGGAGGGGGTATCACCTGAAGGGGGGTTGGTGTCGGTGCCTCAGGAGTTGGGACGAACGCAGGCAAGGGACTTGGCATTGGCACTGTCGGTACTGGTCCTGCAGTTTGCTTCTCTCTCCTGCTGTAGGTAAGTAACTCTCCCTTTGCCGTAGGCCTAACACCTTCACCTTCTTGTCCCTTCTCCGTGCCTCCATGCCAAACTTCTAAATCGGTTACCACAAAGTTCTCCATCTCTCCCTCTCGCCTAATACTGGCAGTATTAGGCGTGTTGTGTGAAGTTCCGTCCTGGCGGTAGTATGGCTCATGCTCCCGAAAGTGGACATCCATACTGACAAACTTCTTCTTCTCTACTGGACTCCAGCACACATACCCCTTTTGGGTCGCCGAGTAGCCTACGAAGATGCATTTGACCGCTCTAGGGTCAAGTTTTCCAACTAATGGCCTGTTGTCCTTCACAAAACACACACACCCAAACACCTTCAGTGGGAGTATTCCACTATTATTGCCTTGCAATACCTCACATGGGGACTTCCATCCGAGGACCTTCGAGGGCATCCTGTTGATGAGTTGAGCTGCTGTCAACACTGCATGCCCCCACAGACTCTGTGGGACATTCATATCGATCATCATACTTCTTGCGACCTCCAGAAGGTGTCTGTTTTTCCTTTCTGCAACTCCATTTTGTGCTGGTGTGTATGCACAGGTGGTCTGATGCTGTATTCCGTGTGCTGACAAGTATTCTGCAAGCGTCCTGTTGGTATACTCTGTTCCATTGTCAGACCTCAGTACCTTCACAACTGCTTTGTACTGAGTCTGGACATGCTTATGGAAATCCCGAAAACAAGCAGGTACATCACTCTTATTTTTCATCAAATATAACCAGGTAACACGAGAGGCACACTCAATGAAAGAAACAAAGTACTTATAACCATTCATAGTGTTAGTAGCACATGGACCCCAGACATCAGAATGTACTACCTCAAAAGCAAAAGTGCTCCTATGACCCGTGCCAACATATGAGCTCCTAGTAAGTTTTCCTAACTCGCACGCATCACATACTAATTTCTCTTTATTTGTTTTTGCATAAATCTCTGGATACAACTTACTTAGAGTATCAAAGGAAGAATGTCCCATCCTCCGATGATGGAGTATCAAGGTATCCTCAGTCCTCTGCTGCAGTCCTTCCATGCCGGCCTTCTCTGCCATAGATACCAATGCTGAGTCCAGTCCTTCTCGATCTAGGTACCACAGTCCCTCATGCCAAGTGCCAGTCCCAATTCTTCGTCCTGTCCCTTTCTCCTGGAAGGTCACCTTAGGAATATCAAAAGAAACAATGCATTTAAGTTGGAGGATTATAGAACTAATGGACAAGAGACTGACTGGAAAGGATGGAGCATGTAAAACATTGGATAATCTTACTGAACCTGTACAATTAACAGTACCCTTACCGACCACTGGCTGGAAAGTGCCATCAGCTGTCTGAATGCTGTCTGCTGATGCTAGGTGAGTGTAGGAAGAAAACTCACTAGCATTCCCCGTCACATGCCGAGATGCTCCCGAGTCGATAATCCAGTCTGATGATTTAAGGGAAGAGATAGACGCAAGGGCAAGTGATTCGTCAGTACCTTCTGATGGATGGGCATACATGGCAGCGTTGCACCTAACAAAGAATGAGGTGGACGCCTCCTCTGTTCTACTCCTCATGTCTCCCAGTGCCCTGTCCTCCACAGTAAAGGTGTCATCAGCTTCTCCGTTCCCTTCTGATATCAGGAGGTTTGCCCGATAATCTCCTCGGCTGCCTCGTCTATCCCCTCGACCACGACCACGTCCTCCATTATATCCTCGTCCGCCGAACGGTCCTCGTCCACCACCTGAATCTCCCTCCCTAGGTGGTTTGGTACAAGCATACCGATGATGACCCATCTTCCCACAGTTGTAGCACTGCCGGTTATGCTGCCAGGGCTCTCCCTTAGATCCTGTGTTACCTGAGCTGGTGATCGCTAGTGCTGACTTTGCTTCGGGGGGACCACCTGTCCCGGCTTGCAGCCTGATGCGTGTCTCCTCCTGGATCATGGCTGAGATAGTCTCCTCAAGGCTAGGGATCTTTGGTTGGGCTAGAAGTAGGGCCGTCCTCTGTGCGAAAGCTGCAGTCAGCCCTTTGAGGAACTTCATCGTCCTTTCCTGCAGACACACCTGTCTCTCCTTACACTTAGGGTCCCCGCAGCTCGTCCGATCTGAGGAGTGATCATAATCCAACCACAGACGCTCCAACTCCGTGGCATACTCCTGCACCGTCTTCTCTCCCTGTACGGTGTCATCAATCTCCCCCTTTATCTGGAAGACCCGTAAGTTGTTCCCCACACCATCATAGGTCATTCTCAACTTCTCCCACACATCTTTCACCATCTCAATACCGTCTACTGTGGCGGCAATAGACTGGACTAAGGAGTTGAGAAGCCAGATGTAGATCACCATATGAGTGGACTTCCACTCATCGTGTCCTGTCGAGCCCTCGTCCGGCTCTGTCGTCTCGCCCGTCAGGAACCCCTCCATGTTTTTTCCTGCGAGGGTTCTTCTCACCCGTCGTGACCAACTCAGATAGGTGGCTGGTCCATCTAATTTCAGATCGATGGAGGGAAGCTTCAACTCCGGCGACGTTCGTGTCGTGTTCTCACCAGCCGACATCGTCAACAACTTCATCAACGTCGCCACCTCTGCAGAATCTAGCTTCTTGATGATCTCCTCCATCGATGCGTCGTCTATCCAGTCACGTCACGTTCGCTCCACGACTCACGCTTGTCCTCGTCGTCCGCTCCTAGATCCGAACATGTCCCCCCTTTTTTCAGATCTAGGCATCCCTATTAGGCGCTGCCTCGTGCTGGTACGGAGGAGGCGGCATCACGCATGTCACAACCGCCGTCGCAGCAGCAGCAGTCGCAGCAGCTGCAGCAGCAGTAGTAGCCACAGCAGTAGCGGGACGGGACAGCAACAACGAAGGGCGGCCTGCGAAGGACGGAGAAGAGGAGAGGAGGGAAAAAAAGAGGGGGGCGTGGAAGAGTTCGGTGGAGGAGATCTAGGAAATCCTCCTGTGGGTTTGTGGAAGCTTGGTGACGGCTAGGGTTTGTGGAAACTTGGCTCTGATACCATGTTGAAATTAGTTGATAATTTTATTGATTGTCTCATTGGCATTATATAGCCTTACAGTCATTAATACAATGATTTCAATCATTATGACAATAATCTCATAATGGAATATCCTGTGACATATTCTGGCATCCCAAATATGTCCTCAGGATATTCCCATGTTCTTATACTATACTTAAATATGACACCCAACATACCATATCAACAAACCCAATGAATAAGATAACAAGGAGACTCCTTGTAAGGAATAGCAGGTCAGAAAGTCCCAGATAGTAAATACGCCTTAAACTGGAGAAATAAAAGAAAGAAGTTCATTGCATGCTAGGTTGCATGGACCCTCCTCCATCTGACCATATTTGTGTCTGACACAATACTTTCTCTACACATTTTACACATGATCCGCCCATGTCTAGGATCCAAAAGTAGGACGTATTCATGTTCTGTTAAGCGTTATATTAGGTAGTGGGCTTTAGTCCCACATCGGATAGAATAATAGAGAGAGGGGTCAACCTCTCCTATATATATGTAGTCTTTCTCATCTATGAAAACCATTCCATTATTCTAATTCTACATGGTATCAGAGCCATAACCCCCCCCCCCCCTCCTCTCTCTCTCTCTCTCCCCACAAAAAAGAACCCTAACCCTAGCTTCCCCCGCTGCCCCCCCCTACTGCCAGCCCCCTACCCTCCGCTCCGCCAGGCCCCCCCCGCTCCGCCAGCCCCCTCCCCCCCCCCCGCCCGCCGTCTCCGCCCTCCCAACCCCACCACCCCCCCAGCCCGCTATGCAACCCAAAACCCAAAACCCTAACCCTAACACACCTTTGCGGCTGCCTCCCCTGTGTAAATCCTAATTCAAAAAAAAAGCCGTATATCGAAGCCAGAGGGTAGACATTACTTTGTTTGCACAACCTATGTTCCTAGATTACGACTTCAGGAGCATATATCGAAGCCAGAGGGTAGACAATAATTTGTTTGCACAACCTCTGTTCCTAGATTACGACTTCAGGAGTTAACAAAGAGTAGACAAGTTGATTGTTTAAGTGGATCTTTGTTTCCTTCCTATCCCGATATCCGCATCAGGATCTACACAGAGAATTACTTGGATTACTTTTGTGTCCTGGCGTGTGTGATTCCCATACGATCTTTCCATGCGCATGTCGGTTCTGGCCACGTTGATAGCGCGCTGGAAAAGTTGAAGTGATTATTGGGGTTGAGAAGAATCAGCGACGGTCGAATCAAGAATAATATGACAACCTCTGAGGCGGCTAGCAGTAATACCGGTGTCGGAAACGCATTGGCGGGACCAACGGACACTGGCACGACGATCTCTTCGATTTGACTCGTCGATCGGCGGTTGGACGGACAAGACGGATACTCAACATGGCGGAAGAAGATTGAGAAGATACTTTGGGGTATGCGGTTGTCCAAGCATCTGACTGACAATCCTCCGGAGACGACTGATCCCACATTTGAGCAGTGAAAGACGGATGATAGTCGACTGTTTACCCAGTTGATAAACTCCATGGAACCATCGGTAGAGGACATGGTTCAAAACACGGACACAGTAAAGGAGCTATGGGAGGTCCTAGCGACGGCGTTTAATGGAAAATGTGACTTGTCTCGTATCTACGACTTGTCAGCGTCTACCTGGCAGAACAGGACAACAAGTCTCATAAGGACGACTTCCGGGCTTTTAAGACTATGGTCGATGAAGTTGACCGTATATTACCTCTGACGACGGATATCAATGAAGCGAGGGCTCAACGTGAGCAGCTTCATGTGATGGCATATCTTGCCTCTCTCCGTCCTGATGCAGACTCAGCTCGCTCTCAGATCATTGCTAGAGCTGAGGTTCCATCTCTAATGGAAGCTCATTTCCGTGTCCTACGGGCTGCAAAGATCGTCGAGACCTCTCCAAGCGATGCTCATGTTGATCGATCTGCTCTTGGTGCCGCTCGTACTGGATTTCGTGGTGGTCGTGGTGGACGACGTGGTGGCCGAAATGGTGGTTGTGATGGTGGATGAGGCATTGACGGTCGTGATGGAGGTCGACTACGCACATGCTTCAACTGTGGCCTACAAGGTCATTTCCAGTGGCAATATACTAAAGTTGTTACCGCCAATGTTACCTCAGATACTCCTGATCTTGGCGACCGATCCGTCCAAATGACTGATGAAGCATTATGCAGACTATGTTGAGTTTCAAGCTCAACGTCGAGATGAAGCTTCTACTTCTGGGTCCACCGCAGGGTACTTAACGGCATGTGTGGTACAGTCGAAACAGTGAGTGCTTGATTCTGATGTGTCTGCTCACTTGACATGCGACACAGGTATGATACGAAACTATGTACTGGTTGGTCGTATGTCTAATATTACATGTGCCAATGGTGGTTTGCTAACAGTCCGTGGAAAAGAATTTGCCCGTCTTTCTTTGGGACTGTCACTACACTATGTACTACATACCCCTGGAAACCCATTCAGCTTACTCTCAATTAGTCGAATTACTCGCGATATGCACTGCTCGGTAACATTCTTTCCTGATGGTTGTATTTTTCATGACCTAACGACTGGACGGACTATCGGTAAGGGGCATGTGGTTGGAGGCTTGTACCTGTTTGACGAACCTTCCTCTATTGTCTGAGCTGGTGTGAAACTTGATCCATTTGAGTTACAATGCCTGTTAGGATATCCATCTGTCCAAGCACTCCAAAAAATGTACCCATCTTTGGATGTTTCTTTTTATTGTGAGTCATGTAGCTTGGCAAAACATCACCGGATTTCCTATCCGGTTAGTCAGAATAAAATTGCTTCCGCTCCCTTCGAGTTAGTACATTCCGATATATAGAGACCTTGTCCGGTTGAATCTGTGATGGGATTCAAGTACTTTGTTACCTTTGTTGATGACTACTCACGTGTCACTTTTGTTTATTTCATGAAAAATCGCTCCGAATTATTTAACATTTGGTGCAATTTTCATGCGGAAATCATAACACAATTTGGTGTTCCGATAAAATGTGTTCGAAGTGACAATGGTCGTGAGTATGTCTCGTGAGTTTGTCACATTTGTCTCAGAATGGTATCATCTACCAACTTCATGTCCTTACACACCACAACAGAATGGTGTGGCTGAACGCAAAAATCGTCGTCTCTTAGAAACAACACGTGCTCTTATGTACCAAACACGTACTCCAAAAATATTTTGGCATGATGTCGTTCTTACTGCTTGCTATCTCATTTATCGCATGCTGTCGTCTGTCCTCAATGATGATACTCCCTTCTCTCGATTATTTCCCAAACGAGAGTCGTTTCCTCTACCTTTCTGAATCTTTGGTTGTTTGTATTATGTTAGGGATACCCGACCAACTCTTTCTAAATTAGATCTCAAGGCTATCCAATGTATTTTTCTTGGGTATCCTAAGGATCAGAAAGGATATCGGTGCTTTTCCCGTCTTGAGGAGGTATTTTTTCTCTCGGGGTGTTACCTTTGTTGAAACCGAGTTTCCTCCACTTCCACAAACTACAGGACCAGTGCCACAAGTTTACCCAGAAGATGACTTCTTGATGCTCCCGATTCAAGCACAATAGCCCATTGTTAGGATGCCCTCCTCTACCGAGCCAGTGCTCCAGTCCGACGGTCTGCAGACACCGATTCAATCAGTACAACCGTCGCCCGATCGCATGTCGCAGATACTGTCCATGGTAACAGACTCAGCACCGTCGTCGGCCGATCGATCGTCGCAGATAATGCCCATGGTCACAGAGTCATCCTCCTCCTCTGGCTCGTCTGATTCGTCTCCGCCTTCGGCTCCGCATGTTCCACCAACTCGATCTCGTCGTGCCTATCGTAATCATCCCTTATATGTTGAAAACTACAAAGGGCTTGCGAGCCACACTCGGTCCTTAATAGCTACTATTAATGGGATTCGGATTTCCAATTCTGCCGAGGAGGGTCTCAAACATCCCGGTTGGCATGCTGCTATGGAAGAGGAGATGATTGCGCTTTGGGAGAACCATACTTAGGACTTGATAAATTTGTCATCTGGTAAATGGGTTGTCGGTTGCAAATGGGTGTTCACGATCAAAGTGAAACCAGATGGCACCCTTGATCGACTAAGGCTCGTCTGGTGGCAAAAGGATATTCTCAGACTTATGGTGAAGATTATTTTGAGACATTCTTCCCAGTTGCCAGGATGAACTTTGTACGCGTACTCTTAGCCTTAGTTGTTCGCTGTGACTGGCCGCTACTCCAGCTGGATATCAAGAATGCCTTCCTCCATCGGGACCTAGATGAAGAGGTATATGTGGTGTAACCTCCCGGGTTTGTTGCAAGGGAGGGTAAAATGTGTCATCTGAGGAAGGCCCTGTATGGTCTCAAACAATCACCTCGTGCATGGTTTGATCGGTTTACAGATGTGGTCACTCAGTTTGGCATGAGTCAATCGAAGAAGGATCACTCATTATTTTATCGACAGACATCGGCGAGAAAGATTCTACTTGGTGTTTATGTTGATGATATTGTGATCACAGGAGACGACAATCAGGACATTGCGGGGCTGAAGAAGTTTCTGGGAGAACTGTTTCAGATCAAGGATATGGGATCATTAAACTACTTCTTGGATGTTGAAGTTGTACGGGAAAAGAAGCACATTGTCATGTCACAGAGGAAGTATGTACTAGACATACTGAATGATGCAGGAATGATGCACGCCAAAGGTGCAACATCGCCAATAGACCCAGGAGAAAAATTACTCCCTGACGAGGGGGTCCTGATGACGAATTCGGATCAATATCGTCGAGTGGTTGAGAAACTCAACTACCTGGCAGTTATGACTCGTCCAGATATTTCCTTTGTCGTCAGTGTTGTGAGTAGATTTATGTCTTCTCCACAAGTTCCACATTGGCACCGCAGAAGTGTTATATCTGCAGCATCTTCTACAAGAGCTGGGAGAAGAAGCAGGATCTAAAGCAGCAGATATGTGATGTGATAACCAATTTGCTATGCATATTGGTACCAATCATGTATTTCATGAAAGGACGAAGCACATTGAAATTGATGCCCATTTCGTCCATGATGAGTATAAAAAGGGAATGATAAAGTTCCATCACGTGAGGACCGGTAATCAGATAGCCGATATCTTCACGAAATCTCTTTTGGGTCCTCGGGTACAATTTTTTTGTAACAAGCTGGGCATGATTGATATATATGCTCCAGCTTGAGAGAGGGTGTTAAGCGTTATATTAGGTAGTGGGCTTTAGTCCCACATCGGATAGAATAATAGAGAGAGGGGTCAGCCTCTCCTATATATATGTAGTCTTTCTCATCTATGAAAACTATTACATTATTCTAATTCTACATGTTCTATCAGAATCCTAAATTTTAAGTTAATAACATTTCCGAACCCATATGGTATCCATATATGTAATCAGTATTTGTCTGTATATCTATAATATGTATGTCTATAGCAGCCTAGATTTCAAGTTTTACATTAATATAAACTTACCTGAAACTTATGTTGATAATGATCTCAGAAAAAATCTTCAATCATAGCAATCCGATAGTAACAATCCAAATCTCTCTCCGATATCTAAGTATAAATGTTGAGTTGTTGAGTCTTTTCTTTTCATTAATTAAAGTTTTCAGTCTTAGTCGGAGATCACAATCAGTTTGGCAGTATCAGGTCAAGCTTTCAGATTCTTCAAACACATCATCATCATCCAAGCCTTCTCCTATCAAAATGGGGTTGGCAATGGAGCATAAGAAAATTCCACAAAAGAATTGACAATTTCTATACAGGTTGCCGACTGACGTCAACCCTCTGCGATGGTGCCTAGTTCCTGCCGAAGGTAGCTATGAGCATTAGAGGGAATGTCATAAAGCCAAAATGGCCACTTTGATGCAAATAAGGAGCACCTTCCAATTTTTCCTTGACTCCTAGACTATAAAGAATCTAGACAAAGACGTAAGATGGAAATTTGTTATAGCAACCACATTCATCTTGTGACACATTTAAGCCAAACAGTGACAAGGAATGTATAACCATAGATTTTTCAAATTTATGAGTATAGAAGATAATTTCCCTTCCCTCCAAGGAGCACCTTGCTGCTTGTTTGCCTTTTGAATGCTTGCTCACCTTTCACAAATGCATGATTGGTTATAGTACAAGTAAAAATCATTAGTTTTGGAATAGAGTTTATTTGACAATTAATCATCTTTTCTTTCTTAATCACTGAAAAATCATCAGTTAATGTGAAAAGTCCATAGTATCACCGACAGCAACAAAACCTGTAACTGAAATCTCGGAAGATCATAACCATCAAAAATCATTATTAAGTATCTTATAACCTTTTTTCATAAATTGGTTGAAAGTTATATCCATGCAATACTTAATGATTAGTCACTCTACAGATTGGAAGCAGTTAATGTTTTGCAATAATCTTCGTTTGTACAGCGGTTATTCACCAATGTCTATGTCGATATGTGCACACACATGTATAAAGTTGTACTGTGCAATTTGTTCTTTAACATAACTGAATATCACACTTTAACCACTAGCATAGTTATTCCTATTTCTTCCATAACCGCATCCCACATACCAAAACCAAACCATCCTTCACAATAAAGATGGTTCTTCTCCCAAACCCTATTCTAATGTGCTTCAAAGAGACGAAAGCAAGGTGAGTGGCAGCAACCTCAAGCAGGTCAGTCTTGTGGCTTAGTTTGACCTAAAATTGAACAGAATCCTTTCCTAGTTGGGCCTCAAACATGCAGTCAACGAGAGAAAAAAAAAATGTTTTGTGGCCAATATTTGAATTTTTGTTTTGTTTCAGGTTACTTCCAGTCGAAGCCCAACAGAAATGTCAAAAAATATTGGTGCAGCAGAGACATAGCTTAAGCTAAGAATCGCAATTAAGCACAAAGCTTGCAAAACAGTGGAAGTTTAAAAATTAATTAGATGTCGATAACAATCATATCAGGAAAATCACTACTACAAAGCTTTGAATTAATTGCAACGAGTATAGGAGAACTAACACATTAGAGTTCTTCTTCCGAGTATCAGTCATTATCGTAAGAGTCGAAAATCTCAATCCGAATATGAACTTTCCCTAGAAAAGACCAACAACAGAAGAAATTAATACCAAATCAAAGCCAGTTTTGGCTGTAAATTTTAACTTCAATATGATGAAATGGAAACGAAAAGATTATAAGAGTCGAACGTATATGTATACAAGGATTCCTGTGTAGTCACTACCTAGCAAACCAAACATTATCATAAGACCAACAACAACAACAACAACAAGAATGCCTTTATCCCAAAGTTACGAGGTCGGCTATTGGAATCCTTTCTTCCAATGAACTTTGCTGGAATGTCCTCTGTAACATTAGCAGCATTATCATAAGACAAATAAATATATGTATGTGTATCCGTACGTGTATACAAACACACATATTGATATATAAACCATTCATACAGGACCATGCAGAAATCTGTGTTCTCATTAATGCATACCAAACATGTCACAAAACAAGTCATTCCAACTAGTATTGCACAGAGCTATGCTCATTTGGAAAGCTTTTCTATCAAAAGTGAATCTATTGTTCCCAGACCAAATGTGTCAAGTTCTAATCTCCAAGACTACAACAACAACAAAGCCTTTATCCCAAATTTACAGCCAAAACAACTTTGATCACCACTAATATAAGAAAAAAGCAGAATCTAACAGTCAGTGTCAATGCTTAACTGTAAAAAAACACTAGAGGCTGAATAAGGCATAGTAGTATGAGACGAACGAGTGTGCTAGTAAGACGATCATATCCCTCGAGAGGAATCGTCATTGAAGAACAAGCAACAGAGCAACAAGTAGCAGCTGGGGATATGGTTGGAGTAACTCTGTGTGCACGATATGCCCATGGGGGCATGCCAAAGATAGCCGAACAATAAATATAGTAGTTAAAATGACCACAATGTGTACATGAATGAATGTCGTATAGAACAATCAGATCTTGTTTCTTGCCCTCATGATCATAGCCGAGGACTGGAGGCTGAGTAGAAATGCCAAAGAGTGAATTAGACGTCATCATGGATGTACCTGTAATCCAGATATTAGAGGAATAAGCAGAACCAAGAGAGCACTTTAATATATTATAGAGGAAATAGTAGAATAACACCATATATGGAAATACAAGATATCACCACTCAATAGTCGAAGTAGTAGAAGAAACCCAATAATTGAAGTAGTCAAAGACAAGAAGAATGCCCACACAATAGAAGAGATTACAGAAGATAGCATTGTATCGAGATAGTAGAAGAAAGCAAAGCAACCATACCATGGCGGAAGAGTAATGAGAGAATACTCGAAGTAGCCAAAGATAAAAATATTCACACAAAGAGAGCTCTACCGAATTATGCACCAAGCCACCAATCTGCCAATAAATAGAGGACATCGTAGAGATATTGTGCTTGTGGGTGTGTAATGGGTTAGTAGGTTTGATATATAATGACAGTCTAGTGGGGTTAAATAGGGCTAATAGGCTAGTGGATGTAAGTAGGAGAAAAGGGTAATGAAAATTAAGACTAGAAAAAGAGAGGAGATCCAAATGGGTTGTGTTAGATAGAAAATGAGTCGCATAGAGGGTATGATTTTAAATTATTGATCAGAACCGCTTAGGATTTAGGTTGGAATCCCCTCACCCACCCCAGTGTAGAAGTCGCAGTGGATAGTATGATGGTCATTGTTGCAGGTCGTCTACAGTCGACATTGACGGTAAAGGACTAGTGTGAAGGAGGGGTTCGTGCCAATTGTGAAAGAGAGATGAGACTGGAGGTAGAGTCCAGGGATGGCTGGGGGTTGGGGACGGTTGGAGGTCCAGCCCAAGGAGTTTTGTGATGTCAGTCAAGGGCAGGTGAGTCGACAATGGCTCCTTTACCTCCAGGGGAGTGAGCAGTAGCTGCTTGATGGCATAGGTTGGGTTGTACCTAGACAGGGTCGGGATTAAGTTTTGGATGGTGGAGACCCAACAGGATATCTCTTGGTATGAATAATATATCAGTCGACATAAAGGTTTCAAGGCTAAGTGATATGGTTTGCCTAACCGGTCTGCAAAAACGATAATTGACCATATATCGACCGACATATAGGGTACACTGAGCATATTGAGCAATGTTATATTATTTCATTTTCATTATGCACTCCATCTGTGGACGGTTACATGTTAATAAGAATTACTTTGCCAATTAATTGTAATTTATGTCGCAACCTAGAATTAATCGACTTAATAATCAAATTAAGTTATATATTACACGACCTATTAATCGTCTACTTTTTTAAAACTAATATCAATGTATAAATCGGATTTGGGTCAGCTATGTAAAACCTCCTAACAACCTAATTGTAATTGTTTCCCTAGGGGAGAGGGGGGGAAGCGGCAGTTCACTCTTCGCCGTATCAGCAACGATAGTGGCATTTACCTTCTTTCTTCTCTTTTTCTTTGTTGAAAAAAAAATTGACTTTCAATCCAATATCAGATATTCACTTTCCAATATGGAGATCCCCCAACCAATATAGCACTTACGATATCAGACACCTTGGCGGCGATTGAACCTTGGCAACGGTGACCAGCTATGAAGTCAATAGCTGGAGGTAGGAGGTGAATAGAATTAGGGTTAGGGTTCGACTCGGGCTAGGGTTAGCCTATGGTTAGGGTTGGAGATGAGAGTTAGATTAGAGCATATGGTTTAGGATATTGGTGGCTAGGGTTGATTGAAGAGGAGACAAAAGAGTTATATTCAAAGACAACTATTCTCTTGTACCCGCTAAAGATAAGTATATGAGTTACAAATGCAATGGACTTATTTTATTTAGGAAAAAGAGTACAATATACACGAGAGGGTAGGTACCCTAACTAGATGTTTTCTGATATGGGACTAAAGATAAGGAAAGTACTAACAAACATAAAAATATGTACAAGGGTCCTACATCCAAATTTTAATGCAAATATACAAAAAAGACAAGAATATCAGTCTTGATTACGAGGGGATGGAGAACAAATAAAGGATAGAGAATGGCATACCACCAAAAGATAAGTATATGAGTTGTCAATATAACATTGTTTTAAATGTATAATACAACTACCTTTCTGCGTGCGCACACACACACACACACACACACACACGATCACACACACACACACACGATCACAAATATATATATATATATATATATATATATATATATATATATATATATATATACACACGATCACAGCTGATCGACTACCGGGGGAAAATGCAAATACCCCAATCCACACTTTCAGGTAAGTCGAAAATTAAATGCAGCTTGCAAGATTTGAACCATCAACCTCTTGCAGAATAAAGGGCTTAGACTTTACAAAGTGCACCAACCCTTGGGGGCACACACATATATGTGTATTGTGTTATGTTTGTGTGGTCACGCACGCATATCAGTAAGTGTCGGCTCCAATCATAAGCACTTTGAGACAACATACGAGAAAACATATCAAAAGTTCAAAATATGTTACAACTTACAAGAACATTCACTTATTTAATAAAGATATGAACTATGCTATTTCACATAGCGACTAACTGAAAGTAAAACTTGAAGGTGAGGTCTATCTCAGTAGCAAGTTGTGAGAAGGTGATTAGCCCAAATCGAGGACCATGTGATAGTAACCGTCCTAGTGGTCGATTGAGATAATATATGTATAAAAACATAAAATCATTTATCTGTATCAAGATAAAAGCATAAAATCATGGATCAACGCACGGACACTTGATTCTCATTTTGTAAGTCGTGGTTTCTCATCAGTCCAAGTGGTAGAGAGAGAAAAGATGTAAATGGTGCGAAAATCATGGATCAGCATGTTGAGAGACCAAATTCTTGACTACTGATGAGATACGATTTACACAGTATATGTGTAAGGTTGTAACACATTTATTCTTTTTGATATATATACCATAAACTATTATTGTTTTGTAACAATATATCTTGACCTCTTTTTATTAGCAAGTAAATACCTTCAACTATTGTAGCGCCTTACGGTGTTAACTTTTGCAACATAAAAAGGTCCATAGTATCGATATCAGTATCGGACCCTTCCTATGACTATCAGGATCGGCGGTTTCAATTAGAATATCATATTTTTTGGTATCGGAAACCAAATAATTATTAATAAATTATTAACATTTTAGAAAAAATACTTTATACATTTAGGAATAATTTTAAGTATTTTATGTGTTGTTTTTTAGTTGTTTTGAAATTGAATGAAATAGCAGTCACCCTTACCGATTGGTTCACCTGCGATAGATAAATTTTCTTCTTTTACATGTTTTCACAACCTTACTATACTTTTAACAGAAAATTTACTATACCGATAATAAAATTATATTAATTAAATATAGCGATAGGAGTTTGATAAATTTAGAAATTACGATAGGAATCGCCAGTTGGGTTGGCGAAAATTTGAAAAACTTGATTTTCGCCAACTCAGTTGGCGAAAATCCGACCAAAATCCGACGTGTATTACAAAAACAAAAAAAAACAAAAAATCAAATTTTCACCAACGAAGTTGGCAAAATTTTGGTTTCCCAAATTTTCGCCTAACTCTGTTGGCGAAAATTGGGATAGTTTGGTTTTTTTTCGGTTCGGTTTGGCCTCGGTTTATTGCTTGGTTCGGTTTAGCCTTAGTTAGTTGGTTTTGCTTGGTTCAACATGACAAACCAATGGGTTCACCATATTTTCGTCGAGTTGGCGAAAATTTGGTGCTCTCTTGTTGGGTCGGGTTGGTTCATAGCAAGGTAGTCAAAGGCGCAAGGCGCACTCGAGGCGCAAAGGGTTCAAATCGCCCGATTGAAGTCTGATTGAAACCCGAAGTATCGGACGTTGAAGTCTGATTGAAACCCGAAGTATCATCTCTGGGAGCAGAAGTGGTGACCTGGGACTGCATATTTTCAGCATGCACTTGATGTGCATATTCTGGTTTACCCCACTTGTCCCAACAGTAGTCTTCTACATGACCGAGCATTCCACAATAGTTACACTTCCGTGGTTGACCACGGCCACCACCACCATCGCGGCCACCACCACGACCATTGTCTCTACCACCACGGCCTCCTCGACCAAAACTACGACCACCATCTCTATCGCCACGTCCACTACCACGTCCACCACCACGACCAACAACACTAGAAACTAGGACAGAAGAGTTAGTACTCGGCACCACAGAACTCTGTCCCAGAAAGGAACAATTGAGACGGGAGAAAATATCTGCCACCGTAGGTAACTGCTCTCCAGCAAAGATTTGAGCTTTATAAGATTCGAGTGCAGGATCCAAGCCGGCTAGGATAAGTGAAACATGAAACTCTTCCTTCTGTCTGCGAGCTTCCTTCAAATTAGTAGTAACAGGATGATATTGAAGCGGTTCCCTCTACAAAGCCTTCTTTGAAGCGGTTTACTTGAAGAATTCATTACTAAATATATTGGCTTTATTGGGAAGATTGTAAGTGCAAACGACCATTGTCTCTACCACCACGGCCTCCTCGACCAAAACTACGACCACCATCTCTATCGCCACGTCCACTACCACGTCCACCACCACGACCAACAACACTAGAAACTAGGACAGAAGAGTTAGTACTCGGCACCACAGAACTCTGTCCCAGAAAGGAACAATTGAGACGAGAGAAAATATCTGCCACCGTAGGTAACTGCTCTCCAGCAAAGATTTGAGCTTTATAAGGTTCGAGTGCAGGATCCAAGCCGGCTAGGATAAGTGAAACATGAAACTCTTCCTTCTGTCTGCGAGCTTCCTTCAAATTAGTAGTAACAGGATGATATTGAAGCGGTTCCCTCTACAAAACCTTCTTTGAAGCCAGATATTCATTCACAGGCTTCCCATTTTGCTTTGTATTGAACAATAACTCGTACAACTCATAGATACGGGCAACGTTTCGCTTCTGCGAATATGATTCTTCCAGAGATGCCCAAATATGTTTGATTGATTCACACCACTGAACATTAGCAGCGATATGTGGTTCCATACTATGCCACAACCACGACATAACGTATGCATCTGCACTCATCCAATCTTCATACTCAGCGGAAGTTTCAGGCAGGGGTTCTTCCGTCAAAAACTTCAACTTCTTCTTCGCCCTTAACACCACTTTGATAGACTTGAACCAGGCAAGGTAGTTCGCACCATTGAGTTTCACCGCTGTAATCGACTTTTCCAATTCATCATTATGAATAACAGTAAAAGGAGAACCACATCCGCTACCACCACCACTATTAATCTCGCTAGAAGATTCGGTCCCCACCATACTTGCAGATGCAACAGAAAGACGAGATCTTTGAAACCCTAGATCTCACAACGAACCTCAACCGACGACAAATAACCAACGAAGATCTGTAGAAACCCTAGATCTCATAAACGAACCACGAACGACCACGAACAACGAACAGCGAATCATGAAAAGTAGACGAAAAACAGCCGAAATGGGATGTACAGTACTTACAAATATATGCTCTGATACCAAGTGAAGTCTGGAGATAGAGAGGAGAAGGGGAAGTAGGAGAAGAGAGAATATGAGAAAGGAGATTGCAAGGACCTTAAACCCTAGGTTGCATCTCATGTCTATTTATATTGATATGCAATACACCCACAATTACTATTATACCCTCATATGAAAAATAACAAAATAAAATAACTCTAACAACTACTATATACATCAATATAACTACCATTTATTTCAGATAGAGCAAGTTCCCTAGCTTTCCAAGCTTTACAATATTTAATATATATTTCGTGTTCTCTAAATATATCATTTACAACATGCGATGGACTATACGACTGATTATCTCGAATTCTATCAATAATCTTATTTTTAACCCATACAGTAGTAGCTAATGGATGAGAACCTGTTATAAGTCCCCCTAAACAAGAATGTACGTTTTCTAGCGTTGTTATAACAAAACTTTCACCTTTACCACTTGCTTCAGCGTATACTCTCCAATTACAACTTGAATCGTTATATTTATATATAATCCCACTAGCATTGTTTAAAGTAGCATGACAAGTAAAATTATGTGCAATTGCTATATCACTAATAAAACATCTAATTCAGAACGATTATCAAATTTTCTTTCAATGATTAATCCTGAAATGCTAACACTATCAACATTGCCATCAAATTCATCATCTAAATTTTCAATTAAATCATCATTGTTTTCATCGTCGTTATTACCATCATCTACTATATGTTCTTGTTCAGTAAATAAAATAACTTGATGAGAAGAACTAGGAGGAGCATTAACTTCATTAGAAGCACGTATACTACTTACAATATTATTTCTAGGTGGTGGTGAAGTTATATAAATATTAATATACGTTGCTTGTACATTAACTTCTAGAATAAATTTCCATGCTTGTTCACTAACTAACTTTATACAATTAGTTAAATAAACATGAACCAATATAAATTCATAATCAATAGAACATTGCTCAACAATTTGATTACGTAAACTATCAAACAAAATATTTCGATCAATTAAAAAAAATTCAGTTAAACCTCCTTTATAAACTAACCCATTAAGCATACCTCCAACCGAACATAATATTGTTAGACTTTGATCTATCACAGAATAAGCTTCTAAATACAGAGTGATTGAGCTTCTGTTTGAAAGTAGAATAAGTGGATTGAGCTTCTGTTTGAAAGTAGAATAAGTGGATTGAGTGAGAAATGAATAGCAGAAGGAATAAATTTATAGAAATGAAAAAAATTTAGCAGTTGTAAAAATTTATACGTTAAAATATAAACGTTACTATGACAGAGTTACTATTAACATATATGTACCTATGACAGAGTGGAAAAAAATAACACACAAAAAACCAAAAAAAACAAATAAACCCCGGAAAAAAACCCAAAAAAACCCAAAAAAAAACCCAAAAAGACCCCAAAAAAAACCAACAATCCAATTTACGCCAACTGAGTTTGCGAAAATTTGGTAATCCAAATTTTCGCCAACTCTGTTGGCAAAAATGTCATTTTTTTGTTTTTTTTTATACACGTCGGATTTTGATCGGATTTTCGCCAACTGGGTTGACGAAAATCAAGTTTTTCAAATTTTCGCCAGCCCAACTGGCGATTCCTATCGTAATTCCTAAATTTATCAAACTTCTATCGCTATATTTAATTATTATAAATTTATTATCAGTACAGTAAATTTTATGTACTTCTAAACTATTGCCGATTGGTCTTTTTCGTTCAATTTTCTTTGTCGAATTGACTGAAAAGAGCCCCCCCCCCCCCCAAATGATGGTATAGGTCAGTATCGATCTGTATTGGATTGGTACATGTCAAACCGTATCAGTATCGGTCGTATCTGATTGCTATCGGCCAATACTGTAACCTATGCATAAAAGTAAAAAAATGTCCCCTTGACAAATAAGAAGAAAAAATGAAAAAAAAGATCGAACACTAAACTACACCACTAAATCATCGCATCCTCCCACCTTTATAGTCGTCACCACACCCTGCAGCTGCATCCTCCTATAACATTGGGTGTTGCGGGGATTGTGTGTGTGTGTGGGTGGGTGGGGGGGGGGGAGGGGTGTGTGTGTGTGTGTGTGGATGGGTGTGTGTTGGGGGGGGGATAGGCTAGGATTAGTTCTTTTTTCATTTTTATACAAAAGAGAGTACTAAAAAAATTTTAGGGTTAAAATGGTCTTAAAAAGACTGACTGACCAAAATTGTGACAATCCACTGACATGTTATAGCAACTTACTAACAGCCCAATAGTTCAGGGTATTTAGTACTTAATAAAAAAAGTCACAGTATATCGTTGCAAAAACGTAATAGTCCAAGGTATTTAGATGCACAAAGCATCTATGTATATATATAGTTGATTTGCAAGATTGTAATACATTTATCTGTCATCTTGCTTTTCTTGAAGGGTTAATGCATTGATTCAAAACTATTACATCATACAACTAGGATTACTTAAGCGAATTTCCCCAAAACGAGAGAATATCCTTATTCCTATATGTTTTCCTAGCTTGTACATGCACTATGGACACAATCGTAGATATTTCCTCTTGAATTCTCTTACATTTCTCAGTATATATATATATATATATATATATATATATATACATACATATATATATATATATATATAGTTGATAGAAACTAGCTATTGATTGTTGGCCACTACAACACAAGTTTAAAAAGTGTAATTGAAAATCTGAAACAATATATGGTAAATAAGTCATAAAAGTAACATCAAAAGGTTAGTTTTCAATACCAGATCATTGTGTGAATCACTGTATATGATATGGACATTCCTTATTGAAACTTGGATGTTGTCAAGAGCCTTTGCCATAATATCGATTGGAGAAGCAAATTAACAAGCAACGAAAGTTGTTAGTTATTTGAACCATTTAAGTGCATATAAATGTACAAGTATAGACGGTATTCACCTTTGCATAGATATATGAAAGAAATGATTGACCAGCAGGATTATCTGGATAGAAAAAGAACATCAAAAGTGATAGTTAATATCATAGTAAAAATCAGATGTCTTATATGGGTGACATCAAATCTAAATACTGAAGCATTTGTAACAATATGAACAAATATCGAAGCTTTTAAAACAATCTGGATCCTGCCCATTAAAACTAAATATTGAAGCATTCATCACAACCAGCATACCGTATCTTATAAAAGCTAGAAATTAAGCTATAAACACCGTATACAGAGGAATGCTCAACTAATTCCCATAGTTTTTAATGCAGGGTCATGAAAAATAGGAAGGTATGGCTATCCAGAATATTGCCCCCTTTTCTGGTGGTGAACAGTTAGTTCTCTGTTTGACAAATAATTTTATGATTATTTACAAACTTAAATAATAGTATTTTTTTTTTCTCTTTCACTGAGTCATCTATCATTTCTATCTCCAATATCCTTTTCTCCTCTCTCCTCAAGTCTCCTCTTCCCTAACATATTAGACCCTACAGATGGCACCAAGGCGACAACGGCTGGTGTGTTATTCTTGCAGCCTTGTCCTTCCTCCCCCACCCCTCCCACAGCCACCCCACTCCCACCAAGGCGACAACAATTGGTGGGGGCAACATATACAGTCAAATAAGCATTTAGCAAATTATGAGCTTTTCTAGTGAAGTTGTTCCTAATAGTAATGCCTTGCTACGCATGGTACATTATGATGGCTTGTTGGCTCGAAGGGCCTAGAATTTTATGCAGAGGAATTATTCAAAAATCTATGTGATCGGGAAGGAAAGTCAATTTGTATCATAGTGTGTGGCTTGATCCTCCGCTCATTTATCTTCACGCCTTAACAAAAGAACTTCTTTCGTTTTTGCGTTTGCGTTGTGTCATTCGATCAATGATACATTAACAAGAGTTTTAAAAGATAAAAGCTAGTAAACATATTGTTGTTAGCCTGCTGTAAAAGAATGATGAAAATGTTGTACTGTTGTAACAAAGAAAAAAATTGAAATATAAAAAAGATTTGGGACCATTGAGTCGTCGGGATTGGAAAAAATGGAATTACGAGTGATTGCTCGAGAAATGATAAAAATTATGAGCGATGGCTCAAGAAAATATAGAAATACAAATAAGAATGTGTCACACATTAATTTCAATTTTCCTTTATCATGCATGTTATACTTTTAATAGTTAAGTTGCATATACATGCAATGGTCATGAACAATTGTGCACAAGATTTGGTTTCCTCGAACGGTGTCGGCAGCCAAGGAACCGCTTCGGCCTAGGAGGAATAAGGATAATGGTGATGATGTATAATGCACAGAAATTGCGGAACCTTCAGTGAGACTAGTTACCTGCACTGAGAGGGACGTTGCAATCAGGGCCGGCCCTCGCCCAAGGCGGACAGGGCAACCGCCCAGGGCCCTATGGGCCAGGAGGGCCAAAAAAAAATTAAAATATATAAATAATTTTGTACCAAAAATATAACTAGTATTTACCATGGACCTTTCTTATCACAAAGCATTGTAGTGTAGTGGTTATTACATTAGACTTGCGCATAAGAGGTTCCTAGTTCAAATCTTGGTGGAGGAATATTTTTTTACTTTACTTATGTTTCATTTTTTTTACATTATGTATGAGGCCTCATTTTGAAAGCTCGCCTCGGGCCCCCATAAGCTCAGGGCCGGCCCTGGTCGCAATACCATAAATAGTCTAAGATGATGTATCACCAGTGACCTTCATATAGACAGATTGTATCAGTAATAATGTTGTATGCAACGAAGAGCAAGGTAATCCTTGTTTGTCGGTAAGGACAATCGATCACAGGTAAGAATCATCGTATGGTGATCGTTATTATGTTTTTGCATTCCTACCATATATGAATTGTTAACTGGCCCTCAGGAAGAATAGCCCTCATGAAGAAAAGAAAGATCATTAATAATCGAGTATGCTTTTACACGAATATTGTGTTGATATAGGTGAGTTGGGTTAATACCGCTTACCAATGCATTCCCAATGTGCTGACCCACTCATCCACATGTGCGGGAAATCGCTTGTACAGTTTTGAGACATTGGAGAAGTCGTTGGACAAGTTGAATCATTCTTTGTAGATATATTACCTTCTATTATAAAGGATATAATGCATGGAACGGTATAATTTTTTGTAATCGTAAGTTGTAATTGTGAGTATTGTAAGTCAAATCGGCATATTCTAATTGGCCATTTATAGCCTTTATATTCCGCTACAAAATATCAATACAAGAGATTCTTTTTATATGTTTTGTCTGCTTATTTCTTCTACGATAATCCTGTTTTGAGATCAACTATTAATTGTGCACATTCCTCCCGGGAAAGGGTAGAAGGATGGGACCTCATGCCTTGTACAAGTACAGTTTAGACTTGTACAACATTATGTCCAGTAGTGAATTTTCGGTTCTGCGAAATCGGGACGTGACATAATGATGTATCAGAGCGCTCTTAATTTCCATGGACCCTCATTTGATTTGTTTCAAATTATGAGTTGCTTTTGCTATTGAAAGTCCGTTGACCCTCCTTGATGCTCTACTGAAAGTTCCATTCTATAAGTCTATATATGTTGTGATGTCATGGATGTATTTATTGACTAGTAGTGATATCGAGGCACACCAATAGATGATTCGATGCAATGGTATAACAAGATGAATAAGAATAGATAATTCAAGAATCAACAAAAAGCCAGTATATAGTTTGTAAGTTGTGAGTAATGGTATTGTATGTCAGGAAGGAAATGTGTCTAAATTTGAATGGATAGGAACAACAGAAATTTTAAGTTGATTCGGGTATATTAGCTTGGCTATGTTTCAGACTTTAAAAAAGTGAATATTATGTTTGTGGTCGACAGGGCCATCACGTGAAGGATAGTACGAGATGGACATTAGACATTATCAGTGTGAAGGGAGAATATAGTGTTGGAATGGCTCATTTTTTTAGTGGTATATGCTTCGACACTTTTAGTAAGGATATGTGCTTCGGCCCTTTTGTAACGATAGTAATAAGTCTATCCATGAGGGATGGGGTAGTACCGAGACTTAGTTGGGAGCTATGCATTTGTTGTATTACGACTTCGAGTGTTCCTTGATAAATTGGATTTTGGATGATCAGGAGCAAACTCCTCATAGTTTAATGTTATGTTGGATAAAAAATTCGAAAAAGTTGGATGACTTGACTGGGAACAACGACATGGATTGCGTATTTAAACGGTGACTTGAATCAGTTAGATAAAAGTTTTAAATTAAGTACAAATAGTTTGCTATTACAATTGAAGATTTATTGGAAAAATAATATGGAATATATATCAAATGATGATTGAGATATGTTGGAAAAAAATCGTATATTAGACGTGATTGTGCAATTGAAAGTTCTTCTTTGAAATATTTACTAACAACCCTAAGGATGTGGATAGTTATGCTCTTTGACCTAAGATAGTCTAGAGCTAAGTTAACATTAGGTGAAAGTAGTGTTTCACATGCCTAGTTCAAGGAACAGCATCAATGAAGTAAAATTGAATTCAATGTAATGGGTAGTTTTGTAGTGTTCTAAATGGCAGTCGAGGCGGCCGCCTAGGCGCTAGCCAACCGCTCTCCGCACCACTTTTGTCGTTGACGGTGGAGTAAGCGGCCGGCGGAAGTTTGGCGGCATAGACGGAGGTGAGACAGCATAGGAAGACGCCTAGACGGAGCAATACCTGACTAGATGTTTTGACAAAATAGTTTTGTAAGCATTATAGACCTACGGTTCAATTTAACAAGATTGAAACTTCATAAATAAGTGTATACATCACTTGGAAAGTGGTCTGGACATAAGTGTATACCTAAATAAATTAGACAAACTTCATTCAAGAATTTAGTTTTATGATACAAGAAGAGAAAGTCAATGCTAACAAATTTTGTCTTGGAAACTGGTCTGGACATAAGTGTAAACATCACTTGTATACAAGCATTTAGTTTTATGATACAAGAAGAGTAAGTCGATGCTAACAAATTTGTCTTGGGAACTGGTCCATACATAAATACATCACTTGTATACAAATGACTGTTTTAAGAACGGGTTTTGAACATTGTGACCTGTTAGGACCGTTCGAATCATGAGTTGTTCAAACGACCTGTTCATCTAATTAGTAGACTTTCTTCAATTTCTGCTTGCTTTAATAGGCCAAATAAATCCTTTAAACAACTGACACTAAGCCCCAAACCTAGTTCATACAAGTGGACATCATTTTGCCTCTTTTAACGAACTGAAGTGTAGACCCTGCATAGAGAGAGACAACCAACCTACCAAAATTGGACTGGATGGTCCTATCGATTGGAGCAGTTGGATTGGCTACACCAACGATCCAATGGTTGGGCCGGTTGGTTTAAAACACTACTAGAGAATAATTAGAATATTCAACACTAAGAACAAATGAGTTTCCATGGATGGAAAAGTATATGGCGTTACCATTAGAAAATTTTAGAACTTGACAAAATAATTCGGCACATTTAACAAAATCACCATTATCAAAATCGGACATGCTAAGGCCATGCCCATATAAAATATATACACAAATGGGTGTGTTTGTGTGTGTGGGTGGTGGTGGGGTGGGGGTGGGGGGGGGGGGGGGGGGGGGGGGGGGGGCATGGCCCCCCTCTAACACCACCATTTTGGAGAAGAGTTCCTTAAACTCTCTTCGCGGATCTCCCATCATTTTTTTATAATCATAATATTTATTAAATTAATAATAATAATAATAATTGTTCTTTGTCCACCCAACCCCCCCCCCACCCCCCCCCCCCCCCCCCCCCTTTCCCTAAAAAAATAATGAAATGGAAGAAATGAAAATCCGAAGAACCATCACAATGTCACCAATATAACCAAGGAGCAAAATACGTAAATCAATAAATGGAACATTTTAGATGAGTATTGTACACAATTGCCATTGATCTTAGTATAAAGTAGTAGCCATCAGAAACCCCGCAATGTCATAACAACAGAATTTAACCAGTAATCACGTTAATTAATTATTCTTTCAGGCTTCAAAACTTCACATATCTGGACATTATCCAATTACTAAGACAGTCGATCAAGATACTGCAGGAATACCTAAGCCGAGTGCTAAAGCCAATGGTAGATCAGTGATACATGTAAGGAAATACTATGATAATGAAGTAAACTGCTAACTTTTATGTGTTACCTCATGTAGGCATAGATACTAAAAGTAGTGGCAAAATATAGTGTTTATGTGAGTCTGTTATATAGGGGTATCTTTCATTTGGTAAGAAAGACCTCTGTAGTGATAATACTAATCCATGTAAACAGTAGCATGAGATAATTGTTGTGTGTTTTTAGCTGCAATACAATGAAATTGAGTAGTTTGAGACTTTCTTATCTAATAAAATGGCTATCTGCTCCAACATAATAACTGAAGAAAAATATTGTGGAAAGAAAAGATTCTATAAACTGACCAGATACACGTCTGGAAAACTTTGCCAGTTCTATTGCATTAAGTTTGGCCATTTTGCCAGCTAATTCTCTTCTTTCCATTGAATCTGAACTCCACTATTACAAGAAGAAAAAATATAAGATATACATCACAAAGTAATATCTTCATTTGATTAAAACATTCCAAAAAAAGTATGTCTTTACAAAATCAGATGAAAGGAATACATAATAACAATAAGAATACACGTGCCTCACTATCCTCCCGTTGGGATGCACATATGAAAACATCCTCTAATGCAATTATGATAGGCTCCCATCCAAACTTTTTCCAAGGAACTTTGATGCTTAACTTTCCGACTCGTCCTGTTAAATAATAATATATTTGATTGTATAAGATGTATATTACAATTCTCAAGAAAAGAATGTATTGCACAAAACTTTGATTAAATAAGGTTCATATCATAAAAAATGCATCATGAAACTTGCATAAGTATACCATAAAAGCATGCAACAAATAAATTATACCAGTCCTCACATGTTTCCGTTATCATAATGATACAATAAAGAACCAGTTCTTCTGGTTCTCACTTTTCTACCAAATACCCTCAAGTATAAATATTGAGAAGCCATCAAGTTTGTTATGTCTTTTGCTACTATACAAGGGTATGGTTTAAGATTTTGTAACATGAAGTGTGCAAGACATTTATATGACATTGCCACTTTACTCTCCTCTCCTACCAAAAAGCCTAAATCAGACGACTGATATATCAATTTGACAGAACAGTTGACCAGTCCACAACTGTGTAATAGTTGGTTTCTCTCGGCTACAAAAAATTGTTCAACTGTCCAGTCACTAATTTGAGGAGTCAGTGAAGATATCTTCTGTGTGTTGCAATTCGAATTTTATAGCATGTAGAGTGAAACACAATTTAATGCAGAATGAGAATTATTACTCTCTCCTATATATCCCCCCTCTCCCTCTTTGACTACAAGCGTTAACCACATTCCTTAGCATGGTATTAAATCACTGTTCCTGTGTGTGTGTGTTACGATTTAGAATTCTGTAACATAAGGAAAGCAACACAAGTTAATGAACAATGAAAGTCCTTACTATTCTCTCTCCTGCACACAACCCCCCCCCCCCCCCTTTCTCTCCCTCTTTGCATTGCTCACGTTAACCTGTTACTTGACATGATTGATATTAAATCACTGATCTTGTGTGTGGGTCTGTATACGTGTGTGTGTGTTAGGATTAATAGTTTTGTAACATAAAGAGTGCAACATCCTTTAAAGCACAATGGGAGTCCTTACTGTTCTCTCCAATTCCTCTAGGATTGTGTTGAGGTAATTTTATAAATCATCTGTGGACAGAAATTGAGATGTTTTTTTATATATAAGTCTGCTTTATCTGTGGTGAATGTTTCATGGTTTCTCCATATATGCCAGTACAAAGTGAAAAATTCTATGTAGTTGAGGAATGTTTCATGCTTCCTTTAAACAGGCCATGTTTGTATTAGTTGAGCCTGAGAGTGCAATGAAAATGTTAATTTATCAAGGATTGTCTTTTTTTTTGTATTTGAGGTGAATCAATGTTGACCATGGCCATATGCCAATTTACACAATGATTTTTCTATGTATTAGTTGTCTTTGATAGTGAGTACTTCATGCTTCATCCTTCATCCTTCATTATTCGGAGTTGCATTTTTTTTTACTGTGATAGTGAGCTAAAGCAACTTTTCCCACTTGAAATCCTTATATTCAAGGAAACTAGGAAAGTTGTCATATTCCATACACAAAATCTTGCTATCACAATTTAGGATCTCCAAATGCAGAAACTGGAAATTAATTCCAGGACTGGATTTTGACTTCCCCACCTCCCTTGGAGTTCTAGCTATCCAAAAAGGCCCTTATTTTATACGGGCCCTAGTTATCATCATGTGTATTTTCTTTTGGTTTTTCTTTTTTCTAGTAGATTGGGTGGATGGGCTTGACCCGATATCATTTTCTAGATAGAAGTTGAATCATAGTTTGCAGTATCAGCCGATATCGATACGGTTTGACATGTCCCGATCCGATACCGAACCCTACTGATACCGACCGATACCGACGTTGGGGTCTCTTTCCTGATCAATTAGGCAGATAAAATTGAAAGAAAAAGACCAATATGTAAGGTTGTAAAAATAAGGAAATGAAGAAAAACTTATTTATCGCAGGTAAACTAATTAGTGAGAGTAAATATTATTTCAATTCAATTTCAAAACTACTAAGAAACAACACATAAAATACTTAAAATTATGCCTAAAAGTATAAAATATTTTTCAAAATTTTTAAGTTTATTAAATTGCTTTCCAATACTCCGATCCAAAATTGTCAATATTGTGAATAGCACCGATCTCGATACTCATAGGAAGAGTCCAATATCGATACTATGAACCTTGAGTTCAACAACTGATTTGAGTTTGGATCCTTATAGTTGTTTTGGCTTTCAAATTCATGTCTTACGTCTTCTATAACAAAATGGTTTTTGGTTCGTGCACGGTTTATGGTTGTTGGTACTAGAATGAGTTTGCACTGATATCTCATATTTTCCAAGTGGTTTCTCCCACTAGAGTCACCATAGAAATTTGTGATATCGTTACAAGCTACAGAGCAGGTCGAACTAGCATTAGCAGTAGAGATAAAGTAACGAGTTTGGACATATGAACTTCAAGTAATAAGAGAGTATGAATACTTGTGGCTGGTTGGTATGGTTCGTTCGGCTTTATTGAGTGCTCATTTAACAAGCTTAGCTTCGTTGAGTGTTATCCTTAAAAATAAGAGCTACACCAGTCAACATCGAGAAGAAACAAATGCACCATCCTAGCTGCGCGCAATGCCCAACTTTTTGAAAGTCCATGTGTACAAAGGCTTCGAACAGCGTTTAAAAAATTAGGCAGGCAACAAGCGAGCCCCCGAGCATCAACGGAGACTCCAAAAAAATTGGGCATCATGTCCAAGTTGCATCATGCCAGACACGCGTCAGGTACAAAATAGACACCTTAAAAACACAATAGACCCATAAAAATGTATGAAGCGTCCATGTCACGACATTCCAAATTAAGCTATGCCGCCGTGTCGTATCCGTGTCCGTTTAGTAAAAGAAAATATTATACCTAAAGAAGTTAAGCCATGCAAATGACCGAAAAAAATAGGCGGCAGCGGGAGGTCGATATTTTTACCGTTCTTCAATCGGAAGGGCAACTGCAGGTAGTCGAACGCTTCGGAAATCAGCTCCACCTTCTCCAGCAATATTTCCTCTGCCAATAAAAAAAATAAAATAATAAATAATAAAAATTGTTGTGGAATTAGGGTTCTTGTTGGGAAAAGTGGGGATTAGGGTTTTTTGAGGAGAAAATAGTTAGCTACCCCTCCATACTCCGATCTTGAGCTGATCCTTCTGGAACCCCTTCACGTACTGGCCGATGAACCCCAACAGAATCTCTCTGAAGAATCCCTCGAACATGGTTACGGAGTCTGAAGATTCTTCCTTCTTCTTCTTTTCTTTATAGATTTCTCATGTGAGGAGCGAGGAGAAAAAGAGAAATAGAGGCTAGAGTTGGCTTGGAAATCAAGCTAAAACCCGAGAGAGCTGGAGAGGCGCAGGAAAAAAGTTGGGTTTGGGGAGGGGAAATGAGAGAGTTGGGCTGTCAGCCGTGATTATTAAGGTTGCCAAATTGGACCAAATAATCCAACCCGCCTTATTAGCCTGACATGGATCAGGCCGAAATAGGTTCAGATAAATGGGTTGAATGGGTCGGGTTTCCTAAATATATCCCTGGTAGCTCTCTATTCTTCGTCGAAGGAAGAGAAAATTGTTTCAGAACCCATAAAGACATATTGAAGAGTCGATGGTTGTGCATGTCAAAAAGTCACACCCGGAAGGCCGAAGCACAGGGTACAGAGGACAGAACCATTGAAAGTTAAAACAGTGCTGCTACATTGTTCGAATGCTTGACCGGAAAAAAAATCGCTTGCCACGTGTCAAATTTTGATTAGCCAAAACTTTTTTGTCTAATTAACAGGAGGGCTGGCGTCAGCTTTTTGCTCTGGCCAATCAGTGTCTGCCACTTGGCGTTTCGGTTTCTTGTTCGGTTCATTTTATCGGGCTGCCAAGCATTTCTGAAGTTAAAAACCAGAATCAGATGTAGCGTTCCACTCCGCGATGGCACTATATACAAGAAATATTGGTTTGCTGACTCAAAAAAAAAAAATCTGAATAGCTCCTTGTTGAACCAGAAGACAACTAATCTAGGTGAGTGAGCAGAACTGCATTCTTTGATTCTTTCACATCTTAATAATGAATCTGAGTTTTATAATGCTAAGTTGCTAAGAAGATAAATATTTTCTTTACATGAAAGATAAAACATGCTTAACTAGAGAACTTGTATGCTTGTCTAATAAAGAATCATTGACATGCTAGTATAGAAAAGAATATTGCATGTTTAGTACACTGTTATTGAACGAACCACTGCCATGCTAATAAGAAGAGTAAAAGATAGAGCTATTTGAAATTCTTGAACTGAAACAAGAGATGATGGCATGTCCGCATAGAGAAGAGATGGCGGCTTGTCCGCATAGAGTTAAAAGAAGAGAAGAGATAGATAGCCTGCTTGTTCATAACATGTGAATCATAGAGTTTATCTGATAGAGTAACATACATTGCATCGGTTTGACAATGTGTCACGTCCCAGAACCAGAATACTGGAGAGCGAAGGAGTGACTCAGCCAACCACACCTTACAGAATACCGAAGTAAGCCACAATGTGCTAAGGTTGTCAAGAGACAAGGGATGTGCATGCTACAATCAAGTCACCTAGGGTCAAGAACATCTATGTCTCAATCATCAACCAAGAAACAATAAGAATAAATATGTAAGATAAAGCAGTTAGGCGTCCTTGACGCTCTATCAGAATGATCATGAAACTAGTTATACATGATGGTACATTAGTGCATTGTCAAGAGTACATGACTGTAGGTCAGCCGCGGTCTGAATAATATACAATCATGTAGAGGAACTAATGTCCAGATAAACCGGCTAACAAGTGTCGTCGGCTAAACGCCAAAAGGTAAAACAGAATGATACTCATAGTGGGGAAGAAGAAACCCACTCAAGTTCCTCGGCGGACATCTTCCTGGTGTGCGCTATCGGACAGATACAGGACAGGATCCTCGGGCTCTGCTACTAAACTTGGCCAAACAAAACCAACGAAGTTAGGCCCCGATAGCAAGTACCACAAAGGAGAACAAGTGAATGAAGCAAAAAACCAATCAAGTACATAAAATAGGATAATCCGTGCCATAACTGCAAGCGTATGACCTTTCATCGGAGCAGTAGGACACCCCTACAACCAAACAAGGATAAGAGGTGTCGCACTACTCCGAGACAGGATACGACTAACCAATTATGAATACGACGAAGATACAACACATCAATATAATCCAGGACACACATGCCATAATACAAGCTAAGATATAGGTATAATATGAAGTTTCGGTGCATGACCTATTGTGACACATTGGCACAACCCTACAACCAAACAAGGACAATGGTTGAACTGTCGTACCACAATAGTTCATATTCCTAGACTACCATCACATACTCATTTAATCGGCCAATCAATCCTACGTCTTGATACGTGGAGTCTGGGTTATTCTAGAAATATTATGCATATAGGAATCCTCAGATCGAACCTGGTACTAGCAGGGTTAGCCAAGCCACAAATCGTCACAAAGGCCACTATGCTAAGATCGCATAGAACACATAGTATCATATAATAGTCGGATATTGCCATCCACTAATGAGAATTTAAACAATACCCATGGGGACTACATGCACACTCCAATTCAGATGACTGGAGGTGGCTAGTTAGGCACGATCTCGAGATTTCATTCCCTCCCAATCACTACTAGAAAAAGCGGGATTAGCGACGTATTTTAGCGACGTCAAAGAAAACGTCGCTAATGAAATATAAATTAGCGACTCCATTTAAAAATGTCGCTAAACGTCGCTAAATGGCGACATTTAGCGACGTTTAGTGACTTTTATTAAGATTTTAAAAGATTAGTCGCTATAAGTTCAATTAAGGTCGCTAAAATGTCTAATTTAGCGACGTTTAGCGACGTATTTAGCGACGTTTATATTAAAATTATTTAGCAACATGTTTAGCGACGTCTATGACGTCGCTAAAATTTATTTTAGCGACGTTTTTATTTGACGTCGCTAAACGTCGCTAAAATTTGGTTAATTAGGGCTCAGTTTCGTTTTTCCCCATCTGTCGATTTTTTCGAAATATTTGAAAAAAATTCGATTTCCCTCACCCCCCCCCTCTCCGGCGACCGGCTCTCCACAGCGGCTACTCCGGCATCCCCCTCCTCCTCCTCGAGCACTAGGTAAACCCTCTCTCTCTCTCTCTCTCTCACACACACACACACACACACACACACACACACACACAGAGGACACACATGTGACTCTGACACAACACACACACTTGACAGACACTGACACTGACATGACACACACACACACAGAGACACTGATACTTACACAGACATGACACACACACACACTGACACAGACACTGATCAGGACCTAGGGTTAGGGTTAGGTTTTTTGACCTGGGGTTAGGGTTAGGGTTAGGATTTTTTATCAGGATCGATTCCTATACGTCTATCTAATTCAATACTGTCAACTAGTGGTTTATCACCTAGCTATATATACATATATATATATATATATGTTAAGAGTATATATATTCTTTAGCTATGTTTTATACTAGGTGTATCTTATTGTATACTATGTATATAAGAGATGAGAAAGGGGTATCCTGTGAAGTCCTAATCATTTAGTGACTATGTTATGGTTGTTGGAGTGTGTGTATGGGAACAATGTACTGTGTGTATGATGGAGCTTAGAGGGAGGAAATATTAACTAAGATTGAGGGGAGCTACAACAGTAGTGCCAACTACTGTAGGGGTGGACAGGAGATGAGAGCAGTCATGATGAGCATATAGTAATGGATCTTGCAACAACCGCATACTTACTGCTATTGGGGGTATTGTTGATCAGTAGGTGATGTGCCTGGTGTGCACATCTGCTCTTGGCAGTCTTTGGGCCTGCACAGTTGTAGGCAAATGTAATTAAGTAATATTGGGGGATCGGGTTTGCCACAAATTTGGGTTAAGGTAAGAAATTGATTAGGTTGAAAAGTTCGGTCCACTGGACGGTGTGGACTGAACTCAGTGAGGATTGTGCACTGATGTTCAATCAGGTTAGTTAGTTAGATGATTGATGATGGTTAGTATATGGTGAAGGTTAGTGTCAGTTAGTTTGTAGGAGTATGATAATTAGATATGACTTTTAGTTTGGTATTCGAATTAGAGGCCATGATGTAGTATCAATTGTTAGTAAATGTTAAGTTACATGTTAAAGGGTGGTTAGTATTACATATTAGTTGGGTATTGTTCTCAGTTTGTAGGTAAGTTAATACTTGATGACTGTTAGTTGATAGGTGTATGTGTTAGTTTAAATGGTTAGTTGTTTTGAATATTGCTTATTTTAGACTTTGATAAATAAAAGTATGTATTATATCAGTTATGATTTTTATAGTACGGTTAAGTTATGAAGTTAGGTGATAAACCACTATATGTAATGATTTATATGATGCATACTGTCATTTTTGCAGAAGTATCTAGAAATAGATATAAATTACTATCTGCGTCATCGTTCGTGGATGTACAACCGTCATCCTGATGACATATGCGGTGTGTGGAATGAATTCATTGAGGATGTACAGCAGTTCCTGCAGTTCGCCAAGGCGTTCCCTCAGTACATGGACGGTACCAAAATTAAGTGTCCGTGTGTGAGATGTCGCAACAGGAAATATCATCCGGAAGTGAAAGTCATATATCATTTGTACTCGAAGGGCTTCACGCCGAATTACTATTAGTGGACCGCGCACGGAGAACTTGTGTCTCTAGCATCGGAGTTGGAGCCTTATGTGGAGTCATATATGGATGTCCATGACCACGATGCTTACGACGACGGGTGGGTGAACATGGTTTATGATGCGGCGGGGCCTAGTTTCAATCCGGACAATTATAATACGGCGGGACCTAGTTTTAATCTGGACAATTATGATGCAGCTGAGGAGGCACCGAATGCCGATGTTGCAAAGTTTATGGAGTTGCTGGAGAATGCAAGGAATCCACTATATCCTGATTGTGAGGATCATTCACCGTTGGAGGTGGTTACAAGATTATTGAGCATCAAGTCCGATTTTAACATGTCGCAAGAATGCTATAATCGACTGATCGATTTGATTATAGAGATCTTGCCTGAGGGTGCAAAGTTGCCTAAAGACTTTTATCGATCTAAGAGGATGGTGAGATCGCTCTGGATGGGATACGAGAAAATTGATGCATGTTGCAACGGGTGCATGTTGTACTACAAAGACGACAAGGATGAAGATGCGTACAAATTCTGTGGTGTTGATCGCTACAAGGCCACTGTTAGAGGAAAGTCTGTCGGTGCAAGAAAGCCTACCGATTCGATGCACTACTTGCCTTTGACGTCGCGGTTGCAGCGGTTGTTTATGGTTAAGGAGACTGCAGAAAACATGAGTTGGCACAGGCAAAAACAGTTCAAAGGAGTATTGGATCATCCATCCGATGGAGAAGCATGGAAGCACTTTGATCGAGAGTATCCAGATTTTGCTTCGGATCTGCGTAATGTCAGATTGGGGCTCTCCTTTGACGGTTTTACCCCATTCGGACTTTCGGTCTCCCAGTATTCGTGTTGGCCTGTGATCGTCACTCCGTACAATCTATAGCCTTGGATGTGCATGAAGACTCCGTATATGTTCCTAACCGTTATTATCCTGGGTCTGAACAATCTGAAGAGGAACATTGATGTGTATTTACAGCCTTTGATAGATGAGTTGAATCAGTTGTGGAAAGTAGGTGCCAACACGTACGATATTTCTAGAAAGCAGAATTTTCAGATTAGGGCAACACTTATATGGACCATCAACGACTTTCCGGCCTATGGAATGTTATCGAGATGGAGCACCCATGGTCGTCTCTCATGTCCGTATTGCATGGACCGTACTAAGACTTTCCGTTTGACACGGAGGCAAACCGTGCTTCTTCGATTGTCATCGATAATTTTTACCGAATGATCATCCATACCGGAGGAACGGGAATGCTTTTTGTGCAAGAGTTGTAGAGAAGGCCAATCCACCGCCAAGGTGGCCCGGATACACGATATGGGAAGAGGTAAAAGATTTACCAAGTGCTATCGAAGAGCCTGCTAAGGGGTACAAGTGTGATGGATTTGGTCGCACCCATAACTGGACGAAGAGGAGTATATTTTGGGATCTGCCATATTGGAGCACCAATCTGATCAGACATAACCTTGATGTCATGCATATTAAGAAGAATGTGTTTGATAATATAATTAATGCTATAATGGAGGTAAAAGGGAAGACGAAAGATAATCTGAAGGCCAGGTTGGACTTAAAAGAAATATGTAGACGTCCTGCATTACATTTGATAGATGAGGGGAATGGAAAGTTAAAGCAACCTAAGTCAGTTTTCTCACTGGAGAAAGAGGATAAAGGGAGACTTTGTAGGTGAATTCAGGGTCTAAAGTTTCCAAACGGGTACGTGTCAAACTTGAGAAGATGCGTCGACCTCAAGGAGAACAAACTGGCGGGTATGAAGAGCCACGATTGTCATATATTCATGGAGAGGTTAATTCTGATTGTATTTCAGGAATTCTTACCGCAGGTCATTTGGGATCCATTGACAGAGCTCAGCATATTCTTCAGAGATCTTTGTTGTACTAAGTTGTTCGTCGATCGTCTAGAAAAGCAAGAGAAGGACATTATGGTAACACTATGTAAGCTCGAGAAGGTGTTTCCTCCTGGATTCTTCGACTCTATGGAGCATTTGTCAATTTATCTTTCCTATGAGGCACGTGCTGGTGGTCCTGTCGGTTATCGATGGATGTACCCCTTCGAGCGGCATCTGAATCACCTAAAGAGAAAGGTAAAAAAATAAGGCACGGGTTGAGGGCTCTATTTGTGAAGCTTATGTTCTCGAGGAGATTACAAACTTTTGCTCGACGTATTTTAAACCGCATGTTGCTACTAATAGAACGAAAGCTCCGAGAAACAACGACGGATATTAGGAATCTAATGATGTAATACTTAAAGTATTCAATGCGTCTGGAAAGCCTTCGGAAAAAATGAAGAAGAGATATTTGACGACGAGCTAAGGGCTGCTCAGTTGTATATATTACTCAATTGTGACGAGGATGAAGTGGAGAAGCTAGAGGAGTAAGTAATTAATACGTCCAAGTTTATATCATCTCAATGTAATAGTATAAGCTACTATTATGCTACTAATCAGCAGTTGCTTTATTATTTTTCAGCACATATAATGATGAGTTGAGGTCGGTTAGACCCTACATAACAGACGAAGAAGTAGAACAAGAAATGAGATGTCATTTTTCTTCTTGGTTGAGCGCATATGTAAGATGCTTGGTAATTATTTTTTAATTCTGCACTTGCAAAACAAATAACTTACTATCGCTACTTTGGTATTTAGGTCGATCGTCTAATACCACCCGAGACTGAATATATTAGAACTCTAGCCAAGGGACCAATTACTGCCGTCAAAATATGGCCAAGTTTCTGTGTGAATGGGTTCAGGTTCAAGTTAACAAATGCTCCTATCAAAGACAGCTTTCTGGATCTTGATTCCACGAAAAATAGTTTGTGTATCAAATCTTCGAACTACAAAGACGCCGATCCAGGCAGTAATTTCTTTGGCATCTTACGAGAGATTGTGGAGTTGACATATAATTATGGCGCAGAACCTGCTAATATCGTGCTATTCAAGTGTGAATGGTTCGATCTAATTCAAGATCAAGGTTGGAAAATTGACAAGCATGGCCTTGTGGATATAAACTACAAGCGTAGATATCAAGGCTACGAACCATTTGTCCTATCAAGTCAGGCTCAACTCGTGTACTTCACAACTTATCCTAGACGGGGGACAGCGAGGTCGGATTGGTGGGCAGTATGCAAGACTAAAGCTAGAAATACCTTTGACATTGACGAAATAGCTTATTAGGAGGACGATCTACCTCTTGTAACAAATATTGTAGATGTGGACTCAACGAAAGTTACTCATTACACGAGTAATAATGTAGAAGATGTAGAATTATCCGAAGAGAAAGACGAAGACGAAGTAGATGAAAGTGAAGACGATGAGGAGGAAGAGGGAGATGAGGACGAGGAAGGCGAACAAGATGAATATTCTGAAGATGATTAAAAATAAAATATTTTGCCTGTAGAATGTAACTATATTTTGACTGTAGAATATACTATTTTAACGAATATATGTATTATATTTTGACTGTAGAATGCTGTGAGATATGCATCACATTTTGACTGTATAATGTACTATATATTTGTGTTTTTCTATATTCATCATAAGTTGTTATCAGGTATGACAGGACGACGCGGAGGATTCGGCAGGTCCCGAGGTAGACAGAGTGCTCCTCCGGTACTTCCTACTGTTGGTTCCGGATCGTCGTCGCCCAGTACTCCAGTATATCGATCACTCACATCTCCGACTGTTGGGACGAGTAGTTCCAGGCGTGATAGTACTCCCTCGTCCAGCGTTCCTCCTGCTGACGGAACCATGGAGATAGATGAGCATGTCGAGGAGATCGTGACCACGTTGTCCCAGCATCAGCAAGATCCTCCATGCGCACCTCCGAAGGAGACGAGGACAAAGATTTGGGCCGATGGTACAAAGTAAGTCAATTATATGGTTTAGCATCATATATATCGTGTATTTCTTTATTCATCATATATTGACTTTTTCGATAAAAATAATTATCTCTGCATAGATATCGTCCATCGTCGGTTCAGAGACGCTTGGGGCTATTTATGAGGAACAACTATGGTGGCCCTTGGATCAACTACTCTGAAGCTCCGGAGGAGAGGAAGGCATTCTGGTTTGCGCACTTCCAAGTAAAAGTATATTAAATAAATCCTCTAATTTATGCATATTATATAACTTATCCGTGATGCTCACTTACTAAATTATTTATTGTAGCAAACATATTTCTATCCTCCGCACTGGGCCGAGTTAATCGAGCGGTTGTTTCCGACCGTTGCCGCCAAGCTTATCCGAGATGCTCTGGATGACCAGAAGGCTCGTGATCGTGCTGGAAAACCGATCCAAGGTTGGATCACGCCTGCGCAGTGGACTATGATGAGGGCTAGATTCGACGATCTGACCTACAAGGAAAGGTCTGAGAAGGCCAAGGCGGCTAGGCGGAATGCTGGCAAGTGGTGTGGTGGCTCGATTCCGATGACGGAACGTTTTCGTCGTTTGGTATATTTTTTATTTAAGATATATTATTTTAATGTAAGTACGATAAAATGGTAGTAGGAAAAAATATTTAAGTTTAGTACTAAATAATATATTTTTAACAGGTACAGAGGGGTGAGGATGCAAACATGGTGACCGTCTTCTTGGCCACCCATCACAAGGACGGAAATCTCATTGATGAGAGGGCCTCGCAGACCTATGTAAGTATTACTTTAATTTGTGTTAATTTTAATATAACTTAGGCAATTATTGAGTTTCCAAACATTTCTAGGCCGAGTATCTTAGGCTGCGTGAGCGGGTGACTGCTAGTGCACCTACAACTGGAGAGGCTGGTACTTCCTCGCAGCCTGCTCCAACTCCGTCGGCGGACGAACTATGGGTGACCGCATCTGGTGGTCTCCATAGGGGTACGTACTACGGTACGGGATCCTGTGGCGCCCTGGTTGCGACGCAGTCATCTAGGGCCTCTCCGACAACTGCGCATTCCATACAGCCCTCGCAGTCGTCGGCCAGAGTCCAGGAGGCCGTTGACTGTCAGATTGCGTCTCTCTGTGACGAGTTACTGCGAATGATAGAGAAGCAACCCCGGTCCCAGCCACAGCCGGACGATCCGACGCTCATCGCACGATTCGATATGCTCGACTGCAGCATTACGGAGCTCCGGGATTTGACAAATGATCTTAGAGCCTCGACAGACCACAACATCACGGAGCTGCAGGCATCACAACTATCCATGGACGAGAGGCTAATGATGATGCATGATTCAATGGTTCATAGCAGTACGAGGCTGTTATCTACCATGGATTCTTACAACCAGCGACTCGTAGACTTGGATCGGGTACGGCCTCCTGGTGCGCCTACATCGACACAGACTCCACCGACGTCACTGCCTCCTCCATCGACATCGGTGTCAATTTCACGGGAGCAGTATGAGCTGTTCTTATCCTTCATGCGAGCCGGTGGTCAGCCTCCTGCAGATTCGCAGTAGTATAGTTGCTGGATATTTATATTTTTTGTATTATTTAGGATGAGATTGTATGGATATATATTTGCCGTATTCTTTACGATGATATTTGCTGGATGCTTTCTTTTCTTCAAATTTTATTATATTATTCATATTTAATATGTTATTTTACCGGTATTGAGTGTTCAACCCAAGGGGGTTGGCAAACCCAGAAATTCAACGGAGGGTTGCTCCGCATCTATTTGTACCTGCAGGAATAATAGTTTGGAAATAATTCAGTATTCATTTTTTTATTTTTTTTGTAAAATTAGCGACGTTTTTAGCGACGTTTTTAGCGACGTTTAGCGACGTTAATACACGTCGCTAAATATGTCGGTAATTAGTGACATTAATACACGTACCTTATGACGTCGCAAAAAATGTCGCTAAAAACGTCGTTGTACGTCGCTAACTGCTGACATGGCAGTATTGCCAGGTCATTAAAAACATCACTGTAACGTCGCTATATTAGTCTCTATATAAGTCGTTATACGTCGCTAATTAGTGACGTTTGACAACGTCGCTAATTAGTGACGCTGTGTCGCTAAACGTCGCTAATTTAGTGACGTATTTAAGTCGCTAAAAAATGTCGGCATAGCGACGTTTAGCAATGTTTTTCCTTTCAGCGACATGCTGGGTTCCGACTTCTGTAAAACGTCGCTAATTACGTCGCTAAAAGTGATTAGCGATATTTTTTTGTCATTTAGCGACGTTTTTGTACGTCGCTAATTTGACTTTTTCTGGTAGTGAATGCTCTATATGTTTTAGTTGCCTAGTTAACCCTACGGTTAGTTGGAATCACATGGCGTGGTCACATGTTAATCCCCTTATATGTCATACCGTAGTACGGTCCACTCTAGATACGAATCCACTTTGTCACTTGACAGTTCAATTTAGATTCACCCTAGCGTGATGCAACAATTAATCAAGTCCTAGCCATGCTTTGGTAGTTGACCCACATACCATGCCCATGCTGGAGAATTAATATAATAATATCACATGTCGCTTAGTATAGGAGGTATTCTCGATGCACAACCCAAAACATGTAATCTCATAGCATATAACAAGTTATGTCGCACCTTAATGCACATTTATAATACATGTACACATAGCACGTATTAATTATATTGATACGGATACAAGAAATCGGGTCGAATCATCAAACTTATAGTTGGTCGTGTGAGTCTTATCACATGGGGACACTTGGTCAAAATATAATCTCCTCAAATCAGGTACACCGACTACCAATCAATTGGAAGTCTAAATTTATGAAATCCTTGAATCAACAATTACGTCGTCGAACATGAGTAAGGGGGAAAGTGTGAACCACTCTGGAGCATATCCACAATCCTTAAATCAAACAAAGACCGGGATTGCAGATCGTCTCCCGAGCAGAACCACGCCCCTCACTCTATCCGACGAACAAAGGATAAGTTAATCTACTGATCTTAGTTTACTCTGGTTGCCATATGGTTTATTACAACATATAATTATACTATGCACATAGTCAGTTCTAACACATAGTCAGGTCTAGCACAGTCTGGTTACTAAGTCCATTTCTTCCTTAGGATCAATAACAAGCAATTGTCAAGACCAACCACATAGAACAAATAAATATTTCAAATAAAATAATTAAACGCAAGAAATCATGGAACATGTACATAGATTACTAGGGTCGCATAGGATCACATGCGCACATGAAAAGTGCACGCATGAATTGCCGCATGGGTCAGGCCGCATGCACTGATTAGGCGCATGAGCACTGGCCGCATGGACGAGCTGGCCGCATATGTCTCCAAGCCGCATGGACTGCTTGTCGCATGATGCAGGTGCCGCATAGGGGTCAGTGCCGCATAGCGTCAAGGCAAAGTCCACTCCTTGAAACAAGCGCCGAAGTGACGTGCATTAAATGTGTGTCAGTGAAGTGACATAAAGTGTGATGTGACATAAAGTATGTCAGGAAGAAAAGACAACCATAGAAAGATGCGCCAAAGATGCGCCAAAGTTCAGAGTCAAGGGTCCAAGGAAAGGTGGCCGCGTGCTCTGCTTGCCGCATGAGTTCGATATCGCATGGAGTGCCTTTTGGACTTAGTGAAATTCTTATTTGTTCAGCGAGTGAATGTACAAAGTGTTCAAGGATACTTGTGTAGATCAGTAGTCATGCGTCCAACAAGATGGACACATATTGATTGGCTATACGGCAAAGAATCCAACCGCATAAGGATCATGCCGCATGGAAGTCTCGGTCGTATATTGCGCTGGCCGCATGAGAACTTCATCTTCTCCATACATCAAGTTCAGCCACGACGGAAAAATCTACAAAAACCCAAAAATTATTCCCTTCATAAAAACGTCATTTTATGTCCAAATCAAGTGAAATAAAATCCAAAATGCTCGAAATAAAATGCTCTAACATAAGGAACAACTATTTTTCAAAAATACTAAGTTTTAGTAGATCAAAACTAAAGAAACCATAGAAATCTAAATCTTGAAACTCATATCTACAAAAATTTATACATCAAAATCTAAAACTCCAAAAACTAAATATAATCAACAACTAAAGGAGAACATTTTTCATCAACCACATTTTAAAAACAACATATATATATATATATATATATATATATATATATATAAATATATATATATAAATATATAAATCCAAAAATCTATGGCTTTACCACTTTGAGCAAGATGTACTTGTCTTGGTGGACTAACAAAGCTCTTCCTAGAACCAAGGCTAGGGCTAGGGCTAGGGCTAGGGCTAGAGCTTCGGCCAAAGGGAGCTCTTGAGGGAAGGAGGAAGAAGAAAGAAGAAAAGAAGTGGAAATGATAAAGAATGAGAGAGGAGAGAGAAAACTACTTATATATACCACCTGGAGAAATGAGGTTAGCCCTAGGATTAAGTCATGACACTCTCCAACCAATCTCAACCAACCAAAATAGGTTTAGTGGTTCCTTGGGTGAACTGGGTCTGATATCCATCCTATATACGGGTCCTTGCATGGGTCTATGGTAATTGCCAAGATGTTCACTACTGGTCTCGGACAGTCTCCTACAATAAACATGAATATAATTAAATAAATACAACATGATTAACAGGAACCTACATATAAATACAGTATGAATACTCTACAAATTTTTTTTTAAATATCACAAATTCAATAAATACCAAATCTGGGAAGGGGTGTGACATCTCTACCCACCTTAGAAAAATTTTATCCTCGAAATTCGCCAGGCTAGTCGAGCTGCTCACCAAGCAAGAAAACTCATAGACCAAGCAGAAGACTCATGATTCAATCAGGAAACTCATGATCTTAAAAATCTCATGAACTACCGAATCTCATGAACTATAGCTAACTGAATCCCAAGCGTAACGAAATAGGCAGGAAATAAAAGCAATTGCAATATAAATAAAGGTGCAAGCAATCCACACAATCAAAATTAAAGAGAAAGAGCAGGATCATACAGATACATATGTCTCCCGAGTCAGTAAAAATAGGAACCCATCCTCGCTAGCCTATGCTGACTCCCAAAATGGACATGGATTAAGTCTCAAGATAAATCAGTATTAACGACTTAGTCAAGAACATGACTCTGCCCAGGACGTACCTTCGTAGTCGGGACATATGACATACATCATGTATCACGAGATACGAAAACAGATAAGTGAGACGAAAGATCATCTCCACTCGCCGAATATACAAAACCTAAAAGATAGATAAAACTAGAAGAACTCAAATCTCACCCTCGACTTGACCATATTCTGCTAACATCTATTCTAGTATGCCAAACTCAGCTGGCTCACATCTCGGGGCTGTTGGAACTCTGTCATGAGGATGTCTCTGCTGACCAATATGACGTTGTCTCGAACGAAACACATGTACTTGCGTCAACTTCGGACGTTGAGCTAACCATCGCACTGCTAAAACTGGCTCTTGATACAGAACTGATCTTGGAACTAGCAATGCTAGGAATTGTTGATACGATCTTTCATGCCTCTGTATTTGTGGGTAAGTAGCTATCATGTGGTCGAAACCTCCATATCTCAAGTATCTTTCACTTGCCATCCTACATACATCCTGAGTGTGACCTCTCTTGCCATAATATGTACATCCTACTGGATTCACCGGATGTTGTTGATGTTGTCTCGGCTATTGTTACCAAGTTATCATTGTCTCATCTGATGCCACTGGCCCCCGTGGTACCAAATCACGAATACGATTGTCGGGTGCTGGTCCACTACCTGTGTTATGGGTATGAGACCTCTTATGCCCTCCAGTCCTTGAAGCTAATTTCTGGATGGTAAGCTCATGCCTCCTGGCTGCTATCAATACGGCATCGAATGCCTGGTAGTCATGTCCTTCAACTAGTTGTAGAATCTTGGGATGAAGCCCTTGCTGGAATCTCATAGCCCTTTCTTACTCCTTCGCCACCAAAGATGAAGCAAACCTGCTCAACCTGCAGAACTCTACTGCATATCCATCTACTGTTTTGCCGAATTGCCTGAGATTAATAAACTCTGTTGCAGCTCGTACTGTGCCACTACTCTGAAATACTTGGTTCTGAACCTGGTTCTGAAGTTATCCCAAGAGATATGATACCTCAAACCGACTTTCTTCGTTGCCCACCAATCACGAGCAAGATCTTGTAGTTGTAATTGGACTTGATTGATTTGCTCCTCGGCTGGAATCTTAGCTGCCACCATGATCATCTCAATGTCTTGAAGCCAAGCATCCACCGTAATAGCATCCTCTGTGCCTTTAAAATAGCCCGAGTTGAGTCGACAAAATCTGTATGATGTCCCATCATCTTCTTCTTCACTCTCCTCTAGAGCCGTTTGTAGTCCTTGGTTTAACAGGACGTTCTGCTCCTATTGTCGAAGTTGCTGGTGTTGTTGCACTACCATCTGATGTTGTTGTGTAGCCAGCATACCTCTGATAATTTCTAACAGTACCGGGATATCAAGTGTTGCTAGTGTTACTTGAACTGCCGGGGGTACCGGGATCTCTGGTACGTATTGCCCACCCATTAGCTCTACTCAAAGCTGATCCTGAGGAAGTACTGCCTCTTGTTGGTGCTCAATGGGATCTTGCTCTGCTTGCTATTCCCTTACTCTAATAGGCAGGGAAGAGGTGCCCTGGAGGAAAGGACACCAAGACATCAAACCATAGGACATGAAAGAACATGGAAGCAAAGTGCTGATAGTTCAAGCTCGGTATCAAAGAAGACGAATTCATGATATCAAAAGAAATAATTTTGATTGAGACTCCTAGAACAAGACACCCAACAAGTCTAAAAAGACAAACCTGTATGGGCCACCACTAAAATCTTGTCACGCCCTAGAACCAGAATACTGGAGAGCGGAGGAGTGACTCAGCCAACCACACCTTGCAGAATACCGAAGTAAGCCACATTGTGCTAAGATTGTCAAGAGACAAGGAGGGTGCATGCTACAATCAAGTCATTTAGGGTTAAGAACATCTATGTCTCAATCATCAACCATGAAACAATAAGAATAAACATGTAAGATAAAGCTGTTAGGCGTCCCTGACGCTCTATCAGAATGATCATAAAACTAATTATATATAATGGTACACTAGTGCATTGTCAAGAGTACATGATTGTAAGTCAGCCACGGTCTGAATAATATATAATCATGTAGAGGAACTAATGTCCAGATAAACCGGCTAACAAGTATCATCGGCTAAACACCAAAAGGTAAAACAAAATGATACCCATAGTCAGGAAGAAGAAACCCACTCAAGTTCCTCGATGGACATCCTCCTGGTGTGAGCCATCGGACAGATACATGACAGGATCCTCAAACTTTGCTACTAAACCTGGCTAAACAAAACCAGCAGGGTCAGGCCCCGATAGTAAGTACCACAAAGGAGCACAAGTGAATAAAGCAAAAAATTAATCAAGTACATAAAATAGAATAATTCGTGCCATAACTGCAAGCGTATGACCTTTTATCGGAGCAATAGGACACCCCTACAACCAAACAAGGATAAGAGGTGTCGTGCTATCCGAGGCAGGGTACGACTAACCAATTATGAACACGACGAAGATATAACACCTTTTAATATAATCCAGGACACACATGCCATAATACAAGCTAAGATATAGGTATAATATGAAGTTTCGGTACATGACATATTGTGACACATTGGCACAACCCTACAACCAAACAAGGACAAGGGTTGAACCGTCTCACCACAATAGTTCATATCCCTATACTACCATCACATACTCATTTAATCGGTCAATTAATCATATGGCTTGATACGTAGAGTTTGTGTTATCCTAGAGATATTATGCATACAGGAATCCTCAGATCGAACTAGGTACTAGCAGGTTTAGCCAAGCCAAAAATTACCGCATAGCACATAGTAGTATGCATCGGTCTCTCATAAGGCCACCGTGCTAAGATCGCATAAAATACGTAGTATCATATAATAGTCGGATATTGCCATCCACTAATGAGAATTTAAACAATATCCATGGGGACTAGCATGCACATCCCAATTCAGATGACTGAAGGTGGCTAGTTAGGCACGATCTCGAGATTCCATTCTCTCTCAATGCTCTATATATTTTAGTTGCCTAGTTAACCCTACGGTTAGTTGGAATCACATGACGTAGTCACATATTAGTCCCCTTATATATCGTACTGTAGTACGGTCCACGCTAGATACGAATCCACTTTATCACTTGACAGTTCAATTTAGATTCACCCTAGCATGATGCAACAATCAATCAAGTCCTAGCCACGCTTTGGTAGTTGACCCACATACCATGTCCATGCTGGAGAATTAATATAATAATATCACATGTCGTGTAGTATAGGAGGCATTCTCGATGCACAACCTAAAACATGTAATCTCATAGCATGTAACAAGTTATATCGTACCCCAATGCACATTTATAATACATGTACACGTAGCACGTAGTAATTATATCAACACAAATACAAGAAATCGGGTCGAATCACCAAACTTACAGTTGGTCGTGTGAGTCTTATCACATGGGGACGCTTGGTCAAAATATAATCTCCTCAAATCAGGTACACCGACTACCAATCAAATAGAAGTCTAAATTTATAAAATCCTCGAATCAATAATTACGCCATCGAACGTGAGTAAGGGAGAAAGTGTGAACCACTCTGGAGCAGATCTATAATACTTAAACCAAACAAGGACCGAGATTGCAGATCATCTCCCGAGCTGAACCACGCCCCTCACTCTATCCGACGAACAAATGATATATTAATCTACTAATCTGAGATTACTTTTGTTGCCACATGGTCTACTACAATATATATTCATACTATACACATAGTCAGTTCTAGCACATAACCAGGTCTAGCACAGTCTAGTTACTAAGTCCATTTCTTCCTTAGGATCAATAACAAGCAATTGTCAAGACCAACCACATAGAACAAAAAAATATTTTAAATAAAATAGTTAAACTCAAGAAATTATGGAATGTGTACATAGATTACTAGGGTTGCATAGGATCACATGCGCGCATGAGAAGTGCACGCATGAATTGCAGCATGGGTCAGGCCGCATGCACTGATCAGGCGCATGAGCACTAGCCGCATGGACGAGCTGGCCGTATATGTCTCCAAGCCGTATGGACTGCTTGTCGCATGAGACAGGTTCCATATAGGGGTCGGTGCCGCATAACGTCAAGGCAAAGTCCACTCATTAGAACAAGTGCCTAAGTGACGTACATTAAATGTGTGTCAGTAAAGTGACATAAAGTATGATGTGACTAAAGTGTAATGTGACATAAAGTGTGTCATGAAGAAAAGACAAAGCCATAGAAAGACGTGCCAAGGATGCACCAAAGTTCAGAGTCATGCATCCAAGGAAAGGTGGCCGCATGCTCTGCTTGTCGCATGAGTTCAATGTCGCATGAAGTACCTTTTGGACTTAGCAAATTTCGTATTAGTTCAATGAGTGAATGCACAAAGTGTTCAAGGACACTTGTGTAGATCAGCAGTCATGCGTCCAACAAGATGGACACATGCTGGTTAGCTATGCAACAAAGAGTCCAATCACATAAGGATCATGCCGCATGGAAGTCTCGGTCGCATATTGCGTTAGCCGTATGATAACTTTGTCTTCTCCAGACAGCAAGTTCAGCCACGGCGAAAAAAGCTCCAAAAATCCAAAAATTATTTCCTTCATAAAAACTTTATTTTAAGTCTAAATCAAGTGAAACAAAGCCAAAATGCTCAAAATAAAATGCTCTAACATAAGAAACAACTATTTTTTGAAAACACTATGTTTTAGTAGATTAAAACTAAGAAAACTCATAGAAACCCAAATCTTAAAACACAGATCTACAAAAATTTATACATCAAAATCCAAAACTCCAAGAACTAAATATAATCAGCAACTCAAGGAGAAAATTTTCCATCAACCATATTTTTAAAACAATAGTTGGCAAGCCTTCGAAGTGTGAGTTCTTCCTTGATAAGGTTGAATTCCTCGGACATTTGATCACAGAAGACGAAATCTCAGTAGACCCGAAGAAGATTTCAGTAGTTGAGTCGTAGTCTACCCCAAGTTCAGTGGCAGAGATCAGGTGTTTTCTTGGATTGACAGGCTATTATCGAAGATTTGTTCCGAATTTTTCTAAAATTGCAGAGTCGATGACTAGGCTGACCAGGAAGGATGTGGAGTTCTGTCACTACCACATCCTGAAAATAGGGGTATTTTTGTCTTTTTATTATTTGTTCGTATTGTGTGTATTTATTTTAAATAATTGCATGATATGTGTATTTGTATATATTATATAATGTTCTTAATGCATGAGTTAGTAGACTAGACCTAGAAGCCCACTAGATGGACCCCTGACTGAAATATAGGATTATAGATTTAATTTGTATTATTTTAGGATTTATTTATTTAGGGTTATAATTAATTAACGTAATTTTATTTAATTGTTGCGACTTACCGTTGCTTCGATATTTGGAATGCTACCCTAGCTTTTGCCTTCCAACAAATTTTATACCAATGTCCTAGACATGCCTGCCTTCTTTTCTGATATTTGTGTAACTTATAATTATGCTCTCTTGTGCTACATTTTAGTCGCACAATATTCGTCGTAAATGTTTATATTTAATTCTAATAAATCCAATTTTGTATCGTTATGCGTTCCAATTGAATTTGGAGACACAATCTCGACCCATTTCGTGCAACCCAAATTAGGGTAATATTCTATTCTGAGTCTACTTTATTCATGACACTTGTGTCCCACTTAATTTTAGTCCCATGTAATTCTAATTAATTTTAGAACACCTATTACATTTATTTTAATTAAATTAAACCATAAACCCAACCTTGTGTAATTTTCTAATTGTTGGGCACTTTTATGCAAAAGTATATTAGGTGTCCTCCCCATTGGACACAACACGTAAAGAAATCCATTTCTCCTTCATGTGAATTTTTTTCCATAATTTTTGGGAGTGTGTAACTCAACATCAACCTTCTCAAACCATAGCCCTCCAAATTTTGAATCAAATGCAATCCTAGCCATCCATTTTGAATCTATGTAATCCTAGCCCTTGAAATTCTACATGACAAGTCAAGGCCTTTTTATCAAGTGTTGACCAAGACCTTTTTCTAGGTCAAACACCCACCCCTTTGTATATATATATATATATATATATATATATATCATCTCATTTATTTTCCTTTTATTTTATCCCTAACATCTAAAGTACCAGCCGACCTCATCTCCCCCTTCCTCCCTGTCAATCCGCTCGACCGCCGGAGTCCGGCCGTCTCCTCCCTGCTCTCTCATCCTCCTCGCCGGAGCATCCCCCGACCGCCTCACAGAGCAGATCCCGACCCGCTGAACCCGCTGTGCCCGACCGGATCTCTACCTGCTGTTCCCGCCTCCCATCACGTCGGAACCGAGCAGCGGCCAGCCGACTGCACCGAACAGCCCGACGTCCTGACCGCTGGACCCCCGCCTGTGCACAACTCCACCTCTTCTCCTCTTGCCTGAGCTCCTTCTCGACAGCACGGCCCAACCCGTCACCGCGTCGACCTCCATCCCTCTCTTCTCCGACTTCCTTTCCCCTCGCCTGAACCGCCACCATCTTCCCCGTTCTCCTCCCATCTCGACTGAACGTCGCCTGAACCGACTGCACTCAACCCATCTCCTCCTCCTTCTCGACCACGAAGCACCGCCTACATCACCTCCCTCCCCTAGTCGATCTCCAACTTGACCCCATTACCATTCCAGTCCATCCCTGTCCTCGTCCAGCAGCTCTCCCCCTCGCTGTTCTCTTCCACCATTCCTTTTCGTCGAGCTCCAACTCTGGCAGCCCTGCCACGATCACCTTCACCATCATCATCACCACCAATCATCAACATCGTTGTCATCAACATTGTCATTGTTATCAACACCATCACCATTATCATCATCATCATAACCATCACCATTATCAGCATCATCACCTTAACTATCATCGTCATCATCACCATCGCCATCGTCGTCATCATCATCATCATCATCGTCGTCATCATCATCGTCATCATCGTCGTTATCATCATTGTCACCATCGTCATCGTCGTCATCATCGTCATCGTCGATCTCGTGCACGTGCACAGGTTCGAACATGTCCCATCTCCTTCATTTTATGTGATTGTGTGTGTGTGTGTGTGTGTATATATATTAATCAGGATTAGAATTGCTTTTGACAGTTAGTTGACATGTGACCCGGAGTCAATAAACCCAATCTCGTATATCTTTCAGTTTGGTATATATATATATATATATATATAAAGTAGGTGTATATATACTATGTGGTAATTAAATGCTAATGTTAGTTATAACTAAATGTGTATGTACATGTTGTATGACCCTTGGCATTAACTGTGGATACCATGTATGTATATAACTATTGACCCAGAAATATGAGTGCATTGTCTACCTTATGTACACTGACGTACCAGTTGGACATGTGTTGTGGTTGACTTTTTGATTATACACCTCCATCAAGATGTGACACCCGCACAGCTAAACGCACACTTAACCCTGTTAGATGATTAACAACCATATGCCATAGGCCTTGAGTCCAGTGTATTATGATTGTGTGTATGTTAGTGTATCGATTGATGTTATATTGTATATTATTATATGTATATAGGACCATTGGATCGTCCCGCGAGACTTCAGGAGCAGGATATTGGTATTGCCAGCTAAGGACCCCAGGCGAGTACATTCTATGATAGTTTCTTATCTATGATATCCTCTATATTCATTGTATTTAGTGTAGATATCCATATTTTTTGACACGATGGTTACACGGATTGGTATATCCAGATCTCGTCATGAGATGTTATTCCTTGTTCATGGTGTATCTTGTGCAAGTCTTGTTTCATTATTTATCTTGTACATGTACTGACACAGATTCTCGGAAAGACTTGCTACCTTCCTAGAGAATCCCGTGCCATAGCGTACCATGATTGGATCTACTATACCAGTCGGGGGTGGGGAGTATTTTAGTATAGATATGTGATCATACCCTTCATGTATAAGTCTTGTTCTTATGTTGGTGTTGGTCATATACCGCACGTATGACTAGCCAGGCCAGTATTCGTGTACAAGTTTCCAAGCCGATCACATGTTAAAGCTAGTACTCACACACTTAGTCATTAGTATTCTTGTTCATTGACATATTGTTCATTCTCGTAATTATTTTTAGTATTTCCTTTATTGCGTATCTCTTACACATGTATATACATCCTATATATTTATATCTATTTACTGGTACATAGTTTATATCATTGATGTAGAACTGCTGTTAGAGATGTACTTCGTTCCATCCTGACTGTAAATATTTTTCCAGACTACGACTTAGAGGACTTGTGTCACGCCCCAGTCCCAAAAATACGTAGGACTAGGACACGTAAGCATGCCAGCCGCATGGATATGACAACTCCAATATATGGAAACCAAATCCACACGTACGCTGTAATATGAATATCAAATCCACAAGTGGTATAACTGTAATACAAGTTACAGGGTAAAATCTAAATCTCATCCACCAAAATCATATAGAAATAAATAAACAGTATCGATGAAACTAGATCTCAATAAGAAGTATCTAGGATGATAGTTGGATGGAAACAAATCCACTACCAACTCGAATAGGAAAGGTAAATACAATATAAGTACAACACAATCAAACCCAATATAAGTATACCAGCTATCGATCACGGCTCGAAGAGAAGACATACACTAAGCATATACAACCATCCAAATCTGTGCTCCTGCAAATACTCAAGAACAGATACACCTGGCAGCGGACCAGGTCCTCAGAGGAACGTAACAAGATACAGAAAATACGAGCCAACTTGAATACAATAAACATGCATATAATTTGAAAATAAATAAGTATGCTGTACAAGACAATCTATATGAATGCAAATGAGGACAACTTTTCGACGTATGGGCAAAGGTAGTCTACTCGATCTAAGCCTCACAACTCACACACCCGTCTAGAACATCAGAAATCGACATACCTCTGGGGTAGCGACCAGCGCGACACACGCCCATAGTGCGAACTATATACTACAGTTTACCAGAGTGGTTAAAAGCCCATACGCCTAATGATTGTCCTCCCATGATACTAGGTGCCATGTGTGTGTCAACATATCTAATACATAGTAATGACTGGAGAAAAACTACACATGCAAGAACTATACAGAAATGAAATAAATAAAAAGAAATATAAATAGCATGCAAAGTACTGTAAACAATTTGGCAAGGTATCTTGCCTGGGGTCCTGCTGCTGGTATGAATCAGAGTCCAAGTCACAGTCCAAATAGCCTATGTATTACAAATTTATCACGTCAAAAGATAATTTATTTTAATTTATTTAATTCTAGAATAATTACTCTAAAATCCTATTTTAATCTTATTATTCTGATTTTTATGTTAATTCCTAAATTTTGTCCAAAGGAACTGAATTTTATCAACTCGAGACTTATGGCACGCAAATCGAGGCGATCTGTTGACCAAAAAGTCAACCGACACAAACTTAATTTTCATGCATGATTTCCTATAGATTTCAGCGTCAAAAATATGCTGGAATTTACGGCTCGTCCGAATTCAAATTCGTTTGGAAATTATGGCACATACAAATTTTGTATTGTGCACCGATGGTTAAATTCTAACCTAAAAGTTCTACAGAATTAACAGTATATAAATACTTCAAATTAAATTCTAGGAAAAATATATGTCGATGATTTCGACATTATCTTTCCGAAACTTTAAACGGTTCGTGATTCTGATTCCGGGTTCTCCCGAAATTGCGAAAATATCAAAATACGTCTATTTTCAGACATGCTGTGCTCTACGAATTTTCCAGAATTTAATACTAATAATTTAGAAAAACAATTTATATAATCAGAAATCTAACCTCATTATCGTTCTAACAAAAAAAACTAGGCCTCGTTTGGAGTCCGGAGCTATGCGCAATGGCTTCTGGAAGATGAAGGAACCCTATATGACAATTCTCCAAAAATCGGCTGAAGAAAAACCCTAGAAATTAATATCTAAACTATTATATATATATATATATATATAGGAGAGAGAAAGTGCAGCCGCGGCTCACAGCGTGCCATGTGGCAGCCATCCGTGCAGTCCCGCCCAGATCGAACGGTCGCAGTTCGATGCGGCTCGGCTCAGCTGAGTCCGAGTCGAACTCGGTCTCGGCTCTGCTCGAGGTCGGCTCGGCTCGGCTCGGCTCGCACCCACTTAGCGGTCACTGACAGGCGGGCCCGGCACTGTTCACTGCTGGAGGCTGACAGGTGGGCCCCCTGTTTGCTGACTGGGCAGAATTAATTACTTTTTGGGTTTTCTTTTTCAGAAATTAGTTTTTAATTCAGTTTTTCATAATTAACTCAAATAAATGCTAAAAATAATCAAAAAATTCCCAAAAAATTCTAGAAAATATATTTTATTATTTAGAACCTAAAATAAAATTTTTGGATATTTTTAATTAAGTTTGAATATAAAATAAATTCTTTAAAGTCCTCAAAAATTAGTGTTACTAGTTTTTAATTAACTAAAAATTATGAAAAAATTCCAATAATCTAAAATAGCCTAAAAATAATTCTAAATAAATATTTATATAAGTAAATATACTAAAAAAATTATTTTCTAATTAACTAAGATAATACTCTAAATAAATTCAACATCTATAATAAATATAATAATATAAAATATACACAAATACCTATTTTGGGTGAGGGAGTTTACAATCTACCCAACTTAAAATAATTTTGTCCTCAAAATTAAAATAAAGCATAATTTGTTAAATCTTTCACATTCGTACATAAGGTACGTCAATCGCAATCTCTTCCAAAAATTTAAATAACAAAATCTATTCAAATCTATCGCGATCACTTCAAAATTAAGATAACCACTGTTTAAATCAAAATTCAACCTGTCGTAATCTCTTTTCTATTTTTAAATAATCAATATCCAAATCTAACTCAAGTCTATATAACATCCCACATCAAAATTTATATCATAATTTCCAAGTATCATAATCTCCTCTAGACTTTGAACAATAAACAATTCTAATCAAATCTTATTCCTATTCTTAACTTAAGAATTTTATACTATTCAAATATTTATGTAAACCCCCTGAATTTTCAAAATTTTAAAATCGGGATTTTTCACAATTTTCTGGAATTTTCTGAGATTTTTCTGTAATTTAAAAATAGGGTTTGAATTATTAAATAATTTTTAATTGATATTAAATAGTATTAAAATATTATGAAAATAATATTTTTGAGTGTAAAATGAAAAACTGGACTTAGGGCAATTTTTTTGGAATTTATCGGGCCCCGGACCTATTTTTAAATGCCTAAAAAGTATTTATTATTTATTTAATTAATTAACTGATATTTATTATTATTATTATTATTTATTATTATTATTATTGTTTTTTTTTATTTCTTTTTCGGGCCCGGCCCGGCCCAGTGGGCCGAGCCCAGCAGCCCGGCCCAGACCCTGCCCAGCGGGTCGGGTCGGATCCGCCGCCGCCCGACCCGCACCCGCCAACCCGCTGCACCCGCGTCTCCCCCACGAACCCACGTCTCCCGTCGGATCCGCCGGCCGCTCCGCCCCATCCGGCCACGCCACCCCCTCGCCCCCGCGTCCCTCGCCCACGACCACCCCCTCTCTCCGCCTCCTCCGCCCCAACCGAACCCCGACCACCCTATATATATAGCCCCCCCCATTCTCCTTCTCCGGCCACCGCCTCCCTCACTCCGCCGTCGCCACCGCCTCCGCCCACCGCTGCGACGCCGCCGTCGCACCACCCTGCCCAGCCCAGCCTCCCTCCCTCTCCTCGTCGACCGTCGACGGCCACCGCACCCCGCAGCGACCACCGCAGCGAGCAGCCCCGCACCGCACAGCAGCTCCGGCAGCCGCCCGAGCTCGACGCCGCCGCCCTCGGTCGCCGCCGCCTCCGCGAGCCGCGTCCGGCGAAGACCCGACCGCCCCAGCCGCCGGAGCCCCGCCGCAGAGCACCGGAACCCTAACCCTAACCCTAATTTCAATTTCGAATCCGACACGTGTCGGACACGGTCTGACCCTGATTTTTGGGTCCCCTTCAGGTACGCGTAACTTTTTATTCGTAGCTCCGTTTTCGATTCCGCAAATTGCGTTGCGAAGCCTGTATGACCCTCTCGGTGTCCGGACAAACTGTTCGGGACATCGCGTCCTGTGGTGATCGTACACCGCGATCCAAAAACAGGAAAAACCCAGACCCTGTTTCACCCCGGAACCGAGTCCGCCCTGCCAAACGGGACGACTTGGTCGCGTGCGGTCTTCACAGACACGAGCACCTCGTCGATACGGACGTGTGGGATTTCGCAGAAGCTGATTCGGGTGTACGTGCACACCGGAATCAACGCGTATCCGCGGACATCGCCCCGTATCCGTACTTTCTAGAACGCGCCCTAACTTTGTGTACACACGTCGGATCGAGACGAAACTTGCACCATCGGACTCGTAGCAATACGCTGGTCTTGTGGGTCAAGTTTGCTTCGATTCTGAGAACGTTGACGAAATCGCGTGTCGTGGGCCCCACAGGCCCCGCTCGACGGGCGATTTTGTGATCGGCTCATCGGAATCCAATTCTGGAAGTTCCGTTGGGTTCGTATCAGCGTTCCTGACCTGTTGATACTAAGTTTGGTGAATTTGGAGACCTTTGACCCTGATGCATTTTTTGGTGCAAAGTGGGCCCACATGTGGACCCCGTTTTGACCCGAAACTGTCGTTTCTGCCCTTGTCTCCAAATTGGACCCAAGGACAGGCGTTTCTAGCTGATAGATATTTTTTGGATCTGATGGTGATGTTTGTTTCAGCAACCGGAGTACCGCCTGCAATTCCCGACGAAGTCAGAACCGCAAACATAGCCGGAACCACAGGCAAGTGTACCTCGCCGAAACTTGCAGATTGCTACATATCTCCTGGACTTGGTTATACATCAGTGGGCAAGTAAAGCCTACCAATTCTTAGACAATTTTGATTATAGTATTTTACTTGATTTTCTGGTAGTTTCTTATGGAACTTGTTTAACTGCTCAACCCAGGACACCTGACACTATTCATGTGACGGAATTGTCTGAGATATACCTGGTGATTCCGTATAGGTTACATATTCACGTCATTACAGTTTACATGCTTAGATTCTAGCCTGACTCATTGCATTAGTTCAAACTTGCGTGACTTGTACCTGATATATTCTGGAACTATGACGTGAGATTACATGGGATGGGGAGAGTATTACCATATCAAGGCTGATTATAATGTAAATAATGTTATCTGGAGGTGTCCTAGTCTCTGATACAGAGCTTTGGCACAAGTTCTGGCTCTTCTAGAAAATACTGCTATGGTTTCTTAGACACTGATCCTGTAGTAGTCTCAGCCTGAGTATGACTAAAACTCTCACTTGCATATCACTAGCTGGTTTACATATTTACCCTGCTGTTTATTTTATTGCTGCACTGCATATATTTTGGCTTGTATTTTCTGTACCTTGTTATGTCCCCTGAGGACCTGGAATGGACTATGTCCCCAGGTACAGCTGAAGAAAACTACCCCGAGGTGTACGGTACTGGAGCACTCCTTAGAGCAGAACAAGGAACAGGGGACGAGATAGTGGCCGAAGACTTCTCTTGAGCACCAGCTTCAGTTATACAGTATTTCCATTTCCAGCATTTTAAATTCCTGTCTTTTCTTAAATGTAACAGACTAATTCTCGGATTTGTTCCCGAGATAGCTTATTTGAGATTTCAGTATTTATTTCCATTGCATAATTTCTGGCTTTTAATCTGTGACTTTCTGTGGATGAGATTAGAAATACCTGAGACTTGTACTTAGTATTGCTAGACTACAGCTTAAGCATGCCCTGATGGATCCATCAAATTGGGTTGTCCATCGGTGCGTGCTGCTGGCCATTGCTCGCGTGCTCAGTCCCTCGTCATTTTGGGACTGGGGCGTGACAATTTAAACTCAATTTATATCCTCAATATTTCAAATAGGTGACCCAACAATCAAAATTGAACTTTTAATTCAAATCATCAAATTGTAAAATTTAAATCTAATTAATCAATTGTTCAAGTCTAAAATTCTATATTTATCCTCAAAATTTAAATCGATGATTCATCCTTCAATATTCAAAATTTAAATCATGTGCTCAAAGTATAAATATTTGGTCCGCAATATCAAGATTTTAAAATTCGTTAAATCCTCATTATCTTAATCCTTCTTTTAAAATTTCTCAAAATTAAAATGACTTGAATCTCCCAATCTAATCTTACTTGATCACAATCTAAAAGAAATTCCTCTCAAGTTGACAATGCACTACTACCCAACTTAGAATTTATCCATCTATCACAGAAGGCTGTAAACCCTCTGATTTTTTAAAATTTGAAAAACTGAATTTTTTACAATTTTCTGGAATTTTCTGGGAATTTTCTGTAATTTAAAAACAGGGTTTTAATTTTTTAAATGATTTTTAATTGATAATAAATGATATTAAAATATTATAAAAATAATATTTTTGGATGTAAAATAAAAAACTAGACTTAGGACAATTTTTCTGGAATTTATTGGGCCTCGGACCTATTTTTAAACACCTAAAAAGTATTTTAGTTAATTATCTATTTATTTATTAAATTTACTATTTTTTTTAAATATTATTATTATTATTCTTATTTAATATCGGCCCGGCCCATTTCCCCTTAGCCCAGCCCATTTGGGCCCAACCAACCCGGCCCAACCCTGGCCTGACGGGTCGGGCGGGTCGGCCAGACCCGCACCCGACCCGCACCCGACCCGCTCCCACCTCTCTTCCCCCACGACCCGACTCGGCCGCCGCGTCCCCCGCTCCGCCCGCGTCTCCCGCCGCCCGCCGCGCCACGCCCCGCGCCCCTCTGCCACGACGACCCTGCCTTCCCCGGCCGCTCCTCCCTCTCCCTCCCCTATATAAGAACCCCTCCACCGCCTAGCCGCCTCCCCCTATTCCTCCCTCTCCGACGTCTTCTCCGGCAGCCTGTTCCCCGCCCTCAACCCGCAGCTCCGCCGCCAGTGCGGCCGCCCTAGGCCCAGACTCCTCTCCTCCGGCAACGGCCGACCCACCCCAGGCGCCGAGCGAGCCTGACCCCACTCCCCAGCCCAGCGACCGGCCTCCCTCGAGCAGAACCCGCCTCCGCCACGGTCTCCCCAGCCCGCCTCCGGCGACGCCGACCGCAGCGCCTCAACTGGCCGCCCAGCCCAGCGACCCTCCGGCGGGCACAGCCGACTCCGGCGAGCCTCAGACTCGACACAGGACAGGGACCCTAAACCCTAACCCTAGGCAACCTGGACACGACACAGGACACGGCTCGAGACACAAGGCGGACACGAGGGAGACGCTATTTTCAAGCCCAGTTCAGGTATTCATAACTTCCTGCTCGTAGCTCCGTTTTCGATTCCGCAAATTGCGTTGCGAAGCCTGTATGACCCTCTCGGTGTCCGGACAAACCGTTCGGGGCATCGCGTCCTGTGGTGATCGCACACCGCGATCCAAAAACAGGAAAAACCAGACCCTGTTTCACCCCGGAACTGAGTATGCCCCGCCAAACGGGATGACTTGGTCATGCGCGGTCTTCACAGATACGTGCGCATCGTCGATACGGACGTGTGGGATTTCGCAGAAGTCGATTCGGGTGTGCGTGCATACCGGGATCAACGCGTATCCGCGAACATCGTCTCGTATCCGTACTTTCTGGAACGTGCCCTAACTTTGTTTACACACGTCGGATCGAGACGAAACTTGCGCCATTGGACTCGTAGAGATACGCTGGTCCTGTGGGTCAAGTTTGGTTCGATTCTGAGAACGTTGACGAAATCGCGTGTCGTGGGCCCCACAGGCCCCGCTCGACGGGCGATTTTGTGTTCGGCTCATCGAAATCCAATTCTGGAAGTTCCGTTGGGTTCGTATCATCGTTCCTGACCTGTTGATACTAAGTTTGATGAATTTGGAGATCGTTGACCCTGACGCATTTTTCGGTGCAAAGTGGCCCACATGCGGACCCCGTTTTGGCCCGAAAATGTCGTTTTTGCCCTTATCTCCAAATTGGACCCAAGGACAGGCGTTTCTAGCTGATTGATATTTTCTGGATCTGATGGTGATGTTTGTTTCAGTAATCGGAGTACCGCCTGCAATTCCAGCTGAAGTCAGAGCCGCAATTGGAACAGGAACCACAGGCAAGTGTACCTTGCCAAACCCTGCAGCTTGCTAATTATTTTCTGGACTTAATCATGCAATAATGGACAAGTAAAGCTTGCGAAATCTCAGTAATTCTTGACATAGTATTTTAATAGATTTCTTATGGAATTAAATATAAACATGTTTTAACTGCTTAACCTAGGAAACGAGTGACGTGCTTAGTGTCCGATCATAGTCGGGTACCAACTCCGTACGCGGGGTTGTGTAACATCACATAGTGTCACGCCCCAGTCCCAAAAATACGTAGGACTAGGACACGTAAGCATGCCAGCCGCATGGATATGGCAACTCCAATATATGGAAACCAAATCCATACGTACGCTGTAATATGAATATAAAATCCACAAGTGGTATAAAATGTAATACAAGTCACAGGATAAAATCTAAATCTCATCCACCAAATTGTATAGAAATAAATAACCAGTATCTATGAAACTAGATCTCAATAAGAAGTATTTAAGGATGATAGTTGGATGGAAACAAATCCACTACCAACTCGAATATAAGAGCAAATACAATATGAGTACAACACCACAACACAATATAAGAATACCAGCTATCCATCACAGCTCGAAGAGAAGACATCCTCGGATCACATGTAACCATTCAAATCTGCGCTCCTGTAAATACTCAAGAAAAGATACACCTGGCAGCGGACCAGGTCCTCAGAGGGACGTAACAAGATACAGAAAATACGAGCCAACTTGAATACAGTAAACATGCATATGGTTTAAAAATAGATAAGTACGCTGTACATGACAATCTATATGAATGTAAATGAGGACAACTTTTTGACGTATGGGCAAGGGTAGGCTACTCGATCTAATCCTCACAACCTCACGCTCGTCAGTGGAAATCATCAGCCGACATACCTCTGGGGTAGCGACCCTCGGACTCCATCAATCGACATACCTCGGGGGTAGCGACCATCGGACACGACCACCATAGTGCGTGCTAGTTACTATGGTTTACCAAAGTGGTTAAAAGCCCATACGCCTAATGATTGTCCTCCCATGATACTAGGTGTCATGTGTGTGTCAACATATCTAATACATAGTAATGACTGGAGAAAAACTACACATGCAAGAACTATACAGAAATGAAATAAATAAAAAAAAATATAAATAGCATGCAAAGTACTGTAAACAATTTGGCAAGGTATCTTGCCTGGGGTCCTGCTGCTGGTATGAATCAGAGTCCAAGTCACAGTCCAAATAGCCTATGTATTACAAATTTATCACGTCAAAAGATAATTTATTTTAATTTATTTAATTCTGGAATAATTACTCTAAAATTCTATTTTAATCTTATTATTCTGATTTTTATGTTAATTCCTAAATTTTGTCCAAAGAAACTGAATTTTATCAACTCGAGACTCATGGCACGCAAAACGAGGCGATCTGTTGACCAAAAAGTCAACCGACACAAACTCAACTTTCATGCATGGTTTCCTGTAGATTTTAGCGTCAAAAATATGCTAGAATTTACAGCTCATCTGAATTAAATTCGTTTGAGAATTATGGCACATACAAATTTTGTATTGTGCACCGATGGTTAAATTCTAACCTAGAAGTTCTACAGAATTAACAGTATGTAAATACTTCGAAATAAATTCTGGAAAAAATATATGTCGATGATCTCGACATTAGCTTTCCGAAACTTTAAACGTTTCATGATTCTGATTCCTGGTACTCCCGGAATCATGAAAACATCGAAACACGTCTATTTTCGGACATGCTGTGCTCTACAAATTTTCCAGAATTTAATACTCATAATTTAGAAAAAAATTTATATAATCAGAAATCTAACCTCATTATCGTTCTAACAAAAAAAAACTGGAGCACGTTTGGAGTCCGGAGCTAGGAGATATCATCTTTTTAATTCGTCATAACTAGTAAAAAATGAGACTGAATTTATGACGAATTTTGACTATTTTTGGACGAAAAAGAGAGGAATTTTGGGGAAGAAAAATATGAAGGATGAGGTATTTATAATGGTGGAGACTACTTAATTAAATACAACTAGGATTGGTTAATTTGGATAGGATTATGATGAATTTAAATAAGGATATGATATGCATGAAGTTGATTTCCTAGTAGGTTCAGGATTTGAATTAATTTAAAATAGAGTTTGAATTTATCTCAATAATTTATAATCTTAAATATAATTAAAGATAATACAAATAATTTATAAAATCTTATTAATATCTATTAACACTAAATTAGCATCTATCTAATATTAAGACTATATATATCCAAATAAATCCTAAATAATTTTAAAATCTAAATAAATTTCTTAAAATTCTAAATAAATTACAAAAAAATATAATTAAATATTTTAAACTAAAATAAATATTTGGTAGGAACGACATGCAAGTATGGTCGTATAGTAAATCATAGAAGTCCTAGAAATTTATGTTTTTTTAAGTTTTAATTACCAAAAATTCTAGAAAAATCTCCAAAAATCTAAAATAACCTAAAATAATTCTAAATGAATATTTATATAAGTAAATATACTAACAAAAATTATTTTCTAATTAACTAAGAGAATACTCTAAATAAATTCAACATCTATAATAAATATAATAACATAAAATATACACAAATACCTATTTTGGGTGAGGGAGTTTACACATAGACATGGATATCGAGACCCGATAATTCTCGTACTTGTCCTATCAAGTACACCAGAACCAGGACACTTGACACTATTTCATGAGACAGAGTCTTCCCGAGACATTCAAGGTGATTCTGTATAGGATGCATGTTTTATGACATAGACTTTACATTCTTAGACATTTGATTCATAGCTATCAGACTTGCTGCATTAGTTATAATCGTGCGTGACATGGACATGAGGCATCGTGGACATGAGACGTGGGATTACATTGGGTGGGGAGAGACACACAGACTACATGCTGATATTATATATATAAAACATAGTATATTTTAGAGTATAATTCATAGTTATTGCCGCTACCGGCTCCCCGACACAGAGCTTGTAGTGGCTTCAGCCTGAGTTCTAGTGCTGCTCTCATATTGCATAACACTTAGCTGGTTACATAGCTTACCCTCTTGTTTAATTATCTGCTGCACTGTATTTATTTTGGCTTGTATTTTCTGTACCTTGCTGTCCCCTGAGGACCTGGATCCGGATTATGTCCCCAGGTACAGCTGAAGAAAATTACCCAGAGGTGTACGGTAATGGAGCACTCCTTGGAGCAGAACAAGGAACAGAGGACGAAGTAGTGGCCGAAGATTTCTCCTAAGCACCGGCTTCAACTACACAGTATTTCCATTTCCAGTATTTTATTTTCTGTCTTTTCTCCTTAAATGTAACAGAATAATTTCTCGGATTGTTTCCCGAGATAACCTTATTTGATATTGCATATTTATTTTCATTGCATTATTTCTGGCAATTAATCTGTGTTTATTCTGTGGTTGGGATTAGTAATACCTGAGACTTGTACTTAGTACTGCTAGACTACAGCTTAAGCATGTCCTGATGGATCCATTAAATTGGGTTGTCCATCGGTGCGTGCTGCTGGCCATTGCTCACGTGCTCAGTCCCTCGTCATTTTTGGGACTGGGGCGTGACATGGTTTTTGTGGTGGCCCATGCAGGTCTCTACGACTAAATTGTTTGGTTTCAACTTAGGGACCGAACAGGCCTGCAATAAAAATAGGATTAGTTTTAGGATCTCATCCACTTGTTTGAATCATTCTTGATATCTGTATCACATTCAAATTAATTTATTTGACTTGCATCTTGCCTTGATTCCTGTACGCCTCTTACTGGGTATTTTGGATACAGGGAAATGGACCCACAAGAATGCAATGAGACTCCCGCCGGAATCCCATAAGCTACAGGTGTCACCTACGACGACGAAGTGACACCAGTCGGAGGAATTCCCATAACTCAACAGAGCCAGCAGGCAGGTCAACCTACCTCCCGATTCCGACGCGATGACATCCCACCTCCGCCGCAGTTCGTCCCACCAACGCCCGTACCCCCACAGGGACAGCCAATTGACGGACAGCAGATATTCCAAATGATCTACGCGATGATGCAAGCTCAGCAACAAGTCCAATACGAGGCTCAGCGTCGCGAAGCTAATTTCTGGAGGGACAGCATCGTAACTGTACTGGAGCAGGCCAACCTACCAGCTCGGCGGCCATCTACAGGCTCTATCCCTGACTTCCGCCAACTGAAGCCCCGCACTGTTTCTGGAAAAGAGGAGCCCACCGAAGTTCATGAGTGGCTCACCAACATACGGCATCAACTTGAAGCAGCTGAGCTTCCACGAGAACGCTGGATGACTGCCGTCCGAATGTAGTTGACAGACAACGTGCACCACTGGTGGTTGTCTGAGGAGGCGTGACTCGGACCAGACCGAGTCACTTGGGAGGAGTTCTCCAGACTCTTCCAAGAGATGTACATTCCGGCTATCGCTCGATCAGAACTGCGGGACAAATTCAATCGCCTCACCCAGGACTCTATGACGGTGGAAGAGTACAACGCAGAATTCATTCGTCTGAGCCGCTTCGCCCCAACCCTGATCCCGACAGAGGAAGAGAAGGCCGAGAAGTTCTTCGACGGACTAAACTTTGAGCTACAGAGACTCATCGGATCCGTCGCACCTACCTCCTACTCGGACGTTCTCGCTGCAGCCCGACGCCTGGAACGCGTCACCAGGAGGGAGTCTCGCCACAAGCGGCCAATCACCTCAGCACCAGACAGAACATCACCAGGAGAATCTGCAAAGAGATCTCACACGCCCCAGCCACCGAGGACAGCTTCGCAGACCCTTCCTACCTGTCACTACTGCGGCAAGATAGGCCATGTCGAGAAGGACTGCAGACGCAAGTTGGGATTGTGTCTGATTTGTGGCACCAATCAACACATAGCCAAGGACTGTCCCCAGCATCGAGATGGAGCACTAAGGGCAAACCAACCAGCTTTGCCAGCACCGAGGTCACCTCTGGCACCTCAGGCGACACTCTTCCAGCAAGCTCAGCAGCAGCAGAGGAATCTACCTTAAGGACGAGGACAAGCTTACGCGATGACTGTGCAGGACGCTGATGCGAGTAAGTGATTCGTAGTTATCCGTTTTTAGTGTTGTTTAGTTCGTGCCTCCTGGTTCGTGACCTCAGCCCCAACCTAGTAAATTGCAACTTGTAATAACAACTTGGTTTTCATAAAAGTTATAGTTTTAACTAGATTTTCTGGAAAGTGCAAACTTTCAATTGTTAGGGAAATGGTACTTCCCTAAGTATCTTGTGATTTATTTTCAAACGATGTTTGCGACCGCGTCATCTCTGTTGACCGGTTATTCTTTGACTGCGAGGACGCAATCCTCTTAAGGGGGTAGATTGTAAACCCCCTGATTTTTCAAAATTTGAAAAACTGGATTTTTCACAATTTTCTGGAATTTTTTGGGATTTTTCTGTAATTTAAAAATAGGGTTTTAATTTTTTAAATGATTTTTATTTGATAATAAATAATATTAAAATATTATAAAAATAATATTTTTGGATGTAAAATAAAAAACTAGACTTAGGACAATTTTTCTGGAATTTATTGGGCCTCGGACCTATTTTTAAACACCTAAAAAGTATTTTAGTTAATTATCTATTTATTTATTAAATTTACTGTTTTTTTAAATATTATTATTATTATTCTTATTTAATATCGGCCCGGCCCATTTCCCCTTAGCCCAGCCCATTTGGGCCCAACCAACCCGGCCCAACCCTGGCCTGACGGGTCGGGCGGGTCGGCCAGACCCGCACCCGACCCGCTCCCACCTCTCTTCCCCCACGACCCGACTCGACCGCCGCGTCCCCCGCTCCGCCCGCGTCTCCCGCCGCCCGCCGCGCCACGCCCCGCGCCCCTCGACCACGACGACCCCGCCTTCCCCGGCCGCTCCTCCCTCTCCCTCCCCTATATAAAAACCCCTCCACCGCCTAGCCGCCTCCCCCTATTCCTCCCTCTCCGACGTCTTCTCCGGCAGCCTGTTCCCCGCCCTCAACCCGCAGCTCCGTCGCCAATGCGGCCGTCCTAGGCCCAGACTCCTCCCCTCCGGCACCGGCCGACCCACCCCAGGCGCCGAGCGAGCCCGACCCCACTCCCCAGCCCAGCGACCGGCCTCCCTCGAGCAGAACCCGCCTCCGCCACGGTCTCCCCAGCCCGCCTCCGGCGACGCCGACCGCAGCGCCTCAACTGGCCGCCCAGCCCAGCGACCCTCCGGCGGGCACAGCCGACTCCGGCGAGCCTCAAACTCGACACAGGACAGGGACCCTAAACCCTAACCCTAGGCAACCTGGACACGACACAGGACACGGCTCGAGACACAAGGCGGACACGAGGGAGACGCTATTTTCAAGCCCAGTTCAGGTATTCATAACTTTCTGCTCGTAGCTCCGTTTTCGATTCCGCAAATTACGTTGCGAAGCCTGTATGACCCTCTCGGTGTCCGGACAAACCGTTCGGGGCATCGCGTCCTGTGGTGATCGCACACCGCGATCCAAAAATAGGAAAAACCAGACCCTGTTTCACCCTGGAACTGAGTATGCCCCGCCAAACGGGATGACTTGGTCATGCGCGGTCTTCACAGATACGTGCGCATCGTCGATACGGACGTGTGGATTTCGCAGAAGTCGATTCGGGTGTGCGTGCACACCAGGATCAACGCGTATCCGCGGACATCGTCCCGTATCCGTACTTTCTAGAACGCGCCCTAACTTTGTGTACACACGTCGGATCAAGATAAAACTTGCGCCATCGGACTCGTAGCGATACGCTGGTCCTGTGGGTCAAGTTTGGTTCGATTCTGAGAACGTTGACAAAATCGCGTGTCGTGGGCCCCATAGGCCCCGCTCGACGGGCGATTTTGTGTTCGACTCATCGAAATCCAATTCTGGAAGTTCCATTGGGTTCGTATCATCGTTCCTGATCTATTGACACTAAGTTTGGTGAATTTGGAGACCGTTGACCCTGACGCATTTTTTGGTGCAAAGCGGCCTACATGCGGACCCCGTTTTGGCCCGAAACTGCCGTTTTTGCCCTTATCTCCAAATTGGACCCAAGGACAGGCGTTTCTAGCTGATTGATATTTTCTGGATCTGATGGTGATGTTTGTTTCAGTAACCGGAGTACCGCCTGCAATTCCAGCTGAAGTCAGAGCCGCAATTGGAACAGGAACCACAGGCAAGTGTACCTTGCCAAACCCTGCAGCTTGCTAATTATTTTCTGGACTTATTCATGCAATAATGGACAAGTAAAGCTGCGAAATCTCAGTAATTCTTGACATAGTATTTTAATAGATTTCTTGTGGAATTAAATATAAACATGTTTTAACTACTTAACCTAGGAAACGAGTGACGTGCTTAGTGTCCGATCATAGTCGGGTACCAACTCCGTACGCGGCGTTATGTAACGTCACATAGACATGGATATCGAGACCCGATAATTCTCGTACTTGTCCTATCAAGTACACCAGAACCAGGACACTTGACACTATTTCATGAGACAGAGTCTTCCCGAGACATTCAAGGTGATTCTGTATAGGATGCATGTTTTATGACATAGACTTTACATTCTTAGACATTTGATTCATAGCTATCAGACTTGCTACATTAGTTATAATCGTGCATGACATGGACATGAGGCATCGTGGACATGAGACGTAGGATTACATTGGGTGGAGAGAGACACACAGACTACATGCTGATATTATATATATAAAACATAGTATATTTCAGAGTATAATTCATAGTTATTGCCGCTACCCGGCTCCCCGACACAGAGCTTGTAGTGGCTTCAGCCTGAGTTCTAGTGCTGCTCTCATATTGCATATCACTTAGCTGGTTACATAGCTTACCCTCTTGTTTAATTATCTGCTGCACTGTATTTATTTTGGCTTGTATTTTCTGTACCTTGCTGTCCCCTGAGGACCTGGATCCGGATTATGTCCCCAGGTACAGCTGAAGAAAATTACCCAGAGGTGTACGGTACCGGAGCACTCCTTGGAGCAGAACAAGGAACAGAGGACAAAGTAGTGGCCGAAGATTTCTCCTGAGCACCGGCTTCAACTACACAGTATTTCTATTTCCAGCATTTTATTTCCTGTCTTTTCTCCTTAAATGTAACAGAATAATTTCTCGGATTGTTTCCCGAGATAACCTTATTTGATATTGCATATTTATTTCTATTGCATTATTTTTGGCAATTAATCTGTGTTTATTCTGTGGTTGGGATTAGTAATACCTGAGACTTGTACTTAGTACTGCTAGACTACAGCTTAAGCATGCCCTGATGGATCCATTAAATTAGGTTGTCCATCGGTGCGTGCTGCTGGCCATTGCTCACGTGCTCAGTCCCTCGTCATTTTTGGGACTGGGGTGTGACAAGGCTATATACTTTAAGAAAAATATTCCTTAATTTATTTACTCATGTCATTCAATCCTCAAAACTTCAACGCCGATTATATCATATATGATATGTCCTTAATTACAAAAGAATAATCCTCAAGTATGTGATCAGCCTACGGGGTATATCTAGTACTCTCTGTGTATTAAACTTATACCAAGCACGAGGTTTCGTCTTTCCGAAATAAGGGAAGACGGAGATCAATAATAAAGAGTTCAAGGGCGAGGTAATAGAATAGAAGTATCGGGATCAAGGCGTTTAAAGAATTCAAATAGAAATTGTCAAAGCAGTTATGGATTGAAGTCCTATTTTGGTAATGCCTATCCACATGCTCGTATCGGTACAGTTATATAACGGATACAATATGCTTAGACATATCTAGAGGGCAAGTACAGGTGTCTACTAGTCAACTATATATTTCAATCCACGTAAAGTATTATTGCGAAGGGCGAATCAAGCGCACTATGGTTGATCAGACCGTAATACACTGATTCTGAATTGTATTATTGTGGGCCTCCCCAATAATACATATGTCATGAACAAGCTCGATAAAGAATAAGCTTGCAAAAACTAGGCTATAATAGCAGCATAAGTCAAGGTAGTACAGCAAATATAAGTACGCTAGATGATGATGAAAGGAGGTACAATTTAATTCAAGTTCACAAAAAAATAACAACTAAACAACAATAATAAAAGACTCTATAATCCCTACAGTTATCATACAACCTCCTTGTCTAAGTCGCTAGTCGACCAAATAGGGGCAAGGACCTCTAAATTCTATCGTCTGAATAAATATTGTCGTCTTTTGCTAGAATGCAATTAATGTTGTTCAATCACACTCCATTAATAGGTCAAAAGACTATGTGATACTAGGTGTCAAACATTATGGTAAAACTTCTAACTAACTCTAGTAGTGTCTATACTACTCTCAAGTCTTCTTAATACATCAAGGGATAATGGTATACCAATTTAAAGATAAAGAATTCTAGGGTTCACTAGATATTCTAAACTTAGTGGTGTGTCTATATTCTCATTGTATTCTTAATAGGTGTGCTACTCTAATTATCATCTAACAACAGGAACTTCTATATTATAGGAGAATGCTATACTTAAAGAACTATTAGGGAAGTACATGAATCGAGCAGGATGCGGCTATTCAAATAGAACATATTGGAAGGAAGGATGAGTCATAGTCAAATATGGATGAGATCCTATACTCTATTCCTAGGTGCAGGCTTGCTTGGTACAATAACGTAACCGAGACAATATACTCTCGACCTGCATGGGCCACCACAAAAACATGTCACGCCCCAGTCCCAAAAATACGTAGGACTAGGACACGTAAGCATGCCAGCCGCATGGATATGGCAACTCCAATATATGGATACCAAATCCACACGTACGTTGTAATATGAATATCAAATCCACAAGTGGTATAACTGTAATACAAGTCACAGGGTAAAATCTAAATCTCATCCACCAAAATCATATAGAAATAAATAAACAGTATCGATGAAACTAGATCTCAATAAGAAGTATCTAGGATGATAGTTGGATGGAAACAAATCCACTACCAACTCGAATAGGAAATGTAAATACAATATAAGTACAACACAATCAAACACAATCAAAGTATACCAGCTATCGATCGCGGCTCGAAGAGAAGACATCCACTAAGCATATACAACCATCTAAATCTGCGCTCCTGCAAATACTCAAGAACAGATACACCTGGCAGCGGACCAGGTCCTCAGAGGGACGTAACAAGATACAGAAAATACGAGCCAACTTGAATACAGTAAACATGCATATAATTTGAAAATAAATAAGTACGCTGTACAAGATAATCTATATGAATGTAAATGAGGACAACTTTTTGACGTATGGGCAAGGGTAGTCTACTCGATCTAAGCCTCACAACTCACACACCCGTCTAGAATATCAGAAATTGACATACCTCTGGGGTAGCGACCAGCGCGACTCTACAGAAATCGATATACCTCTGGGGTAGCGACCAACGCGACACACGCCCGTAGTGCGAACTATATACTATGGTTTACTAGAGTGGTTAAAAGCCCATACGCCTAATGATTGTCCTCCCATGATACTAGGTGCCATGTGTGTGTCAACATATCTAATACATAGTAATGACTAGAGAAAAACTACACATGCAAGAACTATACAGAAATGAAATAAATAAAAAGAAATATAAATAGCATGCAAAGTACTATAAACAATTTGGCAAGGTATCTTGTCTGGGGTCCTGCTGCTGATATGAATCAGAGTCCAAGTCACAGTCCAAATAGCCTATGTATTATAAATTTATTACGTCAAAAGATAATTTATTTTAATTTATTTAATTCTGGAATAATTACTCTAAAATTCTATTTTAATCTTATTATTCGGATTTTTATGTTAATTCCTAAATTTTGTCCAAAGGAACTGAATTTTATCAACTCGAGACTCATGGCACGCAAATCGAGGCTATCTGTTGACCGAAAAGTCAACCGACACAAACTCAATTTTCATGCATGATTTCCTGTAGATTTCAGCGTCAAAAATATGCTAGAATTTATGGCTCATTCGAATTCAAATTCGTTTGGGAATTATGGCACATACAAATTTTGTATTGTGCACCGATGGTTAAATTCTAACCTAGAAGTTCTACAGAATTAACAGTATATAAATACTTCGAATTAAATTCTAGGAAAAATATATGTCGATGATCTCGACATTAGCTTTCCGAAACTTTAAACGGTTCATGATTCTGATTCCGGGTTCTCCCGAAATTGCAAAAACATCGAAATACGTCTATTTTTGGACATGCTGTGCTCTACGAATTTTCCAGAATTTAATACTAATAATTTAGAAAAACAATTTATATAATCAGAAAGCTAACCTCATTATCATTCTAACAAAAAAAACTAGGTCTCGTTTGGAGTCCGGAGCTATGCGCATTGGCTTCTGGAAGATGAAGGAACCCTAGATGACAATTCTCCAAAAATCGGCTAAAGAAAAACCCTAGAAATTAATATCTAAACTATTATATATATATATATATATAGGAGAGAGAAAGTGCAGCCGCGGCTCACAGCGCGCCACGTGGCAGCCATCCGTGCAGCCCCGCCCAGATCGAACGGTCGCAGTTCGATGCGGCTCGGCTCAGCTGAGTCCGAGTCGAACTCGGTCTCGGCTCGGCTCGAGGTCGGCTCGGCTCGCACCCACTCAGCGGTCACTGACAGGCGGGCCCGGCACTGTTCACTGCTGGAGGCTGACAGGTGGGCCCCCTGTTTGCTGACTGGGCAGAATTAATTACTTTTTGGGTTTTCTTTTTCAGAAATTAGTTTTTAATTCAGTTTTTCATAATTAACTCGAAATAAATGCTAAAAATAATCGAAAAATTTCCAAAAAATTCTAGAAAATATATTTTATTATTTAGAACCTAAAATAAAATTTTGGGATATTTTTAATTAAGTTTGAACATAAAATAAATTCTTTAAAGTCCTCAAAAAATAGTGTTACTAGTTTTTAATTAACTAAAAATTATGGAAAAATCCCAATAATCTAAAATAGCCTAAAAATAATTCTAAATAAATATTTATATAAGTAAATATACTAAAAAAATTATTTTCTAATTAACTAAGATAATACTCTAAATAAATTCAACATCTATAATAAATATAATAATATAAAATATACACAAATACCTATTTTGGGTGAGGGAGTTTACAACTTGTTTCCAGCATACTTGGAGACTTGGATGTTATTGCAGGTTAGATTATTTTGTTGTTTAGACTTGTATTGTATTTCATATATGTTCTTAGATATCTCATCGTGCTTTAGTTTCTGTGATTGAGTATTCCATATTACAGTGTGATATTTGTGTCTCCTTATAGAGTTGGATATTCATGAGAGATTGATTAGATAGAGTATTGACCTAGACAGCGTTCTACTGCCGATGCTGCGACATAGGCTGGACGTACCCACGTACTCGTGCCTTAAATTCTGGGTGCGGGTCGTGACAAGTTCGTCTGGACAGAGGAGTGTCAGGTCGCTTTTGATGTCACGCCCCGATCCCCCGCAGGCAAATCGGCCGTTCCCGCTAGGCGGGAATCACCCTCGCCAGCGCTCCCGTGGAACGATCGCTTGACCCATCCGGGCGTGATGCCGCACGAGCGTGAACCGCGCCCGTGTAAGGCCGTGATTCATTGGCTGGCGATAAGAGTTCTAAGCCACAGAGTCGCACAGATTGTCCGAGTGCAGCGGAGTCATGAACGCATAGCGATTCGGTAACAAGTTCTCTGAGTTGACAAATATAGCGGAAGCATTGAAACACAAGTTTGAAGTAAAGCAAGCTCTTTTTATTGACATAAACATGTGTTACAGGCGGCGTATAGCCGAGATTACAAATCGCTCAAGCCTCTCTCTCTGAAACAGTAAAAGCGTGCCAAGTGGCTACAACTGTGGAATGATTGTACAGGCGATGGTCAGGCGATGTTCACAACTTATTTCTTGTATATGTGCTTCAGTCCCGGATGCACCGTTGCAAGGCTTCAAAGGGAACTCCTGGCCTTAGCATGCACGAAGGAGGCGTCCGCACCGTACGAGGTTCTCCCGCACCCTGCATATCAAACTGGTGGATTATCAGTACATTGAATGCACTGGTGGGGAAGCTACTTGCCCGCTCGACAAATCCAAACACGTAATACAGGTTCCGTGCACAACTATTTAGTTGTCTTTCTAGTTGCCTTAGGATCAGTTTCATGCAAACATTGAATAGCTTAACGTGTCGGACAGTGCGCCGTGCGATGTTTGAGGAAACACGACGAGACTTACCAACTTACCATTTCTCCTTCCCTGTCCAAGGCAAATATTGTTAATTCATGCACGGGCAAGTATAAACATACATGAGCATAGCATATACAAACATGAGGGTCGTTATTTTCAGATTGTTCAGGTGTTCAGTTCATTGATGCTATGCAATGACTCGCACGCGGATAGCCGCTAAGCGAGGATGACTTATCTATATGAACATAAGTCGCTGGCGTAGCCATTATGGACGGTTCATAGTCTCAAGACACAGAATGATATGCAATGCAGGTGGCGAGCCCCGCTGCATAACACCTTGCCCCATAATATACGACTGCTCATACGTCCCGTCCGGATCGGATCGGCTCCGGTGCCCCGGTGTAGCCGTCCGCGGAACTCAACATAACATATCTTGTGCACAAGTTGTCCACGACAATGCAGGTCAGGGTCTATCCATATTCCATAGCTTGACATGATAATCATAAAATTTAAACTTAATCTGAATGAGCATATTGCTCCACGAGCTGTGATTCTATCAGTACATAACACGATCCTCGTTCAGATGCATACATAGCATGATTATCATTCAAGGTGATTTACGTTCAGTATTTATTCTTGCTTAGTGCATTCCCCTGGTTCGGGGATTGCCTTAGATGACCTGACGGTCCCGGATACTTGCAGGGTCAATCATACACGAATTGACTACTGAGTAGTCTCCCGGAGTAAGGATGAAAACAATGCACATTCAAGCAGACAAGCATGCGTTTCTAAGGAACATAAGCAGGCACGTTGCTCGGACCCGAAGGTAAGCCGAGAGTTGAAACCGTTAAGGGACTTAGCATGCGAGTATCTGAATATAAGCAGTATTTCATTTTCCATGTTCTAGCAAGCAATACAAATTGGGATTATTCCCTTAGCTAGGTGCGTTGGATTTATTAGCATGCAGGGGGTGAATCACCTAGCGACTAGCATAAATATTCCAGATTTTATGTGTGCTGGCTAAGCAAAGACAAGTTCACCGTAGCCACCCACCTTAGCGATGATTCACCTCGGTAGAGCGATACGTCTGAGCGAGCCTCTGAAAGTCCAAGCCGGATTCCTGTAGGGACAAGTCTGGATATCCTTTGCTTCTTGATCGAGGCAAAGCAGGTCGGGACAGTTGCACTATTGCCGATTGAGTCGGCCGTCCGCTTGAGCAGAACGGGGTATTACATCCTACCCAACTTAGAAAAAGTCTCGTCCTCGAGACTTACTAAGGACAAGCAGTAATCTAGGGTTGAGGCAATCCTAGACAAGTCGTTGCACTTGTTCATTTGGATCTTTACTTGCACAAGCATCGAAATTAGCATATCGCTTAGACTAGATCGTGCGCACTTTCGAAGGGCCCCTCTAGCGTGAACACGTCAATCAGCTTAGTGATAGCTAAGTCTCAGCACTCGAGTTTCACCTTTTTCTAAGTCTTGGATGGTGCACTAGTTCAAGGCGTCCCTCGAATAGATGCATTCAACCAAACTTAGGGTTAGTGAAAATCGGACAAGCTACTAGCGATACTCTCAAAAGGTTCGCACAGGTTGGCTCAAAGGCCACTCGCAGCATACAACCAGACAAGCAATCATATCATTCAAAATGTACTTTGAAAGTATTTAGACTTATTGTTGGAACATCCCATCGAGGCATTGAGAGAGAGCATGCACATAACCAACGAATGAGCTTTCGAAACAGAGATATCGAATCAAAGTCCAAAGGCGTAGAAGCCAGGCTCTGATACCAACCTGTCACGCCCCGATCTTCCGCAGGCAAATCGGCCGTTTCCGCTAGGCGGGAATCACCCTCGCCAGCGCTCCCGCGGAACGATCGCTTGACCCATCCGGGCGTGATACCGCACGAGCGTGAACCGCGCCCGTGCAAGGCCGTGATTCATTGGCTGGCGATAAGAGTTCTAAGCCACAGAGTCGCACAGATTGTCCGAGTGCAGCGGAGTCATGAACGCATAGCGATTCGGTAACAAGTTCTCTGAGTTGACAAATATAGCGGAAGCATTGAAACACAAGTTTGAAGTAAAGCAAGCTCTTTTTATTGACATAAACATGTGTTACAGGCGGCGTATAGCCGAGATTACAAGTCGCTCAAGTCTCTCTCTCTGAAACAGTAAAAGCGTGCCAAGTGGCTACAACTGTGGAATGATTGTACAGGCGATGGTCAGGCGATATTCACAACTTATGTCTTGTATATGTGCTTCAGTCCCGGACGCACCATTGCAAGGCTTCAGAGGGAACTCCTGGCCTTAGCACGCACGAAGGAGGCATCCGCACCGCACGAGGTTCTCCCGCACCCTGCATATCAAACTGGTGGATTATCAGTACATTGAATGCACTGGTGGGGAAGCTACTTGCCCGCTCGACAAATCCAAACACGTAATACAGGTTCCGTGCACAACTATTTAGTTATCTTTCTAGTTGCCTTAGGATCAGTTTTATGCAAACATTGAATAGCTTAACGTGTCGGGCAGTGTGCCGTACGATGTTTGAGGAAACACGACGAGACTTACCAACTTACCATTTCTTCTTCCCTGTCTAAGGCAAATATTGTTAATTCATGCACGGACAAGTATAAACATACAGGAGCATAGCATATACAAACATGAGGGTCGTTATTTTCAGATCGTTCAGGTGTTCAGTTCATTGATGCTATGCAATAACTCGCACGCGGATAGCCGCTAAGCGAGGATGACTTATCTATATGAACATAAGTCGCTGGCGTAGCCATTTTGGACGGTTCACAGTCTCAAGACACAGAATAATATGCAACGCAGGTGGCGAGCCCCGCTGCATCATACCTTGCCCCATAACATACGACTGCTCATACGTCCCGTCCGGATCGGATCGGCTCCGGTGCCCCGGTGTAGCCGTCCGCGGAACTCAACATAACATATCTTGTGCACAAGTTGTCTGCGATAATGCAGGTCAGGGTCTATCTATATTCCATAGCTTGACATGATAATCATGAAACTTAAACTTAATCTGAACGAGCATATTGCTCCACGAGCTGTGATTCCATCAGTACATAACACGATCCTCGTTCAGATGCATACATAGCATGATTATCATTCAAGGTAATTTACGTTCAGTATTTATTCTTGCTTAGTGCATTCCCCTGGTTCGGGGATTGCCTTAGATGACCTGACGGTCCCGGATACTTGCAGGGTCAATCATACACGGAACGACTACTGAGTAGTCTCCCGGAGTAAGGATGAAAACAATGCACATTCAAGCAAACAAGCATGCGTTTCTAAGGAACATAAGCAGGCACGTTGCTCGGACCCGAAGGTAAGCCGAGAGTTGAAACCGTTAAGGGACTTAGCATGCAAGTATCTGAATATAAGCAGTATTTCATTTTCCATGTTCTAGCAAGCAATACAAGTTGGGATTATTCCCTTAGCTAGGTGCGTTGGATTTATTAGCATGCAGGGGGTGAATCACCTAGCGACTAGCATAAATATTCCAGATTTTATGTGTGCTGGCTAAGCAAAGACAAGTTCACCGTAGCCACCCACCTTAGCGATGATTCACCTCGGTAGAGCGATACGTCTGAGCGAGCCTCTGAAAGTCCAAGCCGGATTCCTGTAGGGACAAGTCTGGATATCCTTTGCTTCTTGATCGAGGCAAAGCAGGTCGGGACAGTTGCACTATTGCCGATTGAGTCGGTCGTCCGCTTGAGCGGAACGGGGTATTACATTTGAGGAGCTGAAGAAGAGGTTGACTACAGCTCCAGTATTGACATTGCCATCGGGGACATGAGAATTTTTTACATATAGTGATGCTTCGGATAAGGGTTTAGAATGTGTGTTATAGCAGAATGGGAAGGTGATTGCCTATGCTTCCAGGCAATTATGCCCATATAAGAATAATTATTCTACCCATGATTTGGAGTTGGCAGCAGTCATTTTGGCTCTAAAGCTGTGAAAACACTACTTGTACGGAGAACGCGTAGAGATTTTTATAGACCACAAGAGCTCGAAGTAAGTGTTTACACAGAAAGAGCTCAACATAAGACATCGGTGATGGTTGGAGTTAATGAAGGACTTCGATATTTCTTTGCAGTACCATCCAGGGAAGACCAACGTAGTCGCTGATGCCTTGAGAAGGTATCCAATGGCTATGTACTTGACGATGGACAGACATTTATTGGATGATCTTGATAGCTTGGGTATTGAGTTGCTAGTTCGTAGAGTTACGACATAGATATGGGGACTTCAGGTGCAGTAAGAGTTGATGGACCATATCAGAGCCGCACAGTTTGAGGATGAGTCTCCGAGGAGAATCAGGACGCATGTTCGGATAGCATTTGTAGAGGACTTCAGTATTGCAGAGGATGTATCATTGCGGCACGGTACCAGATTGTGTGTGTCGAGTGGAGCATTGTGCGAGGAGATTCTCCAGAAGGCGCAATGATCTCAGTACTCTATTCATCCAGGTGCCAACAAGATGTATAGAGACATGAGATAGCATGTTTGGTGGTATGGTATGAAGCAGGAGGTGGCGAGTTTCGTATCCAGATGCTTGGTATGTCAGCAGGTAAGACGGAGAGACAGAGGCCAGGTGGATTACTTCAGCTTTTACCCATTCCAGAATGGAAATAGAAATATGTGACGATGGACTTTGTATCAGTGCTTTCATATTCTCCAGGAAGGAAAGACATGATTTGGGTCATCGTAGACAGATTGAACAAAGCGGACCACTTCTTGCCATTCAAAGTGGGTAAGTCTACGGAGAAGCTCACGAAGATGTATGTACGACATATAGTCAGATTGCATGGAGTTCCTATGAGCATAGTCTCGGCCCATGATAGTCGTTTCACATCCCACTTCTGGAGGAGTTAACAGGCTAGCTTGGGCACCCAACTCAAGTTTAGTACCGCATATCACCCTCAAACAGTCTGGCAGCTAGAGAGGACTATTCAGACTCTTGAGGATATGCTTTGCACTTGTTTTTTTGGATTTAGAGGCTCTTGGAAGAATTACCTTCACCTGGTAGAGTTTGCTTATAACAACAGCTACCATTCCAGTATAGGGATGTCACCATTTGAGGCGTTGTATGGACATAGATGTCGCACTCCGTTATCTTGGGATAATGTTGGTGAGAGAGCCTTATTGGGACCGGAGATGGCCGTGGATGCAGCTGAGAAGGCGAAGCTTATCAGAGATAGACTTCCGGTGGCGCTTGACAGACAACGACATTGGGCCGATAGCCACCAGAGACATTTGAAGTTTGAGGTTTAAGTTTTGTTTTAGATTTCTTGTGATTGCTTATTTTGGATAGAATGCTAAGGCTGTATTTTGTGCTAGGTGGGCGATCTGGTGTTCTTGAGAATTTCTCCGACACGGGGCACGATTCGCTATGGTGGAGGTAAAAATCTTAGTCCACAGTACATCAGACCCTTCAGTATTCTTGAGAGGGTTGGTGTAGTGGCCTACAGACTAGACTTGCTGTCTACACTAGAGGGAGTGCACATCATGTTTTACGTGTCATAAGTGAGATGGTACGTGGCAGATCCTAGACCTGTATTGGATCACTCAGAGATTGAGGTGGGTCCTACTCTTAATTATCCAGAGTAGCCTGTGGAGATTCTGGATCAAAAGGAGAAGGTGCTGTAGAACCAGACGATTCCTTTGGTATGCGTTGCGTGGAGGCATCACTCTCCAAGGGAGTCTACCTGGGAGCGAGAAGCCGAGATGCGCAAGCGTTATCCTTATATGTTTGAGCCGTGAGGTATAATTCTTTCTTGCTTGTTATGATTGCTTGTGGTTGTTGGTTCCTTCCTTAAATTTCGAAGACAAATTTTTTCTAAGGAGGGTAGGTTTGTCACCCCAACTTTTTCAAATGAGAATATTTTGGTCATATTAAAAATCTATTATTCCTAGTGATTAATAATTATTATAGTGCTATTTAATTATAGTTAGTGAGCTAGCATATTAGTTAGACTTGACACTTGTGAACTCAATTAGAATTATCATGACAACTTTTGAGCCCAACATGGACCAAACCCAATAGACCCATTTTCACTAATTAATTAGGAGGATTAGGCTAATTTGCATTAGTGTAGAAATTTTTCAAAATAGTCTCCCTAATTATTTCCCCATAATTCATCTTATAGGGGCAAACTAGACATTTGGAGGTGACTTGAGGAAGAGGGAAAGGGTCGGCCACTTTAAAAGGGGCCTTCTCTCTCTCTCTCTCTCTCTCTCTCTCTCTCTCTCTCTCTCTCTCTCTTCATTTGCATTCAATTTAGATCCACAAAATTTTAGATCTCCAATTCTCTTCATCCCTCCATCAATCTCTCTCAATTCATTCATATTTCCTCTCATTCTCATCACTCAAGAAGCATTAGAGCTTGGAGTTGCATGGAGCACTAGGAGAAGGAGCTTTGGCAAGAAGATTATGTCCGGATCGTATCCGTAGGAATAATTCATTGGGAATCCATCTCCCAATAGGTACAATTCTGAATTCACCTTTATTGTAGGTTACAAATCATGCACTTGACCATTAGGAACCCGCCCATGGCATAGGACTACCAATAGGAACAAGTTCTAGGCTAATTGAATGTGTATTATGATTTCTACATGGTAATTTATGTCTATTTTGGAGGAATTATGAGATTGACACATCAATTGTGTCATGACACATCAATTGTGTCATGACACTAATTTATTTATATTAGACTTAGATTGGGGTTGTGGGACTACGTACGTGTCCACAAATGGATACGAGTAGGTCGTATCATGGTATTTTATGATACCGTGTGATACAGAGTTCTATTTGGGTGTTTTGTTTAATTACTTCTCAATTCTCATTGTAGCAAGTTACTTTAATCGTATTAGGTTGTATTTGATATATATAAATGCTATATGTGGAAGAACTTGGATTTTGGTTCTTCATTTGGACACGTATCATGAGTTTTCTCAATTTTACCCCATAGGTGTTCGACTAATTGACACTAGTGCACATAAATACATAGATGTGTGGTATGTGTGTGTGTGTGTACACACACACACACACACACACATACACACACACACACACACACACACATATATATATATCAGTGTGTGCTATGTATATTGTGGTGTGTGGGTGTGTTGTTGACTGTGAGGACAGTGGTGACCTGATAGTGTTAGCAGTGGGGAAGTGCAAACCAGTGTGCATTGAGGAGAATGAGTGCATGCAGTACAACTGGAAAGGAGGCAACTTCTCGATAATGTATGCTACTAACTATAGTAGCTGCAGACAAGAGAGGAAGGCTAAGAGTTCTGTTCAGACTGAAACTGTCTCTTGGTATCAGTAGTACACTACAAGGGGCAGTCAGGCTGGGGGCCAGTGAGTTATCCCCAGGTCCAGGCAGGATGATGGACCCTGGTAATGCTGGTATTGGTGTACATGTAGGGTGATATGGAGTGGTGTGTTGCTATCAGTAGGGATGAGGGGGAGCTCGAGTATGAGGGTTTCAGTTGGTTTCAATCACATGATGTAGGAGTGGTGTTTGGATGAGTGTAGTGGCTTTATAGCATGGTATATGGGGGTATCAGTGGGTAAAACTCGAGTGCAGGCAAAGGATATATATTCAGATCATATGAAGAGTGTATCTTTATGTGATGTAGGATGTGTTGCAAGTGTACCCATATGGGGAGGTAGAGAACCAAGTAGTAGCAGCAGTAGTAAACATTACCTGCTATTGGAGGTTGCAGTGCCTTGTGCACTGGTTTGGGGGATTAGGACTGTGCCAAGGTGCCTGTGTAGCAGCAGTGAAGTGGCATTGCTAATGCAGGTTGGGGGTATTGTGAGGGGCTCAGGTTAGGAGTATCAGTGGTGGCTTTAGAAATCAAGTGCAGTGAAAGACTCTGATACTGATATTTCAGGCATCAGTTGTACCTAATATTTTTTGATCAATTAGAATATTCAGTTAGTAGGTTAGTATTAGCAGTTGTTTAGTTAGTGATGTTATACTAAGTTAAGTTAGATGTTAGTTATTGAGCTGTATCATTTAGTTTAGTTAGTATATACTTGATAGTATATATTAGATATATTAGTGTATTATATTATATTATATTATATTATATTATATATATATATATATATATATATATATATATATATATATATATATATGTTAGTTAATGTCTACTAAGATAGAAAGGGTATATTAGTGTATTACTCACGAAAGACCATAGGATAGAATTGGTAGTTTACACGTCTACTAAGATATTTTCTCGCCCGACTAGCACTTATGGATTCAAGTCACGGCATGAAGGTTCACGAAACACAAAAAATCATGAATCATGATAATCACGGGAACACGATAATCACGAGCATGATAATCACAAAAATATGATAAGCATGAAACTACGATAATCACGACTATGTATCCATCAAACGCTAATCTCATGCAACAAGCGTGCATGTCAGGAATCAAGTATGGCATATTTAATTCATGTAATAGAGTAACCATAAGAAAATAAAAGAAATTAAAGTAAGTACTTGTATGCGGTCCTGAGATGGTGGTACAAATCAGGCACTAAATTCAAGTCCAAATAACCTATATTAAGAATTTACTATGTCAATAGATGATTTGAAATCAATACCAATCATATCCACTTGTTAGGTTTCTAGGTCTATTCCTATATCAATTTGTATCTTAACAAGGTATGCATGTAATTGGGTTTTGTATTACCTACTTTGTATGTTATAAACTTATATCTATTTGTTATATTAATCATACAACTAAAATGTACCTACATATATATGCATCTATACATGTGGTGGCCCATACAGGTCAAGAGCATATTGTCTCGGTTACATTACTGTACCGAGCAAGCCTGCGCATAGGATTAGAATATAGGATCTCATCCACTTATTTATCACCTCCCTTGATTTTATTTTGCATTCTCATTTGATTGCTTGTATTGCATCTTGCTTGATCCCTTCTCAACGTCAATCTTCTCTCGTGCTTGATAGGGGTTAGTAATATGACTTGTACTAGGTATATACACTCTAGTATTTAATAACACTATCAGTTAGATCCTTGTAAGTTTGGTAGTATGCCTCATAATCTAGTAACACATAGTCCTTTTAACTCATTAATGAAGTATAATTGAATGATACCAACTATAGACTTGCATAAAAAGATAGTGTTTGTCTAGACTATAGAACTTTAGTGTTTATCTAGACTGTAGAACTAAGAGGCCCATACACCCATTTGGTTAACTTTAGACTTAGACAAGAAATTAGTATGGCAACTGTAGAGGCACAACACCGGTCTTCTTGGTGAACTTAAATTATTCTGTATCTTCCTCCATCATAATCAAGCGTACTCATATTTTTACTACCTCGACTTATGCTGCTATTATAGCCTAATTTTGCAAGATTATTCTTTTATTGAGCTTGTTCATGACATATATATTATTGGGGGCCCACACTAATATATTGTCTAAATCAGAATTGGTATATTATGGTCTGATCAACCTTAGTGCGCTTGGTTTGCTCTTCGTATCATTACTTTATGTGGATTAAGATATAGTTGACTCAACATGTTAGACGAATATACTTGCCCTCTAGACTGGCCAGAGCATATCATGTCAGGTACATAACTGTTCTGATATGAACATGCAAATAGGAATTTACCAAAATAAGATTTCAATCCACAACTGTCTTGGCAACTTCCTTTCGAATTCTCTAATCCCTTTGAATTTCGTACTTGTATTATATCACCTCCTCCTTAAACTCTTTATTATTGTTTTCCATCTTCCCCTATTTTGGAAAGACGAACGTTCGTGCTTAGTATAAGTAGATACACGGATAGTACTAGATATACCCCATAGGCCAAGCACTCATGATGACAAATAAGGAAGCGCAGGCACAAGAAGTCATAGATACAGGTACAACCTTTAGTTATATTTGTCATTGCATACTCATGATCCCTTTATGACACAAGATCTTAGGTGCATAGTAGACGTAGAATTATATATAAGGTAGTTTAGCAGATATGAGGATGTGTTGATATTCTACCCAGATGGCATACACGCAATGCTAATAGATGACGCGAGTAGCAGTAGTAGTACTCTTTCCCTATCACCATCTCGCTCCTTCGGGTGGTTCATCTTCTCTTCTATATCCATTCCTTATCTCGTGCTTAACTCTTCCTATCATAGTCGTATCCTTTCGTGCTATTATGAATTATTTGATTTACTTCAACCTCAGACTTTTTTTGTTAATTAAAAACATAAATGTGTTAGTAATGATTAATAACTAAAGGATGAGTTCTTAATCATAACCCTTATGTATATGCACTATAGTAATATCTGTATTCTTTTATTAGTTTTACCCTTGAATAGCATCCCTTAGACTAATAGAAATTAGTTGGATTGTTGAATTAGTTTATACTTATAATAGTTTTATAAGTTAGTGAAGACCTTAACAGTTGTCCAAAAAAAAACTTAGACTAAGCTTAGGAAAGAGTTGAAGGCACTTGTTACGAACTGACGACTATGACAATTCGCTGGCGAAGTAGCGACAGCTACAGCTAGACCGTTATAGTAGAGTAGTCCAAGTATTTGCAGACATACTGGTCAGGTGGTATCGCAGTATTAAACTATGATACTTGACGTTTACAAAGAAAAATCATGGTTATGAGATTCCAGACAGGTATTGTCACGCCCCAATCTCCCGCAAGCCCAATTGTCCCCGCTGAACGTGAATCACCACGTTACAGCTCTCCCGCAGGACAATCGTTCTCATCGGGACGTGATGCCGTGCAAGCCTAAGATGCGCTTGCACAAGGCCAAAGCTTTGATACAAGGGCAAGTAAGCTATTCGATACTGAAGCAGCGGCACATAACATTGCAGAAAAGTAAAGAACACAATGGCATAAGAAAACAGGCTCTTTTATTGATAATCGAAATTGTTACAAGCGGCGCATGGCCGAGGTTACAGATCGCACAAGCACTCTTCTCTCGATTTACAATGATACCGTTCCATACATCATGTCCCTCTATACAAAAGCAGCACAGCTCGATGCGGCTCGAGGCATCGACTCCAGATTTCCGGTTCCTTGGGATGAGGCACGGCTATCGCTTCCTCGGACGAACGAGCACCTGAGAACAAGCAGACTGTTGGTGGGTCAGCACTTTATGCAAGTACTGGTGAGATAAAACAACTGAACAGAAGCTACACCCCCTGAAACCCACACTAAGTAATCATGTGGCAAAACATTGCATTACTAGCGATCTTGCTACTTTTGCCTAAGTTCGTTTCATGCTGTTCAGAACTATTTGTCAGATTACATCCTTTGAAAACATAACTTTGAAACAGTTTTGCACATTCAAACTATAAGCATACGAATTGGGACAGTGCGATGTCGTGTAGTGCGCAGCATGTATTGTGCATCAAAACTAACTCTTAGGGGCAAAGCTTATCTAGCAGACTGATCATATCGAATTGAGGCAAACATATCAAAGGGACTATCATTCATTCAGAGTTTAAGGCAACACATCTATATGATTTCGGTCCCCGAGAAACTCAGGATTGGCAGCGGTAATCCAGCTATCCAATGACTCACATTCTGATACTATTAGCAGCTGTGACCGAGGTTCAGCTCTGCACTAATAGTTTCATTGTCTGACCGATGCGATGCATGAAGCACTAACAGATAATCTCTACGATGCAGACAAAATGAATGAGCAGACTTATGTAATAACTCATATTTCTTACCCCATAGCCGACGGTTATCCCTGCAGCAGACACACAAGTTAGCCACATTAGCATATTCATAACTTATGTATCAAAACACTTGGTGTCACAAAAGATAGGTATGCAAGAAGGTAAACCTAGCATGCGCCCTATCTATATGACGGTCCATGGGTCGCCCCATGATTAGCAGTTGGGACGTACAAGCCCATCTCACTAATAGACATATCGCCCCACTAGACCCTTGCGAGCCGTACACCTCAGGGCGATCCAAAAATCTCTTCCGGACCGAGCGATTCCCAGTGCCCCAGGAATCGTTCGAGAGACAAAACCTTGTGCACAAGTTGTCCGAGACCAATGAAATGACATAAACACATAGTGCAAGCAAAACAATGGTCAAGCAAAACATATGCGGTCTTATCAGACTTATCTTTCCAAACGAAGCATATCTTATCAAAACGAAGCACATAACGAAGCACATCTTTCACATTACTAGTAGCACACCCCACTAGACCCTTGCGGGCCGTATCCTCAGGGCGTACTATTAGTCACCGAAATCACATATTTTCTTAGCAGATCGATATAGCAGACAGACAAACGAAACATATCAAGGCAAACACGATTGATTCATATCTTAGCATGCAAAAACTATCTCATTCTTAGCATATTCAAAGGGACATATTCGAATTATTCATTTACTTATCTTGTTAGCATAGCAAAGGTTCGTTCAATATCTGTGTCGGTGTTTCTAAGCATGCAACATTTCTTATATCTCTTTAGCATAGCGATGGTCCTATTTCATTTCTGACAAGCATACACATATTCTCTTAGTTAGGCAGCATATTCATTTCGATGACCAGCTATGTGCGTTCTCTTATTAGCATACTGAGTCGGTTCTATCATTCTCTTATAAAAACATTTCTTCTTAAGCAAACAAGCATTCAAAAACTCAGATTCATTATTAAGTCGTGCAAGAATCAGAGAATGCAGTTCTGCCCACTCACCTTGATTAATCGGTCGGGAACTCTCCGAGAAGACTTCCGTTCGAGCAAGCAAGTCGATCCCACTTGTACATAGCGCCGACGCGGAGCGGGGCGCTACATACTTACCCACCAACAAAAAGTTTCGTCCTCGAAACTTCAAGGATAAACTTATCGAAAACACAGAGCAGCGATAGTCCTCATCCCTCACCATCCCAAATCAAAACTCAGCAAATCCAGAAATCATAAATCACATCTTAAGCAATAAATCAAATCCAGAAAACTTTTGTGCACATCTTTGAGGATATCTATGGACTTATTGTATGGAACGTTCATTGCAGCACAATCATAACTCAGAGTCGGAGGCAACGGAATGGGCAAAGAATCGAGTTGCTCTGATACCATTAGGTCACGCCCCAATCTCCCGCAAGCCCAATTGTCCCCGCTGAACGTGAATTACCACGTTACAGCTCTCCCGCAGGACAATCGTTCTCATCGGGACGTGATGCCGTGCAAGCCTAAGATGCGCTTGCACAAGGCCAAAGCTTTGATACAAGGGCAAGTAAGCTATTCGATACTGAAGCAGCGGCACATAACATTGCAGAAAAGTAAAGAACACAATGGCATAAGAAAACAGGCTCTTTTATTGATAATCGAAATTGTTACAAGCGGCGCATGGCCGAGGTTACAGATCGCACAAGCACTCTTCTCTCGATTTACAATGATACCGTTCCATACATCATGTCCCTCTATACAAAAGCAGCACAGCTCGATGCGGCTCGAGGCATCGACTCCAGATTTCCGGTTCCTTGGGATGAGGCACGGCTATCGCTTCCTCGGACGAACGAGCACCTGAGAACAAGCAGACTGTTGGTGGGTCAGCACTTTATGCAAGTACTGGTGAGATAAAACAACTGAACAGAAGCTACACCCCCTGAAACCCACACTAAGTAATCATGTGGCAAAACATTGCATTACTAGCGATCTTGCTACTTTTGCCTAAGTTCGTTTCATGCTGTTCAGAACTATTTGTCAGATTACATCCTTTGAAAACATAACTTTGAAACAGTTTTGCACATTCAAACTATAAGCATACGAATTGGGACAGTGCGATGTCGTGTAGTGCGCAGCATGTATTGTGCATCAAAACTAACTCTTAGGGGCAAAGCTTATCTAGCAGACTGATCATATCGAATTGAGGCAAACATATCAAAGGGACTATCATTCATTCAGAGTTTAAGGCAACACATCTATATGATTTCGGTCCCCGAGAAACTCAGGATTGGCAGCGGTAATCCAGCTATCCAATGACTCACATTCTGATACTATTAGCAGCTGTGACCGAGGTTCAGCTCTGCACTAATAGTTTCATTGTCTGACCGATGCGATGCATGAAGCACTAACAGATAATCTCTACGATGCAGACAAAATGAATGAGCAGACTTATGTAATAACTCATATTTCTTACCCCATAGCCGACGGTTATCCCTGCAGCAGACACACAAGTTAGCCACATTAGCATTTTGTGCACATCTTTCACATTACTAGTAGCACACCCCACTAGACCCTTGCGGGCCGTATCCTCAGGGCGTACTATTAGTCACCGAAATCACATATTTTCTTAGCAGATCGATATAGCAGACAGACAAACGAAACATATCAAGGCAAACACGATTGATTCATATCTTAGCATGCAAAAACTATCTCATTCTTAGCATATTCAAAGGGACATATTCGAATTATTCATTTACTTATCTTGTTAGCATAGCAAAGGTTCGTTCAATATCTGTGTCGGTGTTTCTAAGCATGCAACATTTCTTATATCTCTTTAGCATAGCGATGGTCCTATTTCATTTCTGACAAGCATACACATATTCTCTTAGTTAGGCAGCATATTCATTTCGATGACCAGCTATGTGCGTTCTCTTATTAGCATACTGAGTCGGTTCTATCATTCTCTTATAAAAACATTTCTTCTTAAGCAAACAAGCATTCAAAAACTCAGATTCATTATTAAGTCGTGCAAGAATCAGAGAATGCAGTTCTGCCCACTCACCTTGATTAATCGGTCGGGAACTCTCCGAGAAGACTTCCGTTCGAGCAAGCAAGTCGATCCCACTTGTACATAGCGCCGACGCGGAGCGGGGCGCTACAGGTATCCCAAGATTCTCGACCCAATAAATAAATCGTCTTACAACCTAGACAATAGCCGTAAGAGACTTTGACTACTAGTAGAATTCTTGTAAGCTGGGTAGTATAGACGAGTTAGAGGAAAATAGAATCGGGTATGGACAATAAAATGAGAAGTGTTAGGGTGACTGGCCATGACTTTTAGGAAGCACTGCTAGAAAGCAATGAAGTTTAATAGCTATAGTGATTCATTATGAATATGGGTAGTGTCAATTTCGAGGATATTTTTTTTGTAATTTGGGTAGAATGTAAAACCCCATATATTTTATTTTATATATTGTATTTATTTATTTAATTAATTATGGAATTTATTTATATATTTTTTAGTTAATTAGAAATATGATTTATTTATTTAAGTACCTATATAATTAATCATTTAGAATTATTGCACAAAAAAACTATTATTTTATTTTAGGAATATTTGTGGAAGAGTGATAGATTTTCTTAGAATTTAATTTGGGTACAAATAAATTTTTATATACCTTAAATATATACATAAATAATAAATAGTTATTAAATACGATAATAGTAATAAATAATAGTTATAATAATATACTATAATAATAAGTGTTATTTATAATAATAATAATAATAGTAATAATAAGAAATAAAAAAAAAGAAAAAGAAAAGAAAATCCTTAATCTAATTAAACCCCTAAGTCTTAATTCCCTACGCCTAATTCCCTTCCATGTTTAAATCCCACCCCTTAGCAAACCACAGCAAACCTTTCCGCACCCAACTCTCTCCTTCTCTTTATATATATATATATATATATATATATATATATATATCACACATACAGTAACAACCCAATCCATAACGCAAACCCTAACCGAACCCCCCGGGCGCGCACCCCCAGGCGCGTACGCGCGAAGTGCACAAAATACCCCTACTTCATGGTGATGTAACTCTCTCATCTCTTGTCCTTTTTATGTGCGGATTGTTCGTATACGCTCGCAATGTGAACCTCTAGAATTTTCATTCAAGCGGCATGAGTTTTTGTGTCCCGGATTGGTCAAAAAATCGACCGAAAAAATGACCGGAAAATTGACCAAAACAGTTCAGAATTTAGATTCCAAAACCCCATGTTCACACCCAATTTGCCATCAACCTATTTATTATTTTCGAAAACTAATAAAAAGGATTTTTCTCTATATAACCAAGAATTTTTCTGTTCTTTTAGTTTTTGTTAATTCGTTCTATGAGTAAAATTATTCAACCTCCAAATTGACCAAAAGCTTAATTTTTAAAATATTAAAAAATATGATACGGAGCGTTCTCCGCCAAATGGGACCGCCCCATTGCATTCCAATTACACCGAAAGGCGCATATGGTATATTCTAATATGTGGACTTTCGCAGAAACTGATTTGGACGTGTGTGCGCGTCGGAATTACCCTGTATCCGCAAAAAGTCCCCATATCGTGACTTTTGTAAAATACCGCACCATTTACTGTACGCTCGTCAGAATGCAACGAAACTTACGTCGTTGGACTCGTAGTATCACGCTGGTCCTGTGACCCAAGTTTTACGCGATTCTGAGATAGTTGACAAAGCCGCCTATTTATGGGCCCCACAGTTGACTTTTTGGGCGAATTTGCGTTTGGCTCACCGGAATTAAAAATTGGACGTACCTTTGAGTTCGTAATGACATTTATAATTTGTTTGACCTATAATTTTATTCCATTTAGATACATTTACTCCTGGCACGCTTTTTGCTGCAAAGTAGGCCATATGTGGAATCCGCTTTGACCCAAAATTATCGTTTTGCCCCTGTATCCAAATTGGACGAAAGGATAGTGTTTTCTAGCTATCTTGCTTATTCTGGAAACCTTGGTGATATCTATTTCAGCATCCAGAGATGTTTATTCTGAGGCCATAGTTTCTACTCCTGTGTGCATGACATCTGGACGTTTACACTTTGCAGCTTCTTACCAGGCAAGTATACCTTGCCAAATTATTTACAGTACTTTGCATGCTATTTATATTTCTGTATATTCATTGCATGCTATTTATATTTCTGTATATTCATTACATGTGTAGTTTTGTTCAGTCATTACTATATATTAGATATGTTGACACACACTTGACACCTAGTATCATGAGAGAACAATCATTAGGCGTATGGGCTTTAACCTCTCTGGTAAACCGTAGTATCTAGATCGCACTATGGGAGTGTGTCGCGCTGGTCGCTACCTCCGCGGTATATCAATTTCTGGAGTCACACGGTGGTCGCTACCCCCGCGGTATGTCGATTTCTGATGTCCACTGACGTGTGTGAGTTGTGAGATTTAGATCGAGTAGCCTACCCTTGCCCATGCGTCAAAATGTTGTCCTCATTTGCATTCATATAGATTGTCTTGTATAGCGTACTCATATATTTTCAAACATTATGCATGTTCACTGTATTCAATTGGCTTGCTTCTATGTATCTTATTATGTCCCTCTCTGGACCTGGTCCCTTGCCAGGTATAGACGACCATGAGTATCCGCAGGAGTACGGACCCGGACCTGACGCCTTACTTTCTACCGAGGAGACCTTACCAATGAGCATCTCTGATTATCTCTAGCGATGGGTACTTTAGCTGACACTCTTATATCATCACCTTATTTTATATTGGTGATCTTACTCTTCTTTCTTATTTTAGTTTTGTTATAGTCATTGGTAGTGGATTTGTCTCCACCCGACTATCATTTATGGATTATTCAGACTCTTTATTCTAGTTTAGTTATTTTCTTTTGTGACTTGTTGTGTGGATGATATTTAGTATATCTGTGACTTGTGACCATATATATACCACATGTGAGTTTATATTCATATTACAACGTACGTGTATATTATGGTATCCATATATTGGAGTTTCCATATATATACGGTTGGCATGCTTACGTGTTTCTAGTCCTACGTATTTTGGGACTGGGATGTGACAATACATATATAATGTATATCACTAGTTACTAATACTAGTACTCTATAATACTTTATCACACCCTATTAACCCACTGTCTCTCTACATATCTCCACTTCTATAAAACATAGATGTTATATGCTTTATACCATGCACATGATACTTATACACTGGAACACGCTAATATTATACTGGAACACAAGTTCTACAGCTGCAGAACACAACAACACACACATACCTAAACAATGGATACTGCCCTCACACACTTTATTACACAGGATACTCCTTGACCCAATTCCCTTACCTAGGATGCAGTGCACTGCAGTTTCCTATAGCTATTGCTGCTCTTCAAATTGTAACAACTGCTGTTGCAGTCCTTGCATGCTACTGCAACTACTTGTGCAGCTTTTGCACTACTGTAGACTCGAGTTGCCACTGCTGCACTTCTTGCAAATCCCTAAAGATGCACCCACTACTGCCTATTGCTAACTGTAGCAATTTTTGTAGCTGCTAATACTGCTATTACTTACTGCATGTTCTAAAAATACTGTGATTGCTATTGTGCAGTTGGCACGAGCCACTACAGCTGCTACTTGTAGTGCACAAAATCTGCTAAAAATACCCTCAATCTTGCACTCCAGACTCACACATGGATACATAGGTACATGAAGACACTACTCCACTACACTATCCTCATCCCACAAATGTACCCCAACACTTACACACTCAATTGGATATATGTCACGTCCCAGTCCCAAAATGTCAAGAACTAGGCCACGTGTCACTGGCCAGCTGACACGTCACTAAGGGCTTAATCCATTTTGAATGGACCCATAGGGACGTGCTACGCTGTCCTAAAATACTACAAGTACAACACAGGCAAATCTATCTCATCCACAACAAAATGTCAGAAAAGCAAGTGCTGAATATATATAAAACTGAGTCTGATACAGTACACAACTGGTGAGAATACAAGCCTACTATAAAAACTGATAATAGCGCAGAAAAATCAGATAGACTAAGCAGTGTCTATCTGATGAAAACATCTCCATCTCCAGGTAACAGGCCTCTAGGGTCAAGCATACTCTGAGGGTGTCTCCTCGAGCTCCTCCTCGGTAGCACATCTAGCCTCCTGATCAGGGCCGTACACAGTGGGGTAGAAAGCCTCGTCTAGATCTGGCAGGGAACCAGGTCCTCAGTGGGACATAACAAGATACAGAAAATAACATGCCATGTATAAAAATACTGAATAAAGAAAATAAATACAGGGTGCTAACCATCTAAGTGAAATGCAAGTAAAGAACTTGTAGTACGCATGGGAATATGTGGCTAGACATACGCTGACGTAATTCACCAATCGTGGTGACTGGCTAGTATATGAGTCGTATGCCCTCGGACTCACGGGTAGCTCTGCAATCGACCATCTCCGAGGAGAATGGTAAGAAGGTATAAATCATATATGGAGGGGGTGTCCCATACGTCTACTAGTTATCTTTCCCATCCCAATGAAACTAAATGTCAAGTCATACTTTTCCTGAGTTATTCTAATCCGTGATGCGGGTCACACGTACTGGTAGCTAATCAAATACGCAGCTCGCATCCCAATATGCATTGCAACCCTGTTGCGTGTTCCAGTGATGGGGTCTAGGAGAATATTAAAATACTCTCACAATTGTTGGTGAGTCTGTAATATTATGTTAAATGTTAACATATTAGCTAAATGTACCCAAGGCAGTCTCAGGTAATCATGGTATATGAAATTTAGAAACAAACAGATTCCAATAATTGAAGTTAAACAATAATTTGGCAAGGTATACTTGCCTACTCCCTGATAGTGTTGATAACCTGATCTCACAGTCAGGTTTGAGGTTGCTGGTGACAGGGGGTCACTGGCTGTGCTGAAGGTGGTTTCTGTTAAAACAGACAGGGTTCGTGAATATCATGGTTGTAATAATAATAAGTATATATATATACTTATATACACATATATAGTATGTACATATATATATATAGATATAATATATATATCAGTATATATAGTATTTAAAAAAAACTGACAAATACAGGTATATTATAATAGTAGCAGGGTATATCCACTTCTATAGATATATAATACTATAGTATTATCAGGGTGTATCCACTGATATATATACATATATAATAAATAATATTCAGGGTATATTCACTGATATATAGATAAAATGAATTGACAGTGCTTGAAATATAAATGTACATAATATATATAGGCTGTAATATCCAGCACAATAATTTATAATATTATGTAATAAATTGAAATGACATTGCAAGAATTGAATATATATATATATATATGTATAAGCTGTATTATCTAGCTGAATATAATATATTACATATAGATAGTATATATATACATATATAAATATATATATATATATATATATATATATATATATATATATATATATATATATATATATACATATATAATAAGTGCATGAAATATAATAAGTGCAGAAAAATAAATGAAATAAAAATGCATAGTATACATAGTAATTATACATAACATGTTAAATATCAGAGTTATGGGGAGGAGATCTTTTAGTAGAAATACTGAAATATTTATTAAGATCTCAAGATCGTTACAAACTCACGTCACAAGTTTACAAGAAGAAAGAAGAAGAAGATTGCAGAAACTGAAAATTGCACACTCTTACAGGGAAGACTCTTCCCTTATTTATACAAAACAGAATGCTTCATAACGAAGCCACCAGAGGCCAGCTGCCATCGCACTCAGGTAAAGAAGATGCCACCTGTAATCCACCAAAAGATGTCGGCAGAAAGAAAAGATTCTTCAACTGCTTTTGCTTTTAGATAGACTAAAGCTGTCCGTCCACCTGTCCTGAGAAAAGACGAATACTGCCAAATAGTCTGGTGCAGTCAACATCATGCAACAGTGAGTGGGTATCCCACTACATAAAGTTGCAAAAAGCCATCCTCAGACCATGTGATAAAAGGAGGATGGACCCCACCCAAATCAATTAAAGCTTATCGTCATTGATAGGGTCGAGAATAGACTGATAGAACTCATCAGCGGACATGTCATCCAAGTTGGTATCTGAATTGGTACTGGAAATGTCCATGTCAAAGTTAGCATCAAACTGTGCTTTCAAGAATTGAAGGCACCGTTTCTTTAATTCTTCGGCAGAAATCTTAGGATTCTTCCTGATCAGGGAATCCTTAAGTTTAGTGATAGTGTTATCACCAAATAGTTCATTTTGGACCTTTTTGTCCATTTTTGATTCGTTTTCTTTGATGGATGCCATAACTTCCATCAACTTTTCTTTCTCATCGATCCTTTGCCACCATTTCACAAGGAATTTTCGTGACAGGATAGGAATATTGTTGGAGTTTAACACACAGTCAATAGTCCAACGGAATATGAATGGGATCTGGAATTGAGCAAAGAAGTATAGAGTGCTTGCCCCCCCAAAAAGATGAGTATCCTGGCAAGGTGGATAAGATAAAATCCACTGTGAGAATTGTTCCTGTAATGAAGGTGGAAGGATATCCAGAGTAGCTCCCATCTGTAACCACCACTCAAAGAACCAGGAAGGTATCTCGTTCTGAAGAACTTCAGGACAGATACGAATGAACCAAGAATGGCTCCTCTGAGAATTCTCATAGTATAGAAAGTCATAAAATGCCTGCACATAATCCCAATAATTATAACTGCAGACAATCACTTTGTCCTTGGAGAGCTGCTGTTCCCTGTTAGGATGGAGTCCCCAAGTCTGTGAAGTAAGGATATTCTTGATGATTACCTTGCTATAAGCATATTCCAAAGAATTTGGCTTAGCAGAGTGCTCAACGGTTATAGATTTACTGGAGATTAAGATACCTTCAGAGATACCGACAGTTCGTCCCTTAACCGGAATAAAACTGGTCTCCAAGTATCGTTTATGAAGTTTCCATGGATCCTTCATAAGAGGAATGTCATGCTTTTCAAGGGTGATGATTCCCTCAGTATTTGATTTTTCAAAGAAGATGGACTCAACTTCCATAGCTTCTCTGTATGAGCGAATATTAGCATCAGCAATATCTGCTGGCTGCTTGCCTTTAGCCGCTGAGCTGGATCCAGCTTCAGAGGGAGGTGGCTTTCGGCCAATAGTCTTTTGAATGCCGAAAGAGTCTTGGGGACGTAATGGCCCCTTAGACTTTCCTCTACCGCGAGAGTTCGTGGACATTTTGCTGCAAAAATTCACGAGTTAGAAAATCAGGAAGAGAATTATTTTTGCCATTAATAAATTCAATGTCAAAATCGAATATAGCAAGTTCAGCTTGCCATCTAGCAAAAATTTGCTTAGAAGCAAGATTCTTAACATCTTTTTGTAATATAGACTTTGCAGAACTGCAGTCTATACGAAGTAAGAATTTTTTATTCAATAGATCATCTTGGAACTTATGAATACATTTGATAATGGAAAGAAGTTCTTTCTTTATCGTAGAGTAATTTATCTGAGTATCGTCCCATTTACCAGAATGGTATCTAACAAGGATAGCATGATCTTTGTTTTGGGGATCTATTTGTTTGAGTATACCACCATAACCAATATTACTGGCATCAGTCTCAACAACTTTAAACCAGTCAGGGTTAGCAAGGTGTAAGCAAGGAAGGCATTTGACCTTTTGCTTAATAAGCTGAACAGCTTTAGTGTGGTTGATACTCCAAGGAGTAGGGTTTTTTCTCAACCTTTGATATAGAATCTTTGTGTCTATCGCAATGTTTTTATAAAAATCAGAAACATAATTTAAAGCACCAAGAAATCTCTGTAGTTGCTTTATGTCTGTAATTTCATCAGGAAATTTCGAAGCAAATTCGATACTCCTGTCAATTGGTATAATAGTATTATTAACAATGTTATGACCAAGGAATCGTATTTCTGTCTGAAATAACTTCATTTTTGGAGCAGAAATAACAAGACCATTTTTGATAGCTAAATGTTTAAACACATTTAAATGTTTAAAATGCTCATCAATGGTATTAGAGAATATAAGAATGTCATCAATATATGAGAGAATAAAATTAGAATATTGAATAAATATCTCATTCATAATATTCTGAAATTCAGAAGGAGCATTTTTCAAACCAAAGGGCATAACATTCCATTCATAGTGCCCGAATGGGACTGTGAAAGCAGTTTTGTATTTATCTTTTTCTTCGATTTGTATTTGCCAGTAACCTGACTTTAAATCGAATTTAGAGAATATCTTTGCATTAACAATTCTGTTAAGCAAATCTCTTTTGTTGGGAATAGGGTAACGAATCCATTTAAGGACTTTGTTAAGAGGTTTATAGTTAATAACTAACCGAGGAACACCTCTTTCCTTCTCAGCATTATTATTGACATAAAAAGCTGTACAACTCCATGGAGAGTACGACTTTCTGATAAGTCTTTTATCAAGAAGATCATTGATCTCTTTTTTGCATAATTCAAGGTAATTGTTGTTCATTTGACAAGGTCTGGCCTTAGTCGGAACATCTCTTTCATTGAAGGATTCTTCATATGGAAGAGAGACAATATGATGTTTTCTATCCCAAAAGGCATTGGGAATATTGCTACAAGTTTGACGAACAAATTCATCATTAACTTGTTTTATTTTATTTTTTATGTCATATTTTTCAAGCTGTTCTTTAATAGAAAGCTGGAAAATTTCTTCTTTGATAAAGTTTATCTGATTATTTTTCAGATCAACTTCTTTTATCTCATTGAGAATTTTAGCCACAGGATTGGTGATAAATTCAAAGGTAATGTTTTTCCCCTTATAACAAGTGGAAATACCTTTTCTATTAATTTCCTTTATTGGCATAAGTTTTTCTAGAAAAGGAGTTCCTAGAATAACATGCTGGGATATTTCTTTTACAACAATAAAATGCAAGGGAATACATGCATCATTTTTACAGATATGAACATCTGTAACCTTAAAAGGTGTTGTAAGAGCTTTGTTATTGGCAGCACTCAAAGTTTGAGTAGTGCGTTCACAATATCTTAAGGGAATAATTCCTTCTTTGACACAGTTCAAATCTGCACCACTGTCAACAAGGGCAATAAGATTATAAATCATAAATTCATTGTTTATGATTAGATCAATTTTTATATACCATTTGTGGGTAATAAAAAGATCTATTTTTGATAAAAAGGAATGATCAATAGATTTTCCTTTGGTGGTCATAGCAACAGATTGAACCTGCTGATCAATTATATCATCGTCATGCTCGTTATCACTATCGATTAAACGAGAATGTTCGATCATTTGTTTTTTGAGAATAATCTCATTGTAAGATTTAACATCTTGTTCAATGAGGATAAGTCTTTGTTGAGTTAATTCGTCGTTAGACTTTAACTCTTTGACTTCATTCTTCAGAAGCTTTAATTCTTTCTGAAGATCGTTTATAGAGACAGTCTTAGGATTAATCCCTTTTCTTCGGGATAAAACCTCTGTCATGGTATATGGAGGGAAACTTGAAGAAGCTTCATGAGTATCATCTTGCAAAATCTCAATAATTTTTGCTTTCACATTTTGGCTAATAGAATCAGTCAAAAGTGATTCAAGAATTTCTTTTTTATCTTGACTGGTCAATACATTAATTGAAAGACCATTCATTTCGATGATAGATTTATAATAATCAGCTTTACTGTTAATAGTACATGCTTTGCAATCGCAATCAGTACTACAGTCAGTAGCAGATTTTATAGAGTTAATAGACTCATCGCTTGATGAATCAGATTCATAATCAGAATTGATCATGATCTTTAGTAGAGTCTTTTTTAACCCTTCATCTTCGATCATATCGATCTTTTGTTTGGTATTACACCTATTCGAATAGTGGCCAAGTTTACCACATTTAAAGCATTTAACTTTTTTATTCGAACTTGTGTTTTTAGAAAACTTTTTCCTAGTGGAAAATTGTTTTCGTTTGTCATTAGAAAAATCTTTAGGATAATTCCTTTTTGAAGAATATCTCTTCTTTTTATAAGATTTTTCTTTAGAGAATTTTCTTTTGTTATCAGACGGAGGCTTTATAGTTTCCATAGCGAATTGGCTACAAAACTCCCCCAATTGTTTTCTCTCAGATAACCTTTGAGATTTCAATTGATTCCTTAATTTAAGGTCATTGCAAAGGGCTAACCCTTCTTGAATACAGGCATTCACAAGGTTACCATAAGTGAAATCACTATATGGGATTATGCCATCATTACTGTTGCGTATTTGCTGTCTAACCTTTTCTGCAAACAGATTAGGAAGACCATCAATGAATTTAGATTTCCAGTGAGCATCATTGGCATCATTTAACTGCATTACTCTGTTTAGAAAAGTATCTTTATACCATCTAAAATGAGTAAGAGTTGGACAACGAAGATTTTGGAGTAAAGTCCTGGTGCGTTCACCATTGTCAGAGACTAAACCCGTGAAATGATCACAAATAGTGCTTATCAGAGTGATAACACTATCCTCAATTTCTTTATTATTTTCAATTTTGACAGCATTAGCAATAGTTGCTTTCTGCTCAGGAGATAAACAATGATCCCACCAGCCTTTTAATACTCCGGTAAAACCGCAAGTAATAAAACTAGCAATGGTTTTGTCAGTATTCTTGTTTGTTCGGCAAACCGTAGCAAACATAAGCATACGATGTAACTGATCACAGATCTGTTTATCAGAACATCCATCTATGTTCCATTCATAGATGTTTCCTCCACTGTAATTATTTTGAATGATATTATCATTCTCTTCATATAAGACATCCATAGGAGTTGGACGTTTATAATAATATTTTTGAAGATTAGGCTTCTTGTGTTGCTGCTGCATAGGCAGAATCATATTAGAAGTCTGATGGATATTTTGATCAATATCTTCAAAAGAATTTTGAAGAGCATGAATCTGAATAGGATCCAATTGATCATCAGAATTTTGAGAATAATTTTGGCAGGATTCAATATCTGAACCATCAGCCACGGAAGAATTTCCGTCAAGTACCAAAATGGTATTTTGAGTAGAGCTTTCGCCCTTTTCTTTAGAGGATTGTTTTTCAACTAAGGAAGTATTCTGAAGCTTCTCAATTAAGCTTTGAATATCTTTCTCAGTAACTTCAGGAGAAGATAATTTAAAACCAGTAGTATCACTAGTAGGTTTTATTGGTATATTTCCTACCTTCTTTAGGGTAGTATCTTTGGGCATTGATTTTGGTAATTTGAGTATAGAATTGACCTTGAGAAGAACTTCATCAAGGGCAGTCTCCATTCTAACCAATTGAAAATCAAATGGTTTGATAAATGGTTTATTGAGAACTATATCAACCAAGAACTCGCTAGCATTAACATGCTAGAAGAGGGTTATAGAAATTGGATCACTGATACGGGAAAACGTGTCCGTGCTTTATATCCTCCTAATGGTCCGATCGAAGATGAAGGGTTAAAAAAGACTCTACTAAAGATCATGATCAATTCTGATTATGAATCTGATTCATCAAGCGATGAGTCTATTAACTCTATAAAATCTGCTACTGACTGTAGTACTGATTGCGATTGCAAAGCATGTACTATTAACAGTAAAGCTGATTATTATAAATCTATCATCGAAATGAATGGTCTTTCAATTAATGTATTGACCAGTCAAGATAAAAAAGAAATTCTTGAATCACTTTTGACTGATTCTATTAGCCAAAATGTGAAAGCAAAAATTATTGAGATTTTGCAAGATGATACTCATGAAGCTTCTTCAAGTTTCCCTCCATATACCATGACAGAGGTTTTATCCCGAAGAAAAGGGATTAATCCTAAGACTGTCTCTATAAACGATCTTCAGAAAGAATTAAAGCTTCTGAAGAATGAAGTCAAAGAGTTAAAGTCTAACGACGAATTAACTCAACAAAGACTTATCCTCATTGAACAAGATGTTAAATCTTACAATGAGATTATTCTCAAAAAACAAATGATCGAACATTCTCGTTTAATCGATAGTGATAACGAGCATGACGATGATATAATTGATCAGCAGGTTCAATCTGTTGCTATGACCACCAAAGGAAAATCTATTGATCATTCCTTTTTATCAAAAATAGATCTTTTTATTACCCACAAATGGTATATAAAAATTGATCTAATCATAAACAATGAATTTATGATTTATAATCTTATTGCCCTTGTTGACAGTGGTGCAGATTTGAACTGTGTCAAAGAAGGAATTATTCCCTTAAGATATTGTGAACGCACTACTCAAACTTTGAGTGCTGCCAATAACAAAGCTCTTACAACACCTTTTAAGGTTACAGATGTTCATATCTGTAAAAATGATGCATGTATTCCCTTGCATTTTATTGTTGTAAAAGAAATATCCCAGCATGTTATTCTAGGAACTCCTTTTCTAGAAAAACTTATGCCAATAAAGGAAATTAATAGAAAAGGTATTTCCACTTGTTATAAGGGGAAAAACATTACCTTTGAATTTATCACCAATCCTGTGGCTAAAATTCTCAATGAGATAAAAGAAGTTGATCTGAAAAATAATCAGATAAACTTTATCAAAGAAGAAATTTTCCAGCTTTCTATTAAAGAACAGCTTGAAAAATATGACATAAAAAATAAAATAAAACAAGTTAATGATGAATTTGTTCGTCAAACTTGTAGCAATATTCCCAATGCCTTTTGGGATAGAAAACATCATATTGTCTCTCTTCCATATGAAGAATCCTTCAATGAAAGAGATGTTCCGACTAAGGCCAGACCTTGTCAAATGAACAACAATTACCTTGAATTATGCAAAAAAGAGATCAATGATCTTCTTGATAAAAGACTTATCAGAAAGTCGTACTCTCCATGGAGTTGTACAGCTTTTTATGTCAATAATAATGCTGAGAAGGAAAGAGGTGTTCCTCGGTTAGTTATTAACTATAAACCTCTTAACAAAGTCCTTAAATGGATTCGTTACCCTATTCCCAACAAAAGAGATTTGCTTAACAGAATTGTTAATGCAAAGATATTCTCTAAATTCGATTTAAAGTCAGGTTACTGGCAAATACAAATCGAAGAAAAAGATAAATACAAAACTGCTTTCACAGTCCCATTCGGGCACTATGAATGGAATGTTATGCCCTTTGGTTTGAAAAATGCTCCTTCTGAATTTCAGAATATTATGAATGAGATATTTATTCAATATTCTAATTTTATTCTCTCATATATTGATGACATTCTTATATTCTCTAATACCATTGATGAGCATTTTAAACATTTAAATGTGTTTAAACATTTAGCTATCAAAAATGGTCTTGTTATTTCTGCTCCAAAAATGAAGTTATTTCAGACAGAAATACGATTCCTTGGTCATAACATTGTTAATAATACTATTATACCAATTGACAGGAGTATCGAATTTGCTTCGAAATTTCCTGATGAAATTACAGACATAAAGCAACTACAGAGATTTCTTGGTGCTTTAAATTATGTTTCTGATTTTTATAAAAACATTGCGATAGACACAAAGATTCTATATCAAAGGTTGAGAAAAAACCCTACTCCTTGGAGTATCAACCACACTAAAGCTGTTCAGCTTATTAAGCAAAAGGTTTAAATTATGTTTCTGATTTTTATAAAAACATTGCGATAGACACAAAGATTCTATATCAAAGGTTGAGAAAAAACCCTACTCCTTGGAGTATTAAATGCTTTAAATGTGGTAAACTTGGCCACTATTCGAATAGGTGTAATACCAAACAAAAGATCGATATGATCGAAGATGAAGGGTTAAAAAAGACTCTACTGACGGAAATTCTTCCGTGGCTGATGGTTCAGATATTGAATCCTGCCAAAATTATTCTCAAAATTCTGATGATCAATTGGATCCTATTCAGATTCATGCTCTTCAAAATTCTTTTGAAGATATTGATCAAAATATCCATCAGACTTCTAATATGATTCTGCCTATGCAGCAGCAACACAAGAAGCCTAATCTTCAAAAATATTATTATAAACGTCCAACTCCTATGGATGTCTTATATGAAGAGAATGATAATATCATTCAAAATAATTACAGTGGAGGAAACATCTATGAATGGAACATAGATGGATGTTCTGATAAACAGATCTGTGATCAGTTACATCGTATGCTTATGTTTGCTACGGTTTGCCGAACAAACAAGAATACTGACAAAACCATTGCTAGTTTTATTACTTGCGGTTTTACCGGAGTATTAAAAGGCTGGTGGGATCATTGTTTATCTCCTGAGCAGAAAGCAACTATTGCTAATGCTGTCAAAATTGAAAATAATAAAGAAATTGAGGATAGTGTTATCACTCTGATAAGCACTATTTGTGATCATTTCACGGGTTTAGTCTCTGACAATGGTGAACGCACCAGGACTTTACTCCAAAATCTTCGTTGTCCAACTCTTACTCATTTTAGATGGTATAAAGATACTTTTCTAAACAGAGTAATGCAGTTAAATGATGCCAATGATGCTCACTGGAAATCTAAATTCATTGATGGTCTTCCTAATCTGTTTGCAGAAAAGGTTAGACAGCAAATACGCAACAGTAATGATGGCATAATCCCATATAGTGATTTCACTTATGGTAACCTTGTGAATGCCTGTATTCAAGAAGGGTTAGCCCTTTGCAATGACCTTAAATTAAGGAATCAATTGAAATCTCAAAGGTTATCTGAGAGAAAACAATTGGGGGAGTTTTGTAGCCAATTCGCTATGGAAACTATAAAGCCTCCGTCTGATAACAAAAGAAAATTCTCTAAAGAAAAATCTTATAAAAAGAAGAGATATTCTTCAAAAAGGAATTATCCTAAAGATTTTTCTAATGACAAACGAAAACAATTTTCCACTAGGAAAAAGTTTTCTAAAAACACAAGTTCGAATAAAAAAGTTAAATGCTTTAAATGTGGTAAACTTGGCCACTATTCGAATAGGTGTAATACCAAACAAAAGATCGATATGATCGAAGATGAAGGGTTAAAAAAGACTCTACTAAAGATCATGATCAATTCTGATTATGAATCTGATTCATCAAGCGATGAGTCTATTAACTCTATAAAATCTGCTACTGACTGTAGTACTGATTGCGATTGCAAAGCATGTACTATTAAAGCTGATTATTATAAATCTATCATCGAAATGAATGGTCTTTCAATTAATGTATTGACCAGTCAAGATAAAAAAGAAATTCTTGAATCACTTTTGACTGATTCTATTAGCCAAAATGTGAAAGCAAAAATTATTGAGATTTTGCAAGATGATACTCATGAAGCTTCTTCAAGTTTCCCTCCATATACCATGACAGAGGTTTTATCCCGAAGAAAAGGGATTAATCCTAAGACTGTCTCTATAAACGATCTTCAGAAAGAATTAAAGCTTCTGAAGAATGAAGTCAAAGAGTTAAAGTCTAACGACGAATTAACTCAACAAAGACTTATCCTCATTGAACAAGATGTTAAATCTTACAATGAGATTATTCTCAAAAAACAAATGATCGAACATTCTCGTTTAATCGATAGTGATAACGAGCATGACGATGATATAATTGATCAGCAGGTTCAATCTGTTGCTATGACCACCAAAGGAAAATCTATTGATCATTCCTTTTTATCAAAAATAGATCTTTTTATTACCCACAAATGGTATATAAAAATTGATCTAATCATAAACAATGAATTTATGATTTATAATCTTATTGCCCTTGTTGACAGTGGTGCAGATTTGAACTGTGTCAAAGAAGGAATTATTCCCTTAAGATATTGTGAACGCACTACTCAAACTTTGAGTGCTGCCAATAACAAAGCTCTTACAACACCTTTTAAGGTTACAGATGTTCATATCTGTAAAAATGATGCATGTATTCCCTTGCATTTTATTGTTGTAAAAGAAATATCCCAGCATGTTATTCTAGGAACTCCTTTTCTAGAAAAACTTATGCCAATAAAGGAAATTAATAGAAAAGGTATTTCCACTTGTTATAAGGGGAAAAACATTACCTTTGAATTTATCACCAATCCTGTGGCTAAAATTCTCAATGAGATAAAAGAAGTTGATCTGAAAAATAATCAGATAAACTTTATCAAAGAAGAAATTTTCCAGCTTTCTATTAAAGAACAGCTTGAAAAATATGACATAAAAAATAAAATAAAACAAGTTAATGATGAATTTGTTCGTCAAACTTGTAGCAATATTCCCAATGCCTTTTGGGATAGAAAACATCATATTGTCTCTCTTCCATATGAAGAATCCTTCAATGAAAGAGATGTTCCGACTAAGGCCAGACCTTGTCAAATGAACAACAATTACCTTGAATTATGCAAAAAAGAGATCAATGATCTTCTTGATAAAAGACTTATCAGAAAGTCGTACTCTCCATGGAGTTGTACAGCTTTTTATGTCAATAATAATGCTGAGAAGGAAAGAGGTGTTCCTCGGTTAGTTATTAACTATAAACCTCTTAACAAAGTCCTTAAATGGATTCGTTACCCTATTCCCAACAAAAGAGATTTGCTTAACAGAATTGTTAATGCAAAGATATTCTCTAAATTCGATTTAAAGTCAGGTTACTGGCAAATACAAATCGAAGAAAAAGATAAATACAAAACTGCTTTCACAGTCCCATTCGGGCACTATGAATGGAATGTTATGCCCTTTGGTTTGAAAAATGCTCCTTCTGAATTTCAGAATATTATGAATGAGATATTTATTCAATATTCTAATTTTATTCTCTCATATATTGATGACATTCTTATATTCTCTAATACCATTGATGAGCATTTTAAACATTTAAATGTGTTTAAACATTTAGCTATCAAAAATGGTCTTGTTATTTCTGCTCCAAAAATGAAGTTATTTCAGACAGAAATACGATTCCTTGGTCATAACATTGTTAATAATACTATTATACCAATTGACAGGAGTATCGAATTTGCTTCGAAATTTCCTGATGAAATTACAGACATAAAGCAACTACAGAGATTTCTTGGTGCTTTAAATTATGTTTCTGATTTTTATAAAAACATTGCGATAGACACAAAGATTCTATATCAAAGGTTGAGAAAAAACCCTACTCCTTGGAGTATCAACCACACTAAAGCTGTTCAGCTTATTAAGCAAAAGGTCAAATGCCTTCCTTGCTTACACCTTGCTAACCCTGACTGGTTTAAAGTTGTTGAGACTGATGCCAGTAATATTGGTTATGGTGGTATACTCAAACAAATAGATCCCCAAAACAAAGATCATGCTATCCTTGTTAGATACCATTCTGGTAAATGGGACGATACTCAGATAAATTACTCTACGATAAAGAAAGAACTTCTTTCCATTATCAAATGTATTCATAAGTTCCAAGATGATCTATTGAATAAAAAATTCTTACTTCGTATAGACTGCAGTTCTGCAAAGTCTATATTACAAAAAGATGTTAAGAATCTTGCTTCTAAGCAAATTTTTGCTAGATGGCAAGCTGAACTTGCTATATTCGATTTTGACATTGAATTTATTAATGGCAAAAATAATTCTCTTCCTGATTTTCTAACTCGTGAATTTTTGCAGCAAAATGTCCACGAACTCTCGCGGTAGAGGAAAGTCTAAGGGGCCATTACGTCCCCAAGACTCTTTCGGCATTCAAAAGACTATTGGCCGAAAGCCACCTCCCTCTGAAGCTGGATCCAGCTCAGCGGCTAAAGGCAAGCAGCCAGCAGATATTGCTGATGCTAATATTCGCTCATACAGAGAAGCTATGGAAGTTGAGTCCATCTTCTTTGAAAAATCAAATACTGAGGGAATCATCACCCTTGAAAAGCATGACATTCCTCTTATGAAGGATCCATGGAAACTTCATAAACGATACTTGGAGACCAGTTTTATTCCGGTTAAGGGACGAACTGTCGGTATCTCTGAAGGTATCTTAATCTCCAGTAAATCTATAACCGTTGAGCACTCTGCTAAGCCAAATTCTTTGGAATATGCTTATAGCAAGGTAATCATCAAGAATATCCTTACTTCACAGACTTGGGGACTCCATCCTAACAGGGAACAGCAGCTCTCCAAGGACAAAGTGATTGTCTGCAGTTATAATTATTGGGATTATGTGCAGGCGTTTTATGACTTTCTATACTATGAGAATTCTCAGAGGAGCCATTCTTGGTTCATTCGTATCTGTCCTGAAGTTCTTCAGAACGAGATACCTTCCTGGTTCTTTGAGTGGTGGTTACAGATGGGAGCTACTCTGGATATCCTTCCACCTTCATTACAGGAACAATTCTCACAGTGGATTTTATCTTATCCACCTTGCCAGGATACTCATCTTTTTGGGGGGGCAAGCACTCTATACTTCTTTGCTCAATTCCAGATCCCATTCATATTCCGTTGGACTATTGACTGTGTGTTAAACTCCAACAATATTCCTATCCTGTCACGAAAATTCCTTGTGAAATGGTGGCAAAGGATCGATGAGAAAGAAAAGTTGATGGAAGTTATGGCATCCATCAAAGAAAACGAATCAAAAATGGACAAAAAGGTCCAAAATGAACTATTTGGTGATAACACTATCACTAAACTTAAGGATTCCCTGATCAGGAAGAATCCTAAGATTTCTGCCGAAGAATTAAAGAAACGGTGCCTTCAATTCTTGAAAGCACAGTTTGATGCTAACTTTGACATGGACATTTCCAGTACCAATTCAGATACCAACTTGGATGACATGTCCGCTGATGAGTTCTATCAGTCTATTCTCGACCCTATCAATGACGATAAGCTTTAATTGATTTGGGTGGGGTCCATCCTCCTTTTATCACATGGTCTGAGGATGGCTTTTTGCAACTTTATGTAGTGGGATACCCACTCACTGTTGCATGATGTTGACTGCACCAGACTATTTGGCAGTATTCGTCTTTTCTCAGGACAGGTGGACGGACAGCTTTAGTCTATCTAAAAGCAAAAGCAGTTGAAGAATCTTTTCTTTCTGCCGACATCTTTTGGTGGATTACAGGTGGCATCTTCTTTACCTGAGTGCGATGGCAGCTGGCCTCTGGTGGCTTCGTTATGAAGCATTCTGTTTTGTATAAATAAGGGAAGAGTCTTCCCTGTAAGAGTGTGCAATTTTCAGTTTCTGCAATCTTCTTCTTCTTTCTTCTTGTAAACTTGTGACGTGAGTTTGTAACGATCTTGAGATCTTAATAAATATTTCAGTATTTCTACTAAAAGATCTCCTCCCCATAACTCTGATATTTGGTATTTTTATCCTGTGTCCAATCCCAGTAATTAGGATCGTTAGAGGAATTGTCATTGGTCAAGGTTATAACGAATTTTATAGATATCCTTCGGCTTAACGCCTGGGATAGTCCATTTATTGAGTTCCTCCAGATCTGAAGGAAACTCGCTCAATTGAGCATTTTTGATTGATTTGCCCTTTAACAGGGTCTTTTTGCTGTCACCAATGGACATTGTACTGGTATAGATATTGATCAAAATATCCATCAGACTTCTAATATGATTCTGCCTATGCAGCAGCAACACAAGAAGCCTAATCTTCAAAAATATTATTATAAACGTCCAACTCCTATGGATGTCTTATATGAAGAGAATGATAATATCATTCAAAATAATTACAGTGGAGGAAACATCTATGACAACGAAGATTTTGGAGCAAGAATTGAATATATATATATATATATGTATAAGCTGTATTATCTAGCTGAATATAATATATTACATATAGATAGTATATATATACATATATAAATATATATATATATATATATATATATATATATATATATATATATATATATATATATATATATATATACATATATAATAAGTGCAGGAAATATAATAAGTGCAGAAAAATAAATGAAATAAAAATGCATAGTATACATAGTAATTATACATAACATGTTATATATAAATATACATATTATATAAATATATGTATACATATATTTATATATTACATACATATATATATATATATATATAAATAAAACAGAATTAAATACATATATACATATTAGTAATTATTACATAATATTATATAGTATATATAAATATACATATACATATATACATATTTACATATATAAATATATATGTATAAGATAATATATATATATATATATATATATATATATATATATATATATATATATATATAGTAAATATATCATAATAGTATATACAGTATAATATACTGTAAATAATAATATATAACATATATATATTTATATCTATACATATATATATTAATACATATTTATATACATATATATATATACATATATATATATATACATATATATACATATACATATACATATAGAAATATATATATAATTACATATATATTAGGGTTAGGTATTATACCCTCTGACAGGTGGGCCCTAGGGGTTGTCGACGGCGGGTGGACGGCGGCGGAGTCGGCCGGAGGAGCAGGAACAGTAGCAGTAGCTACTGGCAGCAGCAGCAGCAGCAGCTGAGTGCGGGGGCTGCCGGCGGCGGAGGAGAGGCGGAGGTGGCCGGGCAGGCGGCGGGTTCGACAGAGGGGTGGGTGGCGGTCAGGTTGGTGGTGGTGGCGGAGGTCCACGACGGCGGTGGCGGTGACTGGATGCCGTCGGGGTAGAGGGTGGCGGTTAGGGTTAGGGGAGTGGGGAGGTGCTGCGGGGGCTCTGGCCGGCGGAGGCGGCGTCGTGGGGCGGTGAGGGGTGGTGGTCCGGTGGAGGGGAGGACGGCGAGTCGGGTGGTGGGGTTGGTGGCGGTGCACGGTGGCGGAGGGTGGCGCAGGGGGTGGTTCGGGTGGTGGTTGCTATGGGTGGTGGTGTTAGGGAGATGGGGTTGCGGGGGCTCTGGCCGGCGGAGCAGGGTGCCGGCGACGGTGGGGGTTGGCCGGAGGGGAGAGGGGGTCAGGGCGAAGGGGTCTTTGGTGGTCCGGCGGGCGGAGGGTGGCCGTGGAAGGAGTGGTGTGAGTTGCAAGGGGAGGGGTACTCGGTTTATATAGGTTTAGGGCCAATGGCAGTTTCGTAAATAAGTGGAAGTCTAGGGTTATTTTGGTAATTTTGGTTTTTGGATATTTTTGACTGGATTTTCTGGATATTTTGGGTGGGTCCCACACACCTATTCACTAGCCAATAAGATTTTGCCACCTTGCATGCAATTTTGCATAAAAACCCCTAACTTTTCATAAATTGCATAAAAGCCTAAAATTTGTATTTTGCGTAATTTCGTAATTTACCTGATTTTAAATACTGTTTCCCCGAAATACTGAATTGTACAAAAATGGGGAAAATAGCTGGAGAAATTGTTTTGGACAGTGTGGGGTGAGTCTGGGCAGAGGCAGGGTCTGATTTCTTAGGTGATACGGTCACCGTATTTATTATTTAATAAATACTGCGCACGGTGTTCACTATTTATTTAGAGGCTATTAGGTTCATAATTTTTCTACGGTGTCAATACGATAATTGTAATACAATTAGAATAGAATATTATCGTATTTTTGCTTGGGCAAAACAGGTGCCTACTGGTCCTCAAATCCCTAGGGTACAGGGATGGGTAAAGAGCAAAAATTTAAATAGGAAATAAATACGTACGTTTGTAACGACTTTTGTGCGACTAAAACGAAGCATCAAACAAGGTTTCTGGAAGTTGCACAAAATACAGAAAAAATAGTCTAACAAGTTTAGGGCAGGTATGTGGAATTTGTTTAGGATTTAACAGCTAGTGGGATGCCCTAATTAATTGTGTAACAGACAGGTGCACAATCAACAGAATATATAATAAATAAATTTTTAAAAAGTTGCAATAATTTTAATTAGTCAAAACTAATCCTAAATTACTGAAATCTGGTCGAGGGAGTTTACAATCTACCCTCCTTAGAATATTTCGTCCTCAAAATAAAAACAAACGTATAATGAGAATGAAATATTAATTTAGGACATATAATGATTAAGAAAGATTGAGTTTGAAATATTGGACATACCCTGGTTTGGAAATAGGTGGGGATAACGCTGTCGAATATCCTCTTCTCGTTCCCAGGTGGATTCACCTGGTGCATGATGTCTCCATGCAACACGAACGAGAGGAATAGTCTGGCCTCGCAACACTTTCTCGCTACGGTCCAAGATCTCTACAGGTTCTTCCTGGTATGATAGGCTTGGGCCGACGGTGATCTCTGAATAGTCCAGCATATGAGTCTAGTCTGGAATGTACCTCCTCAGCTGAGATACGTGGAAGACGTCATGTACTCCCTCCAAGGTCTGAGGTAGAGCTAGCCTGTAAGCAACTTCTCCGACGCGATCTAGTACGTCGAAGGGTCCAATGTACCTTGGACTTAGCTTTCCTCTTCCTCCAAATCTGATAGTTCCTCTGGTAGGTGAGATCTTCAAGAACACATGCTCTCCTACTTGGAACTCTAGAGGTCGGCGATGAATGTTGGCCCAGTGCTTCTGTCTGTCTTGTGCAGCTCGTAGGTGTCCCTGGATCTTCTTTACTTTCTCCACCGTACGAATAATAAGTTCTGGCCCCAAGATCTGTCTCTCGCCAACATCGCTCCAGCATACTGGGAAACGACATTTCCTTCTATACAAAGCTTCAAAGGGAGCCATTTGAATGCTCGCTTGATATCTGTTATTGTAGGAAAATTCTACCAGGTGTAGATGATCTTCCCATGATCTGCTAAAATCAAGCATGCAGGCTCTCAGCATATCTTCTAAGGTCTGGATGGTGCGCTCTGACTGGCCATTTGTCTGCGGATGATACGAGGTGCTGAACTTGAGGCGGGTACCAAGACTTTCTTGTATACTTCGCCAAAAGTAGGATATAAACCTCGTATCCCTGTCAGATATTATGCTGATTGGTACTCTGTGCAGACGCACTATCTCCTTCATGTACATATCTGCTAAGACTTCTGTGGATTGGCCGACTCTGAAAGGTAGGAAATGAGCAGCCTTGGTGAGTCTGTCTATAATCACCCATACAGCATTACGACCACTGGGACTTCTTGGGAAGCCCGTAACAAAATCTATCGTAATGTGTTCCCATTTCCACTCGGGTATTGGGAGGGGTTGAAGTAGACCGGCAGATCTCTGATGCTCAGCCTTGACTTGCTGACACACCAGGCATTTAGCCACAAAGCGTGCTATCTCCCGCTTCATTCCATGCCACCAATAATATTGTCGCAGATCTTTGTACGTCTTTGTGCCTCTCGGATGTATAGAGTATGTTGAGCTATGGGCTTCTGACATTAGCTCATTACGAAGTTCTCCATTTGGAACATAAAGACAATCACCACATCTTAGAGTCCCATCTTCGTGTATGCGACATCCTGTCTGGATTCCAGTCTCTGTTCTTTGACGAAGCCTCTGAAATCTTGCATCTGTTGGTAGAGCAGCTTTGATTCTTTCTACCAAGGTTGATTGCAGCTGATAGTTTGATAATTGGCCGTCAAGTCCTGGCATAATGACCTCTATTCCCAACTTTTCTAGATCTCTCAGAAGACCTGGTTGGGTGATCATAAAGAATGCCGAGAGTCTTCTGCTCAGAGCATCAGCTACCACATTTGCTTTCCCCGGATGGTATTGCAAATCAATCTCAAAATCTATCATCACTTCAAGCCATCGTCTTTGCCTCAAATTTAAGTCTTTCTGAGTGTAGACATATTTTAAGCTCTTGTGATCGGTGAAAATCTCCACTCGTTCGCCATATAGATAGTGTCTCCATAGCTTCAGGGCAAAGATGACTGCGGCAAGCTCCAGGTCGTGAGTAGAATAATTCTTCTCATGATTCCTCAGCTGTCTTGAGGCATAATCTACAACCTTCCCATGTTGCATTAAGACACAACCAAATCCTTTTCCGGATGCATCGCTATAGATTACGAAACCTCCGGATCCAGATGGTATTGTCAGAATGGGGGCTGTAGTCAGACGCTTCTTCAACTCATCAAAAGCTGTCTGGCATTCTTCAGTCCATAAGAACTCCTGTTCCTTGCGGGTAAGACGGGTAATCGGCTCCGCGATTCTTGCAAAGTTTTCTACGAACCTCCGGTAATATCCGGCAAGTCCTAGAAAGCTTCTCACCTCTGAGACATTGGTCGGAGTTGGCCATGTCTTCACAGATGAAATCTTTGCTGGGTCTACCGAGATGCCTTCTCCTATGATAACGTATCCCAAAAAAGCGACACGATCAAGGAAGAATTCATACTTGCTCATCTTAGCATAAAGGCTCTCCCGTCTCAGCATCTCTAGCACCAGTCTTAAGTGTTCTTCATGGTCCTCGTGGCTCTTCGAATACACCAGAATGTCGTCGATGAAGACTACCACGAACTGGTCCAGATATTGGTGGAAGACTCGGTTCATCAGGTTCATGAATACGGCAGGTGCATTAGTTAGTCCAAACGGCATCACCTGGTACTCATAGTGACCATATCGAGTCCTGAATGCTGTCTTTGGAATATCTTCTCTCCGTACCTTAACCTGATGATATCCTGATCTCAAGTCTATCTTTGAGAATACCACGGCTCCTGTTAGTTGATCGAACAGGTCATCAATTCTCGGTAAGGGATACTTATTTTTGATTGTCAGAGCGTTGAGGGCTCTGTAATTAATACACATGCGATATGTTCCATCCTTCTTTGGTACAAACAGCACTGGTGCTCCCCAGGGTGATGCACTAGGACGAATAAATCCCTTGATCTGTAATTCCTCCAGTTGAAGCTTCAGCTCGTCAAGCTCCTTCTTCGCCAGTCGGTATACATTGGAGGATACTGGTGCAGCTCCGGGAATTAGCTCAATAATGAACTCCACTTCTCTGTCAGGCGGTAGGCCTGACAATTCTTCTGGAAATACGTCTGCGAACTCTGCTACAACTGATGGAAGTGCTGTCTCCATCGCCATATAAGCTCTAGGAGTCTGGCCTACTCCTTACTCGATGGTTCCTCGGACATATTCGAACTCCGGGTGATCTGGGGGTTTAAAGATAACACTACCCTTTCGGCAGTCTAGGACAGCATTATTCTGGCTTAGCCAGTCCATGCCTAAGACAACATCGAAATTTGGCATTGGAAGTACCAAAAATTGTGCCCTTAGTCCTTTACTACAAAAAACTACAGGGCAGGTTTCAATAATATTGGTAACTGGAACAATACCTCCTCTAGTAAGTATTTTCCAGTACTTGGGTAGCGGGGAAGTGGATAGCTTGTGCATGGCTACGAAATTACTGGATATGAAAGACAAAGTAGCCCCAGAATCGAATAATACAGTTGCAGGTAATGATGCAACTAAAATGGTACCTATTATAGTTTTTCCTTCAGGCTCTTCTGCAACTGCAGCTAACGCAAAGGCTTGTCCCTGCTTTTGCCCTCCAGGTTGTTGTCTGGCCTTGAACTGGGCCTCCTGAGTAGGCAAGGGTGCTCCTCGCTGATATCCTCCTGATGTGGAGGGTAGCATCTTTTGGGCTTGTGCTCCTGACTTCTGCCCTTGCGGAGGTGCTACATCTCTGCGTTGTGGGCAGTCCTTGGCCATGTGTTGGCTAGCTCCACATAGCAGGCATAATCCGTTCTTCTTCCTGCAGTCTCTGATATAATGCCCCTTTTTGCCACAAAAGTGACAAATCAGAAGCTCCTTCTTCTGGTAAGGCCCTGTCGTCTGCTGAGCCTGATATTGGGGATGACGGGTGGGTCCTCCTGCTCCTTGCTGGTTTTTGGCTGGAAAGGTTGAATTTGAGCTTCTTGCTCCTCGGCCAATTGCTTCTTGCTTCCTGGCTTCTGTAAGAACATCGTTATAGGAGATCCTTGACTGCGTCGTTGTGTACCTCTGGAGCTCGTAGTTGAGGCCGTGGTAGAATCTTTTAGCCTTCTTCAGCTCGTTCGGGATCAGAACAGCACCGAAATGACTCAGTCGGCTAAACTCCGCATCGTAGGCATCTACCGTCATGTTTCTCTGCTCCAGGTGCAGGAACTGGGAGTATAGGGCATCTTGGACTGTTGCGGGGAAGTACTTGGCATTGAAGTGCTCCAAGAATTGTTCCCAAGTCTGGTCTTTGCCGACGCTACGCTCTATAGATTCCCACCAGTGATGGGCGTTGCCGAGAAGTTGGGCCCTCACAGCGGTCATCCATAGGTCAGGAGGGAGTTGTGATCCTTACAGCAACATTTCAGTGTTGGAGATCCAGTCGGAGATCTCCTCAGGAGTTTTGCTGCCTTTAAAGGTCCTCGGGTTCATCTGGTGGAACCCTTTGATTGTGCCCACTGGTTGGACAGGTGGTGGTGTCGGGGCAGTGGTTCTCTCCAAGGCCGTCATCAAAGTCTGTCGTAGAGCTTCAGTCTGTTGCCACTGAGACTGTCTCAGGGCTTCAGTCTGTTGCCACTGGGTCTGTAACATAGTTTGGAGGAACTGGAACATTTGAGACTGTCCCTCAGGTTGTGGCATCAGAGCAGGAAAGGTTGGAGGTGGAGGCAAAGGTTTCTCCGCCTGCGATGTTGGTGTTGTCTCCTGGTCAAAATTCTGGTGATTGGACGGAGTTCCTTAAACACTTGGCGAAGGGTCTGTTGCTTGGTCAGCCCCATTATTCGCAGGTTTCTCGGGTATGTCCATATTTCTGAAGAAAATAGAATAATTAAAAAACACAAAGGAGATAATAAATGATAATCAAGCAGGATGCAATAAAGAATTATTCAAAGATGGTGTCAGTGTGGATGAGACCTAATATTTTTATCCTATTACAGGCTTGCTGGGCATGTCATCATACCGCTAGCAATAAAAACTTGACCTGCATGGGCCACCACTAAAACCGTGTCACGCCCCAGTCCCAAAATATCAGGAACTAGGCCACGTGTCACTGGCCAGCTGACACGTCACTAAGGGCTTAATCCATTTTGAATGGACCCCTAGGGACGTGCTACGCTGTCCTAAAATACTATAAGTACAATACAGGCAAATCTATCTCATCCACAACAAAATGTCAGAAAAGCAAGTGCTGAATATATATAAAACTGAGTCTGATACAGTACACAACTGGTGAGAATACGAGCCTACTACAAAAACTGATAATAGCGCAGAAAAATTAGATAGACTAAGCAGTGTCTATCTGATGAAAATATCTCCATCTCCAGGTGACAGGCCTCTAGGGTCAGGCATACTCTGAGGGTGTCTCCTCGAGCTCCTCCTCGGTAGCACATCTAGCCTCCTGATCAGGGCCGTACACAGTGGGGTAGAAAGCCTCGTCTAGATCTGGCAGGGAACCAGGTCCTCAGTGGGATATAACAAGATACAGAAAATGACATGCCATGTATAAAAATACTGAATAAAGAAAATAAATACAGGGTGCTAACCATCTAAGTGAAATACAAGTAAAGAACTTGTAATACGGATGGGAATGTGTGGCTAGACATACGCTGACGTAATTCACCAATCGTGGTGACTGGCTAGTATATGAGTCGTATGCCCCCGGACTCACGGGTAGCTCTGCAATCGACCATCTCCGAGGAGAATGGTACGAAGGTATAAATCATATATGGAGGGGGTGTCCCATACGTCTACTAGTTATCTTTCCCATCCCAATGAAACTAAATGTCAAGTCGTACTTTTCCTGAGTTATTCTAATCCGTGATGCGGGTCACACGTACTGGTAGCTAATCAAATATGCAGCTCGCATCCCAATATGCATTGCAACCCTGTTGCGTATTCCAGTGATGGGGTCTAGGAGAATATTAAAATACTCTCACAGTTGTTGGTGAGTCTGTAATATTATGTTAAATGTTAACATATTAGCTAAATGTACCCAAGGCAGTCTCAGGTAATCATGGTATATGAAATTTAGAAACAAACAGATTCCAATAATTGAAGTTAAACAATAATTTGGCAAGGTATACTTGCCTACTCCCTGATAGTGTTGATAACCTAATCTCACAGTCAGGTTTGAGGTTGCTGGTGACAGGGGGTCACTGGCTGTGCTGAAGGTGGTTTCTGTTAAAACAGACAGGGTTCGTAAATATCATGGTTGTAATAATAATAAGTATATATATATATACTTATATACACATATATAGTATGTATATATATATAGATATAATATATATATCAGTATATATAGTATTTAAAAAAAATAGACAAATACAGGTATATTATAATAGTAGTAGGGTATATCCACTGTTATAGATATATAATACTATAGTATTATCAGGGTGTATCCACTGATATATATACATATATAATAAATAATATTCATGGTATATTCACTGATATATAGATAAAATGAATTGATAGTGCTTGAAATATAAATGTACATAATATATATAGGCTGTAATATCCAGCACAATAATTTATAATATTATGTAATAAATTGAAATGACATTGCAAGAATTGAAAATATATATATATATATGTATAAGCTGTATTATCCAGCTGAATATAATATATTACATATAGATAGTATATATATACATATATAAATATATATATATATACATATATAATAAGTACAGGAAATATAATAAGTGCAGAAAAATAAATGAAATAAAAATGCATAGTATACATAGTAATTATACATAACATGTTATATATAAATATACATATTATATAAATATATGTATACATATATTTATATATTACATATATATATATAAATAAAACAGAATTAAATACATATATACATATTAGTAATTATTACATAATATTATATAGTATATATAAATATACATATACATATACATATATACATATTTACATATATAAATATATATGTATAAGATAATATATATATATATATATATATATATATATATTTAGTAAATATATCATAATAGTATATACCTTATAATATACTGTAAATAATAATATATAACATATATATATATATATATATATATATATATATATATATATATATATATATATATATATATATATATATATATATATTAATACATATTTATATTACATATATATATACATATATATACATATACATATACATATACATATAGAAATATATATATAATTACATATATATTAGGGTTAGGTATTATACCCTCTGACAGGTGGGCCCTAGGGGTTGTCGACGGCGGTGTGACGGCGGCGGAGTCGGCCGGAGGCGGCCGGAGGAGCAGGAACAGTAGCAGTAGCTACTGGCAAGCAGCATCTGCAGCAGCTGAGTGCGGGGGCTGCCGCGGCGGAGGAGAGGCGGAGGTGGCCGGGCAGGCGGCGGGTTCGACAGAGGGGAGGGTGGCGGTCAGGTTGGTGGTGGTGGCGGAGGTCCACGACGGCGGTGGGCGGTGGCTGGATGCCGTCGGAGTAGAGGGTGGCGGTTAGGGTTAGGGGAGTGGAGAGGTGCTGCGGGGGCTCTGGCCGGCGGAGGCGGCGTCGTGGGGGCGGTGAGGGGGTGGTGGTCCGGTGGAGGGGAGGACGGCGAGTCGGGTGGTGGGTTTGGTGGCGGTGCACGGTGGCGGAGGGTGGCGCAGGGGGTGGTTCGGGTGGTGGTGGCTGTGGGTGGTGGTGTTAGGGAGATGAGGTTGCGGGGGCTCTGGCCGGCGGAGCAGGGTGCCGGCGACGATAGGGGTTGGCCGGAGGGGAGAGGGGGTCAGGGCGAAGGGGTCTGTGGTGGTCCAGCGGGCGGAGGGTGGCCGTGGAAGGAGTGGTGTGAGTTGCAAGGGGAGGGGTACTCGGTTTATATAGGTTTAGGGCCAATGGCAGTTTCGTAAATAAGTGGAAGTCTAGGGTTATTTTGATAATTTTGGTTTTTGGATATTTTTGACTGGATTTTCTGGATGTTTTGGGTGGGTCCCACACACCTATTCACTAACCAATAAGATTTTGCCACCTTGCATGCAATTTTGCGTAAAAACCCCTAACTTTTCATAAATTGCATAAAAGCCTAAAATTTGTATTTTGCGTAATTTCGTAATTTACCTGATTTTAAATACTGTTTCCCCGAAATACTGAATTATACAGAATTGGGGAAAATAGCTGGGGAAAATGTTTTGGACAGTGGGGTGAGTCTGGGCAGAGGCAGGGTCTGATTTCTTAGGTGATACGGTCACCGTATTTATTATTTAATAAATACTGCGCATGGTGTTCACTATTTATTTAGAGGCTATTAGGTTCATAATTTTTCTACGGTGTCAATACGATAATTGTAATACCATTAGAGTAGAATATTATCATATTTTTGCTTGGGCAAAACAGGTGCCTACTGGTCCTCAAATCCCTAGGGTACAGGGATGGGTAAAGAGCAGAAATTAAATAGGAAATAAATACGTACGTTTGTAACGACTTTTATGCGACTAAAACGAAGCATCAAACAAGGTTTCTGGAAGTTGCACAAAATACAGAAAAAGTAGTCTAACAAGTCTAGGGCAGGTATGTGGAATTTGTTTAGGATTTAACAGCTAGTGGGATGCCCTAATTAATTGTGTAACAGACAGGTGCACAATCAACAGAATATATAATAAATAAATTTTAAAAAGTTGCAATAATTCTAATTAGTCAAAACTAATCCTAAATTACTGAAATCTGGTCGAGGGAGTTTACAATATATATATATATATATATATATATATATATATATATATATATATATATATATATATATATATATAACAAACTGGTATCCATGATATGCAAATGCACATACCCCTCTTGCATATCACCCATGTTTCTTGATACCTCACATACACATAGGTGATGTGTTATATTCAATACACAATCCATCTTTGATATATTAACGCCACTTGATACAGATCTCCCATCTGAATATATAATAAATCTTTTTATATAGCATAATCCACAAGTCAATTTATATCAATTTGGTATACTGTGATATACTCTAATATACCATGGTACACGTACACACCAATAATCCATATCCTCATGAACCCATTATGTCAAATTTGACACTTAAACTATGAACTCAAAGACATACGTTATGATACCTATGGAACTACACTAGTGCACACACTAGATACCTAGGATACACATGTGCACACTCAAAATGACACACATATGCACATATATCTAATTTGACACTTTCAAGCCAATTGTAAATGAATAACCAAATTAACTATGAATATCCTAAAGTATCATGACACAAACACTACGTATCATATTTAGGACACAACGACACAAGCTCAAACCAAAATTAGATACAAAATCCCTTTAGGGACACAACACAAATACTTGGTGGACACAAATTCGTAGTTATCCAAATTTTACCATTCTTGAACCTAGATCTATTAGAAATTGGTCCACTACAACCTAGTTCACCACCAAGAGGGTCTTCAAATTTGGGGTTCCTACTTGTTCAATTAGGGAATTATACCATAGAAATTGGGGGTAAGTACATTTTACCTATTGGAAGTTGATCCCCAAAGTAGATCTACGGATTTGGGTTTACAAGAAAGATAAATTGGACACGATACCCTTGCTTGTGCTCCTCCCAAACTCTCCTTGTGCTTCCAAGCTCTAGATCTTTACTGGAAGAACTTTGGAGAAGGAATGGAGTGATTTAGAATGGTGGTAAAGAAAATTAGGGTTTGGAGAATTGATGGAGAGTTGACTTGGGAAAGAAGATGAAGTTATGGAGTGAAATAAAAATGGAGGAAAATGGGTAAGGGTCGGCTACTAGTAGGGGTTTTGGGAGTTGGGAATAATCATAAGTTTTTCATTATGTATCCTAATTTGAATTTAGATCCAATAAAAAATGGATCAAATTAGTTAGGATGGAATCAAATTAGTTAGAATTGGAATATGCTATCCATGACTAAAATATAATTAAATACTAAACTAAAACTAATTAAATTAGTATAACTAATACTTAGTTAGCAATTATAATAAGTTGACAAAAGTAACCCTAATAACAGTATTTGGATTTATGGTGGTTACAAATATCTAGGATTTTTAATTATTTACTAAAATGCCACCCCTCTCTTAGAATTACTAAATTGCCACCCTATTTCTCTAAATTAATTATTAGAGCAAAATTATTTATGGATGTTTTATTAGAAAAATTATTTATTATTTTTGGAAAAGAGGAGTTACAGTCGTCTTTACGTCCATCTGCTCAACCTCTAAGTTGAAACCGGTTGCCAAACAATCCCTTTGGTATGAGTAGCATGGTGGCTCCAGTGACCACACATATAACATCCACTTCACTGCTACTCATCAATCACTTGAAATCAAATTGAAACAATTCTACTTGAACAACTTACTACAGTACCTCTACTGATATCTTGTTGGTCGTCCAACATCCAATTATCCTTTCCAGATATACTGACTTATAATCAACTCAAACCATTTACTACTACTTTTTGAATCCACCCCTAATCAATAAAATATCCACATAAGATTTATAACATATATGTACTTATTGTATGGAACTCTCAGCAGAACATCAAGGAGGGCCAAAATATTTGAGCACGAAAGCAACATAGAGTTGAAGATAATCAATTGAGAGTCCAAGAAAGTAAAATCATGCTCTGATACCATTATGCCATATCCCACGTCTGCTGAATCAAAATTTATTACTGGACGTGATATCATACAAGTCTAGATTATACTTGTACAAGGCAAGCACTATTACAGACGATGAAAACATCTTAGAAACAAAGTAAATACAACAAAAAAAAAGTAGAAAAGTTGATATACAAAATATATATGGAAAACAATTCTCTTTATTGACAATTTGCAGCAGAATTATAACGGTTATTTGCCAAAGGAATAGGTCAATTACAAATACTAGATCTTATTACACTAAAAGATGCCACAAGGCTTAGACTCGAGAAACTATTACAATCGACAATTTCTCATACATTATGTCTCTTATATACAAAAAGAATAAACATCTAGAGTCGAACAACTTCAAGCTTTCCAAACGTACTCCAATGCCTCAGCACGTCCAAGCGACTCCCTTTACTTGTGGAGGAGGGGGTCAACACATTGGAGAATGCACTGGTGAAAGGTCTCTCGCCAAGTAAACTGAACCAATATAGTAATCATGTGAGAGTAGATAAAATTATTATGTTGCATCTATATTCTTCCCTTAGGATCAGTTAACAATTCATAAGCATATATATAAAGCATAAAAGTGTCATCGGTTAACAGTTTTATAGAAAAATATACATGAACATAAATATGTCGTTTGGCATAGTGAATCTTACCCAAGGCTACCATCATTTCTAGTAAGCCATATTAACATCCATAATATATAGATGTGTTATAAATGTGTTCATGCATCAATTGTTATCCTTCATAAAATATAAGTGTGTCATAAATTTGTTCCTAAAAATAGATAGATAGGCCTATAAAAAGATTGACATTAGCATGCAGTCTAATTATATGATGGTCACTGGTGAACACACAACATATTGGATTATTTTGGGTTAAACGGATCCCTTTAAACGACGGGTAGCAAGCCCTCCTGAAAGTTTCTTAATCACCACGTATTATTATCATGACCTGCACCCGAGTATTCATGCACGAGTACGTAGGTACGTCCAGCCTACGCCACAGTATCGGCGGTAGAACGTTGTCTAAACCTTCCAACATATCAATACAAGTCCAAATAACTATTAATATGTACTCAATCACAACATGCTAAGGAAGATATGAATAATAAATGATAAATTATAATACATTACATCAAAATCACAAGTCTAGAATCCACGATTGTTTTTACATGCCAAATAATATCCCGGAGACAAATACGGTAAATGGAAATGAATCTAGTGTATAATACTAAAATAGGGAATACTAGCCAAGGTATCTTAAGAGGTTAACTCATGGTCGATGGTGCATCAAGACACGTCTCAACTATAGCATCATCCTGAAGTCCGAACATGGAGCACAACATCTCCTAAAATAATATTATCTAATTAGGATTGGAGCAAGTGCATACATAATAACTATTCATGACATGATAGAAACTATAAAATAAGAAATAGAACATGTAATACATGATGAATATGTAAGACTAGAATCATGGCATGACAACTAGAAAAAAATAGGTAAACATGAACAATCATGGCATGTGACAACAAGAATAGGATGAAACAAGTAAATCTGCATCGAATTAAGTATTTTAAAATACCAAGTTCGACATGTGAACGGCTAGAGAGTAAATATGGCCAATCGCACGTGTCGTATGCGGTTGTTATTCGTCAAGAAAGACTATGGGATAGTTCTGGGTAGTTTACTTGTCTACTAAGATATTTTTTAGCCCGACTAACACTCATGGATTCAAGTCATGACACTAGAAATCACGAAACACGATAATCACGAAATACGTTAGTCACGAAACACGATAATCATAAAAATCACGTAAATTACGCAACTCGATAATCTTGAATATTAATCCGTATAACACTAATCTCATATAATAAGCGCGTCAAGATCATGTAATGCATATCTTGATCATGTAATAGAGAAACTATTAAGAAATAAAAGTAATCAGAGTAAGGACTTCCCTTAGTTACTTGGAGTTGACGTGCGCGACACAAACGTATCGACACGAAATAGGTTCAGGTGCTAATCCATAGGTGATCCCAAATAAAAAATATAGGTAGTTTCGTTGGTTCCAAAATATCCTAATTAGCCAGGTTTGATATAAGGAAGCCATGATTTGAAGATCGGCACGAGTGATCGAGATGTAGATATCGGGTCCGCAACGGCTCGCAAGAGGCAGAAGATGCACAATTAGACAATATTTGGAAAAAGATAATTTGGCTAAGAAAATGGATGATTTATTTATTTCAAACCTCATATATTTAGTTCAAAATGTTTATCCTCCCTTCCAAGATGTTGGTCCAATAACCCATTTTAAAAACTACTTATATTAGAAGCATAATTTATTTAGAATATTGTTAAGAAGGTATATAAATCTATTTAAAGATACTTATATATATATATATATATATATATATATATATATATATATATATATATATATATATATATATATATATATATATATATATAAAACTCTTTTTGGAAATATTTATTATTTAGCTAAAACCCAAAGCCTATTTAAAATATATAAAAGCCTATTTATGTGGCAAGGTTCCAAGTAGTTTATTAAACCTATTTATATATATATATATATATATATATATATATATATATATATATATATATATATATATATATATATATATATATATAAAACTCTTTTTGGAAATATTTATTATTTAGCTAAAACCCAAAGCCTATTTAAAATATATAAAAGCCTATTTATGTGGCAAGGTTCCAAGTAGTTTATTAAACCTATTTTTATATAACAACCTTCATAATATTTTGATTCCAAAAGTCTAGGATTTATAAATATATATAAAAGCCCAAAATTAATGAAAAGATCATCTCCTCCTAAGCCCAATTTACATATACGTAACTGTTCTAATGAAACAAAAAAATATATAATCACATATACTCACTGTTTAATTCTTTACCCAAAATCTATATTGAAATCAAACAAATAAATACTTAGGAAATATTTTCCCAAGCCTAGAGAAGCCCATAGTTATTCATTTTTTTAGAAGTAGTTAAGCCCAATATAATCTTTATACACAGTCCTAACTAAAGCTCAAAACAAGAAAATAAAAAAAAGAAAGGAGGAGAGAGGAAGATCTTATAGAGAAGAGGGGAACTTGATCGGCCCAAAATATCGGTGTCAACGCCGGGCCACGGACGAGGATTCCGGAGCAGAGCTCTACGGATTCGTGAGCGCCTGCTGGCCAAAGGGGGGTGCCTGAGATGGCAAAATTTGAGGGAGATGCTTGGACCACGTCAATGATGACGACACCGGATCTGGAGGTGCTGCGTCAGAATTTAGACTGCGTGAAGGAGGAGCGACATCCAGATCTAACGCTTGGCTCGTCGAATCCGTCATGGTGCTGAAGAATGGAACAGAGACTGAGGAGGACACAACCATTGGGGAGCAGTCGACCACGAGATCTTGACCCGGTGGTCAGATCAAGGTCGCTCGCCTGTCGGTGCGGCTCGAGGACTCCGATACAGTAGAAAGATGACGATGTCCGGGGTCGGACTTTGTCACGCCCCAGTCCCAAATTATATAGGACTAGGAAACGTAACTATGCCAGCCGTATGTATATGATAACTCCAATATATGGAAACCATAACACATACGTACGCTGTATAATAAATAATAATTCACAAGTGGTAAAACTATCACAAGTCACAGGGTATAATCTAAATCTCATCCACGGAAATCACATATAAGTAAATAACCAATATCTATGAAACTAGATCTCAATATAAAGTATCTCAAGATGACAGTCGGAAGAAAACAAATCCACTGCCGAACTAGAATATAAAAGCAAACACAACAATATAAGTACATCCATTAACAAGCAATAAGGCTCAAAAAGAAGACCTCCTCGAAATATAACTAGTAAGTCCGGATCTGCGCTCCTGCGAATACTCATGAACATCTACACCTGGAAAGGGACCAGGTCCTCAGAGGGACATAATAAGATACATAGAAGCATGCCATAAAGTAAATACTGTAAAAACTCGAGGGTGATCTAACCAGCTAAGTGAAATGCACTTTGAAGACAAGCTTGGTAGGTATGGGTAGGTAAAAGGTATAAAGGATAACGTCGAGCCAGAGGCTAAGTACCTGGCATTAGCTGTAAACTGGATGCCAGGAGTACATGCTGACTACATCACCGATCATGATAGCGCGCAGCTAGTAACCTCTGTCGGATGTATCGACAAGCATATACGCCCATAACCGGGTAACCTGAGCCCATAACCGGGTAATACTAGCCCATAACCGGGTAACACTGAGGCTCACGGCCCCACAGTTTACTCTGAAACTACGACAACCAATTGTCTGTCCCATACGCCTACTAATTGTCTTCCTCGCCCAATGTCAATGTACAAGTCACGAACAAGACTTGGACATCTCATACTATAATGCAAGTCTCTAAAGAAATAAACAACTAAGCTAAATGCCGCCACACGTACTGCTCATACTGGTGGCCAGTCAGTCATGAAGTACGCGTCCCTACATGAACTCACTCTGTGACGTGTAATGATGCGTGTTAAGGCCTAGGGAGTCATACCGATAACTCCACAACTTTAGGTGGGTCTACTAGACACTAGGTCAGACACAAATCTTAACGTCAACGCCTTCGTTGACTGCACCCGAGTCTTCTCGAACGCGCATAGTTATATAATATTAAAATAATAAACATGCAAATAATAATACCAAATTTAAATAGTACAACAAGGCAAGGTATACTTGCCTGGCAAGAAAGCTGCAAAGTGTAACGTCCAAATATCACACACCAAGAGTCAGAAACTATGGTCTTAGAATGAACATCTCCAAATGCTGAAATAAATATCACCAACATTCCCAGAATAAGCGAGATAGCTAGAAATCACTACCCTTTCGTCCAATTTGGACACAGGAGCAAAACGGTAATTTCGGGTCAAAGTGGACTCCACATGTTGCCCACTTTGCACCAAAAAGCGTACCAAGGGTAAAGGTCTCTAAAAGGGACAAATGATAGGTCAAACAAACTCTAAATGTCAGAATGAACTCAACGGTATGTCTAATTGTGGATTTCGGTGAGCCGAACACAATTTTGCCCAAAAAGTCAACCGTGGGGCCCACAAATAGGTGGCTTGGTCAACTATCTCTGAATTGCGTGAAACTTGGGTCACAGGACCAGCGTGATATCTCGAGTCCAGTGGTGCAAGTTTCGTCGCATTCTGACAAGCGTACACTAAATGCTACGGGATTTTGCAAAAGTTGCGATACGGAGAATTTTTGCGGATACGGGCTGATTCCGACGCGCACATACGTCCGAATCAGTTTTTGCGGAATCTCACACATCTAGATATACTATGCATGCCTTTCAGTGAGCTTGGTATATGATGGGGCAGTCCCGTTCGGTGAGGCACGCTCTGGATCACAATTTCTGAAAGTTGGAAAAAGTATATTTTTGGAATTTTCAATCTAATTTATTTTAATATAAAGCAACAAATAAATTATTATATTTCACAAAAATAATCTAGGTTAGGTGGTCTTCACATACCAAAAAGAAAAACCAAATTTGGATCTCTGTGGTGGGAGATACGAGTCCGTGAACATGGGTAGTTACCGTAGTTTTCTACGTTCTAAAAGTTGTCGTTTTTTGCCAACTTGGTCACTATTTTTGCCTAGGGTTACGCATTGTTCGAGTTAAACTAATGTACAGTATTGGAAGGGGATAGGTTGTGAATATATCGGTGAAGACGGGGTTGAGTTTTGTCGACCGATGGCGTAGAAATCGAAGCCTGAACAGGGGTAAGTTGCAGTGTATCCCTGTCGCGGTGTGGGGTCGCGGTCACGGACGAGCGGCGGTTATGCAGGGGAACTCCGGCGACTGGCGGCGGCGGACGCGATGGCTGGCTCTGGGTCGACGCTCTGGTCGAGTGGGTGGAAGGGATTTTAGGGTTAGGGTTCGAGAAGTAGTATGTATAGAGAAGGGGAGCGGATGAGGGGGTTTTATACGCCCGCGCGCCGGGGGGGGGAGGTTGTAAGTTGCGGCTGCTGCTGCTTAGTATCACGCGGGTGTGGGTTAGGGGCCTTTAGGACTAACGGGTGTGGGTAGCGTTAGGATATGGGTTTGAGTTTAATAACATTTATTTTCTTTTTCTTTCTCCTTTCTCCTTTTTCTTTTATTCTTTTTTTTTCCTTTTTCTTTCTATTTTCTATTTCTTTTCATTTCGTCTATTATTCTTTTTAATAAATCTTATATATATATATAAATATATATATATATATATATATAAAAAATTCTAGAAATTATATTAGTGCATACCATTAAGCTATCAACTGCCCACATGTCTCCTACATAAAAATAATTAAGGAAAAATTATAATTGCTCCATAAATCCTCTAAATGCAAAAATACCTAAAAATAAAAAATTAAATAAATTTTATTTCTTCTAATTAGCTACTAATTACTATAATTCAATTAAATAATTAATATGTTTTTTAAAATTAGGGGTTTTATATTCTACCCAACTTATAAAAATTTCGTCCTCGAAATTAAAACTAAGCCACGATAGAAGTCAAGGATGGTATAAGATAGAGATTTGCAGCTTATTCTGTACCTTCCTCCATCCTAACCTCCATGATTTTTAATTGTCATGGGGATGTTTAGAGGGCTATAATTTGCATTGTTTAAAATGCAAGGCTAGGTTTAAATGAGGGGGCGATGTTGCGCGTTGCAAATTCCAAAAATTATGGGAAGAATTCATATGAACAAAAAATAGGTTTCTTCATGTGTCATGTCCAATGGTATGGATACCTCGATGCACTCTTGCATAAAAGCACCCAACAATTAAAAAAAATTACACAAAGATGGAAATTGGGTTAAATTAATTTAAAATTAATGCGCAAGGTGTTCTTGAATTAATTACAAGTACATGAGAATAAAATTAGGTGGGACACAAGTGTCATGGACATAGAGTACTCAGAGTAGAATATTGTCATAAATTAGGTTGCATGAAACGGGTCAAGATTGTGTCTCCAATTTCGATTGGAACGCACAAGGATACAAAGTCATATTTATTTAGAATAATTATAAACGTCCGCAACGAATATTATGCGACTAAAATATAGCACATGAGAGCATAATTATAAGTTACACCATGGTCAGAATAGAAGGCGGGCATGTCTAGGATAAGGATGTGAAGTTGGTAGAAAGGCAATGGCTAGTGTAGTGCTCCAATTATCGAAGCGACGGTAAGGTGCACTAAGTGATATAAGTGTTGAATAAATAAATAAAAATATCATATTCTACTTCTAATTGGATTCAAACTAGCTCTAGTCTCACTATCTAAGCCAAGTAGGTCTAACTTTGGGTGAGGGAGTTTACAATCTACCAAACTTAGAATTTACCCATCTATCACTTTGGGTTATTCTAAGAAAAATATTCCTTAAATTATTTAATTATGTTATTCAATCCTCAAAGTTTTAACACCAAATGTATCACATATGATATGCCCTTAATTGCAGAATATAATCATCAAGTAATGTAATTGGCCTATGGAATATATCTAGTACTATCTGTGCATAAAACTTATACCAAGCATAAGCGTTCGTCTTTCCAAAATAGGAGAAGATGGAAAACAACAATAAAGAGTTCAAGGGGGAGGTAATAGAATACACGTATGGGGATCAAGGCATTTAGAGAATTCAAAGAGAATTGTCAAGGCAGGTATGGATTGAAATCCTATTTGGTAAATTCTTATTTGCATGCTCGTATCAGTATAGTTATGTAATCGATACGATATGCTCATATATGTCTATGGGTAAGTATATTCGTCTATTAGTCGACTATATATCTCAATCCACGTAAAGTAGTCATGCGAAGAGCGAACCAAGCGCACTATGTCTAGCTAGACCATAATACACTGATTCTGGTTTAGACAATTGTATTAGTGTGGTTGATCAGGCCCCAATAACACATTATCATGAACAAGCTCGATAAAAAATTAAGCTTGCAAAACTAGGCTATAATAGCAGCATAAGTCGAGGTAGTTCAGAAAATATAAATATGCTGGATTATGATGAAAGAAGGTACAAAATAATTTAAGTTCACAAAGAAGATAAGACTCTACAATCTCTACAGTTGTCATACAAACTCCTTGTCTAAGTCACTAGTCGACCAAATAGGGGCATGAACCTCTAAGTGTTACAGTCGGGATAAACATTATCGTCTTATGCAAGCATATAGTTAATGTCATTCAGTTATACTTCATCAATGGATCACAAGGACTATGTGATACTAGGTTATGAGGCATACTACCCAACTTAAAAGATTTAACTAATATTGTGACAGTCTTAAGGGGATTCTACAAAATAACCTTGCACTTGTAAATAAGGCAGAAACTCTTATTGGGGTATACGAGGAAAAGATCTTGGTACTTATTAGGGTCTCCTCTTGCATTATATAGGTAATGGTCACCGTAAGTCTTAATCATAGTGCTCATAGAATAAAGGTGTCAACATTAAGAATGGAAGGGTTACTGGCTCTCAAGTGAAATAGAATATAACTTGTATCGAGTTATGGATACAAATTACGTGATCTACAAGTAAAGGATAATCATCACAGTCTAAATGAACAACTCAACTATCAGGTTCTAACTACTAAGCACATAATTTCAAAATTTCAAGATTACAACTATAATCCTAGCAAACTATATATCTTAACATAAAAGAATCACTTGGCCTACAATCAGAAAGGTTAGGTAGCTCGAATTGAAAGATGAAGGAAAGAAAACATAATTAGTCGTCGCACAATAGCGAGTGCTAAGTTTTCAGAGGAACAAGATATGAAGTTAGAAATAGAGGGACTCTAGATAATATCATGGTTTCTTGAGGGAAAGTGGGATGCTAATATCTATATTCGAGGTATGATCAAGGAAAATGTTATATTGATTCCTCTTGGCTTCCTAAGGTACTGTTCTACTGATATCAAGACAATGATCTAAATTTATAGTTCTAATGTTATCTCATTATGAAAGTTAGGTTTAGTCTTAATATTCAACCATGAATTTCTATTGGTTCCTCAATACTAGGGTCAAACAATATGGCCAAACTTCTAACTAACTCTAGTAGTATCTATACTACTCTCAAGTCCTTCATAACTATATCAAGGGGTAATGGTCAATTAATCTATAGGTAAGGGATGCTTGGGTTCATTAGGTATTCTTATCTTAGTGATGTGTCAATATCTTAGTTGTACTCTTAATAGGAAGGTTATCCTACTTATTATCTAACAACAGGGACTTCTATATTCTAGGAGGGGGCTATACTCAAGGAACTATTAGGAAAGCACATGAATCAAGCATGATGCAATAGTTTAAATAGAACATATTGAAAGAAATGTGAATCATAGTCAATTGTGGATGAGATCCTATACTCTAATCCTAGGTGCAGGCTTGCTCGGTACAGTAATATAACCGAGACAATATGCTCTCGACCTGCATGGGCCACTACTAAAAATATGTCATACCCCAGTCCCAAAATGTAGGACTAGGACACGTAAGCATGCCAGCCGTATGTATATGGTAACTCCAATATATGGAAACCATAACACATACGTATGCTGTATAATGAATAATAATTCACAAGTGGTAAAACTATCACAAGTCACAGGGTATAATCTAAATATCATCCACGGAAATCACATATAAGTAAATAACCAATATCTATGAAACTAGATATCAATATAAAGTATCTCAAGATGACAGTCGGATGGAAACAAATCCACTACCAAACTAGAATATAACAGCAAACACAATAATATAAGTACATCCATTAACAAGCAATAAGGCTCGAAGAGAAGACCTCCTCGAAATATAAGTAGTAAGTCCGGATATACGTTCCTACGAATACTCATGAACATCTACACCTGGAAAGGGACCAGGTCCTCAGAGGGACATAACAAGATACATAGAAGCATGCCATAAAGTAAATACTGTAAAAACTCGAGGGTGATCTAACCAGCTAAGTAAAATACACTTTGAAGACAACCTTGGTACGTATGGGTAGGTAAAAGGTATAAAACATAGCGTCGAGCCAGAGGCTAAGTACCTGGCATTAGCTGTAAACTGTATGCCAGGAGTATATGCTGACTACATTACCGATCATGATAGCGTGCAGCTAGTAACCTCTGTCGGATGTATCGACAAGCATATACGCCCATAATCGGGTAACTTGAGCCCATAACCGGGTAATACTGGCCCATAACCGGGTAACACTGAGGCTCACGGCCCCGCAATTTACTCTGAAACTACGGCAGCCAATTGTCTATCCCATACGCCTACTAATTGTCTTCCCTGCCCAATGTCAATGTACAAGTCGCGAACACGACGTGGACATCTCATACTATAATGTAAGTCTCTAAAGAAATAAATAACTAAGCTAAATGCCGTCACACGTACTGCTCATACTGGTGGCCTGTCAGTCATGAAGTACGTGTCCCTACATGAACTCACTCTGTGACATGTAATGATGCGTATCAAGGTCTGGGGAGTCATACCGATAACTTTATAACTTTAGGTGGGTCTACTAGACACTAGGTCAGACACAAATCCTAACATCAACGCCTTCGTTGACTGTACCCGAGTCTTCTCGGACACGCACAGTTATATAATATTAAAATAATAAATATGCAACTAATAATACAGAATTTAAATACTACAACAAGACAAGGTATACTTACCTGGCAAGAAAGCTGCAAAGTGTAACGTCCAGATGTCACATACCAAGAGTCAAAAACTATAGTCTCAGAATGAACATCTCCGGATGCTGAAATAAATATCACAAACATTCCCAAAATAAGCGAGATAGCTAGAAATCACTACCCTTTCGTCCAATTTGGACACAGGGGCAAAACGGTATTTTTTGGTCAAAGTGGGGTCCACATTTGGCCCACTTTGCACCGAAAAGTATGCCAAGGGTAAAGGTCTCTAAAAGGGACAAATGATAGGTCAAACAAACTCTAAATGTCAGTACAAACTCAACGGTATGTCCAATTATGGATTCCGATGAGCCAAACATAATTTTGCCCAAAAAGTCAACTGTAGGGCCCGCAAATAGGCGGCTTGGTCAACTTTTTCAGAATTACGTGAAACTTGGGTCACAGGACCAGCGCGATACCATGAGTCCAGTGGCATAAGTTTTGTCGTATTCTGACGAGCGTACACTAAATGGTGCAGGGTTTTGCAAAAGTCGCGATACGGGGAATTTTCGTGGATACGGGCTGATTCCGACGCGCACACGCATCCGAATCAGTTTTTGTGAAAGCTCATACATTTGGATATACCGTGCGTGCCTTTCGATACATTTGGTACATGACGGGGCAGTCCCGTTTGGCGGGGCACACTCCGTATCGCAATTTCTGGAAGTTAAAAAAAGTATATTTTCGGGATTTTCAATCTGATTTAATTCAACATAAAGCAACAAATAAATTATTATATTTGACAGGAAATAATCTAGGTTAGGTGGTCTTCGCATACCAAAAAGAAAAACCAAATTTGGATCTCTGTGGTGGGAGATACGAGTCCGTGAACATGGGTATTTACTGCAGTTTTTTGTGTTCTAAAGTTGTCTTTTTTCTCCAACTTGGTCGCTGTTTTCGCCTAGGGTTACGCATTGTTCGAGATAAACTAATGTATAATATTGGAAGGGGTATAGGTCGTGAACATACTGGTGAAGACGGGGTTGAGTTTGGTCGAGTGATGGCACAAAAATCGAAGCCTGAACAGGGTATACTGCAGTGTATCCCTATCGCGATGCGGGGTCGCGGTCACGGACGAGCGACGGTTATGCGGGGGAACTCCGGCGACTGACAGCGGCGGACGCGGTGGCTGGCTTTGGGTCGGTGCTCTGGTCAAGTGGGTGGAAGGGATTTTAGGGTTAGGGTTCGAGAATGAGTATATATAGAGAAGGGGAGCGGATGAGGGGGTTTTATACGCGCGGGGGGGGGGGGGGGGTTTGTAAGTTGCGGCTGCTGCTGGTTAGTATCACGCAGGTGCGGGTTTGGGGTCTTTAGGACTAACGGGTGTGGGTAGCGTTAGGATATGGGTTTGGGTTTAATAACATTTATTTTCTTTTTCTTTTTCTTTCTCCTTTTTCTTTTATTCATTTGTTTCCTTTTTTCTTTTTCTTTCTATTTTCTATTTCTTTTCATTTCGTCTATTATTCTTTTTAATAAATCTTATATATATATATATATATATATATATATATATATATATAATTCTTGAAATTATATTAGTGGATACCATTAAGCTATCAACTACCCACATGTCTCCTACATGAAAATAATTAAGGAAAAATTATAATTGCTCCATAAATCCTCTAAATATAAAAATACCTAGAAATAAAAAATTAAATAAATTTTATTTCTTTTAATTAGCTACTAATTACTATAATTCAATTAAATAATTAATTAAATAATTAATAAGTTTTTTAAAATTAGGGGTTTTACAGACATGGAAAGGTTAGGGAATAGGGTTAGGGTTTAGGGCTTTGCTTGAGGTATTTGTCAATTTCCTGTATTTGGAAATGTTATTATTTATGTCTGGTTAAGTATTTAGGTGTCCGATTTTGTAATATCCCACTTCGCTCAGTTCTGCAAGATGACTCAAAACGATATATCAGCACTTGGACTCAGAGTCTCGCTTGGCCGTGGCAAACCCTCGTTCAGGTGTGTGGCTATGATGAACCTATCTTTTCTTGGCCTGTACACCTAAGAACTTGGAATATATATGCTAGATTACTAGGCGATAACCCTTGCATGCTAATAAAAGAATACAATGCACCTAGCTAAGGGAATAATCCCATCTTATACTACTTGCATATAATATGGAAATGTAACTTGGTTTATTGTTGGTTTCTCGTACTATCCTTTCGACTAGTGCTAGTATAATTGCTTATGTTTTCAAGTATGGCTATGCTACATGTTTTCTTAAATTTATATGCATACTGTTTTAATGCTTAGCTTCTTTACATATTCGCTATGCTCATCACATAAATGCATGCCATAAATCTTTGTACTTTACTATTTATGGTTCGCTCAGTTGGGGCAGGAAGGCTATCAAGATAGTCGTTCCGAGCCAAGTAAAGAAAACATTAAAATACTTTGGGACTGTTAGGTCGCCAAGGCAGTTCTAACATTAGGGGACTGCATCATGGAAAGTCAAGCAAGATAAGACCATGATATCTCTGGAATCAACACTTGTTCTGTACTGAATCTGACGACTTAGGGAGTCGATAAGTTGTGAACAAGATCCTGACTTGAACTTGTACTTGATAAACCCTGACATTGACCTATACCTGCAAGAATCTGGAATACTTGAGGATACGCGCGGTCGCGAACAACTTGTGCACAAGGTAAATTTTTGAATCAAGTTCCGTGGACGGTCGCCAGGACACTGGGGCTGATCCGATCTAGTTGGAGTCGTCTGGTAGTCGTCTGTTATGTGCAGAATGGGTACAATACCCTCTATATCTTGCTTGCACACCATCTTTGCCTTGAGACTATACCGTCCTCTATGGCATCATGCCAGTAACTATCTGTCATACAGATTAAGTTGGCTCGATTGCGATAATCTGCGTGTGAGTTATTGTATTATGGCAGCTGATCTGAGTAACACATATGTATCTGAATAACTGAGACATCTAGTATAATTCACCTGAGTATTCGAGAAATATTATCCTCTTGAGTCAGAAACATGCTCGTGATACTGTGTTTGCTTATGTGATTCTTTGATTTTAATATATATATTCATTCTTGGTTTACCTTGGACATGGAAGCACGAATAGTAAGTTGGTAAGTATCGCCGTGTTACTCTTATATCGTACGGTGCACTGCATACGAGTTAGGCTTTACATTTTTGCCATAAAATGAATCCTAAGGCAAGACTAGAAGACAACAATGATAGTACACATTACTGATTGAGCGTGTTAGATTTATTGAGCGAGCGAAAAACCTTCTCACCAGTACATTCATGTACTATTAATCCACCCGATTGATTGCATGGTGTGGGAGTACTCGTTTGGTGTGGAAACCCCCTTCGTGCGTGCTATGACATGGAGTTCGCTCTGGGCCTTGGAGCATTGTGTCCGAAGCAGAAGCACATAATCATGACATAATATTAGAACATCGCCTATATATCATCCCTTGTTGTAAGTTACTTGGCACGTCCTTATTGTTTCGAGAGACCGAGAGCTTGAGCGACTTAAAATCTCAGTCTAGCGCCGCTTGTAATACTTATTCATAATAAATAAAGAGTTAGTTTTTTATCATACTTGTGTTCGTTCTATGATTCTGCTATATCGACCTTGCGGACTAGTTATCTCACCGTCCGTTCTATGCCTGGCCTTGTGCAGGCGCAACTTAGGCTCACGCGACATCACGCCCATGCGAGGACGAATAACCCTACATGGCCTAGGCATGACATATTGGTATTAGAGCATCGGCTTTACGCCTTTGGTCTCGTAACAATTCTCTCTGCTTGAAACTTCATTCGTAGGTAATACATTAGACGCTATCTCTGTCACGACCCGCACCTGGATAATCGGGCACGAGTACGTGGTTACGTCCAGCCAACGCCGCATGATCGACGGTAGAACGTTGTCTGGGTCATTTCTAACTATCTAACATCTAAATAATATAATATGACACCTGTCAATCATCTCAACTCCAAACGGAGGAACAATGTGGTATCTCATAAGTATAACTAATCTCAATCACAAAACAAACTAAGGAAGATAAAGCACGAATGGAATAGCGAAGAAAAGAATAAGATACAATCCATAATCTAAAATAATATACAAACTGTGAATCTCCACAAATATAATAGTCTAATACATGCCAACACAAATAACTAGACCTCTTCGGGCTCTGCAACTAAGTCCTCCTGGTCTATAGGAGTATCCTCTATAGATACGCCATCCTGCGGCCCGTAGAATGTGGGATACTGCACTATAAGCCAATTATCTGGAAAAATATATCCAGTTAGGATTGGAGCGAAGTACATACCTCTAAAAGTAGTTTCAATAACATAATCGAGCATATAAAACAGATAATAGAAATGAAATACAAGATCACTAACATATGAATTAATGAACAATAGATATACATGTAATGTACGAGAATATAGAACAACAATATAAATATCAACAATATGATGAAATAACTATAAACTAACTAATGTGCCTCAGAATACAAGTTTATTATGTGATCGGTTTGGGTGAACAAGATCAGGTAAGACAATTACAAGTGAGGTATGTAACCAGAATGTACACGATGTAACAATGGGGCCTTGATCACATAATCAACTCCTACTCTTCCATCCCCAACTAATACTAATGGATCCAATCACGACACACTACGAACACAAAATATGACCATTGAACACGAGCAGTGGATGTACATGAATATCATAACCACTGAACACGAGCAGTGGGTGTACACGAATAAGCATACTGAATACGAGCAGTGTGTGAACACAAAATATAAATCAATACCCAATATACACGATGAAATACATGTACACGAGTACCTGCTGAACACGGTAGGGGATAACATCTCCTAACGGGATCTATGTAGTACAAGTCCATAAAATCACTGTGTCGGAATCAAGTATACAATTCTAGAACATGCATATATATGCTATTATGAATTGAAAACTATCAGAAAAATATACTCGCCTGAAGTCCTGAGCAAGGTGTGTCTCTCGATGCCCAAGCTGGTGTCACACAATCTATATATGATATGTTGCATCAATACAAGGTTCGAAAATAGAAAAAAGTTAAAATGATGCAATTCTAGGTCATAAAGATATTTCTAGGTCAAACTTATTAAATCTAGGTTGCAAGAGTCCAACACTAAGGCACTAAGTCATTGCACTATGAAACTAAACTATACTAACTAAATTAGGATGCTAAAAGATACTCAAAAAGCCGTATCCTAAGATACACAAGTTTCCGTATATAAAAATAGTATTTTAGATATATATTCAAGTCAATATACATAGTACTATAACAAATCAAATAAAATAGGATACCTTGGCTTTGCACCAATGCGTATCGTACCTATCTCGATACCCAAGTCCAATACGTATCGACCCAATACCTTAGTATTACCTTGATATCCCGAGGTAATCAAAAACTTATTAAGTACAGCTAATATATATATCTAACCCTCTAAAAGATAACTACATAACTATTTATATACTAACTATAACCATATATACATACTAGCATACAAACATAAAGCATTTAGCTAGATATAACTAACTATCAATATAAACAAGTATATATAATCATTAACTACTTATACTAACTATTAAACTATCTATTACTAATTAGCTAATATAGAAAATAACTAGACTAACCAAATACTCAAACTCAAAGCTAAACCCAAAACCCAACTAACAATACTACTAGCTAACTATCCATAAAACAATGACTGAACTGAAACTAATCTGATATGGACTTCACTAATACTGCTACCCGATACAGAAACTGATATTGAATCCCCTTACCTCCTTGTTATGCTCAACTCTGTTGATCTCTGATACACTGTGCAGTAGGATACTACACAATTCTCCGAAACTGGGAAGGCTGTACTGATACACAGTACACTGATACTGCATTTACTGAATTGAATGCATTGATGCTTGCTGTATATCACTGCTCTCCCCAAGTTGCTGACACTGCTTCCTACTATTGTTGTCTAGTGCACGAGTACCCACCTTGCTGTCAGTGCATTGGCTGCTGATACTCGGTGTGGGAGCTATTGTCTTTCCCTCTGTTGAGCAGCTACTGCTACACTGAGGCTGATACTTGAACTGTTGCTGATGCTCCTCTTCCTTGCTGTTGGCTGCACGAGCCAATGTACTGGCTGTACATTGCTGCACAACAACTGTGCATTATGACTGCTCGATGCCTAGTGCATGAGCTGCACAATCTCACTGCCTCAAGGCTACACTAGCTGAACTCTCCCATGCCCGACTCCTTCAGTTGCTGAATACAGTATTCTGTACTGCCTCGAGCTGATACTCTTGTTGTGCACATCTCTGAGTTATGTTGCTTCCACTGTTAGCTTTCTCACTCACTAGCTCACACATATAATGCCCCGCTCTACGTCGGTATTATGTATCAAGGTGAGTGGACAGAACTTCGTTCTCTGATTCTTGTATGCCTTAATAATAACCTAATTTTTTGCTTGCAATATTTTTATAAGAGAATGATAGAACCTGCCTTGCATGTTAATGAACGAACTCACCTAACTTGTCTTTGAAACGATAAGTCTGCTTAACGAGAATCCTGAAATGCTTGTCTAAGAGTGCATAAATATGTTCACTATCGTCTATGCTTCGAGAGAACCATATCATGCCTGAATGTGTTCAAGTGATAAGTCGGATTGCCCCACAGCAACGATAACTGTTCTGATGGTTCATCTCGTCTGCATACTAGAGTTTATTTGATAGTGTTCCATGCATTCGCATCGGTCGGACAATGGCTTTTGGTGGAGAGCTGAACTTCATGCGTCATTAGCCACCATGGGTCACAGCTGCCATTAGCATCAGATGAATGAGTCATTGGTATGCTGTATAACCAGCTGCCGATCCTGAGATACTCGGGGACCGCCCTGCATATAGCTAGCTCATTGTGTTGGCTTGGATAGATGGACTGCCGCTAAGATGTGGATGTGTGTCTAGCTATGCATTTGCCCCTCGATTCTCACGAGACACACTGCGCACACCCTAAAAACAGAATATCGGCTTATCTTAATTATTCAATATGAAACTCTGTTTCCAAAGATGTTTCCCAAATAATGTAATATGACTCTACTATGAACTGCATGAAATGAACATAGGTAGAACTAGAAAGATCACTAGTATTGTAATGTTTTATAACATGATTACTTAGTATTGGTTTTAGTGAATGCTTATTTCTGTTTAATTGTTTTATCTCACCAGTACTTATAAAAGTGCTAACCCACCAACAGTTTACTTGCTTGCAGGTACTGGATCGTCCGAGGGAGCGATAGGCGTGCCTCAGTCCCTAAGACCCAGAATCCTGGTTTCGATTGTGCCCCAAGATGTTATCGTATATGGGGCATGTAATTATCAGGGTCTAGGAAGATATCATAATATCCTCACAATGATAGGTGAGTTTGATAGTGACTACGTCAATTATAATACACATCGATGCATTCGTCGACTGCACCCGAGTCATTCTCGGACGCGCATATTTTATATGTAATATTGCAACAAGATATCATGCAACAATGTATAATTTAAATTAAACTGTAAATATGGCAAGGTATACTTGCTTGGGTCCTCAAGCTGCTAGTGCCAATAACCTGCTCTAGAAGTCTCGCCTGAACGGTCCAGTGACCCTAGTCATATAATATAATATTGTCACGCCCCAGTCCCAAAATACGTAGGACTAGGAATATATAAGCATGCCAGCAGCATGTATATAACAACTCCAATATATGGAAATCATAACACATACGTACGCTGTATTATGAATAATAATTCACAAGTGATATAAACTATCATAAGTCACAGGGCATAACTAAATCTCATCCACAGAAATCAAATAGAAATAAATAACCAATAACTATGTAACTAAATCTCAATATGAAGTATCAAAGAAAGATAGTCGGATGGAAACAAATCCACTACCAAACTAGAATATAAGATAAACAAAACAAATACATCAACCAATAATCATGAGGCTCGAAGAGAAGACCTTCTCAAAATATAAGTAGCAAGGCCGGATCTGCGCTCCTGCGAATAATCATGATCGTCTACACCTGGAAAGAGACCAGGTCCTCAGAGGGACATAACAAGATACATAGAAGCATGCCAATAAAGTACTAAAATAGATATCCAATGGGTCGCCTAACCATCTATGTGAATGCACGTTGAGAACAACTTTCTTACAAGTGGGCTATCTGGACATAAATGGGATTGGCATGATTCTCTCGGAGAATCAGGGGCCTACAAAGCATGTCGTCTTTTGAACGCCAGACGCCGCCAGTAATATAGGGGTCATCACTGCCACGTATCTTCGGTGGAGCGTACATGTTACAGAAAAAGTGCAAAGGAGCCTAAATGCCTTACTTGTTGTTCTCCTTACCCCATGCTCTAAGCATGTCATATCCATGACACAATAGTAACTCTAATAACTGCCAAGTCTTCTAGCATGCAAAGTTTCTATCGGTAGTTATTCACTATCGTACGTCCCATACGTACATGAGGCCAAACCCGGTACGCAAGTCCGTGATCTATATGAGACCCATACTCATGTAACATCTGTGTCACGACCAATGAAACCTAATGATGCCTCATGATAATAGGGGTGTCTCATAAACTAGGTCAACATGCATATACATAATAAAAATAGAATACGACGACACCGTCGTTGTACCCAAGTTTCCTTGGACGCGTAGTTTATATAGCAGTTAAAAATATATGAACTAAATGGCAGAAATAAAATGCATGCATCATATGGAATATAAATTACAGTACAATGGCAAGGTGTCATGCCCCAGTCCCAAAATCTATGAGACCAGACACGTGGCAATGGCCAGCTGGTACGACTCCGTAGGGCTTTCCAATTTAATGGACCCGACGAAGTGCACTTACGCTGTCCATGGTCAAGTGATCCAAGTAACAATCTATTTCTAATATACAACAACTAATTCTAAATCTCAATCCAGGGTAAGTAATCTCAAGAAAGAACGATACGCATCATCAGTCTGCAGCCCAATAACACATCCGTTCGAATAGACCAGAAGAACAATATAGGTCTATAAATACTAGGCTATATAAGCAGAATAAAATGGAAGGAATACAAGACCGAAATAGCTAGAAATATAAATATACCTGCAATGATGTCCACACTCTATCAGATCAAGTATCCTGCAACCGCACAAACAACCTGGAAGGGAACCAGGTCCTCAGAGGGACGTAACAAGATACAAAAAAAATACATACCATAAAGTAAGTACTGAGTAAATAAAGGGGGTGTGCTAACCATCTAAGTGAATACAATTTAAGGACAACTTGAGAGTATGGGAAAGTGTAGGCTAAACATATGCTGACGTAATTCATCAATCGTGACAACCGGCTAGTGTATGCCACATATGCCCCCTATAACACGGGCACCTGATAACGTCCATCTTCGAGAAGCATGGTATCTGACATAGTATAACGTCCAACGTTCTTTAGAGTGTGGTATCTGCAATATGAAACAAGTAACGTCCAACACTCTAGAGAACGTGGTATCTGCAATATATATACGTCCGTATCACTCCGTCGAGTACGGTATCTGTATAGAAGGTGTGGGTGTCCCATACGCCTACTAGTCGTCCTCCCCGCCCAATGATCTAAGCATGTTGTATCCACAACACGCTTCTGCTACTACGCCGGGGCGTCGTAACTCTGGCTCATAGTTAACGTTAGAGCAAGGGTCCATCCCTACAACCAAACAAGGACAGGGATGGGACCATCGTACCACGCTAGTCTATGCTCCACCTACTAATAACTGCTAGTCTTCTAACATGCATCACTATTAGCAGTTATACCCTATCCGTCGCACGCCTACACGTACAGGTGGCCAACCACATACGTAGGACCGTGCCCTACATGAGACTCACAACACGTGTACGAGATGTGTCAAGGCCTGGGAGTCATACCAATAACTCTACAACTGTAGGTGGGTCTACTAGACACTAAGTCAGATACTACTCCTAATGTCAACGCCTTCGTTGACTACACCCGAGTCTGCTCGGACGCGCATATTTATATAATGAATAAATATGTAACCAAATATAATTGAATTTAAACAGTACAATAAGGCAAGGTATACTTGCCTGCGCGAGGCTGCTGATGACGGGGTCCCGGTACCGCGTCCAAGTCCGCAAGTCCTGTAGTACCTAGAGATGAGATACAAACCGATAATCAATAACCTATTCCACGACAGACGGGGATGCGACACACATCTACACCTAAACTCAGTCTCAGTCTCTACTTCCGGGGACAATACACTAGGGGGTTGACCACAGTTAACTATCGGTACAATACATCCATCAACTAGTCATCTGTACACTCTCCTCAACCAGTCCTCATTCTTACCATAATCACCACGTGGATCAGTAGTTCAGGTATGCTCCATCATTATCCCCTTTGTTTCTTGCGAATGTTATCATGCATGTTTGAGTATGTGTCTTCCTTAAAATAATTATTTTAGATCTTAGATCTTCCTTTATACAACCATTATTACCATTTTTACCATAAATCACTGCCCATCGATATACATATAAAACAATAAGATAACCCTAAATCTCAATGCCTTCATACCTTAACTCCAAATAGCATATATAATCCCTCTACTAAATCTAAATCTTTCACATGTATAATTGATTTCTTCCTTTATACAAAAGTAAGGACAAGCTCTCATGAGACAACCCTTCTCCTTTTGTTCACAGACAATCCTTACAATATAGACACCATGCATTCCTCTTCCTACTCTTCATATGAATTTCATTCCTACCATAATTTCCATAATAATATTTATCACTACGGTTAGGATCCTCAACCACCACTTGCACTCTTGAATGATTTGGTAAGCCTACTCTAGCAAAACATATACATATATATATATCATTTGTTCCATGTTTCTCCCATCATAACCTACTCTATTTTCTTGTGCATTCTACCCATGCACCTCAGTTTATTCTCTTCATTATACCACTCTTGTCTCTTACTAAGCCAGGGAATAATATGGAGGTCAAGGTGAGACATAACCAATGTAGCTAAAGAAATTTCATAAAAATGTGTGGTATAAGAAGACATCTAAAGCTCACCAGCCAGGGAAGGGATGATGATAATGCAGGGAGACAGAGCCCCGAGGTTTCCTCGCCGCGACGTGGCCGCTGACGTCGAGAACGTTGCGGCAGAAACTCCGCACAGCAGCAGTCGGCGGGAACTGCTGTACAGCGGCGGTCGGGAAGATGCACGGCCGGTCGGGACTGAAGCGGAAACTGCAGTCGGAGCTGCCTCGTTCGGCCGCTGCGAAGCCGACCACACTAGTTCTGCCGAGGGAGCAGCCGCGGGGGGGGGGGGGGAGAAAGAAACGTTCACCGGCCGGTCGGGGGAGGTACTGCCGAAGGTCAGGGAAGAAGCTACTGGGTGAGAGCCATCGGTCGGGGGCTGCTCAGCCGCGGGTACGGGCCGGAGCGCCTGCTGCTCAGTCCAACGGTGGTCGGGAACACAAAGCTGCGGCTGAAGCTGGAGTCGGGTGGTGGACTGAGCGGGTCGGAGCAGTTAGGCCGGCGGTCGGGGGAGCACAGCTGTAGAGGTGGCATCGGTGCACCGCCGGTCGGAGCGGGGCTAACAGACCGGAGTCGGGCCGGAGTAGGGTGTCAGTGGGACGGGGGGGTCCTTCAAGGAGAAGAAGAAGAAGAAGAAGGAGAATATGTATGGTGAATAATTAAATGGAGGAGGGAGGTTACGTATGAATGAAGAAGGAGGGAGGAGAGAGAGTGGGGATGAGGTTTCCCAAATGTTGGGATTAGGGCCGGTTGGGAAGTGTGAGGGTGGGGTGAGGTGATGCTTTATAGGGGAGTGTGTAGGTTGAATAGAGGGTTATGATTCTCCTAGGTAGATTGAATGGTTGTGATGTAATATGGATAGGGTGTAGGTTTCTTCATGAGGGAATTGGGATTGGGACCCCATTTTGGGACCCAACAAATAATCATGACCAATGAGGTGTTGCCAACAATTTGTTAATTGCAAATTAGCCCCCGTAAATTCGAGAATTTGTATGGACACATGAAATGACACAAAAATTGAGGAGAAAAATATATTTAAAATTGTTATAGTGAGGGGGCGTTGTGCGTTAGACGCGGGTCAAATTTGAAGGGCATTAGGATTAATTTAATATTAAAATAGAATTTACAAGGTTGTTAAATCCCTGATTTAAGTAACGATAATGCGTCCCGCGAATTTAATTTAATTGGGGCCCGCGGGGTCAAAATCTGGAAACGGCGCAAAGGCCAAAAATGGTGGGGGCTTGGAGTCAGTCTTGGACCCTTTTGTTGGTCCGGCTCAACGGGTTAAGTTGGTATCCCAAAATTTGGAGTAACGACATAGGAGTCCGACACCGAATTAAATATGAATTTCGGATTCGATAAATTGTGCAATTAATTTATAGCACAACGGAATCTGACTTTTTGTGACGGAAAAGTCCAGTGCCTAATTTGGCGGGTCTAGTCAGAAGTACAATATTTGTATGGAATTTATGGGCTGAAAATGGGCTCAGAATAATTAGACAACGATAGTGCGCGCCAAGGGTTTTAATTAATTGGATTAAAATTCCAGATAAATATACTCTATTCTAAACCCCAATAATTTCTATAAAAATTTTCCTGGCCCACTCTAACTATCCACAGAATAAATTTAGGGGGGTTTACATTCTTCCCAACTTAGAAAAATTTCGTCCCCGAAATTAAAAGTATAGCACGATAATATCTAAAAGAATTTAAAATAACTAGTAATTAAATTACCTTACGCAAATTCGTACCTTGCTCCTCAAATAAGTACGGAAATCGCTGCCGAATAGAATCCTCGCACTCCCAAGTAGACTCGCCTGGTGAATGGTGCTTCCATGCCACTCTGACCAGTCGAATCGTCTGTCCTCTCAAAGTCTTCTCGCTGCGACCGAGAATCTCGACCGGCTGCTCTACGTAAGATAGACTAGGCCCAACTGTAATCTCTGAATGATCAAGCATGTGGCTAGGGCCTGCGACATATCTTCTCAGCTGCGATACGTAAAATATGTCATGTACTCCCTCTAATGATGGAGGTAATACAAGACGGTAAGCCACTTCGCCAACTCATTCCAGAATGTCAAAAGGTCCGATATACCTCGGACTCAGCTTGCCTCTGCCTCTGAATCTGATGGTACCACGAGTGGGCGATATCCTCAAAAATATGTGGTCACCCTCCTTGAACTCCAATGCCTGCGGTGCGCATCTGCCCAGTGTTTCTGTCTGTCCTGTGCTGCATGCAGGTGACTCTGAATCTGCTTGACCTTCTCTACTGTCTGTGTCACCAATTCCGGACCCAGTATCTGACACTCTTCCACGTCACTCCAACTAACTGGCAACCTATATTTCCTGCCGTACAGTGCCTCATAAGGTGTCATCTGTATGCTGGCCTGGTAACTGTTATTGTAGGAGAATTCCACCAAGTGTAGATGGTCCTCCCATGATCCTCCAAAATCAATCATGCACGCTCTCAATATATCTTCCAATATCTGTATCGTGCGCTCTGACTGTCCATCAGTCTATGGATGATACGCAGTGCTGAACTTGAGACGAGTTCCTAAGCTCTCCTACATACTCCGCCAAAATGCGACATGAATCTGGAATCACGATCTGATACGATGCTGCTAGGCACTCCATGTAGTCGTACTATCTGTCTCATATATATATCAGCTAGTATCTCTGTGGATTGCCCTACTCTGAAGGGCAAGAAATGGGCAGACTTGGTGAGTCTGTCTATGACAACCCAAATTGCATCCTTCCCGCTAGGGCTCTGCGGTAATCCTGTGACGATGTTCCTGTTAAAGTGTTCCTACTTCCACTCAGAAATTGGGAAACAACTACATTAGTCCTACAGTTCTCTATTATCCAGCCTATTCTTGCTGACATACCAAGCATCTTGCCACGAATCTCTCAATCTCTCTCTTCATCCCTTGCTACCAGTAATGTTGCCTTAAGTCTCGGTATATCTTCGTACCCCCGGGATGAATGGAATAAATCGAGCTATGAGCCTCGGTCATCAACTCTTGGCGTAGCTCGCCACTCAAAATATATAGGCGATCTCCGTACCTCCGCGTTCCGTCTTCATGAATCCTGAGTCCCGTCTGCAGGCCGGCTTCTGTTCTCTCTCACAGACGTCGAAATCTCGCATCTGTAGGCAATGCTGCCTTGATCTTCTCAATCAAAGTAGACTGAACCTTAAGACTGGCCATCTGTCCATCCATGCTTGGCAACACGATCTCTATCCCAAGTTCCTGGAGATCCTCTAGCAATTGCCGCTGCGTCGTCAAAAAGTATGCCATGGGCTTCCTGCTCAAGGCATCTGCTACGACATTCGACTTGCCAGGGTGGTACTGCAACTTAATATCATAATCTGTCATCAGCTCTAGCCAACGTCTCTGCCTCATATTGAGCTCCTTCTGCGTGTAGACGTACTTCAGGCTTTTATGATCTGTGTAAATCTCAACACGCTCACTATAAAGGTAATGTCTCCATAGATTTAGTACAATTATCACTGCAGCTAGCTCCAAGTCGTGCGTCGGATAGTTCTTCTCATGAACTCTCAGCTGTCTCGATGCGTAAGCTATCACCTCGCCGTGTTGCATCAGCATACATCCCAATCTACTCCCAGACGTATCATTATACACCACAAATCCTCCTGATCCTGAAGGTAGTGTCAAAATTGGTGCTAATGTCAAACGCTTCTTCATCTCACCGAAAAGCCGCCTGACACTCGTTGGTCCAGATAAACTCCTCGCCTTTATGCGTCAGTTGCGTCATAGGCGCATCTATCCTCGAGAAGTTTTCCACGAACTTCCGATAATATCCGGCAAGTCCGAGGAAACTCCTAACCTCCGTAACTGATAATTTGGCGGGTCTAGTCAGAAGTACAATATTTGTATGAAATTTATGGGCTGAAAATGGGCTCCGAATAATTAGACAACGATATTGCGCGCCAAGGGTTTTAATTAATTGGATTAAATTTCCAGATAAATATACTCTATTCTAAATCCCAATAATTTCTATAAAAATTTTCCTGGCCCACTCTAACTATCCACAGAATAAATTTAGGGGGGTTTACACAAGGTATACTTGCCTGACAAGAAAGCTGCGTAGTACCAATAATCTGCTCCTGAAGTCGCACAGAATAATCCGATAGTCCTATATACATATAATATAATACAATACAATACAACATCAACAATTACACTAGCACAGACACAACCATATTTATACTGGACTCAGAGGGTATACTAGGGGTGACACTGGTCAACTAACAGGGTCAAAGGCTCGTCTAATTATGCGGGTGTCACATCTTCAAATGCTGTATAAAATCAGACAGTCAACTAACAGGTGTCTAAGCCAGTATGTCAGTGTACACAAAGCAGACAATTTCCTAATATTCAGGTCACAAGGTCAAGGTAAATATGCAAAAAAATCCACAGTGTCCTAGGGTCTCACAACAATATATTATTATCATAATTATTATTTAGCATCTAATTACATATATATATATATCCATATAATTATATATAATAATAAGATTATATTACTCATATGCGTACGTATACGCATATGAGTTTGGGTTCTCCGATACGGTCTGGACTCATAACCACTAAACCGAACCAATCTGCTAAAACCCTACACTATCCACACAAGCACACATAAAATGAAAGAAGAGGGACAAGTTCGAACCTCGGGGTTAGCGTGCACGGGCACGAGGATCGGGGATCGAGGGTGACTGTTGCAGGTTATCTTCGGCGAGAGTGATGGATCCACGATGACGATGATGCTATCGATGCTTATGATGATGAAGAGGGTAATGATGATGGAAATGATGATGAGGGGATGATGATTGTGATAATGATTATGGGATGATGATGTGAATAATAATGGTGATGTTGATGATCATGATAATGAGGATGTTAATGACAATGGTGATGATGATTAGGATGTAGGTTAATTAAGGTAATAGTGATGATGATGATGGTAAGAGGATGCTGAACAGAGGAGCTCCGACGGGCCAAGGAGGAGGCTGGTCCGGCCAGGGGAGACTCAGGCGGCCGTAGAGGTGTCCAGGTGAGGGTGGACATGCCGGAGGGAAGTGGTGGAGGAGATCGGGGAAGGAGATGAGGAGGAGAAGTTGAGCAGGGAGAGGTGGTGGTGGTGTAGCCTTGGTTCAGGCGGGTCAGCGGGGGAGAAGGTGGCTCGTGGTGGTGATGGAGTCGTCGAGGAAGAAGGTGGCGATGATGGTGGTGATGGTGGCGATGGTGAACGGCTCAGGGAGGCGGATGAGGAGTTCAGGGAGAGGTGGAGGTGTTCGAGAGGAAGAAGAAGAGGGTGGTTATGTTGAGTCATTGGTGGTGGTGCAGATGATGGCGGTAGCTGCAGTAATTCAGGCGGTTGAGAGGACTACAGTGAGGTCAAGGAGGACGGATGGGGGTCGGGGATGGTATTGCTCTATCGAGGAGAAGGAGGATGGCTCGTGGATGGCAGGGGACGGGGTGGTCGAGTCGACTGTACTCAGTCGAGCAGTGCCGGAGAAGAGAGGAGAACGGTGGCGGTCGGGTTTTTCGCAGTGGAGGAGATCGTGGGTGTTCAGGCAGCGGAAAAGGTGATGGTGGTAATGGTGTGGTATGCATAGGCGGGGGAGTCGGCTCCGGCGAGTCGTCGATGGGGTACAGCGATCGGAAGGGGAGGACATAGAGAAGAGGAGGAAGAAGATGGAGAGGAGATTAATGGTGATGGTGCAGGAGGTCGGAAAGGAGGCTGTTGTGTCCCTGTGGAGGAGGCCGGCAGGGTCAGGTTGTGGAGGTCCGACGGAGGTCAGGCATCGGGCTCCAGCTTGCGGAGGAAAGGAGGAAGAAGGTGAACAGGAAGTGGGAAGGGGTCGGCTGGCTTAGGTTTGGGTTTTTAGGAAAATAAAGAACAAAGGAAAAGCGGTATATATATACATGTGGAATTTGGGTTGGGTATTGACCTATAAAATTTGGGCTTGGTCAACACCTCCTTGGAGTCATGTAGGTATTGGAGGGCTAGGATTTGCATTATTTAAAATGCAAGGCTAGGGTTAAATGAGGGGGTGATGTTGTGTGTTGCACATTCCAAAAATTATGAAAAAAATTCATATGAAGATGAAATAGATTTCTTCATGTTTTGTATCCAATGGTGTGGATACCTTAATGCATTTTTGCATAAAAGTGCCCAACAATTGGAAAAATTACACAAAAATAGAAATTGGATTAAATTAATTAAAATAAATGTAAACGGTGTTCTTGAATTAATAAGAAGTACGTAGGGCTAAAATTAGGTATGACACAAGTGTCATGGACGTAGAGGACTCAGGATAGAATATTAACATATTTAGGGTTGCACAAAATGGGTAAAGATTGTGTCTCCAATTTCGATTGGAACGCACAAGGCTACAAAGTTGTATTTATTTAGAATTAAATAATAACGACCACGATGAATTTTGTGCGACTAAAATATAGCACAAGAGAGCATAATTATAAGTTACACCAAGGTCAGAATAGAAGACTGGCATGTCTAGGACAAGGATATAAAATTTGTAGAAAGTCAATGGCTAGTGTAGTGCTCTAATTATCGAAGCAACGGTAAGGTGCACTAAGTGATATAAATATTGTAAAATTATCTAAAACACAATGTTCTATTTATAACTGGATTCAAACTAGCCCTAGTCTCTCTATCTAAGCCAAGTAGGCCTAATTTTGGTCGAGAGGATTTACAATCTACCCAACTTAAAACAATTTTATCCTCAAAATTAAAATAAGGCAAAATTTTCTCTATCTAATCTTACTTGATAACAATCTAAAAGAATTCACCTCAAGTTAATAATGCAATTTCTACCCAACTCAGAATTTACCCATCTATCACATAAGGCTATACATTTAAGAAAAATATTTCTCAAATTATTTAATCGTGTTACTCAATCCTTAAAGTTTTAATACCAAATATATCACATATGATATGCCCTTAATTATAAAAGATAGTCACAAGGTAATGCGATTAGCCTATGGGGTATATCTAGCACTCTCTGTGTATCAAACTTATACCAAGTACGAGGTTTCGTCTTTCCAAAATAGGAGAAAACGGAGAACAATAATAAAGAATTCAAGGTGGAGGTGATAGAATACAAGTACGAGGTTCAAGAAGATTAAAGAATTCAAAATAAGAGTTGTCAAGGCATTTGTGGATTGAAATCCTATTTTGGTAGGTTCTTATTCACATGCTCATATCAGTACAGTTATGTAACCGATACGATATGCTCAGATATGTCTAGGGGCAAGTATAATCGTCTACTAGTCAACTATATATCTCAATCCACGTAAAGTAGTCATGCAAAGAGCGAACCAAATGCACTAAGGTTGATCAGATCGTAATACACTGATTCGGTTAGACAACGTATTAGTGTGGTTGATCAGACCCCAATAACACATATGTCATGAACAAGCTCGATAAAAAAATAAGCTTGCAAAACTAGGCTATAATAGCAGCATACGTCGAGGTAGTTCAGAAATTATAGGTACGCTGGATTATGATGAAAGAAATTACAAAATAATTCAAGTTCACCAAGAAGATGAGTCTCGTCCGGTGTTGTGCCGCTACAGTTGTCATACTAACTCCTTGTCTAAGTCTCTAGTCGACCAATGGAGGTATGGGCCTCTAAGTTCTACAGTCTGGATAAAACTATCTTCTTATGCAAGTCTATAGTTGGTGTCATTCAATTACACTTCATCAATGGGTCAAAAGGACTAAGTGATACTAAGTTGTGAGGCATACTACCCAACTTAAAATAATTAACTAATATTGTAACTGCATTAAGGATAAAGTAGAAAATCCTGTTAGGGTATACGAGAAAAGATCTTGGTACTTATTAGGGTATCCTATTGTATCATATAGGTAATGATCATCTTAAGTCTTAATCATAGTGCTTATAGAACAAAGGTGTCAATATTAGGAATGAAAAGGTTACTGGCTCTCAAGTGAAAAGTCATAATTGTATCGAGGTGGGGGTAAAAATTACGTGATTTAAAACTAAGGTATAACCATAAAATTATAATCTAAATGAATACTCAACTATCAAGTTTTAACTACCAATCACAGAAATTCAAAATTTAAGATTACAACTATAATCTTAGCAAACTATATATCCTAACATAAAAGGAAATCACTTGGCCTAAAATCAGAAGTGTCAGGTGGCACGAGTTGAAAGATGAAGAAAAGAAGAACATAATTTATTCGTCGCACAATTAGCGAACGTTAAGGTTGCAGAGGAACAAGATATAAAATTAAAATAGAGGGGATCTATATAGCATCATAGTTTTCTAAGGGGGAGTGGTGTGCTAGTTGCTATGTTCGAGTTATGATCAAGGAAAAGTGTTGATTACATTTCTCTTGGCTTCCTAAGGTACTGTCTGCTAATAATAAGACAATGATCTAAATTTATAGTTCTCTGATACTATCTCACTGTGAAAGTTAGGTTTAGTCCTAATATTCAACCTTGGATTTCTATTAGTTCCTCAATACTAGGGTCAAACAATATGGTCAAATTTCTAACTAATCCTAGTAGTGTCTATATACTCTCAAGTCATCCCTAATTATCAAGGGATAATGGTCAATCAATCTATAAGTAAGGGATGCTAGGGTTCATTAGGTAGTAAGGAATGCAAGGGTTCATTAAGTATTATAACTTAGTGATGTATCAATATTCGAGTTATATTCTTAATAGGAATGTTACTCTAATTATCATCCTAACAACAAGGATTCCTATATTCTAGGAGAGGCTATACTCAAGGAACTATTAGGAAATTACATGAATCAAGCATGATGCAATTAGTCAAATAGAACGGACTGGAAGGAAGATGAGTCATAGTCAATTGTGGATGAGATCCTATACTCTAATCCTAGGTGCAGGCTTGCTCGGTGCAGTAATGTAACCAAGACAATATACTCTCGACCTGCATGGGCCACCACTAAAAACATGTCACGTCCCAGTCCCAAAATAAGTAGGACTAGGAACATGTAAGCATGCCAGCCACATGTATATGACAACTCCAATATATATAAACCATAACACATGCGTACGCTATATTATGAACAATAATTCACAAGTGGTATAAACTATCACAAGTCACAGGGCATAACTAAATCTCATCCACAAAAATTAAATAGAAATAAATAACCAATAACTATGTAACTAAATCTCAATATGAAGTATCAAAGGAAGATAGTCGGGTGGAAACAAATCCACTACCAAACTAGAATATAAGATAAATAAAACAAATACATCAACTAATAATCATAAGGCTCGAAGAGAAGACCTCCTCAAAATATAAGTAGCAAGTCCGGATCTGCGCTCCTGCAAATAATCATGATCGTCTACACCTGGAAAGGGACCAGGTCCTCAGAGGGATATAACAAGATACATAGAAGCATGCCAATAAAGTACTGAAATAAACATCCAATGGGTCGCCTAACCATTTATGGGAATGCACGTTGAGAACAACTTTCTTACAAGTGGGCTATCTGGCCATAAATGGGATTGGCATAATTCTCTCAGAGAATCAGGGGCCTACAAAGCATGCCGTCTTTTGAATGCCAGAGGTCGCCAGTAATATAGGGGTCATCACCGCCACGTATCTCCGGTGGAGAGTACGGGTTACAGAAAGGAAAGTACAAAGGAGCCCAAATGCCTTACTTGTTGTTCTCTCCACCCCATGCTCTAAGCATGTCATATCTATTACATGATAGTACCTCTAATAACTGCCAAGTCTTCTAGCATGCAAAGTTTCTATCGGCAGTTATTCCCTATCGTACGTCCCATACGTACAGGAGGCCAAACCCGGCACGCAAGTCCGTGATCTATATGAGACTCACACTCGTGTAACAGCTATGTCACGACCAAAGAAACCTAATGATACCTTATGATAATGGGGTGGTCTCATAAACTAGGTCAACATGCATATATATAATAAAAACAGAATACGACGACACCGTCGTTACACCCAAGTTTCCTTGGACGCGCAGTTTATATATCAGTTTAAAATATATGAACTAAATGACAGAAATAAAATGCATGCATCATATGGAATATAAATTATAGTACAATAGCAAGGTATACTTGCCTGGCAAAAAAGCTGCATAGTACTAATAACCTGCTCCTGAAGTCGTGCAGAACAATTCGATTGTCCTATATACATATAATATAATACAATACAACATCAACCATTATACTAGCACAAACACAACCATATTTACACTGGACTCAGAGGGTATGCTAGGGGTGACACTGGTCAACTAACAGGGTCAAAGGCGCGTCTAATTATGCGGGTGTCACGTCTTCAAATGCTGTACAAAATCAGTCAACTAACAAGTGTCTAAGCCAGTACGTCAGTGTACATAAGGCAAACAATTCCCTAATATTTAGGTCACAAGGTCAAGGTAAATATGCGAAAAAATCCACAGTGTCCTAGGGTCTCACAGCAATATATTATTGTCATAATTATTATTTAGCATCTAATTACATATATATATATCTATATAATTATATATAACAATAAGATTATATTACTCATACGCGTACATATACGCATACGAGTTTGGGTTCTCCGATACGGTCTGGACTCATAACCACTAAACTGAACCAATATGCTAAAACCCTACACTATCCACACAAGCACACATAAAATGAAAGGAGAGGGACATGTTTGAACCTCGAGGTTAGCGTGCAAGGGCACGAGGATCGGGGATCGAGGGTGACTGTTGTAGGTTATCTTTGACGATAGTGACGGGTCCACGATGACGACGATGTTGTCGATGCTGATGATGATGACGAAGGTAATGATGATGGAAATGATGATGAGGGGATGATGATTATGATAATGATTATGGGATAATTATGTGAATGATAATGGTAATATTGATGATCATGATGATGAGGATGTTAATGACAATAGTGATGATGATTAGGATGTAGGTTAATTAAGGTAATGGTGATAATGATGATGGTAAGAGGATGCTGACCGGAGGAGCTGCAGCGGGCCAAGGAGGAGGCTGCTCCGGCAGGGAAGACTCAGGTAGCCGTAGAGGTGTCCAGGCGAGGGTGGACAGGCCGGAGGGAAGTGGTGGAGGAGATCGAGAAAGGAGATGAGGAGGAGAAGTTGAGCAGGGAGAGGTATGGTGGTGTAGCCGTGGTTAAGGTGGGTTAGCGGGGGAGATGGTGGCTTGTGGTGGTGATAGAGTCATCGAGGAAGAAGGTGGGGATGATGGTGGTGATGGTGGCGATGGTGAACGGCTCAGGGAGGAAGAGGAGGAGTTCAAGGAGAGGTGGAGGTGCCCGGGAGGAAGAAGAAGAGGGTGGTTATGTTGAGTCTGTGGTGGTGGTGCAGATGATGGCAGTGGCTGCAGTGGTTCAAGCGGAGGAGAGGACTCCAGTAAGGTCTAGGAGGACGGACGGGGGTCGGGGACGGTGCTGCTCCGTCAAGGAGAAGGAGGACGGCTCGTGGATGGCAGGGGACGGGGTGGTCGAGTCGATTGTATTCAGTCGAGGAGTACCGGAGAAGAGAGGAGAATGGTGGCAGTCGGGTTGTCCGCGTTGGAGGAGATCGTGGGTGTTCAGGCAACGGAGAAGGTGATGGTGGTAATGGAGGCGAGTCGTCGACGGGGTACAACGGTCGGAGGGGGAGGATAGGGAGAAGAGGAGAAAGAAGATGGAGAGGAGATTAATGGTGATGGTGTAGGAGGTCGGGGAGGAGGCTGCTGTATCCCAGTGGAGAAGGCCGGCAGGGTCAGGTTATGGAGGTCCGACGGAGGTCAGGCGACCGGGCTCCGATGTGCAGGGGAAAGGAGGAAGAAGGTGAACATGAAGAGGGAAGGGGTTAGCTGGCTTAGGTTTGGATTTTTAGGAAAATAAAGAAAAAGGAAAAGAGGTATATATATACATGTGAAATTTGGGTTGGGTGTTGACCTAGAAAATTTGGGCTTGGTCAACACCTCCTTGGAGTGGGCCTTGGCTTGTCATGTAGGTATTGGATGTCATGACCCGATTTTGTGGAATCGTTGAGGCGTCCCCCGAATCGTGACCGCCGTATGGGCCTGGGGTTATGCCCGCACAAGGCTTTAATGTTTTGCATAACGAGCACATATTCAGAGTACGCCGATAAATTGAAACACAGATTTGAAACATAGAAAAGTTCTCTTTATTGATAATGAACATCTATTACAAACTCTTGAACGAGTATGCTAATTTGTCGCACGAGCTTACAAAAGTTTTGACTCAAAATGAGATAGCAGTCCTGTACATTACATTCCTTTACTAAAATTCAAAATGATAAAGACCTCCGGGCTGGAGGACGGCTTTGCCACGGAGCTGCATTGTGTATATAGAGTTGCAAGCTACTGCTTCAAAATACTTCAAGGATGGCACGATCAGGATGCGCCTACAGCTGGACTGGATTGGGAAGACGACTTCGGCTCCTCGCTCGGTTTGCCTTAGTGCGGAGAACCTGTTTCAATGAGGGTCAGCATGTCGAAACATACTGGTGAAGGTGAGCTAACCAAACTATACCAATCAACACGTTGTTTATATGAAGCATGCATATTATTTGTGGGTTTCTATTCTTGCCTTAGTTTATTTACAAGTAAGCAGCATATAGAATTTACTGAAATGAACTTGCCACCTTTCGGTGGCTTTTACATGTCCGTCTGAACCACCTGCACAATACTTACCATGCCTTGCCTGCCACGAAGACACAAGTTAGTTTGCAACAGGTTTAAATATACACGAGGATCACTGGCGTGATGCCATAATGGACGAGTTATAGTCTTGGGTGAGAGTGGTATGCAACGCTAGGAACTCGAGGCGAAGCATGCCATTCCACCCGCTCGAGAGACTATCGTGAAGTTTCGTCCGGATCGGATCGGTGCCAGTGCCCCAACGACCGTCCACAGGAACCAATGACCTTGTGCACAAGTTGTCCGTGATCGAACACGTTTATCAAGTTACAATTCATGCAGTTGAGGCAACACGAGTACACGACAAGCAGTATTGCATGACTTATTTTGCATAGCATGGCATGTTCTATACATAGCACAATTTATAGAAGAAGATACATTCTAACTAAAATTGAAGCATATGATGAACATTTGAATGAACTAGCATACAATAAGATAACCGATCACAAGTCTAGTTGACAAGGTTAACCGTCCAAGTCTATTCCCATTTATTTTAGCATCTTTTAGTTATTATTTGGTATCGCTTGATCGGGGCAAAAAAGAATGCAAGATTTTAGGTGTGAAAACTTGGAAGCAGGGCTAGCTAATCGGGATGGTAGCCACTCACTTAGATGGTTGGAAGGGAGAAGGAAAGAGGCGCTTCACGACTCCACTCGTATGCCGCATACTGCTCGTTCACCTGCATTGCACGAACAGCTCGTGTAAACCCCTTCGATTTATTTTATAGATAGTCAGGTTTGGATTTGGAAAATTTTTGGATTTAGCAGCAGATGTTGAGGTTTAGAGTGGAGTTAAGTTTATCTGGTATTTAATTTATTTAATTAAGACCCTTGGCGTGCCCTATCATTTCTAAATTAATCGGATCCCAATATCAGCTCATAAATTCCATCGGGCTATTGTACTTTTGACTTGAATCGCCAAATTAGGCACTGGACTTTCCGTCACTTAAAATCAGTTTTTATTTGTGCTCTAAATTAATTGCGCAACTTTCCGAAAATTGTAACCCATATTTAATTCTGTGTCGGACACCTGTGTCGTTATCCTAAATTTTGAGATACCAACTAAACCCGTTGAGCCGGACCAACTAAAGGGTCCAAGACCGACTCCAAGCCCCCACCATTTTGACCTTTGCGTCATTTTCGGATTTTGACCCCAAGTGCCCCCATTTAATTAAAAAGTGCGGGACGCTTTAATTTTATTTAAATTGGGGATAACAACTTTGCCTAACCCTATTTTAATCCCCAATTAATCCCGATGCCCATTTAATTAAACCCGTGCCTCACGCACAATACCCTCTCACCATGAAAATTGCTAATCATAATTTTCTCCATAATTTTTATGTCATTTTATGTGTTCGTACAATTTCCCGAATTTAAGGGGCTAAGTTGAAATTAATGAATTTATGTGTCATCCCCTCATTGGCCCAAGCCAATGAAGAAGGCTCACCCTCACCCTTGACCGATTCAACCCAACCCCACTCTCCCCTTGGAATGAACAAATTCCTTTATGAGGAATCTACACCACCCATTGGAAATGAGCAAATCCCCACCATCCATTCTCCACAAAAATCTCCTATTTAATGTCTCTTCAAGCACACATCCCAAGCAAGCCCTAATTCCTACATTTGGGAAACCCCACCCCTCTCTCCCTCCTCCCTCCACACACCACCAGCCGAATGAGTTTTCTTCCCTTCTTCTTCTTCTTCTTCTTCTTCTTCTTCTTCTTCTTCTTCTTCTTCTTCCTTTCTTCTTCTTTTTCTTCTTCTTCTCCTCTTCTTCTTCTCCACAACACAACCCTAACTCCAGCCTCCCTCCATTTTTCGGCCACCTTGTGACTTCATCGAGATGCTGCTCCCCCGGACCATCCTCCAGCATCACCCGAGCCGCTCCGGCCATCCGCCGTGCAGCTTCCCCTCCGACCAACCGTCTGTCACCCGCTGCTCCTACAGATGTTCGTCCCCGCGGCTTCCACTGCTTCCCCCTCCGACATCACTGTTCATACTTCGGCGGCCTGCTGTTTTCCACCACCTTCCCTCCTCGATCGACTCCACGAGACCTCCGGCCAGTGTCATCCCCGTACCACCGCCAAGCTTCTCCACGAACCACTGCCTCCACCTCCTCTATCACCTCCGCCCGGATTCCACCCGACCGTCCACGGCTGCAGATTCTCGACCGGATGTCATCTTCTTCGGCCTACTGAGATTGCCACGGCCTCTCCACAGCTCGGCATCGACACCCTAGCGGCTGAGTATCACCCGCAACCGCCACTCCAGAGCCAGCCGCAGCTCAAGTCCTTCTTCGGCCTCCTGTATTTTGGTCGAACGCCGCGGCTGATCTCCACCTGACCCGGCGTTTGAGCGCAGCTCCGACGAGCTGCAACTCGCGACAAGATACCCGCTGTTATCCGGCGAGCTTCCTCCAGCTCCGACCATTCTCCAACCGCTGGGTCGAGCCACTGCTCCGGCGAGCACGAGCTCCGGCATCCTCCTCCTGCGCGAACTCAGGGAAGACGTATAGACAGCGCTCGCTGTCGGCAATCCACCTCCCAGTTCGGCAATGCGTCATTCTCCTTCGAGGAATATTCGAAAGTCTGACTCTGTGAGCCCTCTATAACCCTCTTGTCTCTCCTCCCCTTACGTTTCCTGTCAACAAGCATGTGTATTCATTCATGTTTGTTTTCCCACTATTTTATTTTGAACTCTCTTTGAAGTTCCTGCAAATGTGTAGTGGTATATAAATGAGGTTGTGCCAAAGAAAAGTTGTTTGGGTGGTTAGATTCTTGTGTGTAGAATAACAGTGATATGCATGGTTAATTTAGGTTTGAACTTGATCCCTACACAGGTATTATTTTGCGGGATATTGATATGAAGGTTTAACAATTAAAGTGGAGAACTCATGTTAAACGGATACTAAGGAGGTAATTAGTTATACACAGGAAAAAAAAGATGAATCTCGAAGTAACGTATGTAGAGAGAGCATACGTATGTAGAGAGAGAGCATAGAGGGGAATCAGTACATTAATAACGGGGGTAAGCTTGTGGATTAAACGAATCCTTATTAGAGTTAAATAATACTATTAGTGTGCTCATGGATGTTTTAGTAGATGGTATCCTTATGGGAATGAACAAAAAATGTGTAAATGAGCAAGAGCGTCTACATGTCTAGAAGAGTGGAATTTCACGGGACTATAGATGGAAGATTTAATGGCTGCTGTATTTTGTTTTCTTTATTTATTAGAAAGGAATTATGGGGTATGTGTGTGGCATGATAACTATAAGGTGTGTTATAAATATTTATATTGGAGTTACCACACTAATGGACATTGGGAGCCGATGCTCGATCGTGAAATAGACATAATATCAAATCATGAGACCGTGATTGAGGATTGAGAATAATAATTATTTATTTGAGCTTGAGATATCAATGTGTATGATAATATCTGTGAACACTGAGGTAAAACGGAGGATGGGATTATGTATTGGACCACGAAAAATTATGATGAATATAGTAAGATTGAGGTTTCGATTGATGACATTGTACAGATGTTTAATTTGATTAGATGTATCGTGCTCCGAGTCAACCTTGGTCAACCCTCTGGCGTCATGTCACTGTGAGTGTAGCTGAGTCTGAGCATATGTTTAGACGTGTGTCACATCCTGGTTTGCTACATGATAGTTTATTGATTGAGTTTGTATCTCGTCTCTAGGTACTACGGGACCTGAGGACTTGGACGTGATACTGGATCCCCGTCATCAACAGTCGGACGCAGGCAAGTGTACCTTGCCACCCTGTATTTCAGTTTATAGATATTTATATTTCGTTATGTACATTATGCACATATTTATGTTGACGTACGATACTCCGTGTCCGATTCACAACCGGGTGTTGACATTCGACGTAACGTCTTAGAATAATTGTTAGATGCTTCATAGCACCTCGATGCACGTACCTGAGTATATCGATACCCCAGGACACATTCATACACTGTGATCATGCCAGATTCCTGTTTCCTGATACTGACATCATGACCAGAGACTGGGATGACCTTAGGGTCGCGTCTGTTGAGTTATTTTTGTGTGTCGAGACTGTAGTTAGAGGTTCAGGTTTAGCGCACAATCGTTGACCGCTTGGGAAGGGGAAGATAATTACTAGACGTTTGGGCTACTCTGTACGCGCTTATATATATGTAGTATTTTGTAGTGATACCTGTATCTAGTGTAGCTATTTCACCCGTGTGACTCTTTGCCCGGAGCTGCGGTACATGCCGTGTGTTTTCGTGTCCGGAGCTACGAATTTACTTTAGAAAGCCCACGCGTCGAACATTGTCTTTAAACTGTGTCACACTTGTTTGGTTATGATAGAGTACCCTGTTGTTGCACTTGTACTTTCTGTTTACTTGGCATGTTGTATTTTTGTACCTTGTTACGTCCCTCTGAGGACCTGGTTCCCTGTCAGTTTTGCAGCATAGATGATTATGGAGCATTTGGAGTTGCTGTTGGAGTTGCATGTCTTGCGTGCATGGTACCAGGTACTCAAATTATATCTACCGACATTATGGTCATTTTATGCTGTTTATTTCATCTGCTGTTGTAGCCTAGTTTTTATAGACTCATACTTCTTCTCGAGTCTATTCGAGTTAGTGTGTTATTGGGCGGCCGACTCTAGCACATATAGCTCTTTCTTGGATACTGTTGTATATTGTGGATTGAGACATAGAGGTTTACATTTATGGGATATCTAGATAGTGCCCTTTATATTATAGCTTATACGTATTCGAGTCAGACCAGAGTCTGGTCGAATGCGTAGCTGGCGTGTCACATATTCCTGGTCCTACGTATTTTAGGACTGGGGCGTGACATATTTTTGTGGTGGCCCATGCAGGTCCGATTTAAATCGTCGTGGTCACCTGACTGTGCCAAGCAAGCCTGCAAATTAGGAATAGATGTTATGATTGTTGAATAGGATCTCAATCCATAATCGATTTTAAAACTCTTTGTATGTGATTATCGCCCTTGGACTCCCAACTTTGCATTCGTTCAATCTTCGTCAATATCGCTATCCTTGATTCTCGTCCCCTATTGTTCGGGGAGACGAATGCTTGTGACTGATGACTTCCCTCCAGAAGAAGATCGAAGACCAGACGGCAGAAGACAGAATTTGTATATCTTTCTCTGAGAAGATTGTTACCTTATCAGGATAGATTGATGGGTTCTTTGGATTCTAGAACTAGTGTGGAAGGTTGGCAAGAGAGTTGGACCCAGTAGTACCCTGCCCGTGCTTGAGGTAGCAGTGATCTTAGGAGTACTAAGAGCTAGAAGGATTGTTGATCATGACCTAGAATAATTTATGGGAATGCATAGCCTGATGATGGAAACTAGTGATTGTATATGATAGCAATACCAGGAATGATATTATGGACTAGAGGAGATAAAATTTCAAGCTCTCACTTTGAAGATGATGATCTAATACCAGAAATTTTAGTATGTGCTTGGGTGACATCATTATTATAATCGTACTATGTGACTTGGAGAGATAAATAACGAAAAGAAGGAATTTGAGTAATAGAATTTTAGGGAAAACTTTGAGGAGAAGAGAATTATACATTAGGCGAGGAAAAATTATCTTTTGAGGATTGATGTTGGAAACAGAATGGGAGAAATTATTTTGAGGTTTAGTCTACACTATGACCTTATCCTAGACATGAATTGGTTGAGCCAATACCTCACGACGCGAGATTGTCGACGTGATTACATTATTTATGACCACCAGATTACCCTGAGTTTGAGTTACTTCAGGGAGCCCGGAAACATGGTGCCCATCTACCTTAGAGACACACATTGCAGAAGGTGAACCAGTGTACCACCATATTATATCAGGGTTTAAGGATGTGATTCTAGAGAACCTTCCGGACCGACCAACTTTCAGAGAGATAGAGTTTGCTATAGAGTTGACTCCAAGAGCCGAGTCAGTTATTTTCCCGTCTTCAGACTATCACCGATAGAGTTGGTTGAGTTGGAGATCCATAGTAGAGGATCTCTTAGACAAGGGTTTCGGTCGGGCTAGTGTTTTTCATGAGAAGCAACCATCTTATTGTACCAAAGAAGGATGGGACGGTACGTTGTATAACGATTACAGGGCATTAAATATCGTAGCGATAAAAAGCAAGTACCCTTGACGCGCATCGAAGATTAATTTGAATCAGCTAAGTGGCCCATATGTATTTTGAAGATCGATCTCAGATCCAGTTATCATCAGATCAAGGTACGGAGAGAGGACATCCCGAAGACGACCTTTTGGACGAAGTATGGCCACTATGAGTTTTTAGTCGTGCCGTTTGGTTTAACCAACGCGCCAGCAGTAAGTATGAGTCTAATGAACAGTATTTTCCACCAGTACTTAGATAAGTTCCTGGTGATAATTATCGATGGCATATTGGTATGTTCCAAGAGTCAGAAGGAGCATGAGAGACATCTCAGGATCGTATTGGAGATGTTGAGACAGAAAGGCAGTACGCCAAGCTCCGCAAATATGAGATATATTCAGATGGAATAGATAGTGTACGCATCAGTACAGCTGAGAGTTCATGAGAAGGACTATCCGATGCATAGTCTAGAGCTAGCTGCAGTAATATTGCACTAAAGCTATGGCGACACTACCCTTTTTGAGAGCATATTGAGATTTATACAGAATACAAAGGTCTGAATTATGCCTACACAAAGAAGGAGCTCAACATGGGACAGAGACACTGGCTGGAATTGATGACAGATTATGAAATTAAGTCGCAGTACCATCCTGGCAAGGCGAATGTAGCTTACGACTCGTCGCCAGATATTAGAGGATTTTCAGGAACTTAGGATTAAGAATGTATTGCCAGGCATGGATGGACAGATGGCCAGTCTCGAGGTTCATTGAGAGGATCAAGGCAGCATTGCCAACAGATGCAAGATTTTGACGTCTGCAAGAGAGAAAAGAGGCCGGCATGCAGACAAGACTCAGGATTCATGAAGACGGAACATTAAGGTGTGGAGATCGCCTATATGTTCCGAGTGGCGAGCTACGCCAAGAGTTGATAACCGAGGTACATAGATCGATTTATTCCATTCATCCCGGGGGTACGAAGATGTACCGAGACTTCAGGCAGCATTTCTGGTGGCATGGGATGGAAAGAGAAATTGCAAGATTCGTGGCAAAATATTTAGTTTGTCAGCAAGTCAAGGCTGAACATCAGAGGACTGCAGGTTTATTGTAGCCACTTCCCAATTCCCGAATGGAAGTAGGAACACATTACCATGGACTTCGTCACAGAATTTCCATGAAGCCCTAGCGGGAAGGATGCAGTATGGGTTGTCGTAGATAGACTCACCAAGTCTGCACATTTTCTTGCCCTACAGAGTTGGGCAATCCACAAAGATACTAGCTGACATGTATATGAGGCAGATAGTACGATTACATAGAGTGCCTGTCGGCATCATATCGGATCGTGATTTCAGATTCACGTTATATTTTTGGCGGAGTATACAGGAGAGCCTAGGAACTCGTCTCAAGTTCAGCACTGCATATCATCCACAGACTGATGGTCAGTCAGGGTGCACGATACAGATATTAGAGGATATGTTAAGAGCGTACATGATTGATTTTGGAGGATCTTGGGAGGACCACCTACACTTGGTGGAATTCTCCTACAATAACAGTTACCAGGCCAGCATACAGATGGCACCTTATGAGATACTGTACGGCAGGATATGTAGGTCGCCAGTTTGTTAGAGTGACGTGGGAGAGCGTCAGATACTTGGTCCAGAGTTGGTGATACAGACAGTAGAGAAGGTCAAGCAGATTCAGAGCCACCTGCGTGCAGCACAGGACAGACAGAAATACTGGGCAGATGCGCACCGCAGACCATTGGAATTCAAGGAGGGTGACCATGTATTTTTGAGGATATCGCCTACTCGTGGTACCCTCAGATTCGAAGACAGAGGCAAGCCGAGTCCGAGGTACATCGGGCCTTTTGACATCTTGGAACGAGTTGGCGAAATAGCTTATCGTCTTGCATTGCCTCCATCATTAGAAGGGATGCATGACGTATATTACATATCGCAGTTGAGGAGATATGTGGCAGATTATATTCGACAGCATTTTCTTATTTATTTGAGGATCGAGGTACGAATTTTCGTACCATAATTGATTACCAGTTTCCTTTAAATTCTTGTAGCTAGTATCGTGCCTTACTTTTAATTTCGGGGACAAAATTTTTCTAAGTTGGGAAGAATGTAAACCCCCTCGATTTATTTTATAGATAGTCAGGTTTGGATTTGGAAAATTTTTGGATTTAGCAACAGATATTGAGGTTTAGAGTGGAGTTAAGTTTATCTGGTATTTAATTCATTTAATTAAGACCCTTGGCGCGCCCTATCATTTCTAAATTAATCGGATCCCAATATCAGCCCATAAATTCCATCGAGCTATTGTACTTTTGACTTGAATCGCCAAATTAGGCACTGGACTTTCCGTCACTTAAAATTAGTTTTTATTTGTGCTCTAAATTAATTGCACAACTTTCCGAAAATCGTAACCCATATTTAATTTCGTGTCGGACACCTGTGTCGTTATCCTAAATTTTGAGATACCAACTTAACCCGTTGAGCCGGACCAACTTAAGGGTCCAAGACCGAATCCAAGCCCCCACCATTTTTGACCTTTGCGTCATTTCCAGATTTTGACCCTAAGTGCCCCCATTTAATTTAAAAGCGCAGGACGCTTTAATTTTATTTAAATCGGGGATAACAACTTTGCATAACCCTATTTTAATCCCCAATTAATCCCGATGCCCATTTAATTAAACCCGTGCCTCACACACAACACCCTCTCACCATGAAAATTGTTAAACATAATTTTCTCCATAATTTTTGTGTCATTTTATGTGTTCGTGCAATTTCTCAAATTTAAGGGGCTAAGTTAAAATTAATGAATTTATGTGTCATCCCCTCATTGGCCCAAGCCAATGAAGAAGGCTCACCCTCACCCTTGACCGATTCAACCCAACCCCACTCTCCCCTTGGAATGAACAAATTCCTTCATGAGGAATCTACACCACCCTTTGGAAATGAGCAAATCCCCACCATCCATTCTCCACAAAAATCCCCTATTTAATGTCTCCTCAATCACACATCCCAAGCAAGCCATAATTCCTACATTTGGAAAATCCTACCCCCTCTCTCTCTCCTCCCTCCACACACCACCAGCCGAATGAGTTTTCTTTCCTTCTTCTTCTTCCTTTCTTCTTCTTTTTCTTCTTCTTCTTCTCCACAACACAACCCTAACTCCAGCCTCCCTCCATTTTCCGGCCACCCTGCGACTTCATCGAGATGCTGCTCCCCCGGACCATCCTCCAGCATCACCCGAGCCGCTCCGGCCATCCGCTGTGCAGCTTCTCCTCCGACCAATCGTCTGCCACCCGCTGCTCCTCCAGATGTTCGTCCCCTCGGCTTCCACTGCTGCCCCCTCCGACATCGCTGTTCATACTCCGGCGGCCTGCTGTTTTCCACCACCTTCCCCCCCTCGGTTGACTCCACGAGACCTCCGGCCAGTGTCATCCCCGTACCACCGCCAAGCTTCTCCACGAACCACTACCTCCACCTCCGCTATCACCTCCGCCCAGATTCCACCCGACCGTCCACGGCTGCAGATTCTCGACCCGATGTCGTCTTCTCCGGCCTACTAAGATTGCCACGGCCTCTTCGCAGCTCGGCATCGACACCCTGGCGGCTGAGTATCACCCGCAACCGCCACTCCAGAGCCAGCCGCAGCTCAGGTCCTTCTCCGGCCTCCTGCATTTCGGTCGAACGCCGCGGCTGATCTCCACCCGACCCGGCGTTCGAGCGTAGCTCCGACGAGCTACAACTCGCGGTGAGATACCCGCTGTTATCCGGCGAGCTTCCACCAGCTCTGACCATTCTCCAACCGCTGGGTCGAGCCACTGCTCCGGCGAGCACGAGCTCCGGCATCCTCCTCCTGCGCGAACTCAGGGAAGACGTGTAGACAGCGCTCGCTGTCGGCAATCTACCTCCCAGTTCGGCAACGTGTCATTCTTCTTCGAGGAACATTCAAAAGTCTGACTCTGTGAGCCCTCCATAACCCTCTTGTCTCTCCTCCCCTTACGTTTCCTGTCAACTAGCATGTGTATTCATTCATGTGTGTTTTCCCACTATTTTATTTTGAACTCTCTTTGAAGTTCCTACAAATGTGTAGTGGTATATAAATGAGGTTGTGCCAAAGAAAAGTTGTTGGGGTGGTTAGATGCTTGTGTGTAGAATAACAGTGATATGCATGGTTAATTTAGGTTGGAACTTGATCCCTACACAGGTATTATTTTGCGGGATGTTGATATGAAGGTTTAACAATTAAATTAGAGAACTCATGTTAAACGGATACTAAGGAGGTAGTTAGTTATACACAGGAAGAAAAAGATGAATCTCGAAGTAACGTATGTAGAGAGAGCATAGTGGGGAATCAGTACATTAATAACGGGGGTAAGCTTGTGGATTAAACGAATCCTTATTAGAGTTAAATAATACTATTAGTGTGCTCATGGATGTTTTAGTAAATGGTATCCTTATGGGATTGAACAAAAATGTGTAAATGAGTAAGAGCGTCTACATGTCTAGAAGAGTGGAATTTCACGGGACTATAGATGGAAGATTTAATGGCAGCTGCATTTTATTTTCTTTATTTATTAGAAAGGAATTATGGGGTATGTGTGTGGCATGATAACTATAAGGTGTGTTATAAATATTTATATAGGAGTTATCACACTAATGGACATTGGGAGCTGGTGCTCGATCATGAAATAGACATAATATCAAATCATGAGACCGTGATTGAGGATTGAGAATAATAATTATTTATTTGAGCTTGAGACGTCAATGTGCATGATAATATCTTTGAACACTGAGGTGAAACGGAGGATGGGATCATGTGTTGGACCACGAAATATCGTGATGAACATAGTAAGATTGAGTTTTGGATTGATGACATTGTACAGATGTTTAATTTGATTAGATGTATCGTGCTCCGAGTCAACCTTGGTCAACCCTCTGGCGTCGTGTCACTGTGAGTGTAGCTGAGTCTGAGCATATGTTTAGACGTGTGTCACATCCTGGTTTGCCACATGATAGTTTATTGATTGAGTTTGTATCTCGTCTCTAGGTACTACGGGACCAGAGGACTTGGACGTGATACCGGATCTCCGTCATCAACAGCCGGACGCAGGCAAGTGTATCTTGCCACCTTGTATTTTAGTTGATAGATATTTATATTTCGTTATGTACATTATGCACATATTTATGTTGACGTACAATACTCTGTGTTCGGTTCACAACCGAGTGTTGACATTCGACATAACATATTAGAATAATTGTTAGATGCTTCATAGCACCTCGATGCACGTACCTGAGTACATCGATACCCAGGACACATTCATACACTGTGATCGTGCCAGATTCCTGTTTCCTGATACTGACATCATGACCAGAGACTGGAACGACCTTAGGGTCGCGTCTGTTGAGTTATTTTTGTGTGTCGAGACTGTAGTTAGAGGTTCAGGTTCAGCGCACAATCGTTGACCGCTTGGGAAGGGGAAGACAGTTACTAGACGTTTGGGCTACTCTGCACGCGCTTATATATATGTAGTATTTTGTAGTGATACCTGTATCTAGTGTAGCTGTTTCACCCGTGTGTCTCTTTGCCCTGAGCTGCGGTACGTGCCGTGTGTTTCCGTGTCCGGAGCTACGGTTTTACTTTAGAAAGCCCACGCGTCGAACGTTGTCTTTAAACTGTGTCACACTTGTTTGGTTATGATAGAGTACCCTGTTATTGTACTTGTACTTTCTGTTTACTTGGCATGTTGTATTTCTGTACCTTGTTATATCCCTCTGAGGACCTGGTTCCCTGCCAGTTTTGTAGCATAGATGATTACGGAGCATTTAGAGTTGCTGTTGGAGTTGCATGTCTTGCGTGCATGGTACCAGGTACTCACATTATATCTACCGGCATTATGGTTATTTTACATTGTTTATTTCATCTGCTGTTGTAGCCTTGTTTTTATAGACTCATACTTCTTCTCGAGTCTATTCGAGTTAGTGTGTTATTGGGCGGCCGACTCTAGCACATATAGCTCTTTCTTGGATACTGTTGTACATTGTGGATTGAGACATAGAGGTTTACATTTATGGGATATCTAGATAGTGCCCTTTATATTACAGCTTATACATATTCGAGTCAGACCAGAGTCTGGTCGAATATGTAGCTGGCGTGTCACGTATTCCTGGTCCTACGTATTTTGGGACTGGGACTTGACATATTTTTGTTGTAGCCCATGCAGGTCCGATTTAAATCGTCTTGGTCACCTGACTGTGCCAAGCAAGCCTGCAAATTAGGAATAGATGTTATGATTGTTGAATAGGATCTCAATCCATAATCAATTTTAAAACTCTTTGTATGTGATTATCGCCCTTGGACTCCCAACTTTGTATTCGTTCAATCTTCGGCAATATCGATATCCTTGTTTCTCGTCCCCTATTGTTCGGGGAGACGAATGCTTGTGACTGATGACTTTCCTCCAAAAGAAGATCGAAGACCAGAAGGCAGAAGATAGAATTCGTATATCTTTCTCTGAGAAGATTGTTACCTTATCAGGATAGATTGATGGGTTCTTTGGATTCTAGAACTAGTGTGGAAGGTTGGCAAGAGAGTTGGACCCAGTCGTACCCTGCCCGTGCTTGAGGTAGCAGTGATCTTAGGAGTACTGAGAGCTAGAAGGATTGTTGATCATGACCTAGAATAATTTATGGGAATGCATAGCCTGATGATGGAAACTAGTGATTGTATATGATAGCAATACCAGGAATGATATTATGGACTAGAGGAGATAAAATTTTAAGCTCTCACTTGGAAGATGATGATCTAATACCAAAAATTTTAGTATGTACTTGGGTGACATCATTATTATAATCGCACTATGTGACTTGGAGAGATAAATAACGAAAAGAAGGAATTTGAGTAATAGAATTTTAGGGAAAACTTTGAGGAGAAGAGAATTATACATTAGGCGAGGAAAAATTATCTTTTGAGGATTGATGTTGGAAACAGAACGAGAGAAATTATTTTGAGGTTTAGTCTACACTATGACCTTATCCTAGACATGGATTGGTTGAGCCAATACCTCACGACGCGAGATTGTCGACGTGATTACATTATTTATGACTACCAGATTACCCTGAGTTTGAGTTACTTCAGGGAGCCCGGGAACATGGTGCCCATCTACCTTAGAGACACACATTGCAGAAGGTGAACCAGTGTACCACCATATTATATCAGGGTTTGAGGATGTGATTCTAGAGAACCTTCCGGACCGACCAACTTACAGAGAGATAGAGTTTTCTATAGAGTTGACTCCAAGAGTCGAGTCAGTTATTTTCCCGTCTTCAGACTGCACCGATAGAGTTGGTTGAGTTAAAGATCCATAGTAGAGGATCTCTTAGACAAGGGTTTCGATCGGGCTAGTATTTTCCATGAGAAGCAACCATCTTATTGTACCAAAGAAGGATGGGACGGTACGTTGCATAACGATTACAGGGCATTAAATACCGTAGCGATAAAAAGCAAGTACCCTTGACGAGCATCGAAGATTAATTTGAATCAGGTAAGTGGCGCATATGTATTTTGAAGATCGATCTCAGATCCAGTTATCATCAGATCAAGGTACGGAAAGAGGACATCCCGAAGATGGCCTTTTGGACGAAGTATGGCCACTATGAGTTTTTAGTCGTGCCGTTTGGTTTAACCAACGCGCCAGCAGTAAGTATGAGTCTAATGAACAGTATTTTCCACCAGTACTTAGATAAGTTCATGGTGATAATTATCGATGGCATATTGGTATGTTCCAAGAGTCAGAAGGAGCATGAGAGACAGCTCAGGATCGTATTGGAGATGTTGAGACAGAAAGACAGTACACCAAGCTCCACAAATATGAGATATGTTCAGATGGAATAGATAGTCTACGCATCAGGACAGCTGAGAGTTCATGAGAAGGACTATCCGATGCATAGTCTAGAGCTAGCTGCAGTGATATTGCACTAAAGATATGGCGATATTACCCTTATAGAGAGCATATTGAGATTTATACAGAACACAAAGGTCTGAAGTATGCCTACACAAAGAAGGAGCTCAACATGGGACAGAGACACTGGCTGGAATTGATGACAGATTATGAAATCAAGTCGCAGTACCATCCTGGCAAGGCGAATGTAGCTTACGACTCGTCGCCAGATATTAGAGGATTTTTAGAAACTCAGGATTAAGAATGTATTGCCAGGCATGGATGGACAGATGGCCAATCTCGAGGTTCATTGAGAGGATCAAGGCAGCATTGCCAACAGATGAGAGATTTTGACGTCTGCGAGAGAGAAAAGAGGCCGGCATGCAGACATGACTCAGGATTCATGAAGACGGAACATTGAGGTGTGGAGATCGCCTATATGTTCCGAGTGGCAAGCTACGCCAAGAGTTGATGACCGAGGCACATAGTTCGATTTATTCCATTCATCCCGGGGGTACGAAGATGTACCGAGACTTGAAACAGCATTTCTGGTGGCATGGGATGGAAAGAGAAATTACAAGATTCGTGGCAAAATATTTAGTTTGTCAACAAGTCAAGGCTGAACATCAGAGGACTGCAGGTTTATTGCAGCCACTTTCCAATTCCCGAGTGGAAGTAGGAACACATTACCATGGACTTCGTCACAGGATTTTCGCGGAGCCCTAGCGGGAAGGATGCAGTATGGGTTGTCGTAGACAGACTCACCAAGTCTGCACATTTTCTTGCCCTACAAAGTTGGGCAATCCACAGAGATACTAGCTGACATGTATATGAGGCAGATAGTACGATTACATGGAGTGCCTGTCAGCATCGTATCGGATCGTGATTTCAGATTCACGTCATATTTTTGGCGGAGTATGCAGAAGAGCCTAGGAACTCATCTCAAGTTCAGCACTGCATATCATCCACAGACTGATGGTCAGTCAGAGCACACGATACAGATATTAGAGGATATGTTGAGAGCGTGCATGATTGATTTTGGAGGATCTTGTGAGGACCACCTACACTTGGTGGAATTCTCCTACAATAATAGTTACCAGGCCAGCATACAGATGGCACCTTATGAGACACTGTACGGCAGGATATGTAGGTCGCCAGTTTGTTGGAGTGACGTGGGAGAGCGTCAGATACTTGGTCCAGAGTTGGTGATACAGACAGTAGAGAAGGTCAAGCAGATTCAGAGCCACCTGCGTGCAGCACAGGACAGACAGAAATACTGGGCAGATGCGCACCGCAGACAATTGGAATTCAAGGAGGGTGACCATATATTTTTGAGGATATCGCCTACTCGTGGTACCCTCAGATTCGGAGACAGAGGCAAGCCGAGTCCGAGGTACATCGGGCCTTTTGACATCTTGGAACAAGTTGGCGAAATGGCTTATCGTCTTGCATTGCCTCCATCATTAGAAGGGATGCATGACGTATATTACATATCGCAGTTGAGGAGATATGTGGCAGATTATATTCGACAGCGTTTTCGTATTTATTTGAGGATCGAGGTACGAATTTTCGTACCACAATTGATTACCAGTTTCCTTTAAATTCTTGTAGCTAGTATCCTGCCTTATTTTTAATTTCGGGGACGAAAATTTTCTAAGTTGGGAAGAATGTAAACTCCCTCGATTTATTTTATAGATAGTCAGGTTTGGATTTGGAAATTTTTTGGATTTAGCAGCAGATATTGAGGTTTAGAGTGGAGTTAAGTTTATCTGGTATTTAATTCATTTAATTAAGGCCCTTGGCGCGCCCTATCATTTCTAAATTAATCGGATCCTAATATCAGCCCATAAATTCTATCGGGCTATTGTACTTTTGACTTGAATCACCAAATTAGGCACTGGACTTTCCGTCACTTAAAATCAGTTTTTATTTGTGCTCTAAATTAATTGCGCAACTTTCCGAAAATCCTAACCCATATTTAATTTCGTGTCGGATACCTGTATCGTTATCCTAAATTTTGAGATACCAACTTAACCCGTTGAGCCGGACCAACTAAAGGGTCCAAGACCGACTCCAAGCCCCCACCATTTTTGACCTTTGCGTCATTTCCGGATTTTGACCCCAAGTGCCCCCATTTAATTTAAAAGCGCGGGACACTTTAATTTTATTTAAATCGGGGATAACAACTTTGCATAACCCTATTTTAATCTCCAATTAATCACGAAGCCCATTTAATTAAACCCGTGCCTCACGCACAACACCCTCTCACCATAAAAATTGCTAAACACAATTTTCTCTATAATTTTTGTGTCATTTTATGTGTTCGTGCAATTTCTCGAATTTAAGGGGCTAAGTTGAAATTAATGAATTTATGTGTCATCCCCTCATTGGCCCAAGCCAATGAAGAAGGCTCACCCTCACCCTTGATCGATTCAACCCAACCCCACTCTCCCCTTGGAATGAACAAATTTCTTCATGAGGAATCTACACCACCCATTGGAAATGAGCAAATCCCCACCATCCATTCTCCACAAAAATCCCCTATTTAATGTCTCCTCAAGCACACATCCCAAGCAAGCCCTAATTCCTACATTTGGGAAACCCCACCCCCTCTCTCTCTCCTCCCTCTACACACCACCAGTCGAATGAGTTTTCTTCCCTTCTTCTTCTTCTTCCTTTCTTCTTCTTTTTCTTCTTCTTCTCCTCTTCTTCTTCTCCATAACACAACCCTAACTCCAGCCTCCCTCCATTTTTTGGCCACCCTGCGACTTCATCGAGATGCTGCTCCCCCGGACCTTCCTCCAGCATCACTCGAGCCGCTTCGACCATCCGCTGTGCAGCTTCCCCTCCGACCAACCATCTGCCACCCGCTGCTCGTCCAGATATTCGTCCCCACGGCTTCCACTGCTGCCCCCTTCGACATCGCTGTTCATACTCCGGCGGCCTGCTATTTTCCACCACCTTCCCCCTCTCGATCGACTCCACGAGACCTCCGGCCAGTGTCATCCCCGCACCACCGCTAGCTTCTCCATGAACCACTACCTCCACCTCCTCTATCACCTCCGCCCGGATTCTACCCGACCATCCACGGCTGCAGATTCTCGACCCGATGTCGTCTTCTCCGGCCTACTGAGATTGCCACGGCCTCTCTGCAGCTCGGCATCGACACCCTGGCGGCTGAGTATCACCCGCAATTGCCACTCCAGAGCCAGCAGCAGCTCAGGTCCTTCTCCGGCCTCCTGTATTTCGGTCGAACGCCGCGGCTGATCTATACCCGACCCGGTGTTCGAGCGCAGCTCCGACGAGCTGCAACTCGCGGCGAGATACCCGCTGTTATCCGGCGAGCTTCCTCCAGCTTCGACCATTCTCCAACCGCTGGGTCGAGCCACTGCTCTTGCGAGCACGAGCTCCGGCATCCTCCTCCTGCGCGAACTCAGGGAAGACGTATAGACAGCACTCGCTGTCGGCAATCTACCTCCCAGTTCGACAATGCGTCATTCTCCTTCGAGGAACAATCGAAAGTCTGACTCTGTGAGCCCTCCATAACCCTCTTGTCTCTCCTCCCCTTACGTTTCCTGTCAACTAGCATGTGTATTCATTCATGTGTGTTTTCCTACTATTTTATTTTAAACTCTCTTTGAAGTTCCTGCAAATGTGTAGTAGTATATAAATGAGGTTGTGCCAAAAAAAAGTTGTTGGGGGTGGTTAGATGCTTGTGTGTAGAATAACAGTGATATGCATGGTTAATTTAGGTTGGAACTTGATCTCTACACAGGTATTATTTTGCGGGATATTGATATGAAGGTTTAACAATTAAAGTGGAGAACTCATGTTAAATGGATACTAAGGAGGTAGTTAGTTATACACAGGAAGAAAAAGATGAATCTCGAAGTAACGTATGTAGAGAGAGCATACGTATGTAGAGAGAGCATAGAGGGGAATCAGTACATTAATAACAGGGGTAAGCTTGTGGATTAAACGAATCCTTATTAGAGTTAAATAATACTATTAGTGTGCTTATGGATGTTTTAGTAGATGGTATCCTTATGGGAATGAACAAAAATGTTTAAATGAGCAAGAGCGTCTACATGTCTAGAAGAGTGGAATTTTACGGGACTATAGATGGAAGATTTAATGGCTGCTGCATTTTGTTTTCTTTATTTATTAGAAAGGAATTATAGGGTATGTGTGTGGCATGATAACTATAAGGTGTGTTATAAATATTTATATTGGAGTTACCACACTAATGGACATTGGGAGCCGGTGCTCGATCGTAAAATAGACATAATATCAAATCATGAGACCGTGATTGAGGATTGAGAATAATAATTATTTATTTGAGCTTGAGACGTCAATGTGCATGATAATATCTGTGAACACTGAGGTGAAACGGAGGATGGGATCATGTGTTGGACCATGGAATATCGTGATGAACATAGTAAGATTGAGGTTTGGATTGATGACATTGTACAGATATTTAATTTGATTAGATGTATCGTGCTCCGAGTCAACCTTGGTCAACCCTCTGGCATCGTATCACTGTGAGTGTAGCTGAGTCTGAGCATATATTTAGACGTGTGTCACATCCTGGTTTGCCACATGATAGTTTATTAATTGAGTTTGTATCTCGTCTCTAGGTACTACGGGACCTGAGGACTTGGACGTGATACTGGATCCCCGTCATCAACAGTCGGACGCAGGCAAGTGTACCTTGCCACCCTGTATTTCAGTTTATAGATATTTATATTTCGTTATGTACATTATGCACATATTTATGTTGACGTACGATACTCCGTGTCTGGTTCACAACCGGGTGTTGACATTCGACGTAACGTCTTAGAATAATTGTTAGATGCTTCATAGCACCTCGATGCACGTACCTGAGTACATCGATACCCTAGGACACATTCATACGCTGTGATCGTGCCAGATTCCTGTTTCCTGATACTGACATCATGAACAGAGACTGGGACAACCTTAGGGTCGCGTCTGTTGAGTTATTTTCGTGTGTCGAGACTGTAGTTAGAGGTTCAGGTTCAGCGCACAATCGTTGACCGCTTGGGAAGGGGAAGACAGTTACTAGACGTTTGGACTACTCTGCACGCGTTTATATATATGTAGTATTTTGTAGTGATACCTGTATCTAGTGTAGCTGTTTCACCCGTGTGACTCTTTGCCCGGAGCTGTGGTACGTACCGTGTATTTCCGTGTCCGGAGCTACGGTTTTACTTTAGAAAGCCCACGCGTCGAACGTTGTCTTTAAACTGTGTCACACTTGTTTGGTTATGATAGAGTACCTTGTTGTTGCACTTTAATTTACTTTCTGTTTACTTGGCATGTTGTATTTCTGTACCTTGTTACGTCCCTCTGAGGACCTGGTTCCCTGCCAGTTTTGCAGCATAGATGATTACGGAGTATTTGGAGTTGCTGTTGGAGTTGTATGTCTTGCGTGCATGGTACCATGTACTCATATTATATCTACCGACATTATAGTTATTTTATATTGTTTATTTCATCTGCTGTTGTAGCCTAGTTTTTATAGACTCATACTTCTTCTCGAGTCTATTCGAGTTAGTGTGTTATTGGGCGGCCGACTCTAGCACATATAGCTCTTTCTTGGATACTGTTGTACATTGTGGATTGAGACATAGAGGTTTACATTTATGGGATATCTAGATAGTGCCCTTTATATTACAGCTTATACGTATTCGAGTCAGACCAGAGTCTGGTCGAATGCGTAGCTGGCGTGTCACGTATTCCTGGTCCTACGTATTTTGGGACTGGAGCATGACAGCTCGATCAAAACTTCTTCCTCTCTTTCCAATCTCAAAATTGAAGTGCAATTTGATGAACAAAAATAATGAAATCCATCAAAATCGTTCAAGAAAACCCAAGCTAATTCGAAAACCAACTCAAAGCACGAAAGCAACAAGCGACATCGAAATCTGAGGCAACAAAAGATAACAGCGGAGAGGTCCCTCCTGACTCTGCACTAAGTCGATCCCGGGGGCACGGTCTACTGAATATGGGAATCGATTCTGAAGGAACAAATCCATAACGAGGACGAGTTCTTGTTTCAATCTATCTCGATCGAACGATACCGTCTTATGTTTCTTAGCCATGCTCCCCGCACCGAGGAACAGGGCGCTACATCCTACCCAACTAATTAGAAGTTTCGTCCCAAAACTTAGGACTAGAACCTACCGTTAGGGATTATTTTGTTGGGGGCGGCGATGAGTCGTGCGTGGACACTCATTTATCTTATGGTCTGATTCACTGCATACTAAGCATAACCCAAGCCTTCTGCGACATTTATCGGCCGTGTGACCCGGCCGCCTGCAGAAGTTACATGTTTGGTTTGAATTTGCTTTTTTGCTTCCCGCCGTCATTGTGACGCTTTGCAACGTTGTTTACTCTCTCGTTGCTTTGGCGTTTGTGATTGTAGGTATGCACTGCGCCGGCAAAAACGTGAGGATATAGCGGTTCAAGAGATAAAGCATGATTCATGACTTCACGCATTGTCCCGTACTGATGAACGACCACGTGTACATGGATGGCAGGGCGCAAACCGCCTTCAAACCTTCTGGCTCGACTCACTACATCAGGTAAATATGCCCTAGTGAATTTAGAGAGTCGGTTGAATTCGGCGGAATACTGTTTAGCTGTCATACTGCCTTGCCTCAGTTGTACAAACTCATTCTCCATCTAACGTTGTACTGGAGGGGGTATGAACTCCTCTTCAAACGCGGCACAAAAAGTCGTCCACGAGATCGACTCATCTTCGTGATCAAATTGAAGAGATCGCCGATGCACGTCCCACCAATCGTGCGCGTTGAGGCAGAGCTGTAGTTGTGCGCAGGCGACACGCTTCTCTTCAGGGACCACTAACAGAGCGAAATGGTCTTCAAGCTCGGCCAACCAATCTAGAGCCATAATTGGTTCCTCAGTCCCGTTGAATGGGGTGTTGCAAACTTTCTTGAAGTGGCCAAAGTCGAAGGCAGTCACTTCCCTCGGCCTTGGAATTTGTGGCATCTCAACTTCAAGCATGGGCTGTTCCACCGGAGTCGTTGCTGTTGTAGCAGAATGGTTGGAAGCCAAAGTCTGAACGATCTGTTGTAGGGCATCTACCTGCTTCTGTTGGACTGAGAATCGGGTCTCTAGATTGCTTTCGAACTTGGCTTGGTGAGCATCATCTCTTTGTCGTTGTGCTTCTAACATTTGCATCACCCGCTCAAGCGGATCAACTTGAGATATGCCTCGCTGGCTCCGAGAGCTTCCCGAAGTGCCCGAACTACTTTCTTGGCCCTACATTTCGTCTGGTGCTAGCGCTGCAGATTGCGCTGGTGCCATTCCTTCAAAAGAAGGTAAATTACATTAGAATGATAATGTATTATGGACTTATTGCATGAATATATCTCATTTTGGCCTATCAAGTTCAAGAGTTCGCACAGGAATTTGATCGTTAAAGGTACTTTTCCAGTGCGAGAGTCTAAGGAACTTGAATCTGTGCTCTGATACCATTATATCATGACCCAATTCCGTAGAATCGTTGAGGCATCCCTTGAATCGCGACCGCCGTGCGGGCCTGGGGTTGCGTCCGCACAAGGCTTTAATATTTTGCATAACGAGTACATATTCAGAGTACGCAGATAAATTAAAACACAGATTTGAAACATGGAAATGTTCTCTTTATTGATAATGAACATCTATTACAAACTCTTGAACGAGTCAGCTAATTTGCCGCACGGACTTACAAAAGTTTTGACTCAAAATGAGATAGCAGTCCTGTACATTACATCCCTTTACTAAACTTCAAAATGATAAAGACCTCCGGGATGGAGGACGGCTTTGCCACGGAGCTGCATTATGTATATAGAGTTGCAAGCTCCTGTTTCAAAATGCTTTAAGGATGGCGCGATCAGGATGCGCCTACAACTGGACTGGATCAGGAAGACGACTTTGGCTCCTCGCTCGGTTCGCCTTAGTGCGGAGAACCTGTTTTAACGAGGGTCAGCATGTCGAAACATACTGGTGAAGGCGAGCTAACCAAACTAAACTAATCAACACGTTGTTTATATGAAGCATGCATATTATTTATGGGTTCTATTCTTGCCTTAGTTCATTTATAAGTAAGCAGCATATAAAATTTACTGAAATGAACTTGCTACCTTTCGGTGGCTTTTACCTGTCCGTCTGAACCACCTGCACAATACTTACCATGCCTTCCCTTCCATGAAGACACAGGTTAGTTTGCAACAGGTTTAAATATATACGAGGATCACTGGCGTGATGCCATAATGGACGAGTTATAGTCTTGGGTTAGAGTGGTATGCAATGCTAGGAACTCGAGGCGAAGCATGCCATTCCACCCGCTCGAGAGACTATCGTGAAGTTCCGTCCGGATCGGATCGGTGCCATTGCCCCAGCGACCGTCCGCAGGAACCAATGACCTTGCGCACAAGTTGTCCGTGATCGAACACGTTTATCAAGTAATAATTCATGCAGTTGAGGCAACACGAATACACGATAAGCAGTATTGCATGATTCATTTTGCATAGCATGGCATGTTCTATACATAACACAATTTATAGAAGAAGATACATTCTAACTAAAATTGAAGCATATGATGAACATTTAAACGAACTAGCATACAATAAGATAATCGATCACAAGTCTAGTTGACAAGCTTAACCGTCCAAGTCTATTCCCATTTATCTTAGCATCTTTTAGTTATTATTTGGTATCGCTTGATCGGGACAAAGAAGAATGCAAGATTTTAGGTGTGAAGACTTGGAAGCAGGGCTAGCTAATAGGGATGGTAGACACTCACTTAGATGGTTGGAAGGGAGAAGGAAAGAGGCGCTTCATGACTCCGCTCGTAAGCCGCCTACTGCTCGTTCACTTGCATTGTACGAACATCTCGATCAATACTTCTTTTTCTCTTTCCAATCTCGGAATTGAAGAGCAATTCAATGAACAAAAACAATAAAATCCATCAAAATCGTTCAAGAAAACCCAAACAAATCCAAAAACCAACTCAAAGTACGAAAGCAACAAGCGATATCGAAATCCGAGGCAACAAAAGATAAGAGCGGAGAGGTCCCTCCTGACTCTGCCGCTAAGTCGATCCCGGGGGCATGGTCCACTGAATATGGGAATCGATTTAGAAGAAACAAATCCATAACGAGGACGAGTTCTTGTTTTAATCTATCCCGATCGAACGATACCGTTTTGTGTTTCTTAGCCGCGCTCCCCGCACCGGGGGAACGGGACGCTACATTGGAGGGCTAGGATTTGTATTGTTTAAAATACAAGACTAGGGTTAAATGAGGGGGCGATGTTGTGTGTTGCACATTCCGAAAATTATAAAAAAAATTTATATGAAGAAGAAATAGGTTTCTTTATGTGTTTTGTCCAATGGTGTGGACACCTTAATACATTTTAGCATAAAAGTGCCCAACAATTAGAAAAATTACACAAAGATAGAAATTGGATTAAATTAATTAAAATAAATGCAAACGGTGTTCTTGAATTAATTAGAAGTACATGGGACTAAAATTAGGTGGGACACAAGTATCATGGACGTAGAGGACTCAGGATAGAATATTACCAAATTTAGGGTTGCACAAAATGGGTCAAGATTGTGTCTCCAATTTTGATTGGAACGCACAAGGATACAAAGTCGTATTTATTTAGAATTAAATAATAACGACCGCGACGAATATTGTGCGACTAAAATATAGCATAAGAGAGTATAATTATAAGTTACACGAAGGTCAGAATAGAAGACTGGCATGTCTAGGACAAGGATATGAAATTTGTAGGAAGGCAATGGCTAGTGTAGTGCTCCAATTATCGAAGAAACGGTAGGGTGCACTAAGTTATATAAATATTGTAAAATTTTCTAAAACATAATGTTCTATTTATAACTGGATTCAAACTAGCCCTAGTCTCTTTATCTACGCCAAGTAGGCCTAATTTTGGTCGAAGGGGTTTACAAATATAATATAATCATCCGTCATTATAATAGTACGCACAGGAACACTACGCTGTACTTAAAATCTGACGTTAGGGGGTCACGACTGGTCAACTAGCAGGGTCGCGTGTGCAAGTAGTAAAACGTACACATATCGTATCCTAAATTACCGTGTACATTAAGATAATGAAATATCAAAATATGTTACGAACTAAATAATATATAGTATAGAAATACCAGTCCTAGCTATCATGTTAGAGTGCACAAGGCCAATGTCTAACCCTCTAGGTCAACACAATGTTCACATTAAATAACCCTAATTTCTATGAGGTAAAATCTAACACAAATTTTATTCTAAAATACACACACACACACACACAGCACTAGGTTTCACATTACCCGTGTCTGTTCAACGACACATCGACACAAGAAAAAGACGATAAATATGTATACCTAGTTCGTTGCCGTGGGGGGGGGGTCTTTGGCTTGTCGGCGGTCTGTCTCCGGCGAGGGAGGGCGGAGTTTCGGCATGCACAGCACACGACAGCAGCAGCTCCGACAGCGGTTTGCAGCAACGGCAGCAGCTGCAGCGGCGGCGGTTTGCTAGCGGTGGAGGATGGCCGTGGGTGAGGTGGTCTGGGTGGTGGTGGTCTAAGGTGGTAGTGGTCTAAGGTAGCGGTGGTCGGGATGTGGATGGTATGGGTGATGGTGATGATGGAGTTGGTGATGGTGATGGTGATGATGGTGTTGGTGATGGCGGTGCGAGGGATGGTGGCGGTGGTTGCTGATAGTGGTGATGTTGGCGGTGGAGATGTCGACGGGGTCGACAGTGGCGGAGATGGTGATGCTGGTGGCAGAGAAGATGACCGCGGAGAAGGGGAGTCGTGTTGCTGGCAGGTTGGTGATGGTGATGATGACGAACGGAGAAGGAGGAGTAGGAGGTGGTGGTGCTGTGGCGGCAGGTTGATATCGAAGGTAAGGTGGTCGGGCGGTGGGGGGATGGTGGCCGAGTTATGTAATAGGGTTTTGGCTAGGGTTTGTTTTTAGGTTTTGGAGAGACAGAGAGTTGTATATATATAAAAGAGAGAGGGGCTGTCCTCGGGAATTGGGTTGGCTGGGTATTATTCTAGGGTGAGAGAAATATTCACATAAAGGAATGTAGGGTGTATATGGGCTAGGTTGATAGGTCCCTAACAATTGGGAACATTGCACAAATGGTAGAATTTGGGATTGGATGAGGGAAATTACCATGTTTGTTGTGATATAGTGGGCTAAAATGGTGTATGGTATTTAGTATGAACCTTGAGGGTGTGAGTGGGGGTTTGGGTTGGAGTTGGGTCTAGTTTTGGGTGAGGTTGAGTCCTTACACCAATTTAATTAAAATTAGTGTAAGTAGTGCTCTTTAATTAATTGGAAATATATATGGTTAAAATTTGGTGGGACACAAGTGTCATGGATGTAGTTGACTCAGAATAGAATATTGTCATTAATTGGGTTGGACAAAATGGATTGAGATTGTGTCTCCAATTTCGATTAGAACGGACAAATATGCAAAGTTGGATTTATTTGAATTTAAACATAGACGTTTGTAACGAATATTGTCCAACTAAAATAAAGCACAAGAGAGAGTATTTATAAGTTATATAAGGGTCAGAATGGAAGGTTGGCACGTCTAGGAAAAGTATGTAAAATTTGTTTGAACGTAAATGCTAGTGTAGCTCTCCAAATATCGAAGCAACGGTAAGGTGCACTAAGTGATATAAATATTGCACAATAAATCTAAAGTACTGTATTCTAATTCTAATTGGCTTCAAATGAATCCTAGTCTCTCTATCTAAGCTAAGTAGACCTAAATTTGGTCGAGGGGGTTTTATACCTTCTTTGGTACAAAAAGTACTGGAGCACCCCATGGTGATGAACTGGAACGGATAAAGCCCTTATCTTACAACTCATCCACCTGCTTCTTTGACTCCGCTAGTTCATTGTTGTTTACTCTATAGACGTGCTGAGATATCGACTTTATGCCTGGCACCAAATCTATAGAGAATTCCACATCTCTGTCCGGCGGCAACCCCGATAATTCCTCTGAAAAGACATCTATGAACTCTACAATCAACTTATGTGGCGTCTCCTGCTCTTCTACCAAAGCTCTACAAAAATTGCCTTCGCTCTGCTCTTCTTCTCGGACGAACTCGAACTTTGGCTCTCCTAGCGTCTGAAATAAAACTCTGCCTCCATGACAATCGATACTAGCTTGATGTCTACTCAACCAATCTATCCTGAGTACTATATCGTAACTCAGAAGTGGCCTTACGTGTAAACATACGCCCAACTCTCGACCTCCCAAATAAACTCTTTGGTTCTTGCAAACATCACTGACCAGGATAATGTCACCCCCGATCGTGATCTTGTAAGTCCTCGCCAATGGTTCAGACTCAAGATGATGCCTCAAAGCAAAAGATACAGCTACAAAGCTATAAGAAGCACCAAAATCGAACAAAATATGAGCTGGGAAGAAATTGAGATAAACTGAACCTGAGATGACATCGCTAATCGGCTCCTCCTCCTCGACAGTCATGGAAAAAGCTCGCCCTTATCGCTGCGCACCTTTCTGCTGCTGATGCTGAGCAAACTTCTGTTGCTGCGGTGGAGAGGTCCTCTCTGCTGCTGTCCCACTAATGGTCTAGCGGGTGCCCTCTGTGCCTGTCCTCCGCCCTGAGATGAATGATTTGGGAATTTAGGACAAGTCCTCAACTGATGTTCTCCCATCCACATAATAAGCATTGGCCTAGCCTCATCCTACATGTGTTCCATCCGTATTCTTGCTTCTTATAGAAAGTGCAAGGAACTGTTGCCCTCTGGATTTGATGCATCTGCTGTGCCGGCGCTCTAGCTGGCCCGTGATACTGCTACCTCTGGTGCTGGTAATGTCTCTGGTAGTGCTGCTGAAAATAAGGCCTCTTCGCTGGACCCGTATTGGTGCTGGATCCTCCTGTGTCCCTCGATCTCTTAGAGCCAACTTTAAGTCATCCTCTGCTCTCTGCGCCTATCTGAGAATCTCCTCGAAGGTGGCAGTAGGATCTTCGTTTGTGTGGAATTTGACCTCCCGGTTCAGGCCCTTCCTGAACTTCCTGGCTCTACCTCTAGGGTTCTGCACCTCCACGAAGCGACCTAGTCGGCAATACTCCGCCGCATACTCGTCCACCGATATACCGCCCTAGACGAGGTACTGGAACTAGCTCCCTAAGGATGTAAGAGCCACGTTTGGGAAATACTTCTCCTTGAAAAGCTCTTTGAAGCCTTCCCAAGTGAGCCCTGGTACTACAATCATGGGGTCTATCCAAAACTATGTCAAAGCAATGTCGAACATCATACACCCCGCTGCCTCTATCTGTAGCATCTTTGGAATCTGCGTCAGCCGCAGGTTCCGCTCGATATCCTCGATCTAATCATCCGCGTAAAGGATCCCCTTTATGCCTCTGAAGTCCTTCGGGCCCATCCTCTTGAAGTCTATGATGGTACCCGACCTCGGCTGCTGTAGAATAAACTGAGGTAGTATCGTCTATAGCTGGACCATAGTATCTCTCTAAACTGCTGCAAGTGCGATCTGGTGAGTATTCTCCACGCTCTGTCGTAGGACCTCCGATTGATGCTGCTGTGCCACCATCACCTGCTAGAAGAGCGCGAACATCTGCGTTTGATCAACTACAGGTGGTGGGGGTAGAAGATCCTCGGAAACTGTCTGCCCTGCCCTCGGTACCGGAGGTAGAGCACCACCGAAAGTTGTTGCTGATACGCCCACCTAAACCGGTGAAGCTAATCTCCTGAATGTAGGTGCTGGACCATCGTCTGAGGTTGCTGCCCTCAAGGGTGATGAAGTGACTGATCGTGCTGTTGTGGCACATGAGCGCTGGAAACGCGTCTTCGGCGGCATCCTGAAGATAGATTGAAATAAGGAATCAATATTGAATATGATACGTTATCATCAAAGAAGGACATAATTTTATTCAAAGTAAAGCAATATTCAATAGATAAGAATTTGCAAAATAGATTTTGGAATTTTTTCTAGTTGTGATTGAGGAAACTCTCAGCCTAAATCTTATTTCCTAAAGCAAGCTCATTGCAGTACTCTAGACGAGTAAAACTACAAAATTGCACAAATTACGAATCTTGGACCTGTATGGGCCACCATTAAAAATGTGTCACGACTCGCACCCGGATAATCGGGCATGAGTACGTGGTTATGTCCAACCTACGCTGCAAAATCATCGGTTGAACACTGCCTGGGTTATTTCTATATATCTAATATCTTAATAATATAATATGATACCTGTCAATCATCTCAACTCCAAACGGAGGAATAATATGGTATCTCACAAGTATAACTAATCTCAATCACAAAACAAACTAAGGAAGATATAGCACTAATGGAATAGCGAAGGAAATAATAAGATACAATCCATAATCTGAAATAATATACAAACTGTGAATCTCCATAAATATAATAGTCTAATATATGCCAACACAAATAACTAGACCTCTTCGGGCTCTGCAACTAAGTCCTCCTGGTCTATAGGAGTATCCTCTATAGGTACACCATCCTGCGGCCCGTAGAATGTGGGATACTGCACTATAAGCCAATCATCTGGAAAAATATATCCAGTCAGGATTGGAGCGAAGTACATACCTCTAAAAGTAGTTTCAATAACATAATCGAGCATATGAAATAGATAATAGAAATGAAATACAAGATCACTAACATATGAATTAATGAACAATAGATATACATGTAATGTACGAGAATATAGAACAACAATATAAATATCAACAATATGATGAAATAACTATAAACTAACTAATGTGCCTCAGAATACAAGTTCATTATGTGATCGGTTTGGGTGAACAAGATCAGGTAAGACGATTACAAGTGAGGTATGTAACCAGAATGTACACGATGTAACAATGGGGCCTTGATCACATAATGAACTCCTACTCTTCCATCCCCAACTAATACCAATGGATCCAATCACGACACGCTACGAACACAAAATATGACCATTAAACATGAGCAGTTGATGTACACGAATATCATAACCACTGAACACGAACAGTGGGTGTACACGAATAAGCATACTGAATACGAGCAGTGTGTGAACACAAAATATAAATCAATACCCAATATACACGATGAAATACATGTACACGAGTACCCACTGAACACGGTAGGAGATAACATCTCCTAACGGGATCTATGTAGTATAAGTCCGTAAAATCACTGTGTCAAAATCAAGTATACAATTCTAGAACATGCATATATACGCTATTATGAATTGAAAACTATCAGAAAAATATACTCGCCTGAAGTCCTGAGCAAGGTGTGTCTCTCGATGCCCAAGCTGGTGTCACACAACCTATATATGGTATGTTGCATCAATACAAGGTTCGAAAATAGAAAAAAGTTAAAATGATGCAATTCTAGGTCATAAAGATATTTTTAGGTCAAACCTATTAAATCTAGGTTGCAAGAGTCCAACACTAAGACACTAAGTCATTGCACTATGAAACTAAACTATACTAACTAAACTAGAATACTAAAAGACACTCAAAAAGCCATATCCTAAGATACACAAGTTTCCATATATAAAAATAGTATTTTAGATATATATTCAAGTCAATATACATAGTACTATAACAAATTAAATGAAATAGGATACCTTGGTCTTGCACTAATGTATATCGCACCTATCTCGATACCCAAGCCCAATACCTTGGGTATCGACCCAATACCTTGGTATTACCTTGGTATCCCGAGGTAATCCAAAACTTATTAACTATAGCTAATATATATAGCTAACCCTCTAAATACTAACTACTTAACTATTCGTATACTAACTATGACCATATATACATACTAGCATACAAACATAATGCATATAGCTAGATATAACTAACTATCAACATAAACAAGTATATATATATAATCACTAACTACTTATACTAACTATTAAACTATCTATTACTAATTAGGTAATATAGAAAACAACTAGATAAACCAAATACTCAATCTCAAAGCTAAACCCAAAACCCAACTAACAATACTACTAGCTAACTATCCATAAACCAATGACTGAACTGAAACTAATCTGATATGGACTTCACTGATATTGCTATCCGATACAGAAACTGATACTGAATCCCCTTACCTCCTTGTTGTGCTCAGCTCTATTGATCTCTGATACAATGTGCAGTAGGATACTGCACAGTTCTCTGAAACTGGGAAGGTTGCACTGATTCACAGTGCACTGATACTGTATTTGCTGAACTGAATGCATTGATGCTCACTACCCATCACTGCTCTCCCCAAGTTGCTGACACTGCTCCATGTTGTTGGTGTCTAGTGCACGAGTACCCAGCTTGTTGTCAGTACACTGGCTGCTGATACTCGGTGTGGGAGCTGATGTCTTCCCCACTGCTGAGCAGCTACTGTTACACTGAGGCAGATACTTGAACTGCTGCTGATGCTCCTCTTTCTTACTGTTGGCTGCATAAGCCAATGCACTGGCTGTGCATTGCTGCACAACAACTGTGCATTATTGACTGCTCGATGCCTAGTGCATGATCTGCACAGTCTTACTGCCTCGAGGCTGCACTAGCTGAACTCTCCCATGCCCGACTCCTTCAGTTGTTGAATGCAGTGTTCTGCACTACCTCGAGATGATACTCTTATTGTGCATATCTCTGAGTTATGTTGCTGCCACTATTATCTCTCTCACTCACTAGCTCACCCACTCACACACACAAGCACAAACACATACACAACATACTTACACACCTAACCATATACATACCTCCAAGTATATATCAATATCTATATGGCTATATACACTCTCTATTACACACACACACACACACACACACACACACACACACACACACATGTACATATAGAATTAGGAGCAAAATACCAACACGTGGAGTGCATCGCACCCGTATCATACTAACTCTATGATACGCTTGCGATACGGCTCTACCACACAACCAAATACATCCCGAAGGACACGAGCAAGTCTAATACACTAAATATGAACAATACGTATAGTAATTAGATCAACTACGCGTCTATGTCACGATGTTATATACACAAGTCTCCGTGTCGGAGGAAAATCCTAAAATTAATCCGTTTCATCAAATTGATGAGATATGGCCTACACATATCTAATTGTGGATACGACACTAGTCACAAACAATCAATTATAGGTTATATTGATCTATTTGACCAAATAACAAATACCACATCTGCCAATCTCGGAATTCCCCCCAAATTGACACCAAAATGCACATAACTTCCACTATAGGTCTCCTATAAACCTAAAATCAATTCCTATGGGTAGCCTATGCATGTGAGTTGCTTTCTCATGGGTAAATATCAGATTTAGAGTCTACTAGAAGAGGAAAAACTAAAATATATCTATTGGGAGATGGATTCCTAATAAAAAGTTTCTAAATAGAATATAGCTCCTCTTCTTGTAGATCTTGGCCTCCTCCTTATTGTTTCTTGCTTCCTTCTTGTAGATCCTTGATGTAGAAGCCTCCAATAAAAAATAGAAAAGGAATTTATGAAGAAATTGGTGGAGGGATGGTAAGAGAATGAAGGAAAATTGGAAGAGGGAATAACTAGATCTAAATGGAATAAAAATGAAATAAAATAAGGAAGACACTCTCTCTCCTCCTTTAATGGTGGTCGGCCCTAGCCCTCTCCCCAAGCTAGTATGAAATATCCTAATTACTCCTTGCCTCTCATGAAAAAATTAATTAGGGAGGGAAGGTTCTTGTCTAATGGTTTCACTAATTAATCTAACCTTATAACAATGGACCTAATTCATGGGCTCAATCTAAACTCATCTAAAATGTTGGTTCATGCATCTAATTAAATAGGTTAGGTCCACTACACAAGTCTAAAATAAATCTACAACTAACAATCAATAATAATACAATAATTAAATTAATCACATGCACAATATTTAAATATAAAATCAATCTTAAAATTAAAATACCCATATTAATTACCAAACTACCCTTGATTGCAAATCAAGCAAGATTCACAAGAAACTTTTATCCATCAGGCTAAGTACACGAAGGATTTGCTCAAAAAGTTTACCATAGACAATGCAAAGCCTATTGAAACTCCAATGGCAACATCCACTAAGCTTGACCTTGATAAAAGCAGTAAACTAATAGACATACGTAAGTATCGATGTATGATTGGTAGTTTGCTATATCTAACTGTTAGTCGCCCAGACGTTATGTTTGTTGTATGTCTTTGTGCTAAATATTAGGCTAATCATAAGAAATTACATTTGTGCACAGTTAAGCGTATCCTCAGATACCTTAAAGGGACTTTAACGGCAGGCTTATGGTATCCCAAAATCATGTCCTTTGACCTTGCTGGTTACTCGGATGCTAATTTTGCTGGATGCAAAGTCAATCGAAAAAGCACCAACGACACGTGTTATTTTCTAATAAAGTCTCTAGTCTCCTGGTTTAGCAAGAAACAAAACTTTGTTACATTATCAACAGCTGAGGCAGTGTATATCATCGCAGGACGTTGTTGTACTCAAATTTCGTGGATGAAGCAAACCCTAGAAGACTTTAATCTGTACTATAAGAACATTCCTATTTTCTGTGATAACACTAGCACCATTAATCTCACCAAAAATCCAGTATGTCACTCACACACTAAGCACATAGAAATTCGTCATCATTTTTTAAGGGATCATCAATTACATGGAGATATTTGTTTAAAGTATGTGGACACAAAACATAAATTAGCAGACATCTTTACTAAACCTTTAGCTGAAGATAGATTCAACTTTATAAGAATTAGGTCTTTCAGATTCTATATAAGAATCATAAGATGCTTTAAAAATTTAAAGAATTAAAATTTTTAGATTCTTTCAGCAGACATCAATTAGCAGACAACTTTAAAGAATTAGATCTTTCAGATTCTATATAAGAATCATAAGATGCCTTACAAATTTTTTGTCACACTTTTCAAAAGTTTTAATTTTTTTGGATACAAGCCAAAAGGGCCCTTATGTCAACAAGGTATAAATAACCTAAGCGACATGGTATTTAAGTGTCTTCGGACTACTGCTAGCTGGAATTCGGCCCCTACAGCTACTCTGAGATGATTTAAACTCTTGAAAACGTATGATTTAAGTTCAACACTTATTGTTCTGTATTCATATCAAGTCAAGAAAGGCATAATATCGATTAAAGTTACATTGAGTTTCTGAAAATAAATGTCAACAGAATTCGGACCGAACTCGGGCCGAGCTCGGACCGAACTCGGTTAGTTTAATTCCAGAATATGCTATGTCATTTAATTCTCTTCATAATTTGGATTTTTGCTACTCTATATATTGATCAATTTGTTGCTCATTGATTCAGACCAACAAAAATCTTTCCTCCTCCACAAATAACCTTAGCTTTTCCTCCTACATCCTCTCCAAATGGCCCCTAAAAGGAAACAAGATTTCTTTTCCACTCTCTTTTATGTCCCATTATGCCAAACATAGGTGAATTCGACAGTTTTACTTTTCGAAGCCTTGAAATTTTAAATGATTGGTTTAGTAATTTCTCTAAAAGATACATCTGTTTTATCCATCCTATTGATTTTACTTCTCAACACATAGACTATCGACCTACTTTTCAGAAACTTCAACTTGAAGAATTTGTTCCAACCCGTACCAATATTTACACCAATGCTATTTAAATGTTCTATTATAACTTAAACATATGAACATGATACTATTTCATCTAGTGTTCATGGCATTCCAATTGAATTTGATGCAAATGACTTGGGTGAAATCCTACGCATTCCCGCTGATAGACAACCCTTAGTCAACATCATGCAAGTTCAATTCGATTATGTCTTAATCCTAGATTCTTTCAAGAATATCCTTTGTCACCCTCTTGAATGTTCACCTGGTAAATTTTATGCTAGATATTTGAATGGTCACTTCTTTAAAATGCATCACATTATCTTTTCAACTTTTCTATCTAAGAATACTTACTTTGATGAGGTCTCTTATCTAGAAATGCCAACTTAATATCATTTTTATTTTGGCATTATCTTCAATGTTCCATATACCATATTATCTCAAATGGTTCAATATCACAAGAAAGGGCGTCCACTACTATACCCTATGTACTTGCCAACCATTTTTAGCTATTTTAATATTTCTTTGGATACTTGTCCAAATCTTGAGGAACCTTTATACCTCAATCGAATTCAGAGAATTGAGCCAACTATGCTTTTACCTTATAACTCATCATCAACCTCCAACCCTCATCCTGTTGATTCCGTCCCTCCTGCTGATGAATAATCTCAAACCTTAGAGTCTATTTTCACTCTTTTGCGTGATCGCTTCCACCAAGAAGATTTACGCAATTGTGCTACCGATCATCGCCAAACTCTTCAGACTTAGGCTCTTGGCAATACTTTGATAGACATTCAGTACACCCTATCGAAGCACCCAGCCGGACCTTTTTTGATTCTTCGGAATCCAAATCAACAAGGATTTCGTATTGATCATCCATATGTTCAACGATATTTGGATCCAAATAATGCCTTCTTTGAACCAAACATAATACTTGAACCAGATGATGAAGATAAAGAAAATGACAACTAGTTACTCATTTGATTTAAATGTTAAAAAGTTTACTTTGAGAGGTTCTACTATGATGTTTCCATTATACATCCAATTCTGTATATTTTCTTTCAAATGAATAAAAGTTTAAATATAAATTTTTTGTCATTATATATTATCCTGTATACACTTTACTCTCTTATTTTTTTTGTCATCTCACCGATTTCTGGGGAGCATACCATTTTGATCAAATGACAACGGTAGAGAAAGAATACATGATACTAGCATACAGAACGATACTTGACAGATGTTGCCTTCAACATATCAACTGCTCCACAGTTACGGGAGAGCCTTGTATATCAAAGACTTATAGTATCATTCATAATTTGTCAATTATCAAAATAGGGGAGATTGTTTGCCCATCCGGTCTCAGTCAACTTGATTTTGATAGTTAACTAAACCATGCATTGATATATCGCATCTGAAGCCTCAATACTGCTATTATATATCATCTGTATTGCATCTATTCAAATATAATCTTTTATTTATTTGAGTCTAGGACTGATATATGCTGAGTCGTACTGATAAAACCAAGAACCTATAAACGAGATACCTAGTCCACTCAAATAAACTAAAGAACCTATCCACCAAATCAGGCCATATTCATTTACAAAGTCTACCATACTAGGAGACTGAACTTGTGCCGAACTCGGACCGAACTTGGTTACCCTTTTGGTATGAAATCAACCAGTTCAATAGCTCCTGATTTCTTGGCCCAACGGTTGAAAATTTGAATTAAACCCCATCGAATTTTGGCCAAATTCTGTTTGCCTACAACCTGTAAATATGATTGGAATTCTCATTCTTACTCACTCAACTATTCTTAAGTCTTCTATCCTATTGTGAGAAAACCTCTAAGCCTTAACTTTTTTATCTCAAAGAGCAACTCCCTAGCCTTTCTAGTGCCCAGTGTGATCTTGGTCTAGAAGTCTTTTGAGTTGTAAAGAAGTTTGTTCGATCAGTTACTCTCTCTCTCTCTCTCTCTAAGCTGTGAAGTTGCAAGACTTCAGATCAAAACTCATGGTATAAAGAAGTGGCTAGCCTTTGAATCAAAGCTTATGATTCACTATTGGTGATTATAGTAGAGAAACTCTGAGCTTGAGTTCTCAAGACTGGACTAGTCTTATCAGAGGGAAACCAGTATACATCTTAGTGTTTGCGTTTGCTTTCTCTCTATTTTACGGCTTTACTTTACTATCTCTATATACACTGTTAGTTAGCAACTGCCATCATTCTGTTAATCAAAAATTGGGTAGATTATTCTGCTGCGCTATCTTTATCCCCCTCTAGAGTTGCCTCACAGTCCTTCACTTAACATCACTAGCATATTTAGAGTTAAGTACGAGTGATAAATTTAGATGACAACCAATATCAGAGATAATATGGATGTGATAATCGATAGCCGAACCCGTAAGGTTTGCTCAGAGGTAATATGGACATGGCAAACTCGGTCGGGAAGAAATGTTAGGACAGTAGTTCAGAGGTAATATGAACGTGAACCAATATCTGAAAGCTCACTGAGGAGGGGTTTACTGAGTATGGTCTATCCGAGAATATAGATATACCTGAGGGTTACTCCGTTGGAAAGATCGTTAGGACTATAGCTCAAAGGTAATATGGACATAACTAGCATATAACGAGACTAGTTTTTTTAATAGTCTATGCAGGAGTGTGCAGATGGACCTGGGGACTGCCCTGCTAGGGAGCTTTTTTTTCGGATCCATTATCCGTTGCATATCCAGGACTCTTGAATACCGATAGTGGCTTATTGTAGAAGGAAAATATTGCATAGAGGCACTCGCTAGAGATAAATGGGGAGTAGGAACCCTATACATCTCTGTTGTCCTAATGTGGATAGGAAAGTACCGGACTAGCCTTAGACATTGTACTTTTTTAGGAACTTTTCGTTGATGGGCATCATGAGCAAGTCGCTATTGGGTTTCACCAATCGGTAGGCGTCGTTAGCGAACAGACCTTCCCATTTGGGTTGGAACTTGCAGGCCATCTTGTGGGTCATAACCATCGGCCTTCTTATTGTCAGGATGAGGTCACCCACTTGGTAAGCCCTATTCTTAACCCATTTATGGAAGGTTCCTGAGAGGTGCGCTTGGTACAGTTCAATGTACTGTTGAGCTAAGAGACGCTTCTCGTATAGTACTTCTAACTCTTATAGCCGTCGACGATGACTGTCGTCAACGGTTAGCCGGTTGGAGAGAGCCACTTGGAGTGATAGAATTTGGACTTCGAGAGGGAGGACCAATTCGCTCCCATAGACCAAAGAGAATGGCGTGCTGCCTGTAGATGTTCAGACCGTTGTACGGTAGGCCTAAAGATATTCACCCAGCTTCTCATTACAGTCGTGTTTATTGGATGGCATAAACTTTTTGAGTAGCTTTATGATGGTCTGTGCTTTGCCAAACCATTTATTGCTGGGTTGTAGACCGTTGAGACTATATTTTGAATTCAAATTTTTGTCACAAAACTGATAAAAGGCATGACTTGCAAACTGTGAACCATGTCATGGATGATCCTTCATGGCAAGCCAAAGTGGTATATGATGTGATGCTTGACACAGCTAATCATGTTTGATGTTTTAACTTCATCAAGTGGTATGACTTTCGCCCACTTAGAGAATAAGTCGATAATAGCGAGGATAAACCGATGTCCCTTAAACGAAGACGGACTGATCGATCCTATGATGTCCATGCCCCGGGCTTCGAATGGACAAGATGCAACGGTCGGGTGTAGGAACTCTGAGGGTTGGTAGATGAAGTCTACGTATATTTGATACGCTTGTCACTTCTTTGCGTAATTAACACTGTCTGCTACCATTGTCGGCCAATAATAATCCATTCTCTGGAGACGGTCTTGTAGCTTGGGCCCGGGTTGATGGGAACCACAAACCCCTTCGTGAGCTTCACGGAGAGCCTGCTTTACTTTTGTATTCGATAGGCATCATAGAAAAAGACCGTCATAGGAGCGGCAATACAACATTTTGGTAGCCGTATCGTAATAGAACCGGAGAGAACATCTTCTGATGGAAGTGGCTTCCTTTGGGTTCTTGGAGAGAATTTTATAGACTACGTCGTCAATAAATGAGAGTCTCCAGTCTTGAAAGTCGGTGCTTGTCTCTACTGAGTAGCTCAAGCACAGACAGAGATTATTCTCGAGTAGACCAGCTCTTGACCGACCACTGTGATCAGTTTATGAGTATTGGCTGAAACGGCTAAAGAGGCTGCGAGACCAGCCAGGGTGTCAGCCTCGATATTTTACAGTCGAGGGACGTGCTCTATGAAGAACCCCTCGAAGGTAGAGATTATTTCAAGCGTAGCTTATTGGTAGGGAATTAAGTTCTCGTTCTGGACTTCGTACTCAGACTTGATTGACTATCTGCTTGGAATTATTGTAGGCTTCCAGGTAGTCAACTCCCACTTGTTTAGCGAGTTGGAGCCCAATGAAAATAGTGTTATACTCTGCCACATTGTTGGAGCATGGCTCTGTGAGGTAGTAAGCACGGTTTATGAATAGATCATTTAGGGAGATTAGTACTATTCCGACGCCAGCGATAATATCGCCTTTGGGCCATGTTCTTGAAGCACCATTGAAGAACAATCTCCAAACGGCTTATGCGTCTGTGATCATGTTTGAATTTGCTACCTTATTTGGGATCTTCTCGTAGAGATTCGAGGTTTCCGGTACCGGGTGGGCTACCAGGAAATCTGTCAATGCTTGGTATTTGATCGCCTTTTGCGGGATAAATAATATATCGTATGGTGATAGCAATATTGCCCATGTGTCTAGGTGAGAGTTGAGTACTCTAGGTTTAATCATAAGGACCCTGAGAGGATTAACTCGTGAGATCACATTATTGTTTTGTCCTGCAACGTAATATCGGATCTTTTGAATGGTGAAGACCAGAGTGAGATACTCATTCTCGATGGGGTTGCATCTAAGCTCTGTGCCGACCATCATTCTATTGAGATAGTAGATGGCATATTCATGGTCTGCTTCATTTGTATGGGCTAGCAGAGCTCCGAGGGAGTGATCCATTGCCCGCATATATAGCAAAAAGGGTCTCTCCACAATGGGGGCCACCAATACAGGGGGTTCATGAGATATTTCTTGATGTCATCAAAGGCGCTCTGACATTCTTCGTTCAAGACAAAGGAGACTTCCTTTCTCATAAGCTGAGTGAACATCTGACAACGTCCAGAGAGGTTTGATATAAATCTCCTGTTGTATGCCAGTCTTCCTTGAAGGCCACAAAGTTCTCTAAGGTTCTTTGGTGGGCGTATTTCAAGGATTACTTTGGTCTTTGTCGGGGTCCACGTGGATACCCTTCGACGTTATGACAAAACCTAGGAACTTGCCACTGGAGACTCATAGAAAGGATTTAGTAGGATTCATCTTGAGTTGGTATGCACGCATGAGGTCAAACACAGTCTTCAAGTCTCGGAGGTGATAATATTTGGAGCGACTCTTGATGGCGATGTCATCAATGTAACACTCCACCGTCTTGTATAGATGTTCACGAAAGATTGTGCTCATAGCTCGGTAGTATATTGTACTGACGTTCTTCAGACTGAAAGATATGACTGTGTAGAAGTACATTCCAATGGGCATCCGGAACGATGTTGCTTCTCGTCGTCAGAAAATATCTTGATTTGATTGTATCCTGAGAATCTGTCCATGAAGGACATGCACTCGAAACCTCAAGTGTGATTCCCGTCTCACGGTACACGGTATCTGTATCGGTATATGGATATGTATTTTATGTTTTGTACTGTGTCTTATTGGATCTCGTGGAATCTCAAAATTCTCTCAGAATTGTAACTTTTTCTCACTGACCGGATTACCGACGGCATTCTGCGGCATACCTACGAAAAATTCGTCCGGCAAATAAAGTTTCACTTTTGAGATATTTTTATTAGATATTTTTGTGAATAGTATTTGATGCTTTCTTTTATCCAATGGTTTCTTAGTTTTGTATTGGATGGATGAGATCGATTTGACTCATGACTTGGATCGCTGATGTGGCAGATCGGACGATCACGATTAAATTACCTCTTATATATATATATATATATGAAATTATTTTCTCTCTCTCGCTTTTATTTTTTCTTCTCTTCTTCATTTCCTCTCTCTCGCTTTTATTTTTTTCTTCTCTTCTTCATTTCCTCTCTAATTTCCTGCCGAAGCTAGGAGCTTGGTCTTGTGGCCTTAGAGTGTTATTTCTGAATCTCTCTAAGTGGTGGAGTTGAAGGTTTAGGCTGGGAGCTTGGCTTTAGGCAAGTACATCTTGCCAAAATTCTGAAGGACATAATTTTATTGAAGTTTTCATTTTCCCTGAGATTTTATGATTAGAATTTTATGGAACTTGTTTTGTTAAATATGTTTCTCTAGTAATTTTTAACCTTGTGTATATTTTTGAAAATGGTTTCAGCTTGGTTTTGAGTTTTCCTGTAGAAACCCTGGAATTTACCCATGAGAAAACTTGACGTCGGAAGAGATAACCGGTGTGATTACTATTAGACTTAGTTTATGTGCTACTTGGGACCCGTGCCTAGCTTTTATTTTGGTAGTTTTGAGTTCTGTGGATTTCAGACAAGTTTTAATTTTTTTCGTAAATTATTTGTACGATATTTCTCGGATTCGATCTTTCAAATCTCAAAGTTTGTAAAATCAAATATCCCTAGGCTGTTGGAAATTTGATCCTAGACAATTTTGACCTCTGAAATCCAAATTCTGAGTTAGAACGGAGTTTTTACGGCCCAAACAAGTCTCAGAAATATTCTATGTCCGGGTTTTTGTGATTACTCCGATGATCTGAAGGTGATCCATGACAGTCTGATGGATGGTATGCTTTTTGGCCCATAAACTTGTTGTGACCAATCAGATGATCCGACGGTGATCCGTGGCAGTCCTACAGATAATCCAAATTGTGGTCCATTACTTGCTATGACGGATCAGATGATCCGACGGTGATTCGAGAAGATCCACCGGATAATCTGAATGACCCTATTTTTGCCTGTTTTGTCTTTTTCTTTTACCTTTCGTCTGTGATACTTTCTTGATGTGACCCGACACATGTATATATTTTCCCGGTGGTACTTCTCAACGCTACTTGTTTATTTTATTGACCTGCCTATTGTACCAAGTCCCGTCTTTATGTATAGTTTGGGACACCTATCCATTATACCCTGTCCTGTACGTTCTTGATAGTGACCTGTCAGGGTGCACTCCTGCTACTTGACTTGACAAATATTTTTTTTTGGGGACACCTACCCATTATATATGTGTCAAGACCTATCCTGTACGTTCCTGATAGTGACTCGTAGTGGTACACTCCTGATTTCCTGACCGATATATTGACAGTTGTGGCTTGTTATAATGCACGCTCGTCTGGCCTATAGTCGTATGGTTGTATTCCCGTATAGTCTTGTGATTGTGCTTATCAAAACATTATCTTATCTAGTTCATCCCTGTAGGGAGCATCATGTCTAGGATGGATTCTGCTGATTGCCACACCCAAAATTCTAAACTAAAATGTTACATATTAATAACTAGAAAGAATAATTAGAGCATTGGGGGAGGATCTCCTGGTTGTATGCAGTCACGTACCCCGATAACTTTTACTGATTGATGGACTTGTAGCTTGCCGTCGAGTATTGTATATTTCTAGCTCACCATCGTGTGGGGCACATTGTATTGACTTAGTCAGGTTCACCTTTGCGTGACTTGGATTAGGAGCATATCTCTCCCGGGGGTGGTGTATCCACTATTATTTACTTACTATCGTCTGATGTTTGGGTAGCTTGGATAGTCTGTAGGGCATGCGACCGTATGGAAATCCTAAATTACATTTGTTAGTAATTATGACTCTTGATAACCCTAGTTAGCTAATATAATAAGCCATACTTCTTGCTTGGCCGTGATTGATGGATGGAGTCCATTTCTTATCTGGTCTTATATTACTTCGCTTGCTTGACTGTGACCCAGCGTGGTGTACTCCGGTCTATTATCTTGTGTGCTATTTACTTTATATGTACTGTTTCTTATATGTTCCTTTTGCATGCTTCCATCACAGTACTAGTTCTTTTCTCGTTACTTTTCCTCTTCCAGTTCACTTATATGCTTATTTCACCTTGCATGATCCCATATATGTTCACCTTGCATGATCTTGTACATATTCCTGTCCAGTTATTTTTTACATGTTACCTGTTTATTTTTCTTATTTTTTGGTGCACCTTGCATTATACATGGTGGTTATATGTTGCTTAGGATATTGTAGCTCTATGTTGTATTATTGGTTTTAGTTCATAGTTTGGCCTTCCTTGTGGTACTTGCTATTTGGGGTCTGATTCCACTGGTTTTGCTTGGCCAGATCCGATAGCAGAGCCAGAGAATCTTTTGTTACTTCTCGAGAATGGTGACCACGCGGAGCACCAGACCGATTGAGTGGATTCTTATCTTGTTCTCCTACTTATTATATATATTCTTTTGTGGTGTTTAGCCCCGAGCACCTGTTAGTTCATATTTTGGACTTGCTATATCGCCTATTGGGCATAACATGATTAGCATATTCTAGACTATAGATAGAGTTGATCATGTATGAGTGTCACTACCACATTTTCTAGAAAATGGTATTTTGTTCTTTTGGTAATTAATTAAATATTGTGCATATTAAATATTTATTTATTATATTATTTATTTATTGTTAGCATGTTAGATTTATTTTTGGACTTGTGTTAGTGGACCTAACTAGTTTAGTTTAGACTCATGGACCAACATTTAATTCTAGTTAGAATTGAGCCCAATAATTAGAAGCCCAATAATTAGGAGGATGATTAATTAAGTTAAACCCATTAGACTAGAACCTTTCCTCCTTAATTAATTTTTTCATGAGAGGCCCCAAGGGGTATTTTAGACTTTATATAGTAGGTTGAGGGAGGGGACAAGTGAGGCCTATATAAAGGGGATGCAAACTTTCTCTATCTTTATTTTTCATTCCAAATCTAGATCTAGAATTTTTCTCAACCAAATTCCATTAAATTACTACCAAATTTCTACCCAATTCCTTCCCAAATTACCATTGGAGACTAGTACAACAAGTATCTACAAGGAGGAAGCATGGATCTACAAAGAGGAGCAAGGATCTACAAGTTGAAAGCCAATTTTACCAATTTTGGAGATTTTATTTGGGAATCCATCTCCCAATAGGTATAATTTAGTTTTCCCCCCTTAATTTAGGTTCTAAATCTGAGATTTAACCATAAAAAATTAACCCATATGCATAAGCTACCGATAGGATTTGGTTTTGTGTTCATAGGAGGCCTATTGAGAAAGTTATGGTACTTTTTGTATCAATTTTGGGGGAATTCCGAGATTGACATTTGTTGTGTGTGTCAATTGGTCCTATAGATTAATTTGGCATGTATTTATGTGTTTGGGGCTAATGTCATGTCCACAATTGTATACATGTAGGTTGTATCCCAATAATTTGGTGATACGTGTTGATTTGAGAGTTTTTTCTTCGACACGGGACTTTGTGCAGGTCATATTTTAACACGGACACGTAGATTTGTGTTTGACTCTTCGTATTGTTTATAAATAATATATTAGACTTTCTCATGTCCTTTGGGGTACATTTGGATGTGTGGTGCACTCGTGTCGCATGCGTATCCTAGATCTAGTGGGATACGAGAGCGATGCACTTCACGTGTTTGTGCATTTTATATCTAGATCTATTTCCATTGTTTTTAGTCATTATAATATATAATTATATGCATGTATATATATATATATATATATATATATATATATATATATATATATATATATATATGTGTATGTGTGTGTGTGTGTGTGTGTGTGTGTTAGTGCATCATATATTTATGTACCTATGTGTGATATATATATATGTAGCTATACTTTTTTACATATGTAATAATTATTAATTATAGTAGTGTATATATATATATATATATATATATATATATATATATATATATATATATATATATATATATATAGTAGTGTATTTATATAAGTTATATGTATAAGTATATATGTTATATATATAAACTTGTATGTTATAATTACATATATATACTTGCATGATTATATATATACGTGTACATATATGTGATGTTATGAGTAAATATGTATATGATACTAAAATATGTGTATTTTATATTATATGTATTATTGTAGAGATGTATATACATATATATAGATGAGCATGTATATGTATATAAATATATGTAGCTAAGTATATATATTAATATATATATATTTGTATATGTGTTAGTATATGAGAGAGAGAGAGAGAGAGAGAGAGAGAGAGAGAGAGAGAGAGAGAGGAACGCTTTTAGTGATAGCAGTAATTGCAACAACAACAGCTTCAGCGACAGCAGCAACATCGCATTAGCAACAGCAACAGCCTTCAGTGACAGCAGTGGCAGCAGTATTAGCAAGAGCAGCAGTGATCGTAGCAACAACAGCAGTATTAACAGCAGTATCAGCAGTTTCAGCGACGGCGTCAATTGCTTTTAGCGACAGTTTTACGGTTATATATATATATATATATATATATATATATATATATATATATATATATATATATATATTTCATAATTGGTATTTATGTATTAGTATACTATAATTTAGTAATTGTAAGTTAGTTAGTTGGTTAGTAGTAGTTAGTTAATATTTACTAGTAGCTTGATATTTATTTAGTTAATTGATTATATATATATATATATATATATATATATATATATATATATATATACTTGTATCTCTAGTTAAGTACTATATATGTAGATATGAGCATATGAACTAGTAGTGGGTAGTTAGTTATATAATTGTTATTTAAATAGTAGATATATATACACCTATTAGTTAGACTCTTAACTATATGTAACTATGCATATTATGGATATTGGTAGTAAGTTATTATGTAGGTATTGTATTGATAGGTATCATATGTTATTAGTTGTAGTATTTAATAGCTAGTTATGTTAGCATATGCTTTAGTTATGTTAGTATATGTTTGGCATATAGTTGGTATTTGAAGGTTTATATGTGTATTAGCTATACTCATTAATTTTGAAAATACCTTGAGATACCAAAGTAAATGCCAAGGTATTGAGGATACCCAAGGTATTGGGTTTGGGTATCAAGATAGAGGTTTAGTGTTGTGATACCAAGTTGCTTCGAAACCAAGATATCCATTAGTTTTTGTAATTAGGATTTATATATTTAATATTGCTTTATTATAGATATGTTTTATTTATCTATTATTTGCGTATCCTGAGATACGGTATCTAAGTATCTTAAGATGTAGCTTGTATGACCTAGATTCATAGTGTATGTACCCAATATCATTGAGATAGACTCATGCAACCTAGAAATAGGTAGTTTGACCAAGTTTGACTGGTTTGACTTAGAGCTGACCTAGTTTGACTATTTTGACTTAGAAATGGCTCTTTGACTTAGATGCTGACTAGTTTAACTTATTTCTTTCCAGAACCATGTATTGATGTTATATTCCATATCTAGGTCTTCGAGGCATCGTACCAGACATTTATGAGACTATTCACCGGACTTCAGGCGAGTACATTCTCTGATAGTTTCTTATTTATGATATTCTCTATGTTCATTGTATCTAGTGTAGATATTCATATTTTTTTGATACGATGGTTACACGGATTGGTATATCCGGATCTTGTCATGAGATATTATTCCTTGGTATATGGTGTATCTTGTGCAAGCCTTGTTTTATTGATTATCTTGTACATGTACAAACACTGATTCTTGGGAAGAGTCGCTATCTTTTAGGAGAATCCCGTGCCATAGAGTACCATAGTTGGATCCACTATACCAGTCAGGGTTGGGAAGTATATAGTGTAGATATGTGATCATACCCTTCTTGTATCAAGTCTTGTTCTTGAATAGTGTTAATCATACACCGCACGTATGATTAGCTAGGCCATAAATATTGTATCAAGTTTCCAAGCCGATCACATGTTAAAGCTGGTACTCACTCACTTAGTCATTAGTATATTCTTGTTCATTGCCATATTGTTCATTCTTGTATTTATTTTCAGTATTTCTTTTAATGCGTATCTCTTGTACATGTATATGGCATCTTGTATATTCACATCTATTTACTGCTATATAGTTTATATCATTAATTTATAACTGATGTTAGAGATGTACTTCGCTCTATTCCTGACTGGAAAATATTTTTCAGAGGATTCGAGAGATTAGTGTCCGACATACTATAGACTTTGACTTATAGATGGTGCAGACTTGGACTCACTAGTTCTAGAGTGACTGCCAGAAGTTTTAGCCGGATTTACTAGGTAGCATAGTTAGTTCTTTAGCACTTTGGTACCAGATTTGTGTTTGGCTCATATTTGAGAGTTTGTTTATTGATCTTTTGGTGTTGTTATATATAATATGGATAGTTATGTTAGACTTCCTTGATATCTTCTCGTGCTTTAGAATATGATTGAGTTTTGTGTTGAGATATTGTTGGCAGATTTTATATTATTGTGAGATATTTAGATGATATAGTTAACCAAGACAGCATTCTACCACCGATGTTGCGGCGTAGGCTGGGCGTTGTTTCCGACTTGCATCCCTACACCGGGTGCGAGTCATGACAATGAGTTACACTCTTTCTAGTTCTTTATTTTGTATTACTAGCTTCATGATCAGCTATGTATATATGGTTTGGGATGCTTTATTATTTTTGCTTCTGTTGATCATATTTCCTTGAACATTATATTTACTGCTTGTGATTGAGATACTAGGATTTCTTGACCTAAGTTGACTGATGGCTTATAGTATTAGCCCTCTATATGTTTATTCACAGCCGTGATCGTATCTCGGGGTACTGAAGTACTCTGGTATACGTAGTTGGCTTTGTCAGCCCCCGCTCTCCAGTATTCTGGGCCTGGGACAACAAGTGTTATTGATCATTATATCTATGATTAAAAGGGAAAACTCGTCCTTAGGGCATGCCGCATTTAGATCGCGGAAGTCAATGGAGATCCGAATCTTTCCATTTATTTTGACAATGTACACGATGTTGGCTACCCAATCCAGATATTGTTTTTCACGGACGAAGCCACTAGCTATCAGCTTGTTGACTTTGGCTTCGATGGCGTTCATGATGTCCGACCGAAACTGCCATTGCTGCTGCTTGACTTGCTTAGCTTTCAGCAAAATATTAAGTTTGTGGACTATAATTTGGGGCTCCAATCCCGACATGTCTTCGTAGCTTAAGGCAAAGACATCGATGTACTCCCTGACGAGCTGTAGTAGGGATTCTCGATCCTCATTGGACAGACTGTTGTTGATAAAGATCAATTTAGGGAGGATTCGTCACACATATCGATTTGTATGACTTCATCCTCAGTATGAGGTTCTCGTTGTTCGAACCATATCTCCTATTGTGCATCTAGGTATTGGGCCCATATTTATACTTCAAAGAGTTCGGTAGGATCCTCGTCGTCTTTCTCAGGGTCAACTGACACCATGTTGGAAGACAATGTTTGTTTGAGGATCTTTTTGATACTGATATCAGAGTCCCAAGAGAAAGATTCTGAAGAGTGAGAGTGTAACTCATATTTTTTTTATCCGAGCCTTCGGGGTTTGTGGGAGGCGTGATGTACCCTAAGCCATACTTGGTCTTATGGTAGTAATCCTCGGACTTTCCTACAGGAGCCTACAGATGCAGAGGCAGCCGTCAGTCTTTGTCATAGTTCAATCCCTTAGTGGCTTTTAGATCGTACCCCATCTTCTGAATGAGGTGCTTGGTTTCAAGAATTGTACCGATAAAATAGTATTTTTTTGGTATCGATTTCTGGCTCCAGTTCCTCTGGGCCCAAAGATTGGGGACTTTTCACTCTGCCGAAGATGATGAGTTTGTCTCCCCTCTTCCTTGCTAAAAATATAAAGTAGGATTTTGACTGAAGAGAATTTGGTTTGCTGCATAGGTGGTAGTCACTTGTGCATGCAGGTGCATGCCCAGATCATGGTCAAGAGAATATAGTGAGTTGAGATGTATAACATTCGAGTAGTTCAAAGATAGCCCTTTATTGATAAAATAATGTATCTCATCTTCTGGAATTATATTGTCGAGAGAAGGGACGTTAGCATAAGCGGTTACATACTCCTTCAGTTCGTCCTTCTCGAGATATACCTCTGTGCGAGCGACGGCTTCGGGGGTCTCCTGCACAATTTTACTACTAGAGGTTTGAAAGTCGTAGTGGGTGCCGGAGCTTCCTTCAGCGATCATCTTGGTCTATGGAGGCAAACGACCAGAGGCTCAGGTGCTTTCCTGTGCAGTTTCATAATTTGAGATAGACTCTCAAGGGCTCGTCCGTTGTTGTCCCAGTCTTTGCCTCATTGTCGGCATCATTTGCCACCTGCATCCTGGTGTACTTGCTTGTAGAGGATCGAGTCAGAGTAATAGGCCTTGACCCCTTTAAATGGGTCAACATCGGCATATTTCGTCTTGACGCATGACGTCGTGATTGTCCACGTACTTCAAAAACTGGTGCAAGGTTGACAATACGATCATGTATTGATGTATCCATGGACGTCCCAACAGGACGTTGTAGGATACGTCTACGTCTATGACGTAGCAGGTGACCTCTATTTTTAGATCGCTGATCTGGCACTTCAGGCAAATCTTGCCCAGAGGGTAGCTCCTCGTTGCGTTGAAGCCACTGATGGCAGTAGTGGTTGTTGCCAGGCGATGCATCGGGATGCCCAGGGTCTGAAGCAGACTCCACGGGATGATGCAGATTGATGAACCGGGGTCGATATACATCCAATCCACCTTGATGGTGCCAATGTACCATGTATAATACAGAGGATGATCTTGCTGATTATTCTTTAGCAACATGTCTTATTGTAAGAACGTAATATTGGGTATCGCCTGCATAAAATTATTGCAGTAGAGGCATGTGGCAGAATCCTCCGTTGGCGGCTTGACCTATGCCAGGTAGGTATCGATATTCTGTAATACCACACTCAGAGCAACCCAAGTGTCTTTGGGTAGTCAGAGAAGCTCGAATAGTGACAACTTCGCTGGAGTATTAGCGAGATGGGCCAAGATGTCGAAGTTGTAGGGATTCTCCAGCCCCTAAGCTGTATCTTTGTGCATCGGATTATCAAAGCGAGTTTCTTCCTTGGACTTATCCGCTGCTGGAGGCTAGGATGGACCCAGATCGGATGCGAAGATTGAGAGCACACCATCGTCAGGGATGACGTACACTCGTTGGTATGCCAGGCCTGACCGCATTGTCTCCGCTATAGCTTCTTTGAAAGGGAGAGAAACCGTGTAGCAGGACCTGGATTTCTTGTCCTTGGACTTGGTGGCAGGGGGTGTTGTCTACTGCATCAAGTCTGGAGCAAGATCGTGATGAACCCATATGACCTCCCCCCGTGATATGGTGAGAGGTATCAGCCCGGCTGTTTGGTTACGAGCTAGCGGAAGATTGACAGCCTTCATTGTTGCCTGGGGGATCAAAATTACTCCGTCCTGGACTTCCGTTGCCGAAAAATTACCGAACTGGAGAGATACCATGTTAGCGGCAACTATTTTATCATCGAAGTCCAAAGTGAGGGCCTTGGTATCGAGAAAATACTGGATGTACCATTTCATGGCATAGCAGTCCTGCGTCGCATGGTCGACGTAACGATGGTAGTAGCAGTACTTCAGGTTATTTATCTCGGCTGCCTCAACATGACGTTTGATGTCGGGGAGCCAAAGCTTATTTTCCTTTATTAGTATATCAAAGATTTTTATGACATCGTCGTCCTCGAAGGAATAAGTTTCCTTCGGCTTTGGAGCCTCGACGGACTTTTGCTCGAGTTTTTTGGTTATATTAGCGACCAGAGCCTATTTTCCCTTGCTATCCTGGGAGCTGTTGTTGTTGTTATTGCTATTGTAGGGGCATTTTTTCCTATCATCAGCGACGGGTATCTGTATCCCCAAGAGACGGGCGTCCTTCACCTTCTTCTTAGTACTGACAACATTTATGATGAATGCCGTCCAGTCTTTAAACTGAGAGTTGCCCATCCAAAGCCTGACAGTAGCAGAAGATTTCTTTGGAAGGTGTCCATCAGTGTGGACTCAGGGTTACCAGGGGTAACTTTAATATCGCTTGCCTGTACCGCTCGATGTAGTCTAGTACAGACCCTTTCTCCCTTTTTGTGATGTCCATTAAAGAGGACATCATTATATCATTTCCCTCGTCGTAGAATCGAGCGAGGAGAAGGCCTTTGTGGTCGTCGAACGATGAAATAAAGTTGTCCTGGAGGCTGCAGAATCAATCGAAGGCTATTCCAAATAATGCCCCGATAAAAGGCTTGGTTAAGAGGGCGTCATTGCGAGGTAGATGCCCCGTTGCTGTCTCAAAATGACTCATGAATTGACGGAGAGATGTCTTCCCATCAAACAGAGTCAAGTTGAAGGGCTTGTACTTGGGCGGATACGGTACGTCTCTCCACTCGAGATAATACGGTTGTCGAATTCTGAACTCATACAGTGAGTCCCGATTGTCCATTGAGTCTAGGTGGGTTCGAAGTTCTCGCAGCTCCCGTATTACTTGCCGGGCTTCATCAACTGCGGAAGGAGCAGAAGATCCGGGTAGGAGATAATTGCTGCCATCGGGTGGAGCGATTGCATTTAAATCTCCGTTGGTACTGAGGTCCAAGCTTGCTTGACCAGTGGCCCTCGCTGGTTGTGAGGCCATATTTGCCTTGATTTCTAGCATTGTCTGGGTCAAGGCTTACATTGATGTGCTTCAAAGCTGTGAGTCGAATGCTGTGAGTCCAATGGCAAAAGTTTTATCTGATTCTAGGGTAGTGACCGGATCGCTATTTTGTGGGCCCCACAATCCGTTCTAACGAGCGTGTTTGTGATCGGCCCATCAGAATCCAAATTTGGTGTCACCCTTACTTTTCCAACTAGGGGTAGTTTGGTAATTTTGTCATGGGTATTTACTTTTAGGATTAATATTGAATATTATTGTGATGATTGTATTATTTATTTATTTATTTATGTTGAGCTATAATAATTTGTGGCTAGTATTAGTTATTTAACTAGAGACTTGTGTTATTTAGTTTAGTTAGAGAGACTAGCCCAATATTTTGACTTGACACATATGGACCTATTTAGGCTTGTTATGAAAACATGAGCCCAACTTGGACCAAAGTCCATTAGTAATTTCCATTAATTAATTAAGGTAAATTAGTTTAATTATAATTAGTTAGAGACTTCCAAAAATATCCACCCTTAATTATTCCTCATAACTCATCATGTGTGGGTAACTTAGACATTTAATTTTGCTTGGGGAAGGGGAGAATAGGCCGGCCACTTTTAGAGGGGGGTTCTCCTTTCTCTCTCCTTATTTGCATTTATTTTGATCCAAAATTCTAGATCCCCAATTTTTTATTTTTCCTCCATTGATTTTGTACTCAATTCACCACCATTTCCTTCTCAAATTTATCACTCTTGGAACTTTGGAGCTTGGAGAAGCAAGGAGCACAAGGAGGAGAAACTTTGGAGCTAGAGATCTTGTCCGGATCGTGTCCAATTATATTTTTATTGGGAATCCATATCTCAATCGGTAATTTTTGAATTTTTCTTTTCATTATAGGTTTTTAATCATGCATTTGACCATTAGGAATGACCCCATGGCATATGACTACATATAGGAACAAGTTCTAGACTATTTGGCTGTGTATTGTGTGTTCTATGTAGTATTTTATGGGCATGTTGGGAGAATTATAAATTTGACACATCAATTGTGTGTCATGAGGCCAATTAGATCTAATTAGACTTAGATCGGGGTTATGGGGCTAGGTACGTGTCCACAATTGGATACGTGTAGGCCGTATCCTGGTATTTTGTGATACAGTGTGACACGGAGCCAATTTTAGGTATTTTGCATGATTTCTCCTAATTTCTCATTCTAGAAAGTTATAATTATTGTATTATATTGAAATTGATTAGTAGGAATAAGTATTATAGTGGAATTTAGATTTTGGCCTTCATATCGAACACATATCATGAATATTCTATATTTTGTGCACTAAGGGCTTATTAGAATGTCTAGTGATCTTGTAGTTTAGAATTTCAGTTATATATATATTTATATATATATATATATATATATATATATATATGTTTGTGTGTATTAATGCATATATTCATCATATATTGAGTGTCATAAAGTGTGGGAGGCTTGTAGTATTGGTGAATGCATTATGGGGTTTCAGTTCGCAGATGGGTAGGGGCATTGATCATGTGGTGTGCATGATGTTGAGGGAAGATGGAAATAATAGCCGTAATAACCCGTTGTTGCAATTAGCAAAGGAGATTAGGATCCCTGATATCTGGAATTGGGATAGAAATAACAGTAGCAACAGTGCATACTCGTGCACTGCTATAGAGCAGGCAGTATACAGCAGCAACAGCTAGATGCTGCAGCAGAAATAGTAGTTCCAGCAGCATGCGCAAGAAGAAATAGCAGCAATCTCAGTACCATTAGTAGTAGCATATTGGAGAGCAATGATAGCAGTGCTCTGCCAGTAGCAGAGGTGGGTTCAGGCCTGTGCACAAGAGATATGCACAGTTTGGCAGTTTTGAGAGTCTAGGTGAGGAGTGAATGCGAGCTAGTGTGGAGTATCCAACTTAAGTGCAGGTGCTTGGTGTGTGTTTCGGATGGTGTGTTTCAGTTGGTGTGGGGGACTGGGAGGAAGTACAGTGGTGTACTAGTTTGTGATAGGAATGTCGGGTATCAGACCTGATAGTATCAGCAGTAAGTAACCTTGGGACAGTAGCTTTGGAACTTGGCAACAGTGCTAATGCACTGATCTGTGATTGTGTATGGAGCAGGCAGTAAGGGAAGGAGGTGGACTTGATAGGAACATGAGCTTTAACAGCAGCAATATGGGAGTAGTATACTTTCGTGCACTGTATAAGAGGGGAATGTTGGATGCACAGGTGGTGTGATAGAGTGAAGGGAGTCGGGTTAGAACATATGACTGGGTATGTTAGGTTGGAAATGTGTTAAGGTAGGCTATGTAGTGCAATGTATCAGTGAACTTAATAGATAGAGTATCAATGTAACACCAGCCGGGTAGGGGGCTAATCTTAGTTTCTGTTGGTGTATACCAGGTCAGGTATCAGAGGATGGATTGGATGGGGTTTTGACCAACAACAATATTATCAGTAGCTGCAAACATATAAGAGGGGAAATACCAGAGTGTTAGAATTGTGATGAGTGAGGTCTATAATTAGTGTGGATATTAGGGTTAGTGTACTAGTGTAGGTAAAGTTGGTATCAGTGAGGGCTAAGTATATGGGTAAGTGTTATGAGTATTGGTGAGGGTATACACTGCAGTAGGTATTAGTTAGAGTTATGATACTAGTATAGTGATATTGATACTAAGGTATCTCAACACCTAGCATAGTCTAGTTCGACCTAGAAATGACCTAGAAAGCATATTTTAGCATTTTATCACCTCATTACACTTAAATGACATGATATTCCTATGTAGGATTATGTGACACCAGATTGGATACCGAGATATACCATTTTCTCAGGACCATATGCGAGTATATTTCTCTATTAGTTTTTATTCCATGATAGTGTATATATCACATGTTCTAGAACCGTATACTTGATTCTGACACAGTGGTTTCATGGACTGGTACTATATGGATCCTATCAGGAGATGTTATCCCTTACCATATTCAGCGGATACTCATTCACATGTATTTTATCGTGTTTATCGGGTATTGATTTAGTGTACTTCGTGTTTACACACTACTCGTGTTCAGTGTGCCCATATTTGTGTTCGTAACGTATCGTAATTGGATCCATTGGTATTAGTTGGGGATGGGGGAGTAAGAGTTGGTTATGTGATCAAGCCTAAATGTATTCGTGTACATGTCGATTACATATCACACGTGTAATCGAGTTACCATATTGTATTCGTGTTCAACCCAAACCGATCACATAATAAACTTGTACTCTATGGCACTTTAGTTAGTTTCAGTTATTTCCATTGCTTGTAGTTATTCATATTTCATGTTCTTCATTCCAGTATATTCCCTGTTCACTCTAGTTCATTAATTTTTGATGTTTAGTTATCCTGTATTCTTTTCTATTATCTGTTGTATATACTCAATTATGTATTTGAAACTGCTTTTAAAGATATTTACTTCGCTCTAATCCTGACTGAATATATTTTTCAGATGATTGGCTTGTAGACCAGTGTCCCACGTACTACGGACCGCAGGATGATGTACCATTAGAGGATACTCCTTTAGAGCGGGAGAACTTAGTACCAGATTCTGAGGAGACTTAGATTATCTATTTTGTATTAGACTTTTATTGAGGCTGATGGCATGTATATATCATTTCGGACTTGTGGATATATAGTGACTCTTTTTCTTCATTATTCCATCTCATACTTTATCTTTCTTAGTTTACTATATGATTGAGTATAGTTTATCATTTATCAGATACCCTTTTTTTCCTCCGTTTAGAGTTGAGATGATTGTCACTACCACATTTTATAGGAAAGGGTATTTTAGTAATTTTATAAATTAATTAAATATTGTGCATGATAAATAATTATTTGTTGTATTATTTAATTATTATTATATGTTAGTTATTTATTTTGGACTTGTGTTAGTAGACCTAACTAGTTTAGTTTAGACTCATGGACCAACATGTATTAATTGTTAGATTTGAGACAAATTAGAAAGCCTATTGATTAGGAGATGGATTAAAATTAATTAAACCATTAGATTAGAAGCTTCCCTCCTTAATTATTTCTTCATGAGAGGCCCCAAGGGGTATAATGGACATTACATAGTAGCTTGAGGAAGGGGTAGAGGAGGCCGGCCTATTAAAGAGAGGGGAATTAATTTTTCTCTCCTCTTTTTATTTCAAAACTAGATCTAAAATTTTTCTCAACCAAATTCCTTTATTCCAACTTTATTTTCCTACCAAATTTTATCTCAATTTCTTTCCAAATCATCATTGGTGGCTATTGGAGTAAGGATCTAGAAGGAGAAATCAAGGATCTACAAAGAGAAGCAAGGATCTACAAGTTGGAGGCAAATTTCGTCATATTTGGAGATTTTATTGAGAATCTATCTCCCAATAGGTATAATTCAGTTTTTTTCTCTTAATTTAGGTTCTAAATATGAGATTTAACCATGAGAAATTAATTCATATGCATAGGCTACCCATAGGATTTGGTTTTGTGTTCATAGGAGGCCTATTGTGAAAGTTATGGTGCTTTTTGTGTCAATTTTGGGGGAATTCCGAGATTGACATTTGTTGTATGAGTCAGTTGGTCCTATAGATCAATTTGGCATGTATTAGTGTATTTGGGACTAGTGTCATGTCCAAAATTGGGTACGTGTAGGTCGTATCCCAATAATTTGGTGATACGTGTTGATTTGAGGATTTTTCCTCCGACACGGGACTTTGAACATGTCACATTTTGACACGGACATGTAGAATTGTATTTGACTCTTCGTATTATTCATAAATAATATATATGACTTGTTCGTGTCCTTCGGGGTACGTTTGGATGTGTGGTGGACTCGTGTCGCATGCGTATCCTAAATCTAGTGGGATACGGGATGATACGTTCCATGTGTGTGCAATTTAATTATAGATCTAATTCTCTCATGTTCTTATTCATGGAGAAGTATAATTATATATATATATATATATATATATATATATATATATATATATATATATATATATAAATAATGTTGTGTATATATATTTATGTAATATTGTGTCTTAGATCTATATATCTATGTATATACCATATGTGTATATATTATATGTAACTATTCTTCTACATGTATATATATTTATATATGGTAGTATGTATAGATATGTATTTGTTAAGTAGATATTTATATGTTGTTATATTTATATTTATGTAATGTATGTTGTATATTGTGTATGTGTTTATATATACGTATACGTATGTGTGTTGTTATAATTATGTTACTATGTATGTGTATATTTCTATATAGATATTATGTACATATATATGTATGGGTGTATGTATATTTATTAGTAGTATTATATGCATATTGTATATATATTTATGTGGTTTATATATATATATATATATATATATATATATATATATATATATATATATATATATATATATACTACTAATAAATATACGTATGTGTGTTGTTATAATTATGTTACTATGTATGTGTATATTTCTATATAAATATTATATACATATATATGTATGGGTGTATGTATATTTATTAGTAGTATTATATGCATATTGTATATATATTTATGTGGTTTATATATATATATATATATATATATATATATATATATATATATATATATATATAATATATATATATATATTGTAATAGAGGGCAAGAGCTATAGCGACAATAGCGTGTGTCGCAGAAGCAGCAACAACAGCAGTAACAACAACAGCAGCCGCTATAAGCGACAGCAGGAAGCGTCGCAGCAGCAGCAACAATATCCAGCAGCAGCAGCAAGAGCTTCGGTGACAAACTACAAAAGTTCGTCACTATAACCGCATTATCAACAGCCGTATCAGGGGCTATAACGACGGTTTTTGGCGACAGCTGTAGAGGTTCGTAACTAAAACATCAGAGTATCAGCAGCAACAACGGTTTTCAACGATAGCAGGCAGGGGCCTTTAGCGACAGTTTGGCAGTTTTATATATATTAGATATATATATGTATAAATATTTATATTTATATATGGTAATTAATATATATATAAATATGTTACTAATTTCTATTTGTATTATAGTATACTATATATAGATATATGTAGTGTAGCATATATTATTTTTAAAGGGTAGTTAGCATAAGTAAAGTATTGGGTATTACCTTGAGATACCATGGTAAGTACCAAGTTAATTGGAGATACCCAAGGTATTGGGTTTGGGTACCAATATTATGGGTTAGTGTGGTGATACCAAGTTGGTTCAAAACTAAGGCATCTATTTAATGTTTGTAATTAGGATTATATATAATTAATTTGTTTGACATATACGTAATATTTTCCTATTGTTTTACGCATCTAGAGATACGGTATCCTAGTATCCTAAGATATAGTTTTTGACCTAGACTTTAGTATTTGAACCCAATATCTTTGTGATAGACTTTTGCAACCTAGAAATAGGTAGTTGACCATAGTTTGACATAATTGACCATAGTTTGACCATAGTTGACCTTAGTTTGACTTTTGACTTAGAGTTGACTTGTTGACCTAGAAGTTGACTAGTTTAACTTATTTTCTTTTCGAAATCTTGTATTGATATTATATTCCATATCTAGGTCTCCGAGGCACCGTATCAGACATCTATGAGACTATTCTTTGGACTTCAGGTGAGTACATTATCTGATAGTTTATCATTTATGATATCCTCTATGTTCATTGTATCTAGTGTAGATATCCATATTTTTTGACACGATGGTTACACGGATTGGTATATCCGGATCTCATCATGAGATTTTACTCCTTGTATATGGTGTATCTTGTGCAAGTTTTATTTTATTGATTATCTTGTGCATGTACAAACACTGATTCTCGGGGAGATTTGCTACCTTCCTAGAGAATCCCGTGCCATAGCATACCATGGTTGGATCTATTATACCAGTCGGGATGGGGAGTATTTTAATATAGATATGTGAGTATACCTTCCTGTAAAAATATTATTTTCCTGTGAGTGTTGGTCATACACCGCACGTATGACTAACCAGGCCATTATTCCTGTGCAAGTTCCCAAGCCGATCACATGTTAAAGCTAGTACTCACTCACTTAGTCATTAGTATTCTTGTTCATTGACATATTGTTCATTATTGTTTATTCCAGTATTTCCTTATTGTATGTCTCTTGTATCTATTATTGTATCTTGTATATTCACATCTATTTATTATTACATAGTTTTTATCATTGATTAGAACTGCTGTTAGAGATGTACTCTGCTCCTTTCCTGACTGGATATAGTTTTCCCAGATGACACTAAGGAGTGGTACCCTACACATTATGGACCCCAGTATGTTGTGGGTTTAGAGTCAGAGACCCTGGTTCAGGAGGGACTTATCCCAACTGAGGCAGATGACCCAGGATTAGTAGCTTCTTAGTATTCTTGTACTGGATTTGTCTCCAGCTTATTTGTTAGTATTTCTTTCAGACTCATTGATGTATTATTCCAGACTCATGAGTTGTATGCGACTATTCTATTCTTTTTCTGATTCATGCTCGTTCCATCTTAGATCTATGATTGAGTATATTATCATTATTGGTGGTTCATTATATTGCTAGATAGATTACCCAGACATCGTTCTACCGCCGATTCTGTGACGTAGGCTGGGCGTTGTTCCTGACTTATACCCTTACACCGGGTGCGGGTCCTGACATATTTTTAGTGGTGGCCCATGTAGGTCAGGCTTCGTAAGTTGTGCGATGTCGTGGTAGTGCGACGACTTAGTTGTATTACTGCAAGCCTGATTTAGGATATAAGATATAGGCTATAGGCTGAGAATACTCAATCACATCTAGGAAAAATTCTTTTGATACATTCAACTATTCTTCTTTGATATTGATACTTGATCTCTTAATCTGTCCTTTCCTTGAGTGTCCTGCATCATGTGCCATATTGATTTTTCTTTCACTTTGTCTCAGGATGCTGCCTAAGACTAGATCGCAGCAGGGGAGAGCAGTTTCTGAGAGGTCTGCGACCTCCCGAGGGCCTGCACCAGTCACTTATCCGGTGATTGGAGTGTCAGCTACTTTTGGAGGTCCACCACCTACTCAGAGGACTGTGCTAGCTGTATCTGAGGGGGCTTCTACCTCCACCTTATGTGCCTGCAGAGGCGACACAGATGTTTATACTATTTCGTAAGATGCTCGAGGCACAGAGGGCTCAATCAGAGGCAAATCAGAGGCAGACCAACATTTTACGGCAGGGCATCGAGAGTGCTCATCAGCTTGCTCGTACCGTAGTCGAGAAAAGAGTTCCGGTCCAGCAGCAGGATGTTCCTCAGGTTGCTCAGCTTCAGCTAGGCAACATTTAGGACTTCAAGGGGACGGAGGGCATCGTCTATGCTGATGATTGTCTCGAGGATATTGAGCGTCTTATGAGGGTGTCCCATCTTTCTGAGGATCTGAAGGTTGAGGCGGTAGGACTTCAAGTATTCGATGTCGCTCACACTTGGTTCAGGAATGAGCCAATTCTTGTTGACACAGGACAGTCTTGGGAGGTATTCAAGGACCTCTTCAAGAAAAAGTTCTTCGCTCAGGCAGACATGCTAGACTTGGGAGGCAGTTTGAGAGTCTTATTCAGGGGAGCATGTCTGTGGAGGGAGTACGCTGCAGAGTTTGGCAGGTTGAGCCAATTTGCAGAGTATTTGGTGAGAGAGCCAAAGGTTCAGGCTATTTGTTTCCGTGAGGGTCTAAACTGGGAAGTAAAGATCCTCATTCCGTCTTTTTATGAGACCTACTCGTAGATACTTGCGGAGGCACGCAAGGTTGAGCGGGAGTTGGGTTTGAAGCCCAAGAGAGACCGTGATTCTTTTCTGGAGGCAAACAACAGTACTGTATCTGCAAAACGTCCTTATTCCAGACCAGGCCTTTCAGTCAGCCTCAACAGCACCAAGACTCCAGCTAGGCACCATTTTACCAGGCTCCACAGCAGCAGAGACAGTTACAGCAATCTTTCTGCCATTTCTGCAAGAAGTCCGGCCATATATGGAAAGTTTGCAGGAAGAGATTGGGAGTTTGTTTTTATTGTGGTATTAAAGGGCATCAGTTGAGAGAGTGTCCTTGTCGTGCAGTTCAGGGCAATTTCAGCTCCGAGGGCATAGATGAGACCACCTACAGTACAGCCGAGGGGACCAACTTTTGACACAGCAGCAGTGTTATGTCCAACATCAACAACAGGAAGGGTGCACGTCAGGGACGAGCGTTTTGCTAATGGACCGTCGAGGAGGACGAACCCACTGGAGATGTCATCGCATGTTCTATTCTTCTTGATTCTATTCCAGCTTTAGCTTTGTTTGATAGTGGTGCTTCCCATAGTTTTGTATCTATTTCTTTTGCTCTGAAGCATGGTTTGATAGCTGAGTCTTTGCTTAGGACTTGCAAGATCATGACCGAGGAGGCATTATCCTGGTTAATGATATTTGCAAGGATCAGAGAGTTACCTTGGGAGGCCGGGAGTTGAGTGCGTGTCTACTTGTAATGCCACTTTCAAGCTACGTATTATACTCGGGATAGATTGATTAAGTAGGCACCGTGCTAGCATAGATTGTAGAGGAGGTAAAGTTTTATTTGGTCCGCCATGAGAGCCAGAGTTCGAGTTTGCTAGAGGAGCTGCAGAGCAGGGAGAAGGCATTATTTTTAGAGCTATGGTGGAAGATAAGGAGTTGCCGCATCCGTTGATAGCAAAGTTCTTGGTTGTGTTTCCTAAGGAATTGCCAGGGTTTGCCGCCAGATCGAGATGTTAAATTCTCTATAGACTTGGTGCCAGGTGCAGAACCAATTTTATAACATATTTATAGAATAAACAATAGCGAGCTGGTCGAGCTGAAGAAGTAGGTGGACGAATTGCAAGATAAGGGTTTATCAGAACGAGTTCTTTATCGTGTCGAGTCCCAGTATTGTTTGTACCAAAGAAGGATGGATCAGTACACATGTACATTGATTACAGGGCTTTGAATAATCTGACTATCAAGAATAAGTACCCTTTGCCACGGATTGATGATATGTTCGATCAGTTGAGTGGTGCCAAGGTATTTTCTAGGATAGATTTGAGATCAGGCTACCACCAGGTGAAAATGAAGCCGGAGGACATACTGAAGACTACTTTTAGAACTCGGTATGGTCAGTACGAGTTTATGGTGATACCGTTTGGTTTGACTAATGCACCGGTGATATTTATGAACTTGATGAACAAGGTGTTCCATCAGTACCTTGACAAGTTTGTGGTGGTATTCATCGACGACATACTCATATACTCGAAGACACCGGAGGAGCACGAGGAGCATTTGCGGATTGTGTTGGATGTGCCAAGGAAGGAGAAGTTGTATGGGAAGCTGTCCAAGTGTGAGTTCTTTCTGGACAAGGTGGTGTTCTTGGGGCATGTTGTGACTGGTGATGGTATTTCATTGGATTCGAAGAAGATCGCAGTAGTGGAGTCTTGGAAGACCCCGAGTTCGGTAGCAGAGATCAGGAGTTTCTTAGGATTGGCAGCCTACTACAGGAAGTTTGTGCAAAATTTTTCGAGGATTGCCGAGCCAATGACCAGACTCACTAGGAAGGGTGTAGAGTTTGTTTGGACGGAGGATTTCTAGGTTGCTTTTGAGGAATTGAAGAAGAGATTGACGTCTGCTCCTATTTTGACGTTACCATCAGGGTCTGGAGGTTTTTTCAGGACCCGCACCCGGATATTCAGGCACGAGTACGTGATTATGCCCAGCCTATACCGCAGAATCGACGGTAGAATGCTGTCTGGGACATTTCTAACTATCTAACATCTCAATAATATAATATGGTACCTGTCAATCATCTCAACTCCGAACGGAGGAGCATTATGGTATCTCACATGAATATCTAATCTCAATCACAAAACAAACTAAGGAATAAATAGTGCACGAATGGAAAAACAACGAAGGAAGGAAAAAGATACAATCCATAATCTGAAATAATATACAAGGTGTGAATCCACTAAAAGAATAGTCTAATACAATCTAATACAAAATAAGCTAGACCTCCTCGGGCTCTGCAACTAAGTCTCCCTGGTCAATATGATTGTCTTCTAAAGGTATGCCGTCCTGCGGCCCGTAGAATGTGGAACACTGCTCTAGAAGCCAGTCATCTGGAAAATTATATCCAGTCAGGATTTGAGCGAAGTACATACCTCTGAAAGGAGTTTCAATAGCATAATCGAGCATATAAACAGATATATAAATAAAATACAAGATCACTAAACATATGAACGATGAACAAGATATATACAGGTAATATACGAGAATATAGATCAATAATATAAATATCAGCAATACGATAAAATAAACTGAAATCTAAACTATCTAATGTGCCTCAGAATACGAGTTCATTATGTGATCGGGTTGGGTAAACATGATCAGGTAAGACGATTACAAGTGAGGTATGTAACCAGAATGTACACGATGTAACAATGGCTTTGATCACATAATCAACTCCTACTCTCCCACCCCCAACTAATACCGATGGATCCAATCACGACACGCTACGAATATGAAAATATAACCACTGTCCTGAGCAGTGGGTGTACACGAATATCATAACCACCGAACACGAGCGGTGGGTGTACACGAATAAGTACACTGACATGAGGAGTGTGTGAACATGAAATGTAATCAATACCCAATATACATGATAAGATACAATGTACACGAGTACCCGCTGAACACGGTAGGGGATAACATCTCATGACATGATCTATATAGCACCAGTCCGTAAAATCACTGTGTCAGGATCAATGTATACAATTCTAGAACATGCATATATACATTATTATAAATTGAAAATAATTAGAAAAATGTACTCGCTTGACGTCCTGAGCAAGGTGTGTCTCTCGATGCCCAAGCCAGTGTCTCACAACCTATATATAATATGTTGCATCAATACAAGGTTCTAAAATGGAAATAAGATAAGTTAATGCAATTCTAGGTTGATACACCATTTCTAAGTCAAACCGATAAAATCTAGGTTGCAAGAGTCTAATGCTAAGTCACTAAGTCGGGATACCAAGGTATCGCCAAGGTATTGGGTCGATATCCAAGTTTTGAGTTTGAGTATCGTGTTAGGTGTGATACACATGGTGCAAGGATTATCTAATACATATATACCTATCTCAACTAACACTAACTCTATAAACTAACACTATAGTGTGTGTATATATATATATATATATATATATATATATATATATATATATAAAGTTTAACATAGTTAGTTACTAATAATTACATAGCTAACTAATAGGGCATATTTATATACCAACAATGAGATACCAATTGATACAAACCAACTACTAATCCAACTAATACTCTAAACTAAACACCTGGCACTTATTAACTATTTATATCACAAATAACCATACCAAACTACTATCCAAAATCCTGATACCCAGCTAACTAACAAAGAGGACTACTACTGGACCAACCCCGATACTGCACAGTGAACTGCACATTAAATTTTGCTGTCGAGGTAACTGCTGCTGTTGCTATTCATACGGGCTGCTGCTGCTGCTCTGGCTTCGGATTTGCTGCTGTGCTTACGAAGAACCTGTTGCTGATGTTGCTGAAATACAGCACTTAAATGCAGTTGCTGCCTGTACGAGTTCCTGCTGTCGAATGCAGGAGCATCACTATATCTTGCAATGCACACAGGACAGAACCCCTTCCAACTAGCCTGCTACAAACTGACAGCCACTGCTACTGTTCACACTCTTACCTCAAGTTCCAAGGCACACAAACATGTACACACTCATTATGTCACAACACCTTGTCGACCCCCTTCATGGATACATAGCACACTTTCCTTACCAAAGCTCCAATGCTCATATAATACTCATGATACATTCCTTAACCATATGAATCATCCTATAGATATATACATATATATATAGCTACACTCTCACACAAAAGGATATATGCAAATATATCTATATATATATATATGTACACAGATACAAACAAGCACATAAAAACATATATACCTACAAGATAACACACACACACACACACACACACACACACACACACACACACATATATATATATATATATATATATATATATATATATATATATATATATATATATATATATATATATATATATATATATATATATATATAACTATCTACACTAGTATATTTATATATACATAGACACACACAAACACAAAAATCCAAATACCCTATTATATACTTTATATAACCCATAGCATATATATATGTACATACAATGCATGCATAATGAGAAGAACAAAACATCAAACACATGGAGCACATCGCACCCGTATCACACTTTTCTATGATACACTTGCGATACGGCCCCAACACACAACCAAACGTATCCCGGAGGACACGAACAAGGCTAATACATAAATTATGAATAATACGTATAGTATTTAGTGTGTCTATGTGTCCGTGTCACAAAGTGATATGCACAAGGCCCCGTGTCGGAGGAAAACTCCCAAAATTAACCCGTTTCGTCAAATTAACGAGATACGGCCTACACGTATCCAATTGTGGATACAAAACTAGTCACAAACAAGCATCATGTTTTAATTAGATCTATTAGATCCAATGACAAGCACTACATGTGTCAATCTCAAAATTCTCCCAAAATTGGCACCAATTTGGTCATAACTTCCACCGTAGGTCTCCGATTAACCCAAAACAAAATCCTATGGGTAACCTATGCATGTGGGTTGGTTTTTTATGATAAAATCTCAGATCTAGAGCCTATTAGAAGGGGGAAAACTAAATTGTACCTATTAGGATATGGATTCCCAATAAAAAGTCTCCTATTGTCAAGTTGCTTCTCTCCTTGTAGATCTTGGCCTCCTCCTCCTTGCTCCTTGCTTCCTTCTTATAGATCCTTGATGTAGCAACCTGAATGAAGAATTTAGGAAGAGATTGGTAATGAATTGGTGGAGAATTGATGAAGGAATGGAGGGAAATTGGAAGAGGGAAAATATTGATCTAGAATTTTGAGGATGAAAAGAAATAAAAGCACTCTCTCTCCTCCTATATAGGCCGGCCAAGAAACCCCCTCCACAAGCAATGTACAAAGTCACAAATACCCTTGGGGCCTCTTATAAAGAATTTGATTAAGGAGGGAAGGTTCTAGTCGAATGGTTTTACTAATTAATTAAGCTTTCTAATCAATGGGCCTAATTCATGGGCTCAAATTCGACTAGTCTAATAGTTTGGTTCATGCATTCTAAATAATTGGGTTAGGTCCACTACACAAGTCTAAACAAATCCTCCTGCTCTCTGTCTCTCCGTCTTGACCTGCTGACAAACTAAGCATCTGGACACGAAGCTAGCTACCTCGCGCTTCATGCCATACAACCATATATGCTCTCTCATGTCTCTATATATCTTGTTGGCACCGGGATACATAGAGTATTGGGAACGATGCACCTCCTATATAATCTCCTCGCGCGAAACTTCTCTCGATACGCACAACATGGTACCGTGTCGTAATGATCCGTCATCTGCGATGATAAAGTCCTCTGCCAGCCCAACCTGAACCTGTGCTCTGATGCTCCTCAGAGACTCATCCTCAAACTGTCTAGCTCTGACTCGGTCCATCAGCTCTGACTGGACCTGAAGTCCCCACATCTGTGCTGCGACTCCCAAAATCAATACCTCAATGCCCAAACTATCGAGATTGGCCAATAAATATCTGTCTCTAGTCAAGCACATAGCCACGAAATATCTGCTCAAAGCATCCGCGACTATGTTGGCCTTTTTTGGATGGTACTGCAAGGATATGTCAAAGTCTTTCATCAGCTCCAACCATCGCTGCTGCCTTATATTGAGCTCTTTCTGTGTAAACACATACTTTAAGCTCTTATGGTCTGTGGAGATCTCTACTCTCTCTCCATATAAATAGTATTTCCATAACTTGAGAGAAAATATAACTGCTTCAAGCTCCAAATCATGGGTAGGGTAGTTCTTCTCATGCGGGCGTAATTGCCTGGAAGCGTAGGCAATCACCTTCCCGTGCTGCTGTAATACACAAACCAAACCCTTCCCGGATGCATCACTGTAAATGTAAAATCCTCCTGCTCCTGATGGTAGTGTCAAGATGGGAGCTGTAGTCAATCTTTTCTTCAGCTCCTCAAATGCTGACTGACAATCCCCAGTCTAGACGAATTCTACGTCCTTCTTAGTCAGCCTAGTCATCCGCTCTGCTAGTCCAAGAAAGTCCTGAACAAACCTCCGGTAGTAGCTTGCTAATCCAAGGAAGCTCCTGATCTCTGCTACTGAACTCGGGATAGACCATGATTCAACTGCTGAGATCTTCTTCTGGTCCACCGAGATTCTATCTCCTATAATGACATGCCCAAGGAATTCAACCTTATCAAGGAAGAATTTGCACTTCGACAACTTGCCATACAACTTCTCCTTTCTGAGGGTCTCCAGAACAATCCTCAAATGCTGCTCGTGCTCCTCTGGGTCTTTGAGTATATCAGAATATCGTTTATGAAGACTATAACAAATTGGTCCAGGTATTGATGAAACATATTGTTTATCAGGTTCATGAACACTGCTGGGCATTGGTCAACCTAAACGGCATCACCCAGAACTGGAACTGCCTATAGCGAGTCCTAAAAGCTGTCTTTGGGATGTCTTCCCTCTTCACTTTCACCTGGTAGTACCTTGACCTCAAGTCTATCTTGGAGAATACCTTCTCTCCACTCAATTGGTCAAACAAGTCATCTATCTGCGGCAACGGGTATTTGTTCTTGATAGTGAGGTTATTAAGTGCCCTGTAGTCGATACACATACATACCGACCCATCCTTCTTGGGTACAAAAAGTACCGAAGCACCCCATGGTGGTAAACTGGAACAGATAAAACCTTTGTCTTGTAACTCATGCACCTGCTTCTTCAATTCTACCAGTTTGCTGTTGCTTACTCTATAGACGTGCTGAGAGATCGGCTTTGCGCCTGGCACTAAATCTATAGAGAATTCCATATCTCTGTCCCACGACAATCCCGACAACTCCTCTGGAAAGACATCCAAGAACTCCGCAATCAACGGATATGGCGGCTCCTGCTCCGGCTTCTGCTCCTCGACTGAAGCTCTACAGAAATTGCCTTCGCTCTGCTCTACTCCTCGGACGAACTCGAACTCCGGCTCTCCTGGCGTCTGAAATAAAACTCTGCCTCCATGACAATTGATACTAGCGTGATGTCTACTCAACCAATCCATCTCGAGCACTATGTCGTAACTCGGTGTAAACCCCCTCACCCAAAAATAGGTATTTTGTGCGTATTTTATATTTATTATATTTATTTTAGATTATTTTTTAAAACAATTAAAATCCAATAATTATATTAGGACACCTCACTATGGTTTGGACATTAATAATATAGGATGGCCCCAAAACCTGTATCATCCTTCATAGAAAGTAGCCTACACATGAGACACTACCTGTAGAATCTTTTCGTGGCACAAAAATTTGATCCCTTGGTGTTAGTATGACATTAGTGTAACGACCATAGATTAATTATTAAATATTTAGATATATATATATATATATATATAATTTAATTGTGGTTATTTTTTAATTTTAACTCTTCTATAATTAGCAGCCCATAATTCTCCGTCTCAAATTAGGTACATTCCCTTTTTTGCAAGATTGCATATTATTTACTATTACCTATTTTGTGGATAACCATTTAATTAATTACTTAGTTAATTAGTTAAAATAATTATTTAATTTTTATAACTAAATAAATATCTAATTATTAATTATAAAATATTTCATAAAATATTTTGGATGTAGTATTTTATTAAAACTTTACAAAGTAATTTTTCTAGAATATATTTTTAGTGTGCAAATATTCTTTTTGGATTTTTATAATTCCATCTGTATATATAAATATAAATATATATATGTTAATAAACATATAGTTTATAATAATAATAATTGATAATAACAATAATAATAATAATAATAATAATAATAATAATAATAATAATAATAATATTATTAGTAATAGTAATAAATAAAAAGAAAAGGGAAAAAAGAAAAAGAAAAAGAAAAAAAATAAAAATAAATAAAAATCTTAACTAAACCTAGATTACCCAAAACTTAATCCTAAACTAACCCTAGACCCTATTTCTAATCCCTCCCCTCCCCCAACAGCTAAGAAACCCCCCCGAATCCCGTGGACTCCCCCTCCCCCTCCCTCTCCCTGTCTCTCTATATATGTATATATTTATTATAACCATAAACTTCTCAAAACCCTGACCCTACCCCAGCCTCGCACCACGACGACCGACCGACGGCGACCCCCGCCCCTCGACGTCGCCGTCGTCGCCGCCCGGACCGCCGCGGTCCGTCCCCGCGCACGCGCGCGTGTACCTTACAGTTTTGCCCCCTCTTCAAGGTAACATATCTTCCTCATCTTTCGTCCTTTTCTTGAGTGGTTTATCCGTGTACGTTCACAACCTAACCCTCTAGGATTTTGATTCAAGCGGAATAAGTTTTCGTGTCCCGGATTGGTCGAAATATCGACCGGAAAATGGTCGAAAAACTGACCAAAAATAGTCCAGAAACTTTAACCCAAACTCCCATGTTCACACCCAATTTGCCATCAAACTGTTTAATTTTTTCAAAAACTAATTAAAGTGTTTTCTTCCTAATATAACCGAGAATTTTTCTATTCTTTCAGTTTTTATTAATTCATTTTATGTGTTAAATTATTCGGCCTCCAAAACGACCAAAAACTTAATTTTTAAAAACTAAAATTTTTGATACGGAGTGTGTCCCGCCAAACGGGACCTCCTCGTCGCATACCAATTGTACCAAAAGGCGCGTATGATATATCCTGACGTGTGGGCTTTCGTAAAAATTGATTCAGACGTGTGTGCGCGTCGGAATCAACCCGTATCAGTAAAAAGTCCCCGTGTCGTAACTTTTCCAAAATACCACCCTATTTTGTGTACGCTCGTCAGAATACGACAAAACTTACGATATTGGATTCGTGGTATCATGCTGGTCCTGTGACCCAAGTTTCACGTAATTCTGAGATAGTTGACCAAACCACCTTTTTGTGGGCTCTACGGTTGACTTGAAGAGAAAATTTTTGATCGGCTCACCGGAATCCAAAATTGGACATACCGTTGAGTTTGTATCGACGTTTAGAATTTGTTTAACCTATAATTTATCCTATTTAGAGACCTTTATCTCTGGCACGTATTTAGGTGCAAAGTGACCACATGTGGACCCCACTTTGACCCAAAATTATTGTTTTGCCCCTGTGTCCAAATTGGACGAAAGGGTAGACTTTTCTGACTATCTCGCTTATTCTGAAAATGTTGGTGATGTTTATTTTAGCATCCGAAGATGTTCATTCTGATGCTATAATTATGATCCCTTGTGCTTGATGTCTAGATGCTTACACTTCGCAGCTTTCTTGTCAAGCAAGATACCTTGCCAAATTGCTTATAGTACTTTGCATGCTTATTATATTTTTATATACTAATTATATATGTGTTTTCTTTCAGTCATAAATATATACTATATATGTTGACACATACTTGACACATAGTATCATGGGAGGGGAGGACAATCAGTAGGCGTATGGGCTACCCACTCTGATAAACCGTAGTAACTAGCACGCACTACGGGAGTTGTGTCACGATGGTCGTTACCCTCGTGGTATGTAGATTAATGGTGTCATGATGGTCGCTACCCTCGTGGTATAACGACTGATGATGTTCATGGACGTGTGTGTGAGTTTCGAGATAGATAAAGTATCTTATACTTACCCATACGTCGAAGGGTTATCCTCATTATACATTTTATATAGATTGTCTATTACAGCGTACTTATATATTTTCTGTCTATTATGCATGTTTTACTGTATTCAATTGACATACTTCTATGTATCTTGTTATGTCCCTCTGAGGACCTGGTCCCTTTCCAGGTGTAGATGATCTTGACTATTTATTGGAGCACGGATCATGACTTGCTACTTATCTCTCTTTCGAGGAGGTCTTCTCTTCGAGTCTCATTGTTTATTAGATGTACTTATTTGGTTTCTCTTATATTCTATTTTGGTAGTGGATTTGTCTCCATCCAACTACTTGTTCTTATCAAGCATTTTATACTTGATTCAGTTATATAGTTGATTGGTTATTTGATTTTGTAGATGAGATCTAGTTATGCCCTGTGACTTGTGACAATATATATACCACATGTGAGTTAACATTCATATCACAGCGTACGTGTGTATTATGGTATCTATATATTGGAGTTGCCATATACATACGGCTGGCATGCTTACGTATTCCTGGTCCTACGTATTTTGGGACTGGGGCGTGACATATTTTTGTGGTGGCCCATGCAGGTCGAGAGCATATTATCTCGGTTATGTTACTGTACCGAGCAAGCCTGCACATAGGATTAGAATATAGGATCTCATCCACTTATTTAATCACCTTCCTTGATTTCGTTCCGTATCCTTATTTGATTGCTTGCATTGCATCTTGCTTGATCCTTTCTCAACGTCAATCTTATCTTTTCTTTTATGCTTGCTAGGAGATAGGAAGATGACTTGTACTAGGTATACACACTCTATTATTCAATAACACTATTAGTTAAATTATTGTAAGTTGGGTAGTATGCCTCATAACCTAGTATCACATAGCCCTTTTTACCCATTAAGGAAGTATAATTGAATGACACCAACTATAGGCTTGCATACGAAGATGGTGTTTATCTAGACTGTAGAACTTAGAGGCCCATATCCCATTTGGTCGGCTATAGACTTAGACAAGAAGTTGGTATGACAACTGTAGAGGCACAACACCGGTCTTCTTGATGAACTTAAATTATTTTGTACCTTCCTTCATCATAATCCAGCATACTTATATTTTTTAGACTACCTCCCCTTATGCTGCTATTCTATAGCCTAGTTTTGCAAGCTTATTCTTTTATCGAGCTTGTTCATGACATATATGTTATTGGGGACGCCTACTAATACATTGTCTAAATCAGAATCAGTATATTACGGTCTGATCAACTTTAATGCACTTGGTTCCCTCTTCGCATAACTACTTCACGTGGATTGAGATATAGTTGACTCAGCTTGTTAGACAAAAATACTTGCCCTCTAGACATCTTCGAGCATATCGTATCGGTTACATAACTGTACTGATATGAGTATGCAAATAGAAATTTACCAAAATAAGGTTTCAATCCACAACTGCCCTTCCAACTCTCTTTTTGAATCCTTTAATCGCCTTAAACCCCGTACTTGCATTCTATCACCTCCTCCTTGAATTTTTTATTATTGTTTTTTGTCTTCCCCTATTTTGAAAAGACGAATGTTCATGCTTGGTATAAGTTTGATACACGGAGAGTACTAGATATACCCTACAGGCCAATCATATTACTTTGTGACTATCTTTTGTAATTGAGGGCATATCGCAATATGATATATTTGGTATTTTAACTAGGTGGCATACCTACGATGCTAATGGATGATACGAGTAGCAGTAGTAACCTTTTTCCTATCACCATCTCGTTCCCTTGGGTGGATCATCTTCTCTTCCATGTCATGTCTCAGTCCCAAAATACGTAGGACTAGTAATACGTAAGCATGCCAGTCGTATGTATATGACAACTCCAATATATGGAAACTATAACACATACGTACAATGTATTATGAATATCCAATCCATAAGGGGTAATATACTAGCAACACAAGTCACATGCAATCTATATCTCATCCATAGCACAAATAAAGAAATAGGAATAAATAACTGAGTCTCAAATATGAAGTATTAATGAATGATAGTCGGGTGGAAACAAATCCACTGCCAATCGACTATACTAAAAACTACTAAATGAGAGAAGATATCAAACTCTAATATAAGATAAATGTCAATAAAAGAAATAGTAACTAGAATATCCATCAGCTGCGATGAATCAAAGGTACTCTGAAGGTAAGGCCTCCTTAGTCTGGTATGAAGCGTCAGGTCCGGGTTCGTACTCCTGTGGATAATCCTGCACATCTATACTTGAAAAGGGACCAGGTCCTCAGAGGGACGTAACAAGATACATAGAAGCATGCCAATAAAGTACTGAAAATAAACATCAAATGGGTCGTCTAACCATCTATGTGAATGCAGTTTAAGAACAACTTTCCAACAAGTGGGCTATCTGGCCAAAATGGGATTGGCATAATTCTCTCAGAGAATTAGGGGCCTACAAAGTATGACGTCTTTTGAACCTCAGAGGCCGCCAGGTAATATATAGGGGTCATCATGACCACGCATCTCTGGCGGAGCATACGGGTTACACAAGGAAAGTACAAAGGAGCCCAAATGCCTTACTTATTGTTCTCTCTACCCCATGCTCTAAGCATGTCACATCCATGACACGATGATACCTCTAAATAACTACCAGGTCTACTAGCATACAAATTCTATCAGCAGTAATCCCTATCCATCGCACGTCCTATACGTACCTGTGGCCAGCCGAATACGCAAGTCCGTGTCCTACATGAGACTCATACTCGTGTAATAACAATGTCATGGCCAATAAAATATAAGAATTCCTCATAATAATGGGGTGGTCTCATAAACTAGGTCAACATGCATATATATAATAAAAACAGAATACGACGCCACCGTCTTTGCACCCAAGTTATCCTTGGACGCGCAGTTTATATAGCAGTTAAAATATATGAACTAAATGACAGAAATAAAGTACATGCATCATATACAATGTAAATCACAGTATAATGGCAAGGTATACTTGCCTGGCAAGCAATTTGTATAGTGTAAGGGTCCAGACGTCAAGTACACAGGATCAGAAACTATGGCCTCCGAATAAACGTCTTCGGATGCTGAAATAAACATCACCAACATTTTCGGAATTAGCGAGATAGATAAAAAATACTACCCTTTCGTCCAATTTGGACACAGGACAAAACGGTACTTTCGGATCAAAGTGGGATCCACGTGTGGCCCACTTTGTACCAAAATGCGTACCAGGGGTAAATGTCTCTAAATAGGACAAATTATAGGTCAAATAAATTCTAAACGTCAGTACGAACTCAACGGTATGTCCAATTTTGGGTTCTGGTGAGCCGAACACAAATTTGCTCTAAAAGTCAACCGTGGGGCCCACAAATAGGCGACTTGGTCAACTATTTCAGAATTGCGTAAAACTTGGGTCACAAGACCAGCGTGATACCATGAATCCAATGGCGCAAGTTTTGTCGCATTCCGACGAGTGTACACTAAATGGTACGATATTTTGCAAAAGTCGTGGTACGCGATGGGGCGGTCCCGTTTGACGGGGTGCGCTCCGTATCGCAAATTCTAAGATTTTAGAAGCAAGTTTTTCATAATTTTTAACCCATTTTATCTCTGCATTTAACATAAAATAAAATAATCTATTTAATAGGGAATGATCTCGGTTATATAGTCTTCACATAGCAAAAAGTAGATTTGAGTTTGGATGTCTGTGGTGGAAGATAACAGCCTCTAAACATAGGTAGTCGAAATAATTTTCTGCAGTTTAAAAGGTATGGTTTTTCTTCAACTTGGCCTCAATTTCTACCTGGGATAAGCATCGTTCGATGGAAACTAATTAACAGAGTTGAGAGGGGGATAGGTCATGAACATACCGGTGAAGACGGATTCAAAATTGATCGAGCGACGAGGCGGGAAACAACGCGGGAAGTAGGGTACATCGCTGCCAAATTTTGTTGGGGTGTTCGCGCGGTCGTGCGGGTGTGCTGGCGCGGCGGCGGTGCTCCGGTGGCTGCACAGTCGTCGAGGGTCGGCGCAGGGTTGGGGGCGTTGGCATTGGGTTTTCAGTTTAGGGTTAGGGTTTAGAGATTAAGTATCTATATATAGGTGGAGGGGTGCGGAGAAAGGTCGGGGTCGCGGGTCTGCTCTCTAGTTTAGGAGTTGAGTTCCTGTGGGGTTGGGATTGACTTAGACTTAGGGGTTAGTTTTAAGGGTAAAATTTGTGTTAGGGTTTTAGTTTAATGATTTTTTTCTTTCTTTTTTTTATACTATTTACTATATATAAATATACATATATATGGTAATAAAATTTCAGAAAAATCTATTTGTACAATCTAAATTTTTTATCATCCTTCTACAAGACTTCCAACATAAAATAAAATAAAATAGTAGTTTTGCTCTATAAGTTCTAGATGAGTGATTATCTAGTAATTAATCCAATTAAATTCTATTTTCTAATTAACTAAAAAATAATATAATTAAGTTAAATGATTAATTAAATAATTAATATATTTAAAATTAGGGGGTTTTACATTCTACCCAACTTAAAAAAAATTCATCCTCGAAATTAAAACTAAGCCACGATAGGAAATCAAGGATGGTATATGGTAAAATTGAACAAAGTAATTTCATACCATGATCTACAAATAGGTGCGAAAAATATTTGTGCATGTCGTCCTTGCGCTCCCAGGTGGATTCTCCTGGCGCGCCATGCTTCCATGCCACGCGGACCAAGGGAATAGACTGGTTCCTCAACACCTTCTCTCGACGATCAAGGATCCCCACGGGTTGCTCTTGGTATGACAAGCTCGGCCCAATAGTGATCTCAGAGTGGTCAAGAACGTGACTGCTATCTGCCATATTTTGCCTAAGTTGTGACACATGGAATACATTATGAACTCCCTCGAGTGAAGGTGGTAGTGCCAGTCGATACGCCACTTCTTCCACTCTCTCTAGCACGTCAAATGGTCTAATATACATTGGGCTCAATTTGCCATGCCTTTCGAATCGAATAGTGCCTCTAGTAGGTGATATCCTCAAGAAGACATGATCGCCTTCTTTAAACTCTAAGGGACGACGATGAAGGTCTGCCTACTACTTCTGCCTATCTTGTGCTGCTCGCAAGTGACCTTGTATCTTCTTCACTATCTCTACGGTGTTGACTACCAACTCTGGTCCCAGAATCTGACGTTCTCCCACGTCACTCCAACACACGGGAGATCTACACTTCTTCTATACAACGCTTCAAACGGAGCCATCTGGATGCTCGCCTGATAGCTATTGTTATAAAAAACTCCATAAGGTATAGGTGGTCCTCCCATGATCCTCTAAAGTCCAACATACAAGCCCTCAACATATCCTTCAGTGTCTGAATAGTACATTCGGACTGTCCATCTGTTTGCGGGTGATAAGATGTACTGAACTTCAGACGAGTCCCAAGACTCTCCTGCATGCTTCTCTAAAAATGAGATATGAAACACGAATCCCTGTCTGACACAATGCTGACCGAAATGCCGTACAACCTTACGATTTGCCTCATGTATAAGTCAGCCAAAGCTTCTGTAGACTGGTCAACTCTAAAAGGCATGAAATATGCGAACTTGGTAAGTCGATCCACTATTACCCATACTGCATCTCTCCCACTTGGACTCTTGGGAAAACCCGTGATGAAGTCTATAGTGATGTGCTCCCACTTCCACTCAGGAATCGAAAGTGGTTGCAGTAGCCCTGCTGTTCTCTGATGCTCCGCCTTTACTTGCTGACATACTAGACATTTGGCTACAAAGCGAGCTATCTCTCTCTTCATCCTACGCCACCAAAAGTGCTGTCGCAAGTCATGGTACATCTTCGTGCCTCCAAGATGAATAGAATATATCGAACTATGAGCTTCTGCCATTAGCTCATGTCGAATCTCTCCATTGGGAACATATAGACGATCACCACATCGTAATGTCCCATCATCATGAATGCACAATCCCGTCTGCTCTCCAGCATTTGTCCTTTTTTTTAATCTCCTGAATCTGGCGTCCGTAGGCAAAGCTGTCTTGATCCTCTCTACTAGTGATGACTGTACTTGCAAGTTGGCCAATATCCCATCTGCTCTAGGTAATATCACTTCTATGCTAAGCTCTTGCAAGTCCTCCAATAACTCCCTTTGTGTCTTCAAGAAGTAAGCTGTTGGTTTCCGGCTTAACGCGTCTGCTACTACGTTAGCCTTGCCCGGGTGATAATGTAGCTATATCTCAAATTCCTTCATCAACTCAAGCTACCTACACTGCCTCATATTTAACTCCTTCTGCGTGAATACATACTTAAGGCTTTTGTGGTCTGTATAGATCTCCACTCATTTCCAATATAAATAATGTCTTCTTAGCTTTAGAGCAAAAACAACGACTGCAAGCTCCAAGTCATGAGTTGGATAATTCTTCTTATGTACTTGTAACTGTCTAGATGCATATGCAATCACCTTGCCATGCTACATTAACACACATCCCAAGCCTTTTCCCGATGCGTCATTGTAAATCACATAACCTCATGATCCTGATGGAATAGTCAATACTGGCGCTGTGGTCAGTCACTTCTTCAACTCCTCGAAAGTGGCTTGACACTCGTCGGACTCTTAATTCTTGTACGTCAACCGATTCATAGGCGCTGCTATCCTTGAGAAGTTCTCTACGAACCGTCAGTAATATCCCGCAAGTCCAAGGAAACTCCTCACCTCCGATGCTGATTTAGGGACGGGCCATGTCTCGAATGCTGAAATTTTCTCTGGGTCAACAGAAATACCATCTTTCGTAACGACATGCCCAAGAAACGAGACTTTGTCCAAGAAAAACTCACTCTCGTGTAATATATGTATCACGGCCAATGAAACATAATGATGCCTCCAAATTATGTGGTGGTCTCGTAAAACTAGGTCGACATATATAATATATAGTAAAGATAAAATATGACGCCATCGTCGTTGCACCCAAGTTATTTTGGACGCACAGTTTGTATAGCAGTTAAAATATATAAACTAAATAAAAGAAATAAACTATATGCATTATATGGAATATAAATTATAGTACAATGGCAAGGTATACTTGTATGGCAAGAAAGCTGCGTAGTATAAGCGTCCAGGTGTCAAGTACAGAAGATCAGAAACTATGGCCTCCGAATAAATGTCTCCGGATGCTGATATAAATATCACCAATGTTCCCAAAATAAACGAGATAGTCAGAAAATACTACCCTTTCGTCCAATTTGGACACAGGGGTAAAAAAGTAATTTTGAGTCAAACCGGGTCCACATGTAGGCCACTTTGCACCGAAAAGTGTGCCAGAGGTAAAGGTCTCTAAATGGGACAAATTATAGGTCAAAAAAAATGATGATACGAACTCAACGGTATGTCCAATTTTGGATTTCGGTGAGCCGAACACAAATTCGCCCTTAAAGTCAACCGTGGGGCCTGCAAATAGGCGACTTGGTCAACTGTCTCAGAATCGCGTAAAACTTGGGTCACAGGACCAGCGTGATACCACGAATCCAATGGCACAAGTATATGTGGGGCGTGCAATAAGGAATAGCTGCTGATAGAATTTGCACTTTAGAAGACGTGGCAGTTATTAGAGGTATCATCGTGTCATGGATATGACATGCTTAGAGCATGGGGTGGGGAGGACAACAAATAAGGCATTTTGGCTCCTTTGTACTTTCTTTGTGTAACCCGTATGCTCCGCCGGAGATGCGCGGTCATGATGACCCCTATATATTACCTAGCGGCCTCTGGCATTCAAAAGATGACATGCTTTGTAGGCCCCTGATTCTCCGAGAGAATTATACCAATACCATTTTAGCCAGATAGCCCACATATTGGAAAGTTGTTCTCAAAGTGCATTCAAATAGATGGTTAGGCAACCCATTAGATATTTATTTTTCAGTACTTTATTGGTATGCTTCTATATATCTCGTTACGTCCCTCTGAGGACCTGGTCCTTTTTCAGGTGTAGACGATCATGGCTATTTGTAGGAGCACGGATCAGGACTTGCTACTTCATATCTTTCGAGGAGGTCTTCTCTTCGAGTCTCATTGTTCATTAGATGATGTACTTATTTTGTTTCTCTTATATTCTAGTTGGTAGTAGATTTGTCTCCATCCAACTATTAGTTCTTCTCGACTAGTTCATAATTGGTTTATTGACATATATGATTATTTATTTCTTTATAATTTCTGTGGATAAGATTTAGTTATGCCTGTGACTTGTGATAAATATATACCACTTGTGAATTATTGTTCATAATACAACGTACGTATGTGTTATGGTTTTCATATATTGGAGTTGCCATATACATACGGCTGGTATGCTTACGTATTTCTAGTCCAATATATTTTGGGTCTGGGGCATGCCATATTTTTAGTGGTGACCTATGTAGGTCAAGAGTATATTGTCTTGGTTACGTTACAATACCGAGCAAGCCTACAAATAGTATTAGAGTATATGATCTCATCCACATTTGACTATGACTCACCTTGCATCCAATCCATTCTATTTAAATAATTGCATCCTGCTTGATTCATGTACTTCCCTAATAGTTCCTTGAGTATGGCTTTCTCTTAGAATATAGTAATTCTTGTTGTTAGGATGATAATTAGGGTAACATTCCTACGAAGAATACAACTAGAATATTGACACACCACTAAGTTTAGAATACCTATTGAACCCTATCATCCCTTACCTGTAGATTAATTAACCACTATCCCTTGATACATTTATGAAGGACTTGAGAGTTGTATAGACACTACTAGGGTTAGTTAGAAATTGACCATATTGTTTGACCCTAGTATTGAGGAACCAATAGAAATCCAATGTTGAATATTAGGACTAAACCTAACTTTCATAGTGAGATAGTATTAAAGAACTATAAATTTATTTTCTTGTCTTGATATTAGCAGAACAGTACCTTAGGAAGCTAAGAAGAATGAATATAATATTTTTCTTGATCATACCTCGAACATAGAGATTAGCATACCATATTTCCTTAGGAAACCATGATATTATCAAGAGTCTCCCTATTTAATTTTATATCTTGTTCCTCCAAAACCTTAACGCTCGCTAATTGTGCGACGACTAAAATCTTCTTTCATCCTTCCATTCGTGCCACCTAACCCTTCTGATTGTAGGCCAAGTGATTTCATTTATGTTAAGGATATATAGTTTGCTAGAATTATAGTTGTTAATCTTGAATTTTGAAATTATGTGCTTAGTAGTTAGAACTTGATAGTTTGAGTTGCTCATTTAGATTATGATTTTATGATTATCCTTTAGTTTCAAATCAAGTAATTTATTCCCATATCTCAATACAGGTTATATCCTATTTTACTTAAGGGCCAGTAACTTTTCTATTCTTAAAGTTAACACCTTGTTCTATAAATACTATAATTAAGACTTAAGATGACCATTACCTATATAATGCAATAGGATACCCTAATAAGTACCAAGATCTTTTCTTCGTATATCCCAATAAGAGTTTCTACTTTATTTACAAGGATAAGGTTATTTTGTAGAATTCCCTTAAGGCAGTTACAATATTAGTTAATTTTTGTAAGTTTGGTAGTATGCCTCACAACCTAGTAGCACATAGTCCCTTTTGACCTATTAATGAAGTATAATTGAATGACACCAACTATAGACTTGCATAAGAAGATAGTGTTTATACAGACTGTAGAACTTAGAGGCCCATACTTCATTTGGTAGACTAGAGACTTAGACAAGGAGTTATTATGGCAACTGTAGAGGCACAACACCGGACAAGTCTTTTCTTCTTTGTGAACTTGTATTATTTTGTACCTTCTTTTATCATAATCCAGCGTACTTATATTTTATGAACTACCTCGACCTATGCTGCTATTATAGCCTAGTTTTGTAAGCTTACTCTTTTATCGAGCTTGTTCATGACATATATATTATTGGGGGCCCACACTAATACATTGTCTAAATCAGAATCAGTGTATTATGGTCTAGCTAACCTTAGTGCGCTTGGTTCGCTCTTCGCATAACTACTTTACGTGGATTGAGATACAGTTGACTCAGCTTGTTAGACGAATATACTTGCCCTCTAGACAGGTCAGAGCATATCATGTCAAGGTACATAACTATTCTGATATGAACATGCGAATAGGAATTTACCAAAAATAAGATTTTAATCCACAACTGCCTTGATAACTCTCTTTTGAATTCTTTAATCGCCTTGATCCCCATACTTGTATTCTATCATCTCCTCCTTGAATTCTTTATTGTTGTTTTCTGTCTTTTCCTATTTCGGAAGGACGAACGTTCGTGCTTAGTATAAGTTTGATACACGGAGAATAATAGATATATCCCATTGGCCAATCACATTACTTGGTGACTATATTTCGTAATTAAGGACACATCACATGTGAAATATTTTGTGTGTTAAAATTTTTGAGGATTGAATAACAAGATTAAATAATTTGAGGAAGTTTTTTTTAAATGTATAAGCCTTATGTGATAGATGAATAAATTCTAAGTTGGGTAGAAATTTAATTGTCAACTTGAGGTAAAATATTTTTAGATTGTGATCAAGTAAGATTAGATTAAGAGATTTAAGTATTAATTTTGGAATTTTTAGAAGAATAATTAAGATGATGAGGATTTAATAAATTTTAAAATCTTGATATTGAGGACAAAATATTTATACTTTGAGCACTTGATTTAAATTTTGAATATTGAAAGTTGAATCAACGATTTAAATTTTGAGGATAAATATAGAATCTTAGACTTGAACAATTAGTGAATTAGATTTAAAATTTTACAATTTGATAATTTGAATTAAAAGTTGAATTTTGATTTTTGGATCACCTATTTAAAATATTGAGGATGTAAATTAAATTTAAAATTTGAAGAGTACAAAATTCTTAAGTTGAGAATAGGAATAAGATTTGATTAGAATTGTTTATTGTTCAAAGTCTAGAGGAGATTATGATAGTTGAAAACTGCGATGTAAATTTTGATGTGGGATGTCATATAGATTTGAATTAGAATTGGATGTTGATTATTTAAAAATTGAGAAGATATTACAATAGGTTGAATTTTGAATTAAACTGTGGTTAATCTAATTTTGAAGTTAGTGCGATGGATTTGAATAGATTTGGTTATTTAAATTTTTGGAAGAGATTGTGAAAGACTTGTCTTATATATGAATGTGAAGGATTTAGCAAATTATGCCTTATTTTTAATTTTGAGGAAGAAATTCTTTTAAGTTGGGTAAATTGTAAACCCCCTCACCCAAAAATAGGTATTTTATGTGTATTTTGTATTTCTTGTATTTGTTTTAGATTATTTTCAAAATAATTAAAACCTAATAATTTTATTAGGATACTTCACCATGGTTTGGTCATTAATAGTATAGGATGGCCCCAAAATCTGTATCTTCCTTCATAAAAAGTAGCCTACACAAGAGACACTACTTGTAGGATATTTTTGTGGCACATAAATTCAATCCCTTGGTGTAAGTATGACATTAGTGTAACGACCATAGATTAATTATTAAATATTTAGATATTATATATATAATTTAATTGTGGTTATTTTTTAATTTTAAGTTTTCTACAATTAGTAGCCCAAAATTTTCCGTGCCAAATTAGGTACATTCCCTTTTGTAAGATTTTATATTATTTACTATTTACATATTTTGTTGATAACCATTTAATTATTTACTTAGTTAATTAGATAATATAATTATTTGATTTATTATAACTAGATAAATATCTAATTATTAATTATAAAATATTTTGAGTGCAGTATTTTATTAAAACCTTACAAAGTAAATTTTCTAAAATTTATTTTGTGTACAAATATTATTTTTGAATTTTACCTCATTTATATATGTGAGTATATAATAAATATATAATAATAATAATAATAATAATAGATATAATAATAATATTGATAATAATTATAATAGTAATAATAATAATAATAATAGCAATAATAATAATATTGATAATAGTAATAATAGTAGTAGTAATAATAATAATAATAATAATAATAATAATAATGATAATAATAATAATATTGGTAATAATAATAATAATAATAATAATAATAGTAATAATAATAATAATAAATTAAAACAAAAGAGAAAAGAAAAGAAAAGAAAAAGATACAATCCTTATCACCTAAACCCTAAACACTTAAACTACTTAATAACCTAAACCTACCCCTAATCTTAAACTACCCAGTAGAAAAAGACCCCCCCCCCCGCAGGAACCAGAACCCCTCCCCATATCTCTCCCTCTCTCTCTCTCTCTCTCTCTCTCTCTCTCTCTCTCTCTCTCTCTCTCTCTCGATATACATTTATATATACATATATATGCCCATACGTAAAACCCAAACCCTAACCCTAGACCTTGACCCCTAGTCGGCGACCACCCTCCGACCGCCGCTGCCCCAGCCGCCCGCGTCACCGCAGCCGCAGCCACCGCCGGCGATCGCCGTCCGCTCGCGTACGCACGCACGTGTACATACAATTTTGCCTCATCTTCAAGGTACCGTATCTCCTTCATCTCTCGTCCTTTTCTCGAGCGGTTTATCCGTGTACATTCACAACCTAATCCTCTAGGATTTTATTCAAGCGGGACAAGTTTTTGTGTCCCGGATTGGTCAAAAAATTGACCAAAAAATGACAAAAAAACTGACCAAAAATAGTCCAGAAACTTCAACCAAAACCCCCTTGTTCACACCCAATTTGCCGCCAACCTATTCAATATATTCAAAAGCTAATTGAAGGATTTTTCTTCTCCATATAACCGAGAATATTTTTGTTCTTTAATTTTTATTAATTTGTTATATGTGTTAAATTATTCAACCTCCAAAACGACCAAAAACATGATTTATTAAAACTTAAATTTTTGATACGGAGTGCGCCCCGCCAAACGGGACTGCCTCGTCGTGTACCAATTATACCGAAAGGTGCGTATGGTATATCCTGATGTGTGGGCTTTCGCGAAAGCGGATTCGGACGTGTGTGCGCGTCGGAATCAACATGTATCCGTAAAAAATCTCTATATCACGACTTTTGCAAAATATCACACCATTTTATGTACGCTCATTGGAATGCGACGAAACTTGCGCCATTGGATTCGTGGTATCACGCTGGTCTTGTGACCCAAGTTTTACGCGATTATGAGACAGTTGACCAAGCCGCCTATTTGTGGGCCCCACGGTTGACTTTTAGGACAAATTTGTGATCGGCTCACCGGAATCTATTTAGAGACCTTTACCTCTGGCATACTTTTCGGTGCAAAATGGCCCACATGTGGACCCACTTTAACCCGAAATTACCGTTTTGTATCTGTGTCCAATTTGGAAGAAAGGATAGTATTTTCTAGCTATCTCGCTTATTCTGGGAATGTTGGTGATATTTATTTCAGCATCCGAAGACGTTCATTCAAAGGCCATAGTTTTCGATCCTCTGTACTTGACACCTGGATGCTTATACTTTGCAGCTTTCTTGCCAGGCAAGTATATCTTGCCATTGTACTGTGATTTATATTCCATATGGTGTATGTATTTTATTTTTGTCATTTAGTTCATATATTTTAACTGCTATATAAACTGCGCGTCCAAGGATAACTTGGGTGCAACGACGATGGCGTCGTATTTTACCTTTATTATATATTATGCATGTTGACATAGTTTTATGAGACCACCACATGATCATGAGGCATTCTTATATTTTATTTAGCTGTGACACATTTCTTACACGAGTTGTGAGTCTCATATAGATTACGAACTTACATATTGACTGATCATCAGTACGTATGGGATATGCGATAAGGAATAGCTGTTGATAGAATTTACATGTTAGAAGACTTGACAGTTATTAGAGGTATCATCGGGTCATGGATATGACATGCTTAGAGCATGGGGTGGGGAGGACAACAAGTAAAGCGTTTGGGCTCCTTTGCACTTTTTTTGTGTAACCCGTACGCTCCGTCAGAGATGCGCGGTCATGATGACCCCTATATATTACCTGACGGCCTCTGGCGTTCAATAGATGACATGCTTTGTAGGCCCCTGATTCTCTGAGAGAATCATGCAAATCTTATTTTAGCCACATAGCCCACGTGTTGGAAAGTTGTTCTCAAAATGCATTCACATAGATGGTTAGGCGACCCATTGGATGTTTATTTTTTAGTACTTTATTGGCATGCCTCTATGTATCTTGTTACGTCCCTCTGAGGACCTGGTCCCTTTTCAGGTGTAGACGATCATGGCTATTTACAGGAGCACGGATCAGGACTTGCTACTTCATATCTTTCGAAATATAAGAGAAACAAAATAAGTACATCATCTAATGAACAACAATACTCTATGTCATATGCTACCATTTCTACTTCTGAATGGGAAAAGGCTGAAGCAATCCTCCTGCTCTCTGTCTCTCCGCCTTGACCTGCTGGCAAACTAAGCATCTGGACACGAAGCTAGCTACCTCGCGCTTCATGCCATACAACCATATATGCTCTCTCATGTCTCTATATATCTTGTTGGCACCGGGATACATAAAGTATTGGGAACGATGCACCTCCTACATAATCTCCTCGCGTAAAACTCCTCTCGGTACGCACAACATGGTACCGTATCGCAATGATCCGTCATCTGCGATGATAAAGTCCTCTGCCAGCCCAACCTGAACCTGTGCTCTGATGCTCCTCAGAGACTCATCCTCAAACTGTCCAGCTCTGACTCGGTCCATCAGCTCTGACTGGACCTGAAGTCCCCACACCTGTGTTGTGACTCCCGAAATCAATACCTCAATGCCCAAACTGTCGAGATTGGCCAATAAATATCTGTCTCTAGTCAAGCACATAGCCATGGGATATCTGCTCAAAGCATCCGCGACTACGTTGGCCTTTCCTGGATGGTACTACAAGGATATGTCAAAGTCTTTCATCAGCTCCAACCATCGCTGCTGCCTCATGTTGAGCTCTTTCTGTGTAAACACATACTTTAAGCTCTTATCGTCTGTGGAGATCTCTAATCTCTCTCCATATAAATAGTATTTCCATAACTTGAGAGAAAATATAACTGCTGTAAGCTCCAAATCATGGGTAGGGTAGTTCTTCTCATGCGGGCGTAATTGCCTGGAAGCGTAGGCAATCACCTTCCCGTGCTACTGTAATACACAAACCAAACCCTTCCCGGATGCATCACTATAAATGTAAAATCCTCCTGCTCCTGATGGTAGTGTCAAGATGGGAGCTGTAGTCAATCTTCTCTTCAGCTCCTCAAATGCTGACTGACAATCCTCAGTCCAGACGAATTCTACGTCCTTCCTGGTCAGCCTAGTCATCGGCTCTGCTAGTCCAAAAAAGTCCTGAACAAACCTCCGGTAGTAGCTTGCTAATCCAAGGAAGCTCCTGATCTCTGCTACTGAACTCGGGATAGACCATGATTCAACTGCTGAGATCTTCTTCCAGTCCACCGAGATTCTATCTCCTATAATGACATGCCCAAGAAATTTAACTTTATCAAGAAAGAATTTGTACTTCGACAACTTTCCATACAACTTCTCCTTTCTGAGGGTCTCCAGAACAATCCTCAAGTGCTGCTCATGCTCCTCTGGGTCTTTGAGTATATCAGAATATTGTTTATGAAGACTATAACAAATTGGTCCAGGATTGATGAAACACATTGTTCATCAGGTTCATGAACACTGTCGGAGCATTGGTCAACCTAAACGGCACCACCCAGAACTGGAACTGCCTATAGCGAGTCCTAAAAGCTGTCTTTGGGATGTCTTCCCTCTTCACTTTCACCTGGTAGTACCTTGACCTCAAGTCTATCTTGGAGAATACCTTCGCTCCGCTCAATTGGTCAAACAAGTCATCTATCTGCGACAACGGGTATTTATTCTTGATAGTGAGGTTATTAAGTGCCCTGTAGTCGATACACATACATACCGACCCATCCTTCTTGGGTACAAAAAGTACCGAAGCACCCCATGGTGGTAAACTGGAACAGATAAAACCTTTGTCTTGTAACTCATCCACCTGCTTCTTCAATTCTACCAGTTTGCTGTTGCTTACTCTATAGACGTGCTGAGAGATCGGCTTTGCGCCTGGCACTAAATCCATAAAGAATTCCATATCTCTGTCCGACGGCAATCCCGACAACTCCTCTGGAAAGACATCCAAGAACTCCGCAATCAACGGATGTGGCGGCTCCTGCTCCGGCTCCTGCTCCTCGACTGAAGCTCTACAAAAATTGCCTTCGCTCTGCTCTACTCCTCGGACGAACTCGAACTTCGGCACTCCTGGCGTCTGAAATAAAACTCTGCCTCTACGACAATCGATACTAGCGTGATGTCTACTCAACCAATCCATCCCGAGCACTATGTTGTAACTCGGTGTAAACCCCCTCACCCAAAAATAGGTATTTTGTGCGTATTTTATATTTATTGTATTTATTTTAGATTATTTTTCAAAACAATTAAAACCCAATAATTATATTAGGACACTTCACCATGGTTTGGACATTAATAATATAGGATGGCCCCAAAACCTGTATCATCCTTCATAGAAAGTAGCCTACACATGAGACACTACCTGTAGAATCTTTTCGTAGCACAAAAATTTGATCCCTTGGTGTTAGTATGACATTAGTGTAACGACCATAGATTAATTATTAAATATTTAGATATTTATATATATAATTTAATTGTGGTTATTTTCCAATTCCAACTCTTCTATAATTAGCAGCCCATAATTCCCCGTCTCAAATTAGGTACATTCCCTTTTTTGCAAGATTGCATATTATTTACTATTACCTATTTTGTGGATAACCATTTAATTAATTACTTAGTTAATTAGTTAATACAATTATTTAATTTTTATAACTAAATAAATATCTAATTATTAATTATAAAATATTTTATAAAATATTTTGGATGTAGTATTTTATTAAAACTTTACAAAGTAATTTTTCTAGAATTTATTTTTAGTGTGCAAATATTCTTTTTGGATTTTTATAATTCCATCTATATATATAAATATAAATATATATGTTAATAAACATATATATATTTGCAGGAGAAACAAAATAAGTACATCAACTATAATATAAGAGAAACAAAAGAAGTACATCATCTAATGAACAACAATACTCTATGTCACATGCTACCATTTCTACTTCTAAATGTTAATATATTAACATAAATATATATATGTTAATATATATATGTTAATAAGTACATCATTAGACGATCATGGCTATTTGTAGGAGGTCTTCTTCTCTTTGAGTCTCGTTGTTCATTAGATGATGTACTTATTTTGTTTCTCTTATATTATAGTTGGTAGTGGATTTATCTCCATCCAACTATTAGTTCTTCTCGACTAGTTAATATTTGATTTATTGACATATATGATTATTTATTTTTTATGATTTCTGTGGATGAGATTTAGTTATGCCTGTGACTTGTGATAATTATATACCACTTGTTAATTATTATTCATAATACAGCGTACGTATGTGTTATGGTTTTCATATATTGGAGTTGCCATATACATACGGCTGGCATGCTTATGTATTCCTAGTCCTACGTATTTTGGGACATGGGCGTGACATGTTTTTAGTGGTGGCCTATGCAGGTCGAGAGTATATTATCTTGGTTACGTTATATTACCGAGCAAGCCTGCAAATAGGATTAGAGTATAGGATCTCATCCACATTTGACTATGACTCACCTTTCTTCCAATCCATTCTATTTAAATAATTGCATCATGCTTGATTCATGTACTTCCGTAATTGTTCCTTGAGTATGGCCTTCTCCTAGAATAAAGTAATTCTTGTTGTTAGGATGATAATTAGGGTAACAATCCTACTAAGAATACAACTAGAATATTGATACACCACTAAGTTTAGAATTGAGAGTAGTATAGACCACTATCCCTTGATACATTTATAAAGGAATTGAGAGTAGTATAGACACTACTAGGGTTAGTTAGAAATTGACCATATTGTTTGACCCTAGTATTGAGGAACCAATAGAAATCCAAGGTTGAATATTAGGACTAAACCTAACTTTCATAATGAGATAGTATTAGAGAACTATAAATTTATTTTCTTGTCTTGATATTAGTAGAACAGTACCTTAGGAAGCCAAGAGGAATGAATAGAATATTTTTCTTGATCATACCTCGACATAGAGATGCATACCACCTTTCCTAAACCATAATATTATCAAGAGTCTCTCTATTTAATATTATATCTTGTTCCTCCGAAACCTTAACGCTCGCTAATTGTGCGACGACTAAAATCTTCCTTCATCCTTCCATTCGTGCCACCTAACCCTTCTGATTGTAGGCCAAGTGATTTCATTTATGTTAAGGATATATAGTTTGCTAGGATTATAGTTGTTAATCTTGAATTTTGAAATTATGTGCTTAGTAGTTAGAACTTGATAGTTTGAGTTGCTCATTTAGACTATAATTTTATGATTATCCTTTAGTTTCAAATCAAGTAATTTGTACCCATATCTCAATACGTGTTATATCCTATTTTACTTAAGGGCCAGTAACTTTTCTATTCTTAAAGTTAACACCTTGTTCTATAAATACTATGATTAAGATTTAAGATGACCATTACCTATATAATGTAATAGGATACCCTAATAAGTACCAAGATCTTTTCATCGTATATCCCAATAAGAGTTTTTACTTTATTTACAAGGACAAGATTATTTTGTAGAATCCCCTTAAGGCAGTTACAATATTAGTTAATTCTTATAAGTTTGGTAGTATGCCTCACAACCTAGTAGCACATAGTCCTTTTGACCCATTAATGAAGTATAATTGAATGATACCAACTATAGACTTGCATAAGAAGATAGTGTTTATCCAGACTGTAGAACTTAGAGGCCCATACTTCATTTGGTCGACTAGAGACTTAGACAAGGAGTTATTATGGCAACTGTAGAGGCACAACACCGGACAAGTCTTTTCTTCTTTGTGAACTTGTATTATTTTGTACCTTCTTTCATCATAATCCAGCGTACTTATATTTTATGAACTACCTCGACCTATGCTGCTATTATAGCCTAGTTTTGCAAGCTTACTCTTTTATCGAGCTTGTTCATGACATATGTATTATTGGGTGCCCACACTAATACATTGTCTAAATCAGAATCAGTGTATTATGGTCTAGCTAACCTTAGTGTGTTACAGCTGGCATGCTTACATATTCCTAGTCCTACGTATTTTGGGACTGGGGCATGACAATAGTTGACTCAGCTTGTTAGACAAAAATACTTGCCCTCTAGACATGTTCGAGCATATCGTATTGGTTATATAACTGTACTAATATGAGTATGCAAATAGAAATTTACCAAAATATGGTTTCAATCTGCAACTGCCCTTATAACTCTCTTTTTGAATCCTTTAATCGCATTGAACCCCATAATTTTTTATTATTGTTTTCGTCTTCCTCTATTTCGGAAAGATGAATGTTCGTGCTTGGTATAAGTTTGATACACGGAGAGTACTAGATATACCCCATAGGCCAATCATATTACTTTGTGACTATCTTTTATAATTAAGGGCACATCACAATGTGATATATTTGGTGTTTTAACTAGGTGGCATACCCACGATGCTAATGGATGATACGAGTAGCAGTAGTAGTAACCTTTTTCCTATCACCATCTCGTTCCCTTGGGTGGATCATCTTCTCTTCCATAGCCATTCCTTGTCCCATGCTTAATTCTTTCTATCGTAGTTGCATCTTTTCGTGCCATCATGAATTATTGATTTACTTCAACCTTACCCTTATTTTATTAGTTAAAACATAAATTGGTTAGTAATAATTAATTACTAAAAAGATGAGCTCATAATGATAACCCTTATGTATATGCACTATAACAATATCTGTATTCTCTTATTATTTTAAACCATGAGTAGCATCCTTTAGTCTAACATGAATTAGTTGGATTGTTGAGATAGTTCATACTTCTAATAGTTTTATAAAGTTATTTAAGACCTTAATTGTTGCCAAAAACTTAGACTAAGCTTAGGAAAGAGTTGAAGACACTTTTTACGAACTGATGACTATGACAAATCGCTGACGAAGCAACGACAGCTGCAGCTAGACCATTATAGTAGAGTAGTCGAATTATTTGCAGATATATACTGGCCAGATGGCGTGTCAGTATTAGACTACGATACTTGAATGTTACAGAGAAAAATCATGGTTATGAGATTCCAGACTAGTATCCCAAAATTTTTGACCTAATGAATAAATTCGTCTTACAACCTAGACAATAGCCTCAAAAGACTTGGACTACTAGTAAAATTCTTATAAGTTGGGTAGTGTAGAGGAGTTAGAGGATAAAAGAATAGTGTATGGATAATAAGAGAGAAAAGTGTTAGAATGGCTGACCATAACTTTTAGGAAGCACTACTAGCTAGCAATGAAGTGTTAATAGCTATTGTGATTTATTACGAATATGGATTAGTGTTAATTTCGAGGACAAAATTATTTTAAGTTGGGTAGATTGTAAACCCCCTCAACCAAAATAGGTATTTTGTGTGTATTTTGTATTTCTTGTATTTATTTTAGATTATTTTTTAAAATAATTAAAATCTAATAATTATATTAGGATACTACACCATGGTTTGGACATTAATAATATAGGATGGCCCCAAAACCTGTATCGACCTTCATAGGAAGTAGCCTAAACAGGAGACACTACCTGTAGAATCTTTTTGTGGCACAGAAATTCGATCCCTTGGTATTAGTATGATATTAGTGTAACGACCATAGATTAATTGTTAAATATTTAGATATTTATATATATATATAATTTAATTATGGTTATTTTTCAATTCCAACACTTCTATAATTAGCAGCCCATAATTACCCGTATTAAATTAGGTACATTCTCTTTTTTGTAAGATTGCATATTATTTACTATTACCTATTTTATAGATAACCATTTAATTAATTACTTAGTTAATTATATAATATAATTATTTAATTTTTATAACTAAATAAATATCTAATTATTAATTATAAAATATTTCATAAAATATTTTGGGTGTAGTATTTTATTAAAACTTTACAAAGTAATTTTTCTAGAATTTATTTTTAGTGTGCAAATATTCTTTTTGGATTTTTATAATTTCATCTGTATATATATAAATATATATATATGTTCATAAACATATAGTTAATAATAATAATAATAATAATTAATAATAATAATAATAATGATAATATTAATAATAATAATAATATTATTTATAGTAATAAATAAAAAGAAAAGGAAAAGAAAAGAAAAAAAAAGATAAAGAAAAAGAAAAGAAAAAATAAATAAACAAATAAAAATCTTAACTAATCCTAACTAAACCTAGATTACCCAAAACCTAATCCTAAACTAACCCTAGACCCTATTTCTAATCCCTCCCCTCCCCTCCCCCAGCAGCTAAGAAACCCCCCCGAATCCCGCGGACTCCCCCTCCCTCTCCCTCCCTCTCTCTCTCTCTCTCTCTCTCTCTCTATATATATATATATATATATATATATATATATATATATATATATATATATATTATAACCATAAACTACTCAAAACCCTAACCCTACCCCAGCCCCGCGTCCCGACGACCGACCCCCGGTGACCCCCACCCCTCGCCGCCGCGCGCGTGTACATCACAGTTTTGCCCCCTCTTCAAGGTAACATATCTCCCTCATCTCTCGTCCTTTTCTCGAGCGGTTTATCCGTGTACGTTAACAACCTAACCCTCTAGGATTTTTATTCAAGCGAGATGAGTTTTCGTGTCCCGGATTGGTAGAAAAATTGACCAAAAAATGGCCGGAAAACTGAACAAAAATAGTCCAAAAACTTCAACCCAAACCCCCATGTTCAAACCCAATTTGCCATCAAGCTGTTTAATGTTTTCAAAAACTAATTGAAGGATTTTCTTCCCAATATAACTGAGATTTTTTCTGTTCTTTTAGTTTTTATTAATTTATTTAATGTGTTAAATTATTCGGCCTCCAAAACGACAAAAAACTTAATTTTTAAAAACTAGAATTTTATGATACAGACTGCGCCCCACCAAACGGGACCGCCTCATCGCATACCAATTGCACCGAAAGGCACGTATGGTATATCCTGACGTGTGGGATTTCGGAATCAACCTGTATCCTTAAAAAGTTCCCGTGTCACAACTTTTCCAAAATACCACCCCATTTTGTGTACGCTCGTCAGAATGCGACCAAACTTGCGCCAATGGATTCATGGTATCACACTGGTCCTGTGACCCAAGTTTCATGCAATTCAGAGACAGTTGACCAAGCCTCCTATTTGCGGGCCCCACGGTTAACTTGAAGGGCAAATTTTTGATCGGCTCACCGAAATCCAAAATTGGACATATTGTTGAGTTTGTATCGACGTTTAGAATTTGTTTGACATATAATTTGTCCCATTTATAGACCTTTACCTCTGGCATGTATTTTGGTGCAAAGTGGGCCACATTTGGACTCCACTTTGGCCCAAAATATTGTTTTGCACCTGTGTCCAAATTGGACGAAAGGGTAGACTTTTCTAACTATCTCGCTTATTCTGGGAACGTTGGTGATATTTATTTCAGCATCCGGAGACGTTCATTCCGATGCCATAGTTCTGATCCCTTATGCTTGATGTCTGGACGCTTACACTTCGCAGCTTTCTTGCCTGGAAAAATACCTTGCCAAATTGCTTATAGTATTTTGCATGCTTATCATATTTTTATATACTCATTATATATGTGTTTTCTTTCAGTCATAATTATATACTATATATGTTGACACACACTTGACACATAGTATCATGGGAGGGGAGGACATTCAGTAGGCGTATGGGCTACTCACTCTGGTAAACCGTAGTAACTAGCATGCACTACGGGAGTTGTATCGTGATGTTCGCTACCCTCGCGGTATGTCGATTGATGGTGTCACGATGGTCGCTACCCTCGCGGTATGACGGCTGATGATGTTCGTGGACGTGTGTGTGAGTCATGAGATAGATAGAGTAGACTACACCTACCCATACGTCGAAAGATTATCCTTATTATGCATTTCATATAGATTGTCTAGTACAACATACTTATATTTTTTTGTCTATTATGCATGTTTTATTGTATTCAATTGACATGCTTCTATGTATCTTGTTACGTTCCTCTGAGGACCTGATCCCTTTCCAAGTATAGATGATCTTGACTATTCGCAGGAGCATGGATCAGGACTTGCTACTTATCTCTCTTTCGAGGAGGTATTCTCTTCGAGTCTCATTATTCATTAGATGTACTTATTTGGTTTCTCTTATATTCTAGTTTGGTAGTGGATTTGTTTCCACCCAACTACTTGTTCTTATCAAGCATTTTATACTTGATTCAGTTATATAGTTGATTGGTTATTTGATTTTGCGAATGAGATATAGTTATGCCATGTGACTTGTGACAATATATATACCACATGTGAGTTAACATTCATATCACAGCGTACGCGTATATTATGGTATCCACATATTGGAGTTACCATATACATACGGCTGGCATGCTTACGTATTCCCGGTCCTACGTATTTTGGGACTGGGGCATGACACTAGAAAGTGGCATTACGAGCAAACATACGCTTAGCTCACGGCCTCCCAAATAAACTCTCTGGTTCTTGCAAACATCACTGACAAGGATAATGCCACCCCCAGTCGTGATCTTGCAAGTCCTCGCCAACGGTTCAAACTCAAGGCGATGCCTCAAAGCAAAAGATACAAACACAAAGCTATGAGAAGCACCAGAATCAAACAAAATATGAGCTGGAAAGAAATCGAGATAAATAGAACTTGAGATGACATCGCCAATCGGCTCCTCCTCCTCGATAGTCAGGGCAAAAGCTCGCCCCTGTCGATGCTCTCCTCTATTCTGCTGATGCTGGGCAAACTGCTGCTGCTGTGGTGGAAGAGGTCCTCTCTGCTGGCCCGTTGGTGGTCGAGCGGCTGCCCTCTGTGCCTGTCCTCCACCCTGAGCTAGATGAGTTAGGACTTTGGGACAAGCCCTCAACTGATGATCTCCCGATCCACAGAATAAGCACTGGCCTAGCCTCATCTTGTATGCATTCCATCCGTGTCCTTGCTTTTTACAGAAAGTATAAGGAACTGCTGCCCTCTGGATCTGATGCATCTGCTGAGCCGGCGCTCTAGCTGGCCCGTGATACTGATGCCTCTGGTACTGGTAAGGCCTCTGGTTCTACTGCTGGAATTGAGGCCTCTTTGCTGGACCCGTGTAGCTGCCGGATTCTCCTGTGTCCCTCTGCCTCTTAGAGCCAAGCTCTAAGTCATCCTCTGCTCTCTGCGCCTGCTTGAGTATATCCTCGAAGGTGGCGGTAGGATCTCCGTTGGTGCGGGGTTTGACTTTCCATTTTAAGCACTTCCTGAACTTCTTGGCCTTATTTCTAGGGTTCTGACCCTCCACGAAGCATCCTAGACGGCAATACTCTGCCGCATACTCATCCACTGACATGCCTCCCTGGACAAGATACTGGAACCGACTCTCCAAAGATGTAAAAGCCACGTCTGAGAAGAACTTCTCCTTGAAAGCTTTCCAAGAGAGTCCTGGTGCTGCAATCCTCGGGTCGGTCTGGAACCATGTCAGGGCAATATCGAACATCATACAACCCGCAGCCTCTATCTGTAGCATCTTTGAAATCTGCGCCAGCCGCAGGTTCCGCTCGATGTCCTCGATCCACTCGTCCGCATAGATAATCCCCTCGATGCCTCTGAAGTCTTCGGGCCCATCCTCTTGAAGTCGATGATGGTACCCGGCCTCGGCTGATGCGGAATAAACTTAACTGGTGTCGTGAGTGCGATCTGGTGAGCGGGGCGGTAGTAGCTCTCTCCACCGCTGTGAGTGCGATCTGGTGAGCATTCTCCATGCTCTATCACAGAACCTCTGATTATCGCTGCTGTGCCTCCATCATCTGCTAGAGAAGTGCGTACATCTACGTCTGATCAACCACTGGTGGTGGAGGTGGAAGATCCTCTGAAACTGTCTGTCCTGTCCTCGACACTAGAGGTGGGGCACCTCCGAATGATGCTGCCGATACGCCCACCTGGACTGGCGAAGCTGACCTCCTGAATGTAGGTGCTGGACCATCGTCTGAGGGTGCTGCCCTCATGGGTGATGAAGTGACTGATCACGCTGTCGCGATACCTGATCGCTGGGAACGCGTCTTCGGCGACATCCTGAAGATAGATTGAAAATACGGAATCAATATTGAATATAATGCGATATCGTCAAAGAAGGACAGAACTTTACTCAAAATAAAAGACAATATCCAATAGATAAGGATTTGCAAAAATATATATTAAAATTTTCCTATATGTGATTGAGTAACTCTCCGCCTAAATCTTGTTTCCTAAAGCAGGCTCGTAGCAGTACTCTAGTTGAGCACAACTACGATATCTATCTAGACCTGCATGGGCCACCACTAAAAATATGTCATGACTCGTACCCAGATATTCGGGCACGAGTACGTGTTTATGCCCAACCTACACCGCAGAATCGATGGTAGAACGATGTCTGGGACATTTCTAACTATCTAACATCTCAACAATAAAATATGGTACCTGTCAATCATCTCAACTCCGAACGGAGGAGCAATATGGTATCTCACATGAATATCTAATCTCAATCATAAAACAAACTAAGGAAGAAATAGTGCACGAATGGAAAAATAGCGAAGGAAGAAAAAAGATATAATCCATAATCTGAAATAATATACAAGGTATGAATCCACTAAAAGAATAGTCTAATACAATCTAATACAAAATAAGCTAGACCTCATCGGGCTCTGCAACTAAGTCTCCCTGGTCAATAAGAGTGTTCTCTAAAGGTACGTCGTCCCGCGGCCCGTAGAATATGGGACACTGCTCCAGAAGCCAGCCATCTGGAAAAATATATCTAGTCAGGATTGGAGTGAAGTACATACCTCTGAAAGCAGTTTCAATAGCATAATCGAGCATATAAACAGATATAGAAATAAAATACAAGATCACTAAATATATGAATAATGAACAAGATATATACAGGTAATGTACGAGAATATAGATCAATAATATGAATATCAGCAATACGATAAAATAAACTGAAATCTAAACAATCTAATGTGCCTCAGAATACGAGTTCATTATGTGATTGGGTTGGGTGAACATGATCAGGTAAGATGATTACAAGTGAGGTATGTAACCAGAATGTACACGATGTAACAATGGCTTTGATCACATAATCAACTCATACTCTTCCACCCCCAACTAATACCGATGGATCCAATCACGACATGCTACGAACACGAAAATATAACTACTGTCACGAGAATTCGGTGTACACGAATATCATAACCACCGAACACGAGCGGTGAGTGTACACGAATAAGCATACTGAATACGAGCAGTATATGAACATGAAATATAATTAATACCCAATATACACTATGAGATACAATATACACGAGTATCCGCTAAACACGGTAGGGGATAACATCTCATAAAGGGATCCATATAGCACCAGTCCATAAAATTACTGTGTCGGGATCAATGTATACAATTCTAGAACATGCATATATACAATATTATGAATTGAAAACAATCAAAGAAATGTACTCGCTTGACGTCCTGAGCAAGGTGTGTCTCTCGATGCCCAAGCTGGTGTCTCACAACCTATATGTAGTATGTTACATCAATACAAGGTTCTAAATAGAAATAAGATAAGTTGATACAATTCTAGGTCGATACACCATTTCTAAGTCAAATCAATGAAATCTAGGTTGCAAGAGTCTAATGCTAAGTCACTAAGTCGATACACTATGAAGCTATGCTATACAGGCTGAGCTAAGAATAAAAGAAGCACTCAAAGGCTGTTCATAGCGGGCTGCTGCTGCTGCTCTGGCTTCAGATTTGCTGCTGTGCACAACGAAGACCCTATTGCTGACGTTGCTGAACTGCAGCACTTAAACGCAGTTGCTACCTGTACGAGTTCCTACTGTTGAATGCAGGAGCATCACTACATCTTGCAGTGCACACAGGCCAGAACCCCTTCCTACTAGCCTGCTACAAACCGACAGCCACTGCTGCTATTCACACTCTTACCTCAAGTTCCAAGGCACACAAACATATACACACTCAACATGTCACAGCACCTTGTCGACCCTCTTCATGGATACATAGCACACTTTCCTTACCAAAGCTCTAATGCTCATATAATACTCATGATACATTCCTTAACCATATGAATCATCCTATATATAATATATATATATATATTATATATATATATATATATATATATATATATACAAATAGATACGTATATATATATATATATATATATATATATATATATATATATATATATATATATATATATATATATATATATATATATATAACTATCTACACTAGTATATTTATATATACATAGACACACACAAACACAAAACCCAAAAACCCTATTATATACTCTATATAACCCATAGATGGCATATATATATATGTAAATATATATATGCATGCATAATGAGAAGAACAAAAACATCAAACACATGGAGCGCATCGCACCCGTATCATACTTTTCTATGATACGCTTGCGATACGGCCCCAACACACAACCAAACGTATTTTGGAGGATACGAACAAGGCTAATACATAAATTATGAACAATACGTATAGTAATTAGTGTGTCTACGTGTCCATGTCACAAAGTGATATGCACAAGGTCCCATGTCGGAGAAAAAATCCCAAAATCAACCCGTTTCGTCAAATTGACAAGATGCGACCTACACATATCCAATTATGGACATGACACTAGTCACAAACAAGAAATCAAGTGTCAGTTAGATCTATTAGATCTAATGATAAGTACTACATATGCCAATCTCGGAATTCTCCCAAAATTGACACCAATTTGGTCATAACTTCCACCGTAGGTCTTCGATTGACCCAAAACCAAATCCTATGGGTAGCCTATGCATGTGGGTTAATTTCTCATGATAAAATCTCAGATCTAGAGCCTATTCAAAGGAGAAAAAACTAAATTGTACCTATTAGGAGATGGATTCCTAATAAAAAATCCTTAATTGCCAAGTAGCTCATCTCCTTGTAGATCTTTGCCTCCTCCTCCTTGCTTCTTGCTTCCTTCTTGTAGATCCTTGGTGTAGCAACCTCAATGAATAATTTGGAAAGAGATTGGTGAAGAATTGATGGAGAATTGATGAGGGAATTGAGAAAAATTGGAAGAGGAAAAATAATAGATCTAGAATTTTGGGGATGAAAAGAAATGAAAGCACTCTCTCTCTCCTCCCTATATAGGCCGAACAAGAAACCCCTCTTCCCAAGCAATGTACAAAGTCACAAATACCCATGGGGCCTCTCATGAAGAATTTGATTAAGGAGGGAAGGTTCTAGTCTAATGGTTTCACTAATTAATTAAGCATTCTAATCATTGGGCCTAATTCATGGGCTCAAATTAGACTAGTCTAAAGTTTGGTTAATACATTCTAAATAATTGGGTTAGGTCCACTACACAAGTTTAAACAAATCTACAACTAGCAATAATTAATAATACAATAAATAATTAAATCATGCAATGCACAAATATTAAATTAAATTATCCTAAAATAATAATATCCATTGACAATTACTAAACTATCTTTGGATAAAAATGTGAGAGTGACAAACCTACCCACCTTAGAAAAATTTTGCCCTTGAAATTAAGGAAGAAACTATCTACCAAAAAGCAAATAGTATAATGCAAGAAAGAATTATACGTCACGGCTCGAACAAATATGGATATCGCTCGCGCATCTCGGTCTCTCGCTCCCAGGTACTCTTTCTTGGCGAGTGATGCCCCCACGCGATGCACACCAAAGGAATCGTCTGGTTCCTCAGCACCTTCTCTCTCCGATCTAGAATCTCCACTGGCTGCTCTGGATAGCTGAGAGTAGGGCCCACCTCTATCTCCGAGTGATCCAACACATAATTGGGATCTGTCATGTACCATCTCAACTGCGATACGTGAAACACGTTGTGCCTCACTCCAATGTAGGTGGTAAGTCTAGTTTGTAAGCGACTGTACTGACCCTCTCAAGAATACTGAGAGGACCGATGAATCAAGGATTAAGCTTGCCACTCCACCGAAATAAATCGTACCACATGTCGGAGAAATCCTTAAGAAAACCAGACTGCCAACCTAGCATAAAACAAAACCTTAGCACTCTAACAAACAACAATCAAACACAAGCAAAACAAAATTAAAGCTATATCTCAAACTCCAAAGGTCTCCGGTGGCTATCGGCCCAATATACGGAGAGCGTGTGGAGATCTTCACAGACCACAAGGCATGGAGGCATCACTCTCTGGGGGAGTCTACCTAGGAGAGGAAGGATAAAATATGAGAGCGTTATCCATATTTGTTTGTGTCTTGAGGTATGTTCTTTCATAGTTTGTTCTATTCTTTAGTTCTGTTCATTATTATGTTCTATTATTTTCTGGGGGTAGTTTTTATATTTGAACTTCGAGGACAAAATTATTTTAAGGAGGGTAGACTTGTCACTACCATATTTTCTAGGAAAGGATATTTTAGTAATTTTATAAATTAATTAAATATTATGCATGATAAATAATTATTTGTTGTATTATTTAATTATTGTTAGATGTTAGTTATTTATTTTGGACTTGTGTTAGTGGACCTAACTAGTTTAGTTTAGACTCATGGACCAACAGGTATTAATTGTTATATTTGAGCCCAATTAGAAAGCCTATTGATTAGGAGATGGATTAAAATTAATTAAACCATTAGACTAGAAGCTTCCCTCCTTAATTATTTCTTCATGAGAGGCCCCAAGGGGTATAATAGATATTACATAGTAGCTTGAGGAAGGGATAGAGGGGGGCGGCCTATTAAAGAGGGGGGAATTGATTTCTCTCTCCTCTTTTCGTTTTAAAACTAGATCTAGAATTTTCCTTAACCAAATTCCTTCATTCCCACTTCATTTCTCTATCAAATTTCATCCCAATTTCTTCCCAAATCACCATTGAAGGCTAGTAGAGCAAGGATAGAGGAGCAAGAATCTACAAGTTGGAGGCCAATTTTATCACATTTGGAGATTTTATTGGGAATCCATCTCCTAATAGGTATAATTCAGTTTTTTTTTTACTTAATTTAGGTTCTAAATATGAGATTTAATCATGAGAAATCAACCCATATGCATAGGCTACCCGTAGGATTTGATTTTATGTTCATAGGAGGCCTATAGTGAAAGTTATGGTACTTTTTGTGTCACTTTTGGAGAAATTCTAAGATTGACATTTGTTGTGTGTCAATTGGTCCTATAGATCAATTTGGCATGTGCTTATGTATTTGAGGCTAGTGTCGTGTCTATAATTGGGTATGTGTAGGTCGTATCCCAATAATTTGGTGATACGTGTTGATTTGGGGGTTTTTTCTTCGACACGGGACTTTGAACATGTCATATTTTGACACAGACACGTAGAATTGTATTTGACTCTTCGTATTATTCATAAATAATATATATGACTTATTTGTGTCCTTCGGGGTACGTTTGGATGTGTGGTGGACTCGTGTTGTATGCGTATTATAGATCTAGTGGGATACGGGGTAATACGTTCCATGTGTGTGCAATTTAATTATAGATCTAATTCTCTTGTGTTCTTATTCATGGAGAAGTGTAATTAAATATATATACACACACACACATGTAGAAGAATAGTTACATATAATATATACACATATGGTATATACATAGATCTAAGATACAATATT